>OX439035.1:33364250-33988601 GCA_949317995.1 Acholoe squamosa | reverse complement strand
TAATTGGTGGCAGTAGTGTATGCAAATGACATTTTAATGGGTGTAGTAGTATGTAAAATTGGCACTTTGATGGTGGCAGCACTATATGCTAATGTCATTTCAATTTGGGTAGTAGTGTGTAAAATTGGCACTTTGGCACTGGTGGCATTAGTACATGCCGTTTCAATTAGGAGAGCATTTTGGTGGTGGCAGTAGTATATTATACAAATGCCAGTTCGATAGAGGTAGTGGTATGTAAAATTGGCTCTTTGATGCTGGCAATAGTGTATGCAAATGCAGCAGCAGCTTGTGATATTCTGGGGGTATTTCCAGCATGTTTCCTCTATTTCTATCACTTAATCCTCCATATAAAGCGAAATTTCCAAGAGAAGTGAGCCATTTCTTTATCTATCAATGTCCCATGATCTATATGTTATCATAATCTAACAATTATAACAATCAATCCTTTTATCTCTAAAAAGCTAGGGACAATAATCCTGTAGTGTAGCTGGAAGGAAACCGTATGTGCCACACTTAATATTTTGTTATACCAGCTGCATGCACTGTATAAATAAGATTAAAAACCATAATCAGAATTCCTTATATGTATACTTGAAGGTGGAGAAGGAAAGAAATCCTGAGATTAAACAAGTAACCTTTTATTTAGATCCATGTGGATTGAATTAAAGTTGGGGTAGTCTTGGGGGAACCATACGTCCCACATATTATTAAATTCCTCTTAAATTAAATTTACATGATGGTGCCCTTTTTTGTTTTGACAATATTCTGTGCGTATATAATGTTTTAATGACAGAACTTAGGAAAAGATTCTCCCAGCTACTTTTGATTTAAGGCACTTAAATGTGGGACGGAACTGTACGTGCCACATGGAACCATACGTGCCACAAAATCTATTGTGCCTCTAATTTCCAGAATTCGACAATGATATGGCTATTATAGATTACTTTTGTAGAGGGACAATGCCAAGCATCATGGATAACAAATAAAATATGAATATGGCCATTTGGGAATAGATAAACCATGGCTCTAAAATCGAGGCCATTTGGACCAAAATCCCATAGGATTCAATACTATTAAATTAAAATAAGGCTGAAATTGGCAATTTTTTGTATTAGTGTTCCCAATTTTCAGGTTATGATCATGGATGGATCAGTAATGTACACAAGAAATTTCAGAACAATCCAAGCATTTTTTTTCACTAAATAACCTCCTGTTACCCCCATTCAGTGCATTTGACCAAATGTCAATTCGATGGGGGTAGTAGTAGGTAAAATTCACACTTTTGGTGGTAGTAGTATATTATACAAATGCCAATTCGATGGGGGTAGTAGTATGTAAAATTGGCACTTTGATGGTTGCAGCAGTGTATGCAAATGTCATTTCCAGAGGGGTGGTAGTAGTGTGTGAAATTGGCACTTTGGTGGTGGCAGTAGTATAATACAAATGTCATTTTAATGTGTAAAATTAAGCCTTTGATCGTTGCAGTACTGTATGCAAATGACATTTTCAATGGGGGGGGGGGTAGTATTGTGGAAAATTGGCACTTTGTAGGTGGAAGTAGTATAATGTCAATTTGATGGTAGCAGTGGGTAAAACTGTCACCTTGGTAATATACAAATACCATTTCCATGAACAATTTGCACAACCTTTTCCTGTCTGTCCAACAATTGAAATGGTATTTTCATAACAGGTGAACTGCCTCGATTCAGAGACACTTAGAGAGAACCAAACTATGCTTGGCTGGTCGTAAATTACCGGATTAACTAAAGGTCGTGATGAAAGCATCAGAATATGCCATGATATAGAGATCCTTAACACTCATTCTTTGGACTATTCTACAGATATTCAAAGTACTAGCCCCGTCCTCCAAACTTGCCTCCAGAGAATGTACGTTTCTTTGTACACACCTTCCTACCCCATTTTCTGAGTTGATATTTATATCTTGTTCTGTAGCGCAGTAAGTATCATTGATAAAGACGAAGTGCAGTTTTTACTGTGACAAGCCCGTGTTTCTGTCCCTTAATGAAGGCTCGTTGTTATAGCTTTTTAAACTCTAAAGCGGCAGTACTAGGAAACTCTGAATAACATAGGTGCACTGGACATCAAAGGTTTCTCTGCTTGAGGTCGCTAATCAATCTAGGCTCTGTTTGAAAGGTGTGTTAAGGATCAGCAGACTATATTCCATATCTAGATCTACAATAATGAGCAACGTTAATGTGATTAGGTCTTTCTACTATCATCATCTGATTAATTAAATCCAAGCTTTAGGCATATACCACTTGTTAGTGATGAAAAAGAGCATTATTAGATGCGCATGTGATAGCTGTGGCATATTCAAAATCCGGATTAAAATCTAGGTCAAACTTAGGTCTGAACATAGCCTTTGAGTTGTTCTAGTCCAAGTAGTAGAACGACCTATTGCCTCCTATCCTCTACAATAAAGTCTAGTGTTATAGCCCTCTGTGTCACTCCTTCTAGACAGACATAGTGGCATACAGTGCCTATCAGGATTTAGATCCAGTGATAAAAAAAAGAACACCATAATTACCTGTAAACCTTTCCCTGCTGCCATATCATTACTTCTAGTTTGCTTTTGCAAGAGGGGAATCATGACGCCTGCTCTAAGCTATACAAGTACCAGTGTGTAAAACAGGGTCAGACGTGATAAACTAAAGAACGCAAAGTCTAGATTCTGTCACAGATTATACACTGTATATAATTATACTGGAAATAACTTTTCTGTCTCCATGGGTTGAATATCTAAATGTCCCTCAGATATGGAGTTGTAAAGACAGATGGACATTTCTAATCACCATTTGAGGCAGAAAGAGAGGTGAAGGAGGAGATAACTACTCGTTATTCTCACAGTGTAACTGCTGTGGGAGGTGCCAATATTTGGGTATCATTATATCAATAAAATTATATCAATAAAAATGAACTAAGTCTTATGGGGCACGAGGAGGGGATCAGCGTGTCCTTGTGTGCAGATAGTACGAGGAGCAACAGGGAATGTTGGCACTATAGTAGTCACTCCTGCCCCCTGGCGTTAAAAGGCTCTACATAGACATGTCATAAGGCACACCAAAATGCAACCTGATACCTGGTGTCACTAGCTCACTCCTAGTAACCCCTGATCTTCTGCACCCTGCATGAGGGAGGTTTAGCAAGCACTGCGTGGGCAACGCAGATGTGCAGCATACCTACAACAACATTATGTCTACGTAAAATTAGGAAAAAGTGACATACGTCGTGGATGCTAAAACTCCCCATGGGATAGAGCCTGTACTGGCTAATTAGATGCACATATAAGTTAACTAGGGGCGACTACATATACCGGTTAACCACTACCGGTAGATTATTATATTAAGGTAGTAACCGGTATATTGAATAATAAAGAGATGAAGTTGGTTACCATGGAAACCACATATTATATATTATCATTATAAAAATACTAGGATGACTAAGGGTATTTACCGGTATATTAACATTTTAATAAATATCAAGATGACCCACTAGGAAGCTACCGGTATATTAACATTATAATAAATACTAGGATGACTTTAAGGTATTTACCGGTATATTAACATTATGATAAGTGATGACAGTATTGAATGGATTACTGGATATGATAATAATAATAATAATTGAACAGAGACATGTGATTTGGTGGAATTGATCTGAATATACAAAATGGCCAACCACCCGGCAAACACATGGAACATCACGGAGTAACAATTATTACACATTAATAGATGGTAATACATCAAGTTTTAACAAATCACATCTTGAATCATGCAAGTACTTATACACACATCTGGATTTCCAGTTGGAGCGTTTCATTATGTCTTCTACTGAAAGGCCAATTGACTTTAGGAAGGTAGCCCCACCATGGCGTAGTGAGTGGGTACTAACATTCTCATCTACTAAGCCAATTTTGACAGACAAAAATTTTAAACGCGTATTTACATACGAATATGTCAAGCATTTGCTCCTGCCACCTGATGGAAAACTGAATAGTTTCCGATTAACATTGCCATTAGCAGTCTGTATCAACTCTGCCAAAATTTTTGATGGACAAAATGGAGAAGATTCATCGAGTACTAGGTAAATATCGTAAGGGTCGTGGCCAAACTGGTCTGTCTTAGATGTCCTAATGTGAAGTTTTACATAATCATTAGTTAATACAACATCCCTCACCCTTAGTGAATGTATGGAGTCCACTACATGGCAACACCTCAAAACTCCCCTGAACAGTACCAGAATGGCGCACCAGAAAACCCTATCCAATATCAGTGTCATATTCAGGGTTGACAAAATTTTAAACATGTCAACAGTGGTAAGTGGGTATTTAACAACTCTGGTTAAACTTTGACACCGCTCAATACCATCTAGAGTCTTTTTCAGGATAAAACTATTACTGTAGTCAGGGTGACCATGCAACTTTTGAAAAAACCATACAGCCGAAATATAATTTCTGATGGAGACTGGTTTCATCTTATCAGCCAGATAAGTGGCATACAAAGAGGCCTGAGATGGCAAACAAGGATAAGTTTTTAGGGAAAATTTCCTACAAAATTTGCTGTACCTCTTAAATTGTTGCTTTCTGGTTTTCATGGTTGTCATGGCAACACCCGAATTCACAAAATCCTCCTGCTTTCTCAACAGGGACATCAACCTGGGATCTGAAAAAATTTTTAGATACACATATTATTTTCAGACAAAGTTTTTTCACACTTGGCAAGAATATTTTTGTAGTCTAATCTTGATAATTGGTCCGCCAGAATATTATCAGCGGACTTTATATAGGTTGAGTAGACATCAATGTTATATACAAAACATTGCCAATAGATTTCACGCAGCCACTCCATACAAAGTGGGTTTTTACTTCTGCCTGTGTTCAACATTGCCAACACCTGCATGTTATCCGTTACAGCGTTCAGACGGCAGTTCTTGAATAAATGACCCCATCTCTTCAAACCAGCTAGAACGGGCCATAGTTCATACACATTAATATTACGTTCATGAACATCAATATTGTCATACTTTGGAGGGGCAACCCAGTGACCTATCCCCAATTTAGAGTTGTCAACGTTATTCCAAGATCCATAAAAGAAATCTGTACCACACCATGCTCCATAACCAAGAATGGACGCATCAGACACCATGGGCTTATTATAAACATCATTCAAGATTAAATTTTTGCAATTAAAAATTTTACAAAAATCCTTCCACCACAAAAAATCTTTTATGATACCTGGATTTAATTTAATGACACCTCTTTCCTTAGCCTTTGCCATCAAGTCAAAAACCCTTCTACTGAAAGTACGGCCTCCCCTCACCACCTGGGAACAAAATGACATTAAGCCACCAATACTCTGTAAGGTTTTTTTACTGGCAAATTTCTTATAAATGCAACTGTCTATAGCATGGGCCAACTTGTCAACTTTCTCTTTAGGCAATGTTAATTCCATTTTATGGGAGTCAATGGTGATACCTAAAAAAGTACAAATTCTGTTCGGGTCAGTAACTTTATCTCTGGAAATCTTAAAACCAAAATATTCCATAATTTCGATTAAAAGGTCCCTCTGACGGCGACACTCACTTTCAGAGTTGGCAATAATGATGAAGTCATCCAGGTAGTTGACTAATCTATCAATACCATAGAAATTTGCCACCTTAGCCAGAAAATCAGAAATCTGGTTAAAAATGTAGGGGGCGCATCTGAGTCCAAAGGTAAGACGATTACTCTGGTAAAATTTCTTACCCTCCCCCATATCCCAGGAAAAACCCTGGAATTTCTGGTGTTCCCCATAGACACTAATAGACCTATAGGCGGACTTTAAGTCAACAACACTCATAAAATCATTTTTGTTCAACATTGCCGTGACCGAATTTATGGATTTATACGAAAAAGGTTTAAAAGTTGAATCCATAAAATTATTAATACTCTTTTTTCTGGGCATACTACAATCAGTAATGGGTCTTAATTTACCATTACTTTTGGGGACACCGCCAAGGGCATGTATGCATCTAGGTTTGGAGGTTACTTCAAAAATGGAACCATCCTGGAGTTCCTCTCTGACAATTTCACACATTTCATTGTAAAAATTACCCTGAAAAATTGACTTGTAATTTCCACATTCATACTCTGTTTCGCACCCAGGATCAACAATTTTGAAACCTTCTACAAAACCCGACCACAAATAATCTAAGTCATGTTTGGGTAAATTTATAACACCTTCCTGTCTTAGGAAACATGCCAACCTACATGGCAAAATTTGGGCCTTGTGGCCACCAATAAAATGTTGACAAGAACAAGTACCGTCAACACAACTTTGGTAAATGTTTATACTAACATTACCTGAGCAAGTTACATCAAAAATGGGATAAAAATCCCCAACATTTGGACTACTCCTTGAGGAAAAACCGGTAATACTAAGGTTTTCCACAAAATTATTTTCAGAGCTGGCAAAATTCAACAAGTCCACCTCTACTGGTGGCTTTTGACAACATTCATCAATAACTGGAATATCTGGCATAACATTGCCAAGAACATAATCCTCAACAGGGGGGTCAACCAACAGTGCCTCACTATGGCCAGCTAATCTGGAGGCACGACCCTCCCCCGAGGCAACATCCTACTTCTCCGAACCATTCTTCTGACACTTGTCAGCAGAGTGGTTTCCAGAGTCACATGAGCTACAAACGTGCCTGTAGCGGCAGGGGTTTAACTTGCAGCCCTCGGGCCTATTGTAAGCGTAACAGTGATTTTTTGAGTTAGCAGATTTTTTGACAACAGGTTTGGATGATTTAGCCAACTTTTGGGCTGTGTATGTGCCATCGTAGCTCAAGTGCCGTAGGATGTCACAATTCTCCACAGTCTCAAATGCTCTTATACCCTTCTTGTCAGCTCGCTCTTTGACACTCTTGTCATAATTTACAAGTGAGCTGAGAGTAAATATTCTGGTGGCAGATTTCTCCAGCAGCATTTCTATGTGGTCAAGAATATATTTTACTTCCTCACCTTGTTCAAGTTTGGCACTGACTAAACGAACATTGACCATTAGTAATTTTTCTAGGCTGTCAACATTTTTTTTGTGACCTAAAAAATTTCGCTGGTCGAACTCACCCCTTGGTTTCCTTGATCTATGCTTGGACCTCGACCTGGAGCGAGAGCTATCACTGCCGGAGCTTGAACTTGATCTAGATCCACCTCTCGATCTGTTGTACAGCCGTCGTGGCCTGGAAGTCGTGTCTCGATCGCTGCCTCCGCCGGCGCCCTCTGGAGTCAAAACATCCAGCTTATCCAGGATTTTCGCCAGATTCTCCTCCACAGCCTCCGTCCGGATCTTCAAATCCGTCAGCTCGTCTGACATAGCGTCTGTCATCCCAACAGCGGGTAGAGGATCTGTGGGCTGGTCTGTAACGGACGACCCAGGAGGCCCTTGCCTTCTGACAGATCTCCTAACACCGCTCGGCGGTCCTGAGTCAGGCTCAAATGTCTTCTTATTTGGTTTTCTGCGGCCCATCCTGGCCAGAATTTAGGTAGAAACCAACTTTGCCAGGTTAAAAGACGAATGGTAGTGTTGATGAAGCCCAATCAACTTTGGCAACCGGTAAAAAATTAAATTTTGTGCCAACCCCCAGCACAGGGGTGTTGTGCACCGTATGAATAGTAGAGCCCGACTGCCGATAGAATGGCAGCGCCGCTCTTATATAGCAGGGGGTAGCTTTGCCATAGTTACCAAATGGAGCGCTGTATTGCTGCGCGCAACAAGTAGTACCGGGAGGGCGGATCACTCGCCGCTGCTAATTATATGCATATACACGAGTGTATATAGTCCCATCATTGGGCAACACAAGAAGTAGACCCTATTTTTATTACAGCCCAATACATGTATTGTGTCATACCTGCATATATACTAGTAGGTGCGATGGTACAGGTGTGCACTGTCCCAGCAGTATAGAGGTTTCACCTAGTATACTTACCTGACAAGAACATAAAATTATACCATACACAATCACCCTGTGACTAGGCATTCAACTAAATAGAAATTGAGCTGAAGACCAATGTGGGAATATAAGGAGATTGTCTTCCACAAATCAATGACAGTCCCACTAGCTCATGCAGTAGAGGGTTGGACTCCCACTGTGAGGGGAGTGGGTTCAAGTCACCATAGGCCCACCAAGTCAATACTATGATTTTTTTTTTGTAAGAAATGTATAGATCTATTACGACATAACAAAAAAACATCACCTTTGCTATGTATATCTTAGTTTCTTTGAGCAGATATACATGCTTGGTAAGAGCAGCAGAGCAAAATTAAATGAAAACCTAAAAATTGGCAGCACAAAAAAAAACTTTTGGTTCAATGAAAAAAAAAGCATCTGGTGAGATTAGAACTCAGTTACTCTGCATTATGAGTCCAGCGTTCTAACCACTACCCTGTTGTGGACAGGTGGCATACAGGGTGTAAAGTCCCCACCTCATTTACAACACCAAGATCAGTCCTTACCCACTCCTCAGAACCACAGCCCCCTCTAGTGTATCACCCATACCAACAAGGAATACTTTCCTGTCCCTTCCCATCAGACATAGGGCAGAAGACCAGAGTCTAGGATGCTAGTTCTTAACTCTGGGACCAGTATGACCAAAATGGCCTGTAGCATATCCCTACACGCTATGCCCATTTCCTCAAGCATTACCCATCACCGGGCGTTGACAATAAAGCATGGGTCTTTGTCTTTACCTCATTTATCTATGTATGGTAATTAAGTTCATATTATAGCGATACAGTGAGGCACACACGTGCCATTGGCCCATGAATGAATTAACTGCACGTGCACAAAAGCTGTACTTGTGAATGTAGTAGAGTGTACTAGGCTTTGAAGCTTTGCGTTGAATTTGATTTGTGAATTATTACGTTTGTTAGCTTATGAATTACACAAAATATTACTCAAATATAAGCTAGCTTTAGCAAACAGACTGCAAAAACTAACCTTAGATAAATACTAATTAACCAAACGGTATACATGTACCAAACTTCACTCGGGCTTCCCTAGCCCACTTAAAAGGGTCTTTTTCTCTTCTTTCCTATCCCCTCGGGATGTGTGTGGTACACATGTGCGCGGGCACTGACACATTCCCCTGTGAAATTGTGTAATGTCGTTCTCGCCATGAATATGACCTTAGCTGTCGAAATGGCGTTAAACATCTATTACTCACTCACTCACCAAACTTCACTGAAATGGTATTGAGATACGTTCACTATGTAAGTGCAAGAGCTCCAAGATGTAACTGATCAGTATCATTTTGACACTATGCATCATATTTATTTCAAGAAGACAGAGAAAGACAGAACACCATTTTGTTTGTTTTATTGATAGCGTCAATAACATTTTCGATCACATGGGACACATCTTACACAAGCTTATCTGACCATCACATGACTGGAATGTGCAATGTCAAGTAGTGGTGGGAGCATCAAGTGGACCGATACCAAGAACGCAACATCAGGGATCTCTAGACATTGAACTAGACATCTCAGAACTTAGAAACATGGAAACAACCGACCTGCTGAAATAGAAAGGTTTGAACATCTCCCTATTAAATACCTAAAAGCTAAGAAATAAGAGCATGGTGCATCGTGATTGTCATTTCTGAAATGACGTGTTACACAGTATTCTGTGATGTGGTCATGAATAATTTTGTGCAAAAGTTTCCCTTCGGTTTGAACAGTTGTAGAGGTCAACAAATGACATTGCCAAGGCCAGATTTGAACATAAGCAGTTTGACACAATCCTTAACATTTCACTTTCCTATTTACAGGTTTATATAATTCAGAGCAACATAAATTCTCCTCATCAATTAGCCTACGGGTGCGGTACATAATATGTTGCAGACTCTACTTTTGTTATAATGTTCGTTTACCGTAAACGTAAACATCTATTGCAGTAGAGTCAAAAGGTAAAAACTTCTCTCCATGAAACCCTACATGGCAAAATTCATTCTTGTATTTGAACCGTAATATTTGTGTCCCAGTAGATATGTAAGCGGCTCTAATTTACTTAATATCACAGATATTCTGGATAAATACAAGGTAAAATGACCTAATCACATATTACTAATGATTATAAACATGATTAATATTTGACATCAGTCTTGTGCCAGCGTGCAACTATCGCTATTCGCTAACTTCCATCCCCAGCAAATGGGTTCGGAAATGGTGAGTGATAATGTAAGAAAGTTTAATCTAAAATGAAATGCTGTTCCCCAAAGGTCAGGATAAAGGGCAATATACGCTAGACTATACATTTCTAATTCGTTATATGTGATGATATTGGAATGCCCAAATTTATAGCCTACTCTGCTATATTATATAGAAAATTAATACTTCAAGGTCCATGACTAGTTAGGCGCAGAGGCGAAGTTCCATCGATGTGTTGTACTTATCGTCATCTTAAAACTCGTAAAATGTGCTACGGCCATTTAGGTATCTCTATTCCTCAGTTATCTTTCTGTTAAACAGATATTATGTCCGAGTAAGGTTATTTCATACATATTAATCCGTCTATCGCAATCAATCTTTGAAGAAGGTCCGATTTCCAGGTAGGCCCTATGTGTATCTATCTGGTATCTGAGGTCATTTGTAGTTCCTCTGTGATTAAGTCAAGACATTTTTTTTTTTTTTACAAACAGTAGCCCGTGCAGAAAAACAATACCTTCTTGGAACTTGGTACAACGTCAAAGCGGGGAGGTCGCCTGCTACCTAGAGAAATGGCGTAACTTGACGTAGGGTGTGACGTAACGGTGACGTAAGCGGTGTGTACACGCCCGGTCTGCAGGGATTCATCAGCCTAAAACAGTGAGAGTGACGTATGTGACGTCACAACGTCATAACGTCAATGCGCTTGCGCCGCAGGCTCTCCAACTTCCAGTTGTGGATGTGGGCCATGTTGACAACAGGAGATTTTCGGTCTCTATTCGCCTCCTGGCAAACAAAGGTTCTTAGTTTTCTTGCCTTTTTACTAGAAAATAACAAGGACCTATCCCCCCTTCTGGTCTATGTATGTCTTCTGTAGTGTTATAAGTAGCGCACAGAGGGACTGGGAACCTACAGAATGATGGATATATACCATCCAAAGTTAGGTATCTCTGTAAAAAGGTGGGGAGGGGAACCTTTTGCTTTCTGCCCTTGTGTTGAAATAGGAAGATATTACTTCTCAACAATACAATAAAAACTACCGAGATTGTGTACAGCAAAGTTCAAGTATCCTCGTATTTTGTCAAAATGTACTTTTCATCCAAGTATCCTGTTTCCTTCACGACCTCCATGAGGCACATCGTGGCAAGAGCCACTGACTTATTCCAATCGTGAATTTGGCATTTTCAGGAGCCCCCTTAGGTGTCGCCACCCGTGGCGTCCTGGGTGGCGTCCTTCTATTTGCATCTAGCACCACTAAAACAGCACATCTCCATTGCACGCAGCATCATAACAATTATATAAGACAAAAGACGGGTCCTTATCCACTATATACTATGTATAACCACATACCCACAGCATCTCACCACAATATACATTATGCCCATCCGTAGTCATAAAAATAAGCCAACGTCTTAGACACATATGATACTCCAACATCGACTCCAATACAGGCACACACGCACGTACACCCTAGGTGGCGGCACCCAGCCTGGTGTTGGGGTAGCACACCAACGTCAACGAGGAGCTGAGGCTATCTTCTCCAATTGGTTTGTCTTTTTGGTAAGCTCTGTTATTCTTGAGTGTCATTTCCATGAACCAAATCAAATCAACTCGCGCTCACTATGATTCCTCAGTAGGGACTCACTGAATATGCGCAGTGAGTCGATGACAGAATGGCATTAGTGCACGATGATTTGCAACGTCATCTGATCAAATCGTAAGGTACATTAGATTTCAGATCTATGTACACTAAAATCCGCCTGTGTATGTCTGAGCGTCTGGTCTTCAGAAGCCTCCCTCTCTACCACACAACTGTATAGCGTCAATCCACAAAAATATGAATCTTCAAAAATAGCACCTTTGTTTTGAAACAGTTGGTTGTAGAGGGAATACAATAGTTTCTATCTGTGTGTCTGTATAAATGACACATAGCTCTTCTATTTGCACCACCTCTCCCATAATCGTCTTCCTGTTGGGAGGGCTTTATATATTTAGATTGGTGCAGAATAATCATAAGGTGAACAGATTTAATGGGATCATCCTGGCTGTCTGACAAGTCGAAAGACTAATTTTTTTTAGATACTGAGGACGTGCGATCCTAGATCTAAGCCCTCTGACAAAAAGCATTGCGTGTATTTTGGCAGGTTGAGCATGATAGAAAAGAGAAACGTTACTTCACCAAAAGACTCAATTTGTACACTGTCTTTGTATCCCAGAAATTCTACCATTTTGAAATGTTTTCCAGTTAGAGTTTTTCTCTCCCTGAGTTATGGGGACTTGCCAGAAATGAAAGCCACGAATAGGACCGCTTCTGAGCAGTGCGACTATTATGCTGTAGTATGTTTCCAACACTGTCTGGTCCACTGAACCGTCTATCATCGTAAGATTTACTTCCCCTGTTTAACAATAACTTAAATAATTTTGAATTGAATGAGTGCTTGCTGAGCTGTTGGTGGCACGGCCTGAAGTGAGTAATACAAAGCCTCCTACAGACATCCTCTGTGGCCCTATCATTTGTGTGCATTTTGTACAAGAGCTGGACCAGCTGTTAGGACGAGCTGCTCAGAGCTGCTCGTCATCCTCTACTAGATAAATACGATATCCATGGATTTGGCTTTATCATGTAGTGCCCTGAGCGTGTTGATTCTTCGTCCGGTTCGATCTCGGGACCGGGGTCGGCCCGGGGTAGGCGGAGGAGAGATAGAACGGGTCTCCGTGGGGGTGCGGGAGCGTGGGCGGAGCAGTTGGGGCGAGTAGAAACCGGACATTCCCGTGTACATTGAGCTGCTCGCACTAGTGCTAGGTTCAGCGGCATGGTGGACTATGACAGGCTGCTGAGACCGCGACAACGGAGGAGTGTCTGTCTCACCGGCTGCGGCGCCGCTGCCGCTACTGTCCGACTCGTGCTGTTCTTGGATGACGAGATCCGCCAGTGTTGTCGTGCTGACAGCCTGATTGATTGCCCCGTGGGCATCCCGCAGATCCCCCGAGCTCCCGACACCCAGGTCACGCTTCGATTGCCCCGGCGACCCCCTCATCCCGAGCGTCCCAGACAGACTGCGCATGGGCGACGACTGCGTCCGGTCCAGGAGATTATGAGGCCGGAGCAGCTCGGGAACCAATGAGCCCCTAGGTGAGCCAGGAGAACTCTGGAAGCCATGGCCGTCTGGGTTTTTCAGACAGGCCTCTTTGTACTTGTCCTGGGCGTCCTTGAGATGACTCAACCACATAGCCTGCAAGACATGAAGACATAGAACACATGCTTCACATGTTAATAAAGATGTGAGTCTCTACAGCTTATACCTCAATGATGGCTGTAAATCAATGAATTGCTAAAACCTAAAGGTATGACTCTTTGATCAATTATGGTTTATTCTAAATTGACACTCTTTCCTGACTGTGATGGAACAGCTGATGAGGGCAATTACCATTGTTTTAATAA
The DNA here is from genome assembly GCA_949317995.1 of Acholoe squamosa. NCBI lineage: Eukaryota > Metazoa > Annelida > Polychaeta > Phyllodocida > Polynoidae > Acholoe > Acholoe squamosa. The sequence continues at coordinate 33,974,954 of OX439035.1, read as the reverse complement.
ACTCACCCATAGTTCTTAATTCAGACGATTGATGGAGATACCGCTTACCTGATATTACAATCTTCTTGCCAAGTATAAATATATTATGACTGAAGCTTTAATTGCATTGACCTTTTGCCCATCTTGCTTCTTGAGAACCGAAACCTGGCTTACCCACTTATGTTTGCCTATTCAGCAATGTTTTCTTAAATATATGTGATTATTTTGGAGTGGCAATCTACAAATAGTCTAAATGCTATAACACTCAGACCAAACTATTGTCTCTTTGCAACGATTGCAGTGATTCAACTGACATCATGGTACTACTTTTTGGTACTACCATCTTATAGTGTTTTTAGACACTATAAGATGGTAACTATACGTTTCACAAACAGTCTATCAAGTACCTAAACATTACAATCAACAATAGGAAAGCTGGTCTGGGTATAGCCTAAATGCTATAGATCTAGTTTGTGCCAACTAGATTCCTATGGTATGTCATGAGATCTAAACCCCATAGGCCAAGTCATTCTAGGGGAATCTAGGGCTACAGTGGCAACATCTGACTGACCTATCGTTAGGTTGAAGGAGGGAAAAGACAATATTTACCTCGTGTATATATGCTACGTGATACGTCTTATCTAGTATGCCAGACCATATATACATAAGAAATGATGGGATGCAGAGATATTAGAATCTAAGCTAAATGCAGACCGATTAACATTAATGTTATTAATTTTTAGAAAGTGATGGTTAAAATTTAGATAAAAGACTTTACTGAATATTAATGTATGGTGAGTGAATTATCAATAATTGATAAGCACGAACAATATGATAAGGAAATTCACAATATTTTTTTTAATAATGGTGAGAAAGAATACAACGTTATTATAATTAAAAGGTTACTTGAATCAGACACCTATGAAATACCATGAAAATAAATTGATGTTTAGTTCCAGTCCGATTTACAAAAGATGGAAAACATTAAGAGAACAGGGAACACTTTATCAAGTTAGAGAGCCTCTGGGTGAATTAGTTCAGGAATTTACAGAACAGGGCTGGAAAACCACCACCTTTTCTTTCACACCAATTAGATCTTAACCTCTAGAGTGTAGTAAAGGTTAGAGACCAGGTAACATGAGGAACACTGAAGTTGAACGCGCAGGCTGCAAATGTTAAGACATAGAGTAACCATGCTGTCTGCCCCTCCGCGCAGGGAGTCAGCTTCCTTCATCATAGTGGGCAGCACCTACCTTGGCCGTCTCGCTAGGAGCTTGCAAAGTGTAGACTCCGATAATCTGTTGGAACCTGGAGATTTGTACGAGCACAAAGGCGTGGCGCAGGCCGTTTGCTGCAGAAAGGCAACCCAAGAATAAGTTGGACCGGTGAGGATAGTTCTCCATCATGTCATCCATGTCGGGTATGCGCTCCTGAGTTTGGTCGAAAGACACGTGCACGCCGCATTCGAAATATTCCCAGAAACCTTCATCGTAAAAATGATGCACACGAAGGATTAGGTCAATCAAAGCCAGCAACGGCTGACTATGGGCTCTATATCGAGCCAAACACAGTCGGAGTTGCTGCTTTGAAGGCGTATTGGAATTAAGTCATTAAAGGAGTGAGTTTTCTGTGGGACAGGGAACTTAAAGGGCATAGGGGGGACGGGGTATTTTAGCACTGCAGCTAGCTGGAGAAGGTGAGAAGCAAACATGACGCAAATGACGTCATAGTATGACGTAGGTGGGTCACGTGACTGCACAGGATTACGTCACAGACGCTGGTGGACTACGTCACGTGCTATGGGTGGATTTCGTAATGGTCGGACGCTGCGATGAGGCTATTGCAACTAGCCGAGGTGGAGACGGGGGTTGTACTGAGGAAGATGTGTCCGACATGAGTGGTCATGCTTCGTCATGCAAGGTGTGCTAGCCACATGCTGTTGGCTGGTCATAAGAAGCTAACTCGGTATGGAGTAGTACCATGGTAGACGTATACGGCGTGCACGCATCACCACCACACAACATCACAGGGCGACAAACCAAGAGAAACGAAAAATGGTCACTGTGTCATACAAGAAGCCGATGAAATAATATTCTAGCAGAAAACATGTGCAGTATGTATAATATATCACTACTTCATAGTCTATGCGATACCGCGATATGTGCGATTTAGCAATGGAACAAATGTCAATTAGACTACAGGTGCTACGTTGCCAGGTGTGGAAACTTATAAAAATTATTACATTCAAAAGCTTCATTTTATCATCATAGATTTACGTAATCAGTCAGTGGAGCATTACCCCCTGTGGCTGACTACACAGCAATATCAAAAACTACCTGGAGTTGCATCAATGAGAAACAAGGTGTGAAGGCAGAGTGTTTAGATCTAATTGTGAAACCTGAAACTTAACAGCTTCCAAATATGTGCTTACATTTGTGGAATTGACTTGGGAACAAAGGATTGAGCGATTAAACAATAGTGGACATTTGCACAAGAAATTTTCTGATAGCCTCTATGCACTTAAGCAATTAAGATTTCATTACAGGGAAAGTGGGTGACATACACCACTGTAAGCCGAAAGGGAGATGCAGGAGGAATAAGTGGAGGGCGTTCAACTCCAGGGTAATGGAATGTAAGGAATGTTCATTACTTCTGCAATAAATTACTTTTTTGGAATTCATATTCGACTGGTAGATGTTGCACTTGGTGGTTAAGCCTTACCAAATCTCTTGTTCTAGAGAAAATGAATCAGAATGAACCCCATGACTTCACACAGAGGATATATGTTCTCTTGCTGTTTTTTTAGTACTTCTTCTTAAGGTTTTCTTCAACAGGATTTTATGCCACACCAGGTGGGAGAAGGTAGTCTACCCCCCTTCTGGTTAAAAATGTGTTACACACCTGCGGCTTCTGCCGGCTGTACATCATGCAATGTAAAGCGATCCAATGCGATAGGCTGTCGGTAAACGACGAACACGGCGCCATCTGTAGATGCACTTCCCCGACCTGATATTGCAGAGTTACTGTCTCCTAATGAGGATTTCTGAAAAGCAAAATCTGCACCTATATAACTGTGATTTTAACATTATGCAGACATCTAACTCTTGTTTTCTATACAAGGAATGTGTTTCCTTCCCCAGTGCACCCAGTGCCTCCTCTGTTTTTTTTTTGTATTCAAACCTTTCTAACATGTAAGCTTACTTATATGATGCCAATAAAAACGAATGCTGGATTAACCCACATTCCCCAAATGCCACAAAGTTCAACATTGCTGCACAATATACTTGGATTTCCTCATCTTCCTAGACTTCATTGTTTCATTGGTACACGGTTTATAAGAACATAGAACTTTACAGTTTGTAAAATGAAACTATCAGAACATCAATTGCTATGATTGGCCATGCCTGTGGTCTCACAGCTGAACCTACATGTACCTTCCGTGGGGGTTTCTTCACTTTTGTTAACAACAAGATGTCATCAAAGAGAAACAAGTACATGTCCACTGTCTTTGAGATTTCTGGAAGGAAAAGAAAAATACATGAGAACAGATTTCCTAATCACATTTTTCGTGTGGCAATGTGAGGTGGCATTTCGTGGGTTGTGTTGCAATGAATATTATGCACTGATCTTATATTGGTATTTTTTTTTTCAAATCGATGATAATTGATAAATTGGACTCTAGAGTTCTAATTTCTAGACTTAATTACTCTATGTTGATCACGATAATGCGTGTGAGGATATGTTTATTGGTATATTTGTGTAATCATTCCCGCATTAGGTGTACATTTGTTATTTGCCGTTACGTTACTCCGTTTTACCATAACCCATTCTGCCTAAATGCGTATACGCTTGATATAAATCTTATCTATTACACAAAACCACTATATCAAATTTTGTGTTATATTATATCCAAGGCAAACCGATAAGTACACATAACGCATGTTCATACTCTTACTCTTACACCTCTCTGCCTTAATTATACCTACTTTATCTTAAAATTCAAATTCCGTAAAACGTTAATGATAAAACCTAATGTAAACATACGATCTGTCTCCTATTGACAGCTGTAGTTTTATTCCGCAGTTCAACCCCCAACAAACTACCCACATCCACTTACTTGTACCTAGGGATCAATGAATACCATCCACAAAGTATGTTATCCTTATTTAACCTAAATGTGAAGCCAACCAGAAGGGATAAAGGGGGCACACTGGGGATCCTTTCTGCTTGACCGATCCCTTTGACGTGTCTCAGTCAGTGAGGTGAAGGAAATGTTTGTAGGAATAGCACATAAGTAAACTATGCTGTGTGGGATTCAGTGTGTGTGCTCCAGCCTCAAACCTAACACCCTTAAAAGACATACCATCAATAGAATCTCCACCCGCCTGGCTCCGACTCTTTTTTCTCAAAGGCGTAGATTTTACTTTATAAGTGAAAAGTAATTAGTTAGATGACAGTGAGCCGATGGCTATCCGTAGGTCATTTCCTAACATACTACAACTGCTCCCTCCAGGTCGTACAACATTCTCATAGGAATAGCATCGGCAATTTGCAGTCGTAGGGCTGTGGGCGATCGTAGTGCATTGGGAAATTACCTCCTGAGATAGTAATACTTCATCAAAATACATGAAAATAGGTCAAAGTTCATTGATAGTTTTGTAGCTTGCATAACTTTGACTTCATTTGGGATTTAATACAACTTTTGCCAAGCGCCATCGCTGATATCAGCAAGGGTATAAACAGCTAAAATCTATAAAACTGCAAGACATGCTCCATGATAAAACTTACCAACAAGGGTCAGTGGTCCCTCATAGAGTAATTGCCGCTTGGGGCTAGCTAGGAGTCGCTCACAGGGTTGTCGACACAAACTCGTTTTCAAGAACTGTTCAGGATAGAAAATCAAAGGATTTAACGTTCTTCAGCTATGTTCCAATGCATTCTTCAAGTATTGTCTTTCTTAATCATGTAAACGCTTTGACTTAGAACTAGAAGTACCAAATAACAAGAGAAGCCTACTAAATCTTCTAATAACTTGTTAAAAAACACTCAAAATACCAATTTACCAGCCTTTACGGTAGCCCCACTCCACTGTATTTGGCCCGTCAACTCAATCATCACTATCAGATTAGACAGGATTATAACCTGGCAACACCTTGATACATTGTATCAGCAAAAATAGTCTTTATTGCTAAAGGTAACCACACAGCAGTGGACTTACCTCCGGTATAAATGCTCGCGGTTCTAGCTCTGTGATCGGCTGCCAGATGATTTGTTGCTGGATTTGCTGAACTCTCTCAAAATTCTTTAACCACTTCATCTTGGCCTCAAGGTTTTCTGTAATGATCATACAATAAGTTCACGATACATGGGCTGCTATCATTAATCATCATTATCGCATGCATTATATTTACTATAGACCCTGACGAGTTTCCCCCTTTTTGTGGTACTACTTACACGATGTCATGGTCATTTCTTTGTGCCAATGTTTCACATAAGAGTTTTCATTACACAGTTGACACTTTATACCACTAGAAGCAATGTCAACTCAGCTCTCCACATGGATTTATTGAAGAGGACACTACACAATATCCCACAAATACATGGTCAGCCTCAAATCATAGTAGCTACTACGATTTGAGGCTGGCCATGTATTAGGACTTACTTTGAGCAAATGAGGATGCTAATAGTTCTCTAAATTAGTGCCTGCCGTAGTACCTCGCGTATAAGTTGAGTTGATGTCAGGGGGTTATTTCAAGATAGTGCTAATTTACCACTGTTTTCCCTACCTATGCGCACCCATTCCATGACTTATACACAGGCATTTATGGTACATGTAATGGTGACAATACAAGCACCTGCTGCTCCAGGTGATGCCCTACGATCGCCTACTACGATGTGAGGGTTTTGAAATCGTATTGACTGTGGTTATATTAGCATCTTGTGCAACATCCGCCAGATTTGCTTCCCAGCTGATGATTCCTCCGCCATACTCCACCTTTACACAGCACTCTGTGCTATTCAATTGCTATAAGACTAATTGGTATACTCAAGAGTACTTACTTAGTGAGGTTTCTAGTTTGTCCAAGTTCTCAGTGAGTTGTTGGCGCTGGTCTGGGTCCTCTGTATATTTGCGGATGTTGTTGAGCAGAAGAGGTACCTTGGTACAATGCTGCATGGGTGAGATGAGCAGGTCAGTCAGCTGCAGCCGGTGGCACCGCAGGTCCTGCTCGCACCACTGCAACGGCAAACACATAGGGGCTAAGAGTTTAGTTAGTAACATGTTAATTTAACTTATATCTAGACTTGTATTTAGGTCTATCATATTTGGCAACTTATGTCTTTGTAGGTTCCATTTCGACCAATTTTACATGAGAGTTAAAATAGAGGATTCGCCTTTCCCTAGAACAGTTTAGATACACAGAAAATGGCACGGAGGGAATCGTATCAGTGCATGCCTACAGGTCAATGATTTTCCGTGCATTCGACAATGATGCCAAAGAATAATTAAAATTGTCTATTACAGATGAGCTCACCTTTTCAAATTCTAACCAGTCATCCTTCTTTCGTATTTGTTCCATGTGGTTCATGGCTTTTGAGTAATTAAGGCAGTAGTTGTGGTAGACTTCTCCATCCCTGGACAGCTGACAATACTGGAATGATATAGAGAAGAAAAAGATTGGATAGAATATATTTGATGTGTTTGAACGTTTTCAGGTTTCAATTACACTTGTAAAGAAAGTGGCCGATTGGTATTGTCATAAACATATTATAAAATTACATAAAGTTGGTATTTTATATCTAGTGTCTGCTCCGGGTATGCATGTTGTGTTGTATGTGTTCAACAGGCATATTCTCCATGGATTTTATGGAAGATGTCATATTTTATTTGAACCTACCCTCGTCAGTGCTTGTATCAATATTTCCGTCCTTCCAAAATTGCTTGGACTGGCTTCTTTTAATAAGAGATTGATGAAGTCTCGGCAGAACGTATAACTTACCTACAAGAAAGAAATGTGAATAATGCCAGTTATAGTATACTTATACTTCCGATGTGATAGAAAAGCACCTACGACAACACATAAGAACTAATACATATCAATATCGGATATCAAGGTTGTTACGGCATCTGGATCAACGAGGTAAAGGTATCTCTATGAGGCACCTCACGGAGGTATCTTTTACCTTGTTGACCCAGATGTAGTTGCAACATATTGTAACATTGAAACGACAGATACCGTCAATAGCAAAGAATCAAATTATAAAAAAAAATTAACCCCTCTCCCTCTCAGACAGAATATGCAAACGTACATAACACAATTCATCTAAGTTTCCAAACAGGTCCTGAGGCTCGGCAAACATCAAGTGTCCCTCGACAGAGACTTTTTTCAGCGGTTCCAAAAAGCACTGAAAAGAAGAAGCATGTATTACCGAGTTGCTAAATAGAAATGGTAGCTTTGGGACATATCTCCGAGAATACGAAGGTGTGGAAAGTATTGCTGGGGAAATATGAGAATTCCATGTGATTGACATGGTTTGAGAGGTTTGGCTTTTGGGGACCTTCTCTAAAAGTTAACGTTTTTCGATGAGGTGCCCAGGAATTCCCTCTCAAATGTCAAAACAGCCAAATGAATTGTTCAAAAAGCATTACAGCATTACTCACTATTTAAAGCGAGAATGAGGAACATGGGAATTGTGCAAAGTGTTTTAATACATGCTCTAATATTTCAATGAATAAAGGATAACTTACATGCTTTAGAACCATGAGGTAGTCAACGAGAAAAACAGTTTCAGATCGGAACAATTCCCATACTGCTTCCCTTCTCTTTCTCTCGATTTCTGGTAAGGTTGCTATTGCCTCGGGATCGGTATCCTTCCCACAATTGACTAGATCTGTCCAATGAACATCCTGAAACAAAGACATGATAAATTTGAAAAAGAAATCCCCTGTTTCTGTTGGAATTAGATAGAAAGTATTAGTGTTCACCGAGTAGGAAGGTTATACTTTGATATGGGTGGGTGCCATAAAACAATCATAAGTGTAATGGCTATTTAATTACTCACGAGATGGGCTATTGCAGTTCGTGATCAAAATAATGGAACTTTCAAATTATTACCCAATATTTAAAAATGCCTTCTTGACGTATAATTAAGACTCACCTTGTAACACATGAGCATCGTGTCCCTGAATGCTGAGGGTTTTAATGTATTTAATACATCTGTGAGCAGCGTTAATGAGTCTTTCGACCGATGAGATTTCTTTTCGATCTGAAAATATTGTAAAAGGATCATTGTAGACAAAAGATAGGGAGGGGGTAACACATATAATATTATGTGAATTGTTAATGTTTATATAGATTTTTTGTTTAACGTACAGCCCTCTATATAAAATGACCTTGAGAAATATGCATGTATTTGCTGCAGTTATTATGATATGGATCTACTGAGTCATGTACTGCATCAAAACATTTGCTACACATGTCTTTTAAGCCATGAAGAAACCATCGCAACTTCAAAAGAAACATGTCTGATGTGACATTCAATATAGATCTATACCTACCAATTTGAATAAAGATGGCACTTTTAACTTCTTTGTCTCTGGAAGATACAAGAGGTATGAAGGAATTAATAAGATAGTGAAAAAGCCCCCAATCAGCCATCCACCTGTACTTTATAGTGTGAGCAGCAGGTCCATCTAATGCCCACATTGATTTATTACAGGTAGGAATGGTCGACATATGTATGTTTCTCTGCTACTACATGTGAATATCATTATCTTGTCTGCCGCCTGTAAACTAATTAAAGGTGTCAGGTCCATACAACATCACACCTAGGGATGTTATATTTAGGGCCTATCAGAATCAGCCATAAGTCAGTCTCTCCGCCTGCCACGTCGGCAGGCGGTGCCAATAACAAGCTACATGTGACATAGGAGCTGGCTTTATGGGTGGAGGCCACGTTTAGTAACATTAGTAACTTGAAACATGAAGTGGGAATAAATGTTATGAGCTGGGTCATGGGTTTTGGCTGGGGTTGGTGGAATGTGGGATGGTGATGATATTTACGCAGAGGAGGATCTTCATCCGAATCGGACCTAAATCACCCCCCAAATTAATCAAATGCCCATAATATTTCTATAACTGAGCACTATTTACCATCCTAATATTGTACTATTTGTATTTAAGATTTCTAGAAATGCAACATCGTGGACCTTTAGCTAATTAAATAATGATATTTCGACGGCCAATTAGTCGTGTCAGAATCAGGGCAAGATGCAAGATCCCTTCGAGTAGTCAATTACCAACAGGGGAATCAAATTTAGGAATTGGTGGTTCAACCGACTGTGTAGGTTTAAAGTGTTTGTCAGATGAACGTACGCCCTGAATGTGTGTCCCACCAACGACGATCAATGATTATATGCCTACAGGGACTTGCTTATTCTTGATTAATCTTAAAGAGCCAGGTGATCAAAGCTTTGACCTTCAAAATAATATTGGTAACACCTTTAGTATTTCTTTCAGAATACCTTTGGACATGCACGTTTTGGGTGCTGAGAAGATGGGGGATAGCCATTATAGAAAGGAAAAGAAAAAATACTGTTTCGTATCAGTGGCGGATTCAGGATGGAGATGCCCTCTTCATTTGGCCTCATTTTCTTTTTCGTTGTTAAATTTGAGACTTGTAAGAGAAAAATTAACTCTTAACTACAGATCTATATCCGCCACAAATGGCATGCCATTTAGATGGCGTACATTGATCAATAATGAGAATTATTCAGAATCTATGTTATAGATACACATACAAAGTTTACATACCCTGTTCTGAGATGAGGCTTTGTGTGGACGCCTGGAATGTTTTGGTGGCTGCAAAATCAGCGATTGTATTTCTCTTGATGAGCTGTTTACGTTGTCGCTCTTTGACGAGCAGGTCACCAGGGTAGTGAATGCCCAGGTCCACAGAACTGCGTTTCCGTCCCATACGATCGGGTTGAACCGGGGGCCCACTATTGATGGATAAAATATAGTAATATATAAAACATTGCAAGATGCGCTTAAACAACAAGACAAACTTGAACCTACCTCACATAATTTATAAAGAAATAGGTTGCCATCATATGAAAGTTTATTAAGTAGTGATTTCATTTTCTTTTTTACTGATATTTGGTTCCCTCAAGTATTAATAAAGACATTTATCTATAGACTAGCTGAGATAGTGGGGAGCAGTTTCGTGGACAGTGCATGTTGAACAAAATGCAACATAGAAAAATGGTATTGTGACCATGATGCCTTAATATCTAAAGTGCCTCCCCACTTTAATGAAACGCATGTCACCTTATACTATAGTGAACACGTGGAAAGATCTATGATTAGAATTCTTGGTGGCAATACTGTCTGAATTATCAAAATTATTTGCCCTTACCCGCCATCACCTTCGTCACATGAGTTTGAGGGACTAATATCATCTAGATGAGTAGATGCCAAGCCGAGACTCTGAAATAAATACAATCGTGTGATTAGTCCATGAGGAATTACTCCCATCCACAGGAGAGCTGAATTCTATACGGGCGTTGAGGATAATGTATAGCTCTTCCTGGTAAATCACTAAAACCTTTATAATTTGGTATATTTTATCCAGATATGTACACGATTTTATCATTATTATATCAAACTGATCCTCTGTTATGACCTTTTCAAGCTTGTGTAGCTTCTTTCACTTTGAACAGTATATGGGATAGAAATACATTATCATAATTGAGTTCTAATGCTTGAAAGAGTACATTTTCAATTTCCGAGAGAAGTCTCAGATTCGTGATACTCCAATTATCAGGGTCCACGTACAGAGCCATACAAAGTTGTGCAGTTGCTAAGGAATATTATTTTCCCACATTTCATTATCACCTACTTTTGTCCAAAAAATGCATTATAGGCAGCCTCATTGGAGTGTGATATAATGATGTTTGAATAGAATATACAAACATATGAAGGTATATGTGATTTTCCAGGAAGGGTGTATACACTATCCTAACACAAGTCTGCAACAGCTGCAGTCAATACCAATGTGAACATTACTATTGTATAGTACAAAGGATACATTTGTGATTAGCACCTCGGAAAAAGCATCCGAAGGTAATTAGAAACATAATAGAGGGCTTGAGGCAGATATGGAAAGGCCAGTCCTGGGACATCATCTATGTATGCTGCTAATTCTAATTTACTCTAAGCCCATGGCAACGTATGCCTATGAGCTCTTTACATGGAAATGATTTTACCAAAGAAGCAAAATGAAATTCCTATCTAGATCTGAAAAAGAGGATTTGCTATGATTAATCAATCCATAATCACAGAGAATGGTGGCCGGATTCACCTAAGTCCTGCCAGAAGGTTGCTTAAGCTTTTGGCCCCTCACCTAGACGTATTTGGGGGGTGATTTGGAAGACAGGAATTATGATGGATTTCCACCATTTTTTGCTGTAAAGCCCTCAGTCCCGGTAAAGTCAGCACTGTCCATTCTAGTGAAAACTGCTGATATGGCATTTCTAAGGGATTATAGCCCTGCTGCGATGCCCTATCTCAGGTCTGGGTCTTGGGGTGGGGGTAGGGACGGTACCAAGGAGGTGTGTAGGAGTGGTTGCGCCTCAGGCAAAAGGAGTCCCAAGATGGAAGCAGTTCTGTTCATTTCATTCGCATTTAATCCAGTATAAGATAGACTCATCCGTAGAGAGTGTTTCAAAGTGAGGTGACAATCATCTCAAAGAGAAGGCAGAGAGGGCAAGAAAATGTAGGGTAGCTCAAATTTGCCTAGGTATTATCATTGATATAGTCTACCTTTTACGAAATGAATACAGCCTATGCAATCCGAGAGTGTGAAAATGGTGGAAAAAGGATAAAGTATGGACCACCACAATGACAGATGTGGAGTTAGGAGAATTCTTTGTATGGCCAGGGGTTATGGTCTGATGCTAGCTAGATAATTCATGGAAGGCGTGGCACAGTTAAAATGCCTCTTCTAAGGTTTCCTGGCAATTTACTATAGTAACTGTCCGATACACTTAAATCCAACTGACGAAGAAACGGGTAAATCACCTTGGCTTGGAAGCCATACGTCTCCTACCCAGGGCATTATGTCCCCCTCTGATAACGTCGTCAACTGGATACCTGCCACAGACCCTATACATATCCCTGATGCAGTAAGTGCAGATGTACATAAGCAGCATTTGGAATGCTTCAAATGCATGTTGAAGACCGTGTGATTAAAGTTACAGCTTGCCCTACAGTATTTTATGCATCATTACACTGTTGTTCATAGTAACATCCACAACCCATCTAGTGATGCCGATGTTAAAGGGCATAATGTTCACTGACTGTCCCATTGTCACACTGTTACCTGTGGCATCAACTACCCATTATCTCTATAATCATTACAGCTAGCACTAGGAAGCCTCCCCCACTACACTCAGCACTAAAGACAGACCTTCTTTATGTCCCAATGCCATAAGCCTATCCTGATAACACACACCATCCTTTTGACTTTACAGGCAAAGGGCAGCTCAATTTCCTGTCTGCATGGCTCATATTCTGTTCCCTACCCCTGCAGCCCCAGCTCAGCACCATACGCTCAAAGTCCATCTAGGGGTCTAGGGAAAATGGCCTCCGTAAATTGAGATCCAAAAAAAGACTTTATGGAGGCTCACCCTACAATAACTTGACATATCAAAATTTCAGTACACTACTTTAGCAAGGGAACAACAGTTTAAGCATTTGCAGATACGTCGTGAGTGGAGTTTCAGCTTAAGGATATGCATAGAGCTACTACAATCCCCTACGTCCCTCACACCTTCATTCCTCTTCTACATTGAATGCCGGCTTGCAGCTTTCCCTGTATCCTTTTCTTCATGAGTAAAAGGTCTATCGGGCATTCAGGCCTTTTCTTACAAAAGCGTTTTTCAATCTACATTATTCATATGCCTTTCCAACGCCTGTAGCGTCACTCATCTCGTAAATCCATCCCATGTACCTCTCCCACCTTCTTTATGTATGGCAATAAACTATATGCACCATATATAAACTGTACCATCTAAAAAACATTTATAAATCACGCTTACCACATAAAGTGCTTCTGATGGACACGTGATATCATCGTTTGATTACATTTATAAAGAATAGCAAGGCAAAAGCTGAAAGTGGTACTCCATCAATGCTTCCAATACGAGGGTAATAGATTGGTTTGTTTCATTTATATTAATATTATATAGACCAAGGCAGGTGCAACATGAACATTATAAGAATTAACACATGCAATATCGCTTGATAATCAATTGATTCTTTAAAGCATAGGTTCTAGGTCCACTTCCATTGTGCATTGCAAACTAACATGAATTTGAATTAGAACAAAAATTGGTTGAACAATGGTAGAGGCCAATAGAAAATGTATATTTGACAGACATATTCGGACCTACACCACAGCGGTACTGCATATCAAATTTATATATTTCATATGCACCACCTACCTCAAAACATGTGTCTTCATATTTTTATGTTCATACAGAAAGGGACACAGTCTCTAATTTAGGTTGAGGGCACTGAGTGTTAACAAAAACATTAAAATCTTTTAGCATCCATTCAGTTGTAAAACGCATGCAGCTGAACACGCCATGTGAGGATTTCAGTGAATGCTTTGTGTGATAAAGCCATAACATAAACTCGATACTCAGTTTTGGCTTTTATGTATGGTCATCATGGAAGTGACCTTAATTAGGAGGCTATTTCTCAACAGGCTACGTCTGCACCCTCCCAGTCGTACCAACATTCCACTTGGAAAAGCATTGGCATTTTGCAATCGTAGCGCTGTGAGCGATCGTAGTGCCTTGAGAAATGGCCTCCAGGCTTTTTCTCACAGTAGCAGCTCAATTTGTGAAGCCTCTCATATACCTTCATTATCAGAGCATGGCCGAAGGCAACCTATGGTAACGTAGCGACGTTACAGATAAAGGCAAAAGCAATAAACATATTACAGCCTGCACCTCAAATATTAAAGCTCTGGCTTAATCCACTTATCCTCATAGAGGCAGAGTAGGCAAGGTCCTAAGGCTAAAGGAGAGGGGATGTGGAAAAGTGCAAAGTATCTCTACCTTATTAACTGATGTCAATGTATGTAGTGACTTTAGCCAGCACTCCCTTGACATCATAGACCCCAACTGTATCAGTATCACATAATATACTTCATACGGTTTTACACAGAGCATATAGCTCTATTTTGTGATGTTGTAAATTTGTCAATATAAAGTTATTGCCGTCTGAGTAATGACTATGGGCATTCGTAGACTGAAAGCCCCTCAGTATTGTTAACCCATTAAGGGCTGATGTTGAGAATACTCATCATCCATGTACGGGCGGATGTTGAGTATTCTCAACACAATGTAGGGCCTGATGTTGATAATTGATAATTGATATGGCAGCCTTGTTTGGACATTTGAGATAAAAATTTAAGTGGACTGCTATTTTTGGTCTCAGGATGTTCTTAGCCTATTTTGGGGCTGGGGAATTCGAATCTAGGAAGTTTAGAATGATAGAGACGTTGAAAAATGGTTGAAAATGATATCAAGGGTATGGGCAGTGCATTATACCTTGCAACCTCCCGTCCCCCTGGTAAATGAACTGCTTAAACTCTAGTCCCCTAGCCTTTCAAAGTACCCTCATAGCTCGCCCTTAATGGGTTAATGAATTAATGGAAACTTTCAGAAGCATTGTTGTGTTGGGGAAAGTGGTTCCCACGTTATGAAGAGGGAAGGCGAAATTGGCGCCAGCCAAGGCAATTGAGAACAGAGAGAAAGGTCAACGTAATGATTAGCACAAGAGCCTGGTCCAAAGACATCATCGTTTGGACCAAGAATGTCCATGTCCGATCTGAGATATCGTATCAGTTTTGGTGATATTAGTCATAGGCTCTTTTCTTGAGGAGGGAGGAATTGTCCCGGAATAGGCATTATAGGAGTTCTAATATACTCTAGTGCCTAGGAACTTTTACAACCAGTCAATACAAGTTCATGTATCAATGTCGTTTTGCAACGAAATGCACCAATATTGATTCCACCGAATCTGATAATACACACCGGAGTAACTTTTGGTAAAAGGGTGACGAGGGCATTTCGATTAGAACGCATCAAATCGTAGTGGGATCCCCCACTCTGATCTCATTAAAGCCCTGCATCTAGTAGTTACTAATGATTGCACTGGAGGGCATTTCTCAATAATGCTGATTAACAATATTGAGAAATGTCCTCCCGGTACGACTGCCCGACCAATCGCGATATAATTCCCTGCATTAGTGCTGATTGTACAGAGCAGTTACAGTGCATAGCCTGAGATCACCAACTCTAATTTTGAGAGCCTCAACTTGAAATGGCTGTGCACAGTTTGCACGATTGTATCACGTTGCAGGTCAGAAAAAAGAATCATGGTAAAAAAAGTTGAGGTCGGTAGGCCGGTCCCCCCCCCTTTCTTTTTGGTTTCCCGGGCCTCATATCGTTTCACACTTTGTTAGGTTTTCACTGGTTATTGTGAGAAATTTCCAGCATTGAATATAAGACGACGATGGGAAAATACGTGTATTATTATGTCGAATAATACCTTTGAAGAAAAAAAAATCAAATGTTTTGAAACATCTTGCAAAAATCTTCAAAAATCGGGAAAGATTTGAAAAAGAATTCTCAAATAAATATCTGAGGTCGGCCCCTTTAGCTGAGGTTGGTCGGTGACCGTAAACCAAACCTTTTTTGGCCTTATGAGTCCCACTCAGGCAGACATTGCATGGTAGATGTTCCTGACTGATCATATTTCTCATATGAAACAGGCATTTCTATAGCATCTACATTAGTAGACGTAAACTTAATGATATCCACACAGGACATGTGTCTGTAGAACATATGATATTTGCCCATCGTGTAGTCTAACATAGGAGCACTTTGTGCTGGCCTGTTAGCTGATGATGTGGGTTGACTACTCCTCCTGTCATGTCTCATGAGCAACTCGCTAACCCCTTCAGCTGCTCACCTGTGAGGGATTCAGAGGGGATGGTCATAGAGGTAATGGTCAAGATCAGCTATATGCCAGTAGAAATGGCCTTAGGTGATGAAACTGGACACCCCCTCCTGCCGACCTAGGACCAGTTGTGACTAGTAGCCCCCATCATTATGACAACCAGTGCCTGTGTGGTAGAAATATTAAAGCTCCACACCAACAGTCTGCTCCAGGGTGAGCTCAGGTGGATGGATGTGTTGTTCGTCTAGTTACCCAAGGGTATAGCCGGAATTCTCAGAATCTGTAGTTCATTGTCTGTATAAACCTGATCCTGTAACATGTACTATGGTTAAGTCTGGTGTGTGTTTTCTATTCCCAGCGTTCATGGAGCCATGTACCGAGTGTATGCCATAATACACTTTCAGATAGGCATGTTTCATATATTGCAAATTATGGTATTTAGGCTTTACACATGTTGAGTTCTTAATGTTTTAGTTCCAAACATTCCCTTGCTTGGCAGATATGCCATAAGGAGTTAGATGGTTCTTGGATGCACGCAATTTGTGGAGCCCAGGGATTGTTATAACAGTTTCCCTGTCAAACCTGGTGAGAAGTGTCTCCTCCATACAGTTCATGTGAATGAAATGAATCACAAATTCTCATGACAAGCCAATTTCTAAACATAATATTGTTATGGGTCAGGTCGCCAGAATGCAGTAGATTTTGTGTTTTTGGGGTAATTTTGGACTCTTATGGCTCTGGAGAAAGAAGTTGTGAACCAATCTTGTCTTACATAGACTCATTTGATAGAGGACACTTAGGGCTATCAGAAAAATGTTAATTTGTGGTCATGCATCAAACACTCTTAGACTTGTAGCCTGCCAAAGTGAAAAAAATTGCCAAATTTGTTCTTTTTTGACTTTTTGTATTTTTTACAAGTGTCCTGTATTGAATAAAGAACATCTGGAGTATACCAAAGTTATTTCTTATATTGTTTATGATCATAGGTATCATTTCCATGAGGTTTGGATATGTATGTTACTGAATGAGAATTTTTGATCATGTGTCTTTGAAAATGGAAATCTGTAATTTGTAACATCCGGTACCTAAATCTAAATCAGTTATATAACATGGAAAAAATAAACCTTCAACATTTTTGTTATTTCCTATATAAAAAGACCTATTATCCCCTACTTCTGTGAAAAAAATTGTGTCTATCAGCATTTGTCTCCATGTGAGAGCAGCTTATGTGAAATAATTCTGATAAAAGTACTGGACGTTACATAATGTCCGGTACTTTTATCATCATGTAAGAGGCAGTCTACTGTGCATGCATAACTCAAATTTTGTTCCATTTCGTAATTGGAGTCAATAATAGACATATTAGCCTTGCTATTGCATGCATTTGCTATGCATAATGGGACATTCTATATTACTGACAGCAACTTTAACCACCTCCATTTTTCATCATTTTGGTACTGGACGTTACATGACACAAAACAAGCAATAAAAATGGAACCGAATGTCCTAGGTCATTTTTTTTTGGTTTTCTGAGCTGAGGGGATGTCCCTTCACAAATGTGTTATGGTTATGTAAAGTAATTAGAAAATTCATTTTTAAGGGCCTTCAAGGGCAAAATCTTACACTTTCTGACGACCTGATTCATTGAGGTAAAAAACACGGAATGAAATGTACCTGAAATGTTGATCCAATTGAGTACTCTCTCAGCAAGTCTCTTTTACAGACTTAGCTGTGTTATTTCATGTGTCATTTCGACATTACCGCTAGGTCACACTCGTTACTTAGTTGAGTACTTTTAAGGGCGTTAGTATAGAATTAAAGAGACTGTCTTTAAAAAAAGAGCGATACTGATGAGTGAGTCCATAGACCAGATATAGTACATTGTGTAAGTTTATGGTGAGTATGTGGATAGAGCGGACAAAATATTGCCTTGGGAACTGATAAGCCAGTACTGGCACATAATTCAGATCACTATCGATAAGGAGGACGGTGGTGAGGGTTACCTTATCATAATGCCAGAACTAAAAGAAGACGATCTATTAACATAGCATTAGATGATGAATTCCTCCCTGTATAATCCTTTCTATCCTTGCCGTTAAACTGACTCCATTTCCTTATGCTCTGATTGGTGTCTGCTAACTACCGTGGTAGAAGGGTGGGAGGAGGAAAAGGGTGGAAAGGAAATGGATCCCCGGCAATGGTTATTAACTGTTATTTTAGCCTCAGCCCATTTGCAGCTGCCTATCTCGCCATCAGCAATTTTGAATTCCAGTTTGTCCTTTGCCCAGCAATGTATATTATGCTAGCAGCGTGTCTACTTTGGAGGTAAACATTGATATTCTACAAAGGTGACTAATATCAAGCAACCCCTTATGTTAAATAGATCATTATTTGACGAGGCTTAAAATGTTTGCCAATGGTGCTGTTGCGAAGCTGCACTGAAAACATGGAAGAGCCAAAACTAGTCAGCGGTGACCACTTTAGGTCCTCAAGTGGAGGATACCTAAAACTACAACTTTAGGTATCGTGATGTGACGACTCTGTACTGTCAGTATTGTCATCCTGACGACCTAAAGTTGTAGTTTTATGTATTGTCAACTTGAAGACCTAAAGTGGTCACCGCTGACTAGTTTTGGATCTTCCATGTTTTCAGTTTTGGGGTCTTACAAGAATTGCCACTCCCAATGTTTGCACATGAATCATGTTCGTCATGACCCTACCCCACCCTCCAATCCTCTCCTGCCGGAACACACACACCAGCCCTCTTTTTCTTTTCACCGCCACCTCTGATGACCTGGGTATTGACCCTGGCATTTACCACCAGTACATGTTCCCCAGGTTAGGTAAGTCAGCTTGTAATATGATAGGTAGGCTGTGGCCTCTGCTGCCCTGTGAGAGGTATACAGGAAATCATATTGACTTCTTGCAGTCAGCCCATTGGTTTGCATATATTCGGTGAATGTATACGTCATTTTCAGTTGAATGAAAGAACCCTTTTCTCATGCTCTCTAAAAGTACGGGGGCGTCCTTTTCTTTTCATACACATCACTCCCCTTATGTCTATTGGACTCTCATAAGCAATGTTTGTCATAATCGGCGATGAAGTGTCCTGTGGACAGTGAACATTATACAGGCTTTTTGTGATGCCGATTTTGGCAATCTGATATGTATGGCCATCCACACGTCCTTGACCATTATAGATTATATTATGATGAGTCCATCAGGCTATGCTACTGTTACCGTAAGGACTATTGTTAAGCACCTGTTGACAATAATGAAATAATTATTTCAGAGTAAGGTGAACTTTGTCAGAGGTTAATTGGTCTAGCAGGAACATTACATAAAATCTCAGAATATTAATTGCTTGGTACCGACTTGGTACCTATGAGAAAGCCAATTCCCAGTAAACACAATTAAGGACCTTTAAAAGATTTGATATTGGATCTGTGGACAAGATGTGATGAGAGAATCCAGTCCTATGATTATGGAATTTCATAAAACGCTTCTCATGTTGTAAGAAGTCCAAATTCATTACTCTGGTCACAATCCTACTATATGCTGTTTCATTCCATGGTGTCCGTTTTAACAAATACTCATAGAAAGCATCATAACTAGGTTCCATTAGAGCCAGATTTTATATACTAAATCCCCTAGCCTACAGAGAATATACATTCCACAGCGCGGCAGTTGCTTCGACCACAAGACAATGTGCTGTCTAGGCTGAGCCTCCCACTATCCACACAGGGGGCTGTTTCAAAACTTTTAGATATTTAGTAGAGCTATTAGCACTTAGTATAATCAATTTAAAAGTGTCAGTTTCCTAATATATCAATCTGTTTCAGAACTAAATATAACACAAATAGGGCAACGCCTATATTAGGGTGTGTATCTCTTCTATATTAAGATAGCAGCTTTTGAAACAGATTGATATATTAGGAAACTGGCTCTATTAGGCCTCAAAATGTGGTTATATTTGAGTTCATAAGTTCTGACAATGCTTCCTCAAACCATTAACATTCTTTATTGGCTAATTGTATGCTAGTATGTCCCTAATAGATCTTTATAGGTATTTTGATAATGAATTGGAATAACTACCGAGCTAAAAATATTAAGTCACTGAATTCTGGTGGATATATGTGTAACACACATACTTTACCCCCATATGAATAATTTCATCAGAATTACATTTTTAATTTCCTCAATATATTCTACATATACCTCAGAGGTGCAGTTTTAAAACAGTTTTAAAACAGGCAAAAATATAATATTTCAGTGAATATAACAACTTTTTGTGACATTAAATATATTCTGAAACAGATTGACTTTGGCTATAATAGAGAGATATTAGGCACTATGCCATAATTTGATATAGCAGACATTAAAACATCAACTATAGCACCAAAAGCCAATATATCAACTTTGGAAACAGATTTGCCTAATATGTCTACTGATAGAGGTTTTGAA
Source organism: Acholoe squamosa (assembly GCA_949317995.1). NCBI lineage: Eukaryota > Metazoa > Annelida > Polychaeta > Phyllodocida > Polynoidae > Acholoe > Acholoe squamosa. Next base: position 33,954,477 of record OX439035.1, on the reverse strand, counting down.
ACAGGCCCCAGGTCTCTGGGAGAGCAGCTGGGCGAACATAGTGAGAGATTTAAGAGCTGATTGCCGACGGGCGGTGAGGGGTAGCTCTAATGAGAAGCCTGGTTACCAGTCAGCTGGGTGTTGCCTGCAAATTACACTATTGCAAATGGCCAAATGTCCTATCGCTATGAGCTAGGGCTTTGGATTAAGAGCGGTACACAGGTATTGAGATAGTTGGAGATGTCCCTATAGTAATGCAGAAGGTACATGAATGAATAGAACAGATGGAGGGTCCCTAGAGAAGGGATGAGTAGATAGCAATTGGTAGGAAGAGGAGAAGGGAGTGGTTGGGGGAGGGTTGAAGGTCCATCGCTGTAGGCAGGGAGAGCAAGTCTTTAGGCGTACTGAGTCTGGAGTCTGGAGGTGGCACTAATAACTGGAGGCTTACAGGAGGCTTCTTGTGTACAGGGGTGAGGTGTGGGGATGAAGGCTACATGGTAGTGTCAGGTGTACAGGTGGCTTCACTGATTGATGGAGCTGGCACCTCTCACAGCCTACTGTAATCCAGGAACTCTATAGGTTACTACGCTATCGGGGAGCTGCTCGGAGTATTCCAGCACTGCGTAAGCTGAGTCTCTCTAACTAAAAATGTCTGTGGAATTCCCGGCCGAGTATAATGGATTCCACAGACATATATATATATATATATATATATATATATATATATATATATATATATATATATATATATATATATATGATTAACGGCCAAGCGTGCCTTTTTCTCAGTCTAGTTTTACTGAAGTGTACGACTCCCAATATTACAAGTAGAGATTATCATAAGTGCTGGAGACCTAGTTATTGATTCCTTTATATTGGACATTGTCCATGGGGTTTTAACAGCTTTGTTCCCTCATATAATGTATAGACAATCCAACATTGTCCCATTACTATTACTTGCGACGGCTTTACAAGATAAAGGTTCATTGTGACACTATCTCCCCTTTACTAGGGCTAGCTGGATTTAAATGACGTGCAAGGTTTGGTCATCTCAATAGCCTTCAGAGGCTACCCATAGCTACAGTATTTACCTATTGTGTAGATGTCTACGCTTGTTCCTCTGTAGTCAAGTCTGTCAATCTTACGAGGAATATTTCTATATCAATGCCAGGATTTGAAATGAAATAGAGACAATAATGATACAATTTCTTCTTTCCATAAATGCTAGCAATACAAAGGCTACCTGTCTGAAAAGATATTGACACCTGTCCCAGAACAAACACAATTGATACAAAACTTGAAATCAGTAGAGAAATGTGAAAATAATAAAGAACTGTATTATATAGCGCTTCGATCATGGCTTCCAAGGTACCCTGCCATGTTTGGCAAATGCATTTGGGTCCCATGTGTTCCTCCAACAATCATTAGAGCCAATAAAAGGGCCATCATTGAATGGACAGTAATGAAAGAAAATGGGATGATAAAAAAAATGAATACCTTTGAGTCGAAAACGGCCGGTCTACGTCCTCGACGTGCAACTGGGGGTGTAGAGGGTTCCGTGTCGCTCTCGTCAGAAACACACTGCAAACTCCCAGAGGTAGCCCGTCGTATAACCTATAATAAAAAGTTGTATATTGTAGCATTCATTGATCGCAACAGTCATATCATGGAACTAAAATATCCTGAATATTTAAGCATAGGTAAAACGACTGCAGAATCATGTGTCAGATCTACTGCTGGACACTTCTTTTTCCTATTAGCAATAGTCATTACTCTGATCAATTACTCTGATCAATATTGTTTTGGGATTTGATAATCATTAGCGGTAATTAATTATGGGATCGTCTTTTAGAATGATGCTTTCTGGGATTACTGCCTAGCCCTGGAAGAATCGCCAGTTATCATTCTAGACTCAATTAACCTCCGCCCCAATGCCACGTTTGTCAGTCTACATGATGTAATAGAGTAATAGGCGTCATCTTAGGGGAAGAACACAAATAACACTCCTTGCATTTAAGAGCACAATTGGTCACGTGGATACCGCTAAAACTGACTTGTCAGCACTACTGATGAATACACAGAGGGCTTAAGTATTCAAAATGTAAATTCAGGGCTCAGTGGCTAAAGCCCGATTAAAAAGAGCCTTCTGTTCGAAAAATTGCACTGGATCCATGCCCTTGCAATAAAAAAAGATATGAAGAAGCCTATGAAACCTTCATGTCGGTCGTATCAGACATAAGAGGGTAGCAGATGGGGTATGTTTACAGGGCCTGTTTTCTCCCTTTAACCATCTATCAAAGAGGCATGATAGTGTCTTGTGCCAGCGGTTTCTATTATGCTTTTGCATGTTGCGGGAACTCCCACACAAATATACGCTCCGTCCTTGCAGTACAGATATGCTGTATATATTGTCAACATAGAAGTAAACCGATATCCATATACAAGTAGCACAATGCACACATACATGCAGGGACTGCTGGATGTATTCAATGTCAAAGAACCATACAATGTATGTATGTGTACATGATTGTGCAGCAGTCTAAGGGAATCCATTTCATACTTCCCTCTATAGCGTTCTATCTGGATACATATTAGTCCAATGACAAAATGACGCGTCAGAGATATGCACTAATAATGCATGAGGCGCCGAAGGCGCCGAATGCATTATTGGTGCATATCTCTGACAAGTCACCTGTTAGGCATTGACTACTTATTTTATTACACGATTAATCAATAGATATTCAATAGAAAATCAATAAATATAATTTGAAAACAAAAATCTTTCCCTGCCCGGTACTCGAAGCCAGCCATAGTGTGTGTACACATGGCGAAAAAAACGTTCGCTGGGACCGGTACTCATCCCGCCTAACTGTAGAAGCTGAGCGCAATGCGCTACCCACTAGACCACCGCATCTCACACCCCGGCGCCCATCTCGGCTTGGCTTTGTTTGAATACGTCCTGCTGTTATGGTAGCGGACACACGGCGAAAAAAAAGATGCGCCCGGACCGGGACTCTTCCCGCCTACCTCTAACAGCTGAGCGCAATGAGCTACCCACTAGACCACCGGGCCGCATACCTCAGCGCCCGGCTTGGCTTGCTTTGGTTTGAACGCGTCCTGCGTCTCTTGGTTATGGCAACGAACAGCCCGGACCGGGACTCATCCTACCTATCATATCAAGACCTGGGTCTAGCCAGCCACTACTCGTCAGTCCCTGTGGCGCACTGCATAGGGAGTTGGATTTGGGATATGAGACTGCAGGTTCGACCCCTACCCTGGCAATGAAAAATTTTGTAGGTTTTAACATGTAACATATGACATGTAAGGACATGTAAGGTGTGCAGGTTATCCATGGATAACCGCACTGGGTGCCTGTTATCCTTGGATAACCGCACACCTTACAAAAGTCATGTTGCATGCATCATGCCATGCAATATCGACAGTTATGTGCATGAGAATATCCAGAAAAAGCACTCAGAATCCCAGAAATCGTGTAATAAGAGCATCTATGGGTATGTAGGCATCCCAGATATTCCGATTTTTCCCATGGTGATTTGGATACACAGGGTATGGGAGGGACTCTAGGCAAAAGTTTTGCATACCTACATACCTAGACATCACTATTTTCATTTCAAAATGATAAAAATTGATATCATTCTGAAATGCCCTCGTGATTCAAATTTAAAAAATGCATACTTTGTTTGGATCAACAAGTCTTGCTCACTTCAAACTAATCTCAAAGGTAGAATCCAATACGTTCCATTCGCTAACATTCAAAGGGTGTATATCTCATGTTCTATTCTAGCTTTTGATTTGTTGATATTCACTAAAAGTCATGTCATGATCAGGTTTATCCCTATTCCAATATAAAAAAATAGAAATAGAAAAAAATATCAAGAAACAACAACAGCTACAGGGTATCGTGATTAAGAGAATGTATATAGGACTCTGTATGGAGGCCTTGTGGAGCCTCCATTTTTAATTTCGCTGGTTGAGGCAAAACCCACTGATAACACATACCATGATGGGTCCCTGGTCCCTGGTTAACACCCACTTCCAGGGACATGCTGGTCCCATCGTATCAGTTCTTATCACTGGGTGTCGCTGGAACCAGTTCCAGACAAGCTAGTGGCCATATTGTATATATCGATGCCTACCTTACGATAGCACATCGGAATTCCCAATAAATTTCCTTCTTTTTCATAACTGTGCAGATCTATAGTGGACGGTGAAAATGTTTTTTTTTTTTTTTTTTTACCTTTTGGGACGTGAACCCAGGACCTTCAGACCACAAAGCCAATGCCCTACCACTGCGCTACAAGCTCTCGCCTGCCATCAGCATCTCTAAACGGTAGAAATCTTATAATCATGACGACGATTTAGTCCTCAGCGGGTGCCATTATGGGATAGGGAAATAAGACCCAGGTGGGCGATGATGCGTGGGTTATACGCTCAGGGAGGACGATAATGTGAAAAAAACTGCGTCTATTCAAAACAAACTTACATTAGGAGCAGTGGACGCTAGGTCTGAGCGATAATACAGAGGTTTAGGGCTATCTGACATCCTGCTCATCCCAAAGTATGATGGCAGCCAGGGGACCCCTGCCCTGGAGACACAACCACAGGTGGGTTTAGTGCAGACATAAATCACATTACGCAGGAGAGGTGGGTCTGTTTGCTGGTCGGAATGACCGTTTTCTAGGTAGGCCACAGTCAGTTTACTGTCAATTGTGGTCGATTTGTTAGCCGTGATCATCGGTTCACTGCCTAGTTTTGAGAAATAGTCACATGATGTCTCAGCAATGGAATCATCAGACACCAGTTTCTCTTTGCAGCTGTCGTCACATAATAAAATCCTATCTTCCAAAGGATTCAACGTCATATTTAGTGAATTTGTTGTATTGATTATTCCATATCCCAATATGCAGCTAGGTTGTTTTATGTTATGGCCAAACACAAGCAACTGCCACCTGAATGATATGTCATTGTGCTTACAGCTAATAATAATGGGAGTTCCCTTTCAAAGCATGATTGCCTTCATCAAAAGGAGGACTGTTTGACCATTGGTATAGCCTCATCGTCTCACGAATCCTTTTAAAAGAGGCAAATGTAGTGGATTGACCATGCTCCGTAACCATTAACGAGGGAGACCCACTAACGGGCAGTTGGTAACATAAAGAGCTCCTCGCACTGTTACCAGTGGTGCAGTTTCTGGCAGAAAGGAAATGGAGATGTCTCTTAATGTCCTGGAACACGAATTGAGAAAGTCCAATTTATCACCCATACGTCTTTTCCCATCCTACGCAATTTAAACAGGAAAATCTAGTCTGTGTTGCTATAAATCTTGTGGAGATGCCTAAGTGTTATATTGGATGTAGCCCAAGGACTTTGTCAAGATATTATTATTAATTTCTCAGTTTGGTACTGTCTGATTTTCACTTTTGCGAGGATATTATGATTGCTATCATCCCATGCATACTTCAAAATAGAAACCAGAAATATACTACATTTTAGTGACTACTCATCAATGCTTAAAGCACACGACCATCATATATCTGGATTAAACAATGAATAGACGAAGCCACCATGGGAATAAACAAACATAATTATTAGGATTTACCTTTGGTAATAATTTTACATTTTAGAACAGGATTACAGAAGGAGATCATGGCAGTCCTGGGGGAAATCAGTGTTTTCAGATGAGACCATTAATCCCTGAGATGGATTCTGATGTCGTCTAGCCTTACTAAAGTTGCCTTGATTGAGTAGCGAGGGGAGCTGGGTTAACAACACATAAGTCTCCTGACATTTCCAGCCCTCTGATCCCACGACAGTTTTATGCTTCATGGTTCTGAACTTTGATCGAAATTGTCAGGTGGGTTGGTGGGCAAGGGAGGAGGGGAGGGGAGGAGGCACAAATGTCAGATAATTAATTGCTGACCTGGATGGAGCAAAAGCATAGAAACAATAATAGTTCCACTCTCCCCAGTGCGCCTCTCTATCAATAGCTTTTCGGCGTAGGAGGAGAAAGAGTAGAATACGGGTGATAATTCTTTCTTGAAGTCTATTATAAGCGTCAAACGCAATAACGTGCTTTTCTCAAGAAACTAAATGGTACATGCATGAGCTTAGACCCAAGCACCCTTTTCAAACATCTTATAGAATTTAGATTAATATCAAATATCAACCTGAAGTCATATTACAGAGCATCACTAATTTCCACAATATTTGTTAACAGCGAATGAATTATTGAAATAATGAACACAGTCATGTGCAGTCAGCTAGAAAGGACGGACTATAACCTCAAAAAATGTATATGGGGAGAATCCTGTTCGCGTGGCCGCAAGCTCCTGTCTTTTCCTATAATAATATCCTATATAGTTTGCTATAGATTCTTCCTGATAAACTACCATATGCTGTGCTGAAGCGGATCTTGACTCGGAAAGTCTGTTAGAGAGAATAATGAGCTTAAAAAGGTACACCAGTGTAGAGACCCGTGAAATAGAAAGGCGCCCTGTATACCCCTACTTCATGGCAAAGCGATCACTCAAGCCCCAGTGAGAACACAAGTGGAAAAGGCATTTACATAATCAGACTTTACAGACACTGAACAGTGGCAGTAAAATCCCCTGGAGGGTGTTGCTCCTATAGTAAAAGGAACAGCTGGCTAAAAAATATCCTTGTTTCCAGTCCTTTCTTTTCATGTAGCTATAACTTTTGTTGCTCACAAGTGGTCATTCAAGTACGCTGCTAAAAAGCCGCCTTAGAGTAGGTACCTAGTTGGGAGTCAGTCAGTATAATATACTATAGAGTGTGTGACATGAGTAGGTACCTGATCTCTCTCTCTCTCTCTCTCTCTCTCTCTCTCTCTCTCTCTCTCTCTCTCTCTCTCTGTTCTAAACAAGGCAGGTGACTTCTGAGACTGGTGTGGTGAGTGCAAGTACTTTGGTGAAGCAGTGCATGACTTGTTAAGAAAAGAGGGCACATACTCACAGCTCTTTTTACAATAGGAGCAACACCCTTCTGTCAATGTAGATACCTGTCTTAGTCCTCTTCCTCAACGCCCTCCCTCATTTCCACCTTTATCCTGGTATCTCTGTTGTGTTTGTTTTATTTCAAAGTCAAAGCAGGAGACGACAAAGCTCATTTTTCGCGGGAGTTCCCTTTTTACGCGGTATTTTGAGCGAATCATTACGACCCATTTACGGGGCAGGCCGACCACCGGCGGCTGATGGTATGCTCACAAATAGACAGGCCGAGTCAATGTCTTGGTATTCGCCCTAGGATGAAATGTCTCTGCCAGTGCAGGTTGCGTAGCGATGAGGGGGGGGGGTGGCTGATAGATTACTTCATTAACTAATGACAGTCGTGTTACATTGGTTCGTGAGCTGCTCAGTATGAGCCTTAAGGTATTGGAGGCCACAGTAGGAGTAGCTTCTTAGAAGGAGAATGTCCTGGTTCAATGCTAGTTTAACACTGTCTGAGGTCCATGAGCCCTGGAGGGTATCTCAAAAAGATTGGGAAACCAGTTCTCACCGTAACTATTTGATCCTGCAGTTCTCCTCCATTTCTCACCCTAAGAACAGACTTCCCTGCTTGACCTCTGCTACAAGTGAACTGCACGGAAATAGGTCGAGTTGCAAAATAAGAGACTGGACCCCTCTTATACCACTCCTATAACTGACTCCCTCTTTACAATACAAGAGGGAATCCACTCCAGAAGGTCAGTGAGTTCAATTTTGGAATTATCACCTCCGACAGGATCAGTTCCAAATCTTTTTGAGATACCCTCCTGGTATGGGAGTCGGGAATGGTCTTACAAGTGGAATTTAATTGGGAATTAAGGTAGCTAGACTACAACGTTGTGCTATAGAAGTGTCAATTATATTTTTCTTTTATTGGCAGAACTTGGCGTATTAGGTTATGCAATGTTCAGTCTATATATAAGCGAATAGGTAACTAGGCTGAGACAATTTCTCTTGGCTAGCTAGGCCAAAGGGGTGAACAGATTTGAAAAGTAATTTATCCCAGCCCAATTACCATTACATCTCAAATCTTGCAATTTCAGACCAACAAAGGACGACTCCAGGAGAACGTTTCATGTAATTATCAAGTGGCATTGAAAGCAATTTTAATGTTCTCACTCGCGTCCAATTCCGTATTTCAAATATTGCAATTGTCAGGGAACAAAGGTTCATTCATCAGACACACAGACGAAGTAAAAATCGATGAGTGTTCATGAACTACAGTCCAATGAAGACGATCAAAGGTGAGCCTAATGGGGATGTTAGAGGAGGTGGTCGGTAGAGGGGTGTGTCTAGGTAACACTCTGTAGACATCCTTTTACACCAGAGCGGCAGCACACAGAAGGCACACAGCATGCAATATTCACAAGAGGGCCCTGGGGGACACAGCTGACTCGGCACTTCTGTGTCAAAGTGCTATGGTAAAACTAGAGGAAGCTCTTCCAGGGGAAGCAATTGAGTATCGATGCCCTGCAGTGTCCACAGAGGGGAGCAACTGGAGCAGTCAGACATGTATAATACATGGATAATGCCATTGGACACTACGCTAAATTCTTAATAGGCTCAAGGTACATACTCCTTATGGCTATTTCTAACTGTCTACCATTCCTACCCCAAGAACGTGCTGTCCCATCAAATGGTTGTTAGACGTCCTGTATAGTAATACGCCACGATGTCACAGCCTTGGATACAGTAGAGGCACCCCTAGATCTGACACGATTTAGCCTTCCCTCCCGCAAATCGACCATTTTGCTATAATGATGAGAGACTGACTTAAGATTTGCACAAGGCTGTTACTACCTGGAACGTATATTTGCTAAATTTCCCTTTTAAATCACTTCCATCGCATATTACTACGACAGTTACAACTCACATTCATACAAAAACTCTGATGAGGAAGGGGGGGGCATGGGGTCATGAGCAACACATCCCCCATTGGACTAGATCATTAGATATGGTGTCAAAAATGGTTCAATCTCCCCTTTGCTACCTATAGCCCATGATGAACATGACTGTCTAAATGTCTATAATACATATGTGAAATACCTCTCAGTGCTGAATAACACATCGATTGACTTCCCCTGATGAATTTTTGATTTGTGAGATTAAACCAATATAAAAATAATTTGGGTAAAATAAGACATGCATGCATACAATACATGCCTCCTGGGCCTGGGCTCCTTGGTTGTCACGAAGAGCAAGATATCCATTTTCAATCACATCAGGTTTTCCTGAGGTCCCAATTATTCAGACTCTGGCAAGCTCTGGGTCCATTAATAGGAGCACAGTGGCGCTGATTCCGGAACGAGGCAGCAACTGCCAAGTTCACGTTTGATAGGTACCATCAGGTGCAGAATAAGAGGACTTACTGTGAATCACAAGTAATCGACACTAGTCACAATTCCCACCATAAGATCAATGAAAATACCCCTGTCATATGGGCGACCTTCTAAGAAGATAATTTTCAATGTAGGAGTTGGCATTGATGATCATGTTGTGAACTCCCGGCAGAGTTTCAGTTTCAGATTTTATTTGTGATAGGTTCCTAGAATAGTAATATGACTCAGAAGCGCACGTGTAGTTTTGTGTGTCGAGTATCAAAGAAGTAAAATTTCAAGAGGGGATTGATGTAGACTTCCTGTCTAAATGTCTGATAGTAGTACCTCTGGGGTCAAGGTATAGGTGGACGATGTGGCTTTGACCTTAGGGAACTAATGGAAAGATTCACTGTGAGCCACCCAAATATGCCTTAAGCATACCGAAAGGCAATAGGAATTGGTATTGTCTTCAGTAGGCGTGGGAGTACCTCCTGGGGGACATATTGGGAGGATAATGGGAGTGAGGTTTATAGCAGCAGCATGGAAGTGAAGGCGAATAGGAGCTTTGGATCGTCTTCTACCATCAACACACCATAATAGAATAGGGACATTGAACGCCGCAGGGGTCGGGCATTGTGCCAACAAGCACATCCAGGGGCAGGTGGTGATAACGAGCCAGACATGTGTAGGTATGGACCTTTATAACACTGGGGTTGGCAGCAGGGAGCAGGTGGAATAGATCTGTAGGGTGAGAAATGAAGTACAGAATAAGGAGACATGTATACAAGATAATTGCTATTATAAGATGATGATAGGTAGTAAATAGAAAGAGGACCAACGGTATAAAGGCCCTTAATTTATTTCATAGCAACATTGAGGGATACCTAGGGCAATATGATATAATTGAAAATGACCTGAGACACCTAAGGAGCCCTGTGTAAGTGATTGTCTACAATATGTATTACCGATGAAAATCCATTTTTCTATCCATCCATCCAGCTCTAGGGTTTCTGAGGTCTCATTGTGTTTCAATGTGCTCAATGCCCCGTAGAGCTATATCTATATAAGCTCTCTGGGACTAAGTTCTCTCGAGACACAGGCTCCAGAGTGTTTCAACAATCAAATGCTCCATTTTGGGTAGAAATGTCCCATATTTGGAGGGTAAAATGAACATTTTCATGAAAAATCAGCCTATATGCCTGTTTCTGGTTGTCTTGACAACCATGGCAATAATCTAAATTTGCAGGTTTTTATGCCATTTTTTGGAATTTCCACTCAAAACTCGATGATTAAGCTCTAAATAAATTATAAACTATAATAATGTCTAAAACACAATAAATCAGCACTTTTCATTAAAAATACATAATAATACGGTAATTTTTACCATGGATTTTGATCTAGGAGGAATTTACCATTTCAGATATGAATAACAACCTATGTTTAAGCAGGGGTTCTGACATAACTACTAGGAATATCTTAGCCGATGATGTCTCAGTTTAAAGATCTTGAGATGAACTTTGAAAATAAAATTCCCTGCAGAAGGGTGATTTTGCTTGCTTGGTCACATATTTCCATAAGTTTTTCTATGGGTCTAGAGTGCGTACCTTGATACGCATATCTTTTTTCACCTTTCTCATTGACGAACATGACATATACACATATATTTCTATACCAAATAAAAATAAATATAAATCCGACATACTGACCCTAGATATTTGAGGCATGTAACTGGAAACACACAATTATTTTTTTGTCTTATATAAGCCATCTGGTGTTACATACATACAGGAAATGTCACTTCCTGAACTCCGTACTACGACATATATGCTGTCCCCTAATAAGCATAGCAAGCCTATTGGTTAGGACTAGGTGACTTTGCAGCTGCATCTTGGGTATTCGCAGGTAGTTTCATGAAAACAAGTACGACAGAGTGAACCAGCTTTTGCAGTCCTGAGGTTCTATGATGAGTGTCTAGATAAGCTTTGACATGGTTTCTGTATCTATTACATAAAATGTATTTGCCAATACATGAGCTATGCAAGGAATTCTAGTGTCTGTGTATAGAGACCACATGGTTGCTGGATAACATCCATGCAGCCGCATGTATTTCTTATAGCCGCATGTATTTCTTATAATGCTGCTTTCATGGTCAGTGCTTGATCAAATGTATAGAAGTGAAGGTGACAAAGATGCCGTGGGGCCTTTACACCACAAATTGCCTTTGGGCCACACAATAGTATAGTTGTGTGAAATAAATGCTCATATGGGGCCTTTATGCCACAACAGCTTTAATGCTTCAAAACATATTTGCCTCTACACCACAAATCCTTTATGCCACAAAACCTATGACGTGGTCTTGTATATCAATCAAGTCTAAAAATTACCCTGCTTTTACGCCTATTACTATTTTGAGGACTTATTACCCTGCTTTTACACCTATTATTATTTTGAGGACTTACATCTTCTTCATTCAAATCTTCAGTGAATTCTCAGGTGGTCGGTTATAAGCCCCTGTATGTATTTTTGTAAAGCCAAAACATTTTACCGTTGCTTTATGAGGTGCATGAGTCTAATACATAGGTTTGCACCAGAAAGCAGGGTAATTTTTAGACTTGATTGATATACAAGACCACGTCATAGGTTTTGTGGCATAAAGGATTTGTGGTGTAGAGGCAAATATATGTGCCCTGTATGTTATTTCTTTACATCCTTTTTTGACAACTTTATTCAGCCCTGAGCTTCTGATCTTAACCCAGGGCAATATACAAGGTGAATCATATTTTCAACAGGTCTGCCACCAAAGAGATGTCTGTGTCAAAAAGGCATTGCAAAGCCTATGATAAGATTTAAAATGTCATAAATCAATGTCCACTCTGTAGGCTGACGTTGAGCCTGCAGAATATAGTTATGGTCTATAACTGAGACCTGGGAGGCACGAAACACCACATGGATGACGACGTAACTGCAAGCACTGGAGGATTGTGGATGAATAATATACAAGTTCTCCTGTCCCCATCCAGCATTTCTCACCCGCTTCTAGCGTGCATTCTATCCACTTTTTTCACTGGTTATGTCCAGGTGAAAAATTGACTTTATAAAGCCCTGTATACAACCAATAGGGACAGTATCATTAGGGTTTAGGGCTGTTCCTCTAGTTCTATAAAAAGAGAGGGATGTTATCATGGTTTCTTTTAAAGGAATCATGGCTTTTTTTTCAAACCAGGATAACATCCCTCTCTTCTTATAGAACTAAAGGAACAGCCTTAAACCCTAATGATACTGCCCCTATTGGTTGTATACAGGGGTTTTAACCAATTTGGAATAGAATAGAATTTCGCCCCGCAGGGCTATTAATTCAACATTGATTCCTCCCCCACACCTCCGTCTCCATGGTGTAAGACCCATCATAACACGCTGCACGGTCAGTATGATACCCTGCCTATTGCATGCCATGCATACATTTGTATCCAATGACATGAAGCTTATATATTTATGTTATACCTCCAATTATCCACCCCTCTACAGGTGGCATTTGTCGTCATGGGAGCCAAGTTTCACAAACGTGGTGGTTTGCGTGGATGAACTTTATATTGGTCCACAGAAATATGCTTTCGAGGCATTACTTTATCATAACACTGGAGCAGAAAGCAGTGGTTCAAGGTAATAGCGCAACGGTTTGGCCATAGACCTTTTTCGCTAACGTTTCAATATCCTTTTATGAGAAAAATACCGGTTGTAAATATAAAGAGCTCATTTAACAAGACAGGGAGATCGAGAGGTACCAGGTTTCCCGTTGCATAATGTAGAACCATGGGCGTTGGTTGGAATACAATTTGCATCAGTTAGAGCGTCAGTGTGGTCCTGTCTGCATTTCATATGGCTCAGGGCAGAGCATTAAAGCAGCACTACAACCTTGGGGCAGTGTCCTCAATGCTTGTACTGTTGTGTATCTCAGAACTAACAGACTGTGTATGAGACAATGGCCATGAAACGTTTAGAAGGAATGATGGGATTAGATATCAGGAGAGATATCTGCTGTTATCCCCTGATCTAGTGTCACTAACAGAAGTAAGGACGTAGCACATCAAATGGCACAGGACTGTAATTAACTCTCACTCAGATTTCCCTCAATGAACCTCACTGCATGTATACAAGCAAAATTAACAAGAAGTATGTTCTAGATTACCCGACCGCACCTATCAATATTGGGCCGATCCTAGTATTTCTTCTTCAATTTTGAGTTGGGCCATTGATGAGATGATTTTGTCATTACGCCAGAGAAGACTGAGAGCTGACTCCTGGGCAGATGTGAGGCCTTAGTAGGTTAAAATAAATATTAAAAAAAAAACCACGAAATACTTGGATTTAGACCATGAATCAGTACAGCACACATGGTACAAGGAATATCCGTGAAAACAGTGATAGATTTCTGACAACTTTGGGACACGGATTTCACCGTTATTTGGAATTCAGACAGGGCAGTGTGAAACTATAGTGCCTACTTGGGAGTTTGCACATTTAGGCTTAAAACCAGCAAAGTCACGAACCCTGTACTGTACCACTTGCCATTAACACTGAGCTGGGTCCTCTGATCTGAAGGATCATAAGATGAGGAGGAGAGAACCAAGGGCATAGGTAGCGCTGAGGGCCTATACTCTCCTGGGGGTAGACTATAAACTACAAGCCTTCACTCTACAGTATGTCTGGCATTGCTTCCTTTTCCCTTTCCGCTAAATACGTATCTGATTTGCCAACGAAACAGCCATTAGTTGGCAGGTTATGTTTTTTTCCAGATATCTTGACATTCAAGAAAAAGCACACAAAAAAAGACTGAGAGTCAATCAAAGTATTCTCACGTCAAATATGAAAAGATAGTTCTTAATTTCATATCACGTTGAGTGTGCGTGTATTGTACACATTAAGAGGAAGTTATGACATTTGACAACTGCTTTCATGGAAAAGCAATTTCACCATTTATCATAATCGATGTCATTTAAAAGTAATAAGTTTAGCGCAATCGATGATGAGTTTTACTAAGTCTGTACCCAAAGTTTTAATCACACTTATCACGCTGTTGTAGCTTTCTGATAGGTGCAGCCGGTCACACCGTCCAAAATCGATAAGAATTTCCCTATCTGTTCCGGCAATTTAATATCGTGGGAGCCTTGTCTGCGGTGTATCTAGCGGAACGGTGGCCCTCCACTGATGTGCTTAATTCCCAGAGAATTCCACCATGCCAATTGATGGCCGTAGTTATATTATGATGATCATTTACCTGAGACAAAGGCCAACTATTGGCTACACATAAGGCAGTCATTTATCTGGTGAATCAGCTTTTAGAAGTTGATAATTAAGGTCATGATCATTAAAATAATGCTCCAAAGGAAAAGTTTTTCACTGATCCATTAAACTCTGGTTAAGGGCCGACATTGCTTTTTGTCACAGACGGTATTTGTACACAATACATGGGAGGCCATATTACATCCTTTAGCCATCTGTCTTAGAGTTTTAAAAGGATAGATTTGCGCATTAACCATCAATGTACCAAGTAATATCCATATCCCGGATCACTGGGTTACTAGATGTATTATGACAAATGCCCAACCCAAAACAATACCATTGTAAAATGAGTTGCTCATGAGCTAAAACCCTATGTATGAGCTACTCAGTGTGGACAATAAGTGTCTAACTAGTTGTACTACCATCATTAACCGCAAGGTACACCTCTACTTTGGTGCTAACTACGCATGTGATAGACTATGATGCTGCTCAGGCATGGTGGGTTGCAGTGAATAATACATAGGATTGAGGCGACTGCCAGCATTAAGAAAGGTGAGCTATACGATCGTCTTACATTACATCCTATCCAAATCAGAGGTTTGTTCAATATGGCATACAGCAAAAGGTGTTGATAATTGCTATCAATCTGTGTGAACATTCCCTAACACTTGCACAATGAACAGGTAGTCACAACAGTGTTGCTGTACACCTAGCTGTTGTGCTCGTTTTGCCGCATGAAACCTGAGACAGGCTCCGATGGATCAGGAAACTGCTTTTCCACATTGCTGTAAAATGGAGTTTCTCATTGTAGTGGCCTGTTGTATTTAATGCAAGAGAATTCAATTTCAGAGGCAAATTTCCATGTTTTATCTGGTCCTCCTAATGGCTGCGTTTAGAATTCACTAAATATTGGCAAATGGCATTATTAGTTGTGGGATCTTTCCAAAGAAATGCGTCCTTAATTCTGTAAACTTTCATGACACAAAATATATAGCCCTGGTGAATGTCAATTATAAATGTTAAAAGGACATAGCACTGTTATTGTTCATAAGTCTCCCTCTGGCATGCTACACATTTTGTGAAAAAGTCCATTTAAGTCCATTTCTAAAGAATAATGGTTAGATATGCTACCGCAGGACCCACTGTAATTATGCATCACTACCAAGTTGTCCAGGAGGTCATTTCTTAAGGTACTACGATCAGTCGTAGTCCTACGACTACAAATGTCACTGTTATTCATATGGAAACTTTGGCACGACTTGGAGGATGTGGTCGTAGTATGTTAAGAAATGGCCTCCTGAATCACACTGTTGTATCAGTGTACATTACCTTTGTCAAAACTACCAAGACTTGTGTAATGACATGCTATTACACTCGGCTATTTTCATGTTGGGCAGGGCAAGCGATTATTTCTTTACATGACTGGCTGTTCCTCACTGTAAAGTGAGCCTGCACTATTGTGTCAGTGCACTCCCAACTTACTGGTCACACTACATGTGCATACATTGCCATGACTGCTGTACTAACCCTATATGATAACGACATAAGTGCCAATCGCCCAATTGTAGGTCGATTGGAGTTTCGAATCGTATTGGCTAAAAGCAATCGTAAGACCTTAAGAAATGGCCTTCTGTATCCAATGGCCGATTACAGGTTCAGGACCAACATGTTTCTTAGTACACCCTAAGATTGAATGATAGTCCCTGGATAATGGTGTGTACTAAGAACTCAGTATCCTTGTTTATCTTCAAATTTCTCTTACTTTCTTATAAAAGTACATACTTTTGATGTCACCATGGGTAGAAAAGGTCTATATTTTACATATACACCTTTTTACAGAACTAAAATTGGAATATTTTCTGAGAAATGGCTATATTTACAATCTTCCCCTCAGTCTTGCTATACTAAAATTGATTGGCTAATTTTTTGTTTAATTGGCTGATAAATATGAACCCATAATATTAAAGAATAGACAAATGCCTACAGACTGACGTTTTCATTTGAGCTAAGAGCTGTTTGAAAAGGGAGTAAATGTATCATTTAATGAAAATATAAGTACCAAATGATGGAGTGGTTTCACCATCCCACCTTTGACCCCAATAATGTATGCACAGGTAGGTGTCATGGTCCAGTGACAAGGGCTCTGATTGGCCCATACACCTGTGGAGGTGAGTGGCATGGTCCAGTGCACACACAAGGGTACTAAGATGTCAGTACATCCTAAGACTGTGCATGGTATCAGTCCTAGTACAGACTAAAATCAGACTGTTGTACTATGATCATGGTGTGTCCTAGCAAGATAGTCCCGTCCCCAACCTGGATTAGGATTGAGTGCGTGCCTCTTGCAATGGTGCATAAAGAACATGAGTGAATGATATCAGGAACACAGTATAGATGGTGCTTTGATTGAATAGGTATTGATCAACATCGAGGTCACAATTGGATGAAAGAGTCAGGGTAATGTAAATAATCCACCTACCCACTGCTTCAAAATAATGGCCACTTGTAACCTATCAAAATAGTCATGCAGTTTGATAATGTTCTACTTTGAAATGGTTGTAAACTATAGAGCTTTGCATGAACTTGGGATATTTGCCACTTCAGACGTGTTTAACATAGAACAGAGCCCACACACTCTGCACGTTCTAGACACAATATGCATGTATGGAACACACTCGACCTAAGTTAGAGGGACCGTAATGAATTGTGAACACACGTTTAGGACATAGGAACATAAGGACAATTATACATGACCTGGCCCATTGTGCAGCCTGCGGTAGATCAATAATATGCTCTTTTACTATAATAGCGACCCCCTGAGTGACTCACTCCCTATCAAGGCAACACAACCTGAACACTACAAAATTGATTTAGAAAGTCCGCCCATTAAATCACGAAAATATTTGGACATCTAGCGCGGTAAAACGCCTCAACACAAAAACCATTCTGTCGGAAGGGAAGGTGAAAAAAGGCCAGGAAAATGACAGATTGCTATTGAAAAAACAAGATGGCAGATCAGCGTTGTTGCGAGATCCGCGTCACTCGCGACTACCGCGCAGTGCTGCCGCATGGTGTTAAAAGTAGATACTACTGTAACTAACGTTGTAACCGTACTTCCGCATTTCCGTTATTAAAACAACTGTTGTTCCGGCCATGTCGTCGTCCACTTGAGTTTCTCACTGAGCAGATAAACCCATCTTAAAACATGATGTCAGAAGTGAGGATTTTTTGACCATCTGCCAGTGGAAACAACAACAATGAACAACTAGACTTTAGTCAATAATGTGAGAGTATTTTTGAGGGTGGATGGCAGGTTGGTAAGGAGATATTTGTGGGTGAATTTCAACAATTGAGACAACAACACTGGACCACCGGTAAGGCTGAATATTTTATTCCTAGTCAGTCAAGTCAAGTCTACAAGTCAGTCAAGTCAACATATTCAGTCAAAGTCAAGTCACTGTCAACCTGTGGTTATTGTCAGATACAAATTGTGCCGTATTTGACATTGTCAAGTCCATGTAAAGACAATTGATGTAGTCACCCTACTTCACCAAACCTTGCCACTCTATACCTAAGCCCCTCAAATAAGCCGCCAAGTCTAGTAGGTGCCTGTCTACGGTGGTACGCACTAGTGTGTAACAGTCAAGTCAGTCAAGAGAATCAGTGACATTTTTCTTAATACATACAAAGCACTAGTAGGCCTACCCACCTCGTCAAAATGCCTAAATATCAGCCGCCAGAGCCATTCGACTTCACTAAACCGGCATCATGGCCGGATTGGAAAACCAGGTTTTCTCGTTATTTTATTCTCGAGAAGATCCGTGATGAGGAGCCGGACGTGCAAGTTTCAGCCCTGGTATATACTATGGGCCGCCAGGCTGAACATATCTACAAGTCCTTTAAGTTTGCCGCACGCCCCGAGCCCACAGACGACGAGCCCGATCCGGTCGACCCGAAAGACGATTTCGAGACAGTTTTGAAGAAATTTGACGACTATTTTGTCCCACGGAAGAACACCATCCACGAGCGAACAAAATTCTACCAGCGCTCGCAGAAACAAGGTGAGTCGGTCGAATTCTTCGTAAGAAATCTGCATGAGCTTGCAGAGCACTGCAACTTCGAGGAGAAGGAAGACGAACATATCCGCGATCGTTTAATCGCCGGAATGTTAGACAAGGAGCTATCTCGCGAATTGCAGATGGAGCAAGACACCTTGACGCTTGCAACAGCTACCGATAAAGCGCGACACAAGGAGCTCGTGGAGTCGACCCAGAAGGAAGACACGTCAGTCAATGCCGTCCACAATAGAAGCCAGGGATACAAAAAGTCAACGCGTCAGCCACAGTCAAATCAAGGTCAGTCAAGGTCAAGGTCAGGAGGTCAGTCGAAGCAGAAGTGCCCAAATTGTGGATACGTGCACAGGTCGCCAGGGCCCAATGCCTGCCCCGCGATCGGGAAAACGTGCAAGTCCTGCCAGAAAGTCGGACACTTTGCCTCAATGTGTCGTAATAAGAGCGTCAGAGAAGTCTACGACGATACCGAGGGAGAAGCCCAGTTTTGTGGTGCGGTGAACTTTGACAACTTCATCGGTGCCATAGACTGCGACGACAGTGGCTCAGCCTGGAAAGTCACACTAGACCTCGGAACGTCATCCGAGACGTTCAAGATAGACACGGGTGCAGACGTCTCCATAATGTCCTATTTGAACTACCTCAAAGTGAAGCCGCGACCACCCCTAAAAGACGTCAAAGTCAAATTGTCAAGCCCGGGGGGTCCACTCAGTTGTCGAGGACAGTTCATCGCCAACACCGTCTACAAGGGCCAGAAGTACAACTTCCGTGTCCTAGTCGTGGACGGATCCGGCGAGAGTCTCCTAGGACGAGGAGTCGCCCATCGCATGAACTTAGTCATGCGCATCCAAGCCGTCAGTCAGGACATCGGATGCCTCGAAACAGATCCAGTCAAGATCGTACTTCGAGACGATGCCCAGCCAGTCGCCGTCAACGTCGCCAGACGTATCCCCTTTCCCTTGGTCGAGAAGGTGAGGGAGGAGATAAAGCGCCTAACGTCTCTAGGCATAGTAAGGAAGATCACCAAGCCAACACCATGGTGTGCTCCCATGGTACCAGTCCTGAAGAAGTCCGGCAAGGTCCGCCTCTGCGTAGACCTGAAGAAGCTGAATGTCAACGTCCAACGAGAACGCTTCGTCCTGCCGACCTTGGATGATCTAACCTCTAGACTCACAGGCGCTGCAAGGTTTTCATGCCTCGACGCAGCAAGCGGATTCTACCAGATCCCGCTAGACGAGCGGAGTCAAGAGCTGACTACTTTCATCACTCCGTTCGGTCGCTACTGCTTCCGACGCCTGCCATTTGGCATCACATCAGCCCCCGAGATCTTCATGCGGAAGATGCTCGAAGCCCTGGAGGGGTTAGATGGAGTCTTCATTTACATGGATGACATCCTTGTATATGGGAAGGACGACGCTGAGCATGACGATCGCCTGTCCAAAGTCGTCAGGACACTCGATCGTGTCGGTCTTAAGTTAAACCATGACAAATGCTCATATAAGAAGAAGGAGCTCAAGTTCCTTGGGCACGTCTTCAGTCAAGATGGCATTCGGGCAGACCCCGATAAAGTCCAAGCCATAAACCAGATGCCGCCGCCTACATCTGTCACCCTGCTACGTCAGTTCATGGGAATGGTGCACTACCTCGGATCATACCTGCCCCACCTGAACTCAGTCACCGGTCCACTGAATGATTTACTGAAGTCAGACCGAGAGTGGACCTGGGATGCAGCGCAGGAAGAAGCCTTCCGTGCGACAAAACAGCTGATCGCTTCAACGCCTGTTCTGTCGTACTATGACGTCACCAAACCAGTCATCGTCAGTGCCGATGCCAGCTCTTATGGCCTAGGAGGAGTCCTCCTACAAGAGCATGGCAGAGCGGTGAAACCAATTGCCTACTGCTCTCGGACGCTGACCACCAGCGAGAAGAGATACGCCCAGATCGAGAAGGAGTGTCTGGCCAGCGTCTGGGCATGCGAGAAATTCGACCGATACATCCGCGGACATGGAAACGTCACGGTCCTCACAGATCATAAGCCGCTTGTGCCACTCATCAACACCAAAGACCTTGACGAAGTGCCTCTGAGATGTCAGAGACTACTCATGAGGTTGATGAGGTACAACATCAATGCCAAGCATGTCCCGGGTAAAGAGATGCTAATCTCAGACGCACTCTCGCGGAGTCCACTTGTCTCGACCCTGTCCTCAACAGTCGAGGATATAGAAATGCATGTCCAGTCGGTCGAGTCAACCCTTCCTGCATCAGACGCCAAGAAGGAGGAGCTTCGCACTGCAACAACCAATGACCCGGTCCTCCAGTCAGCTATCGTCTACACGCTGACTGGGTGGCCGAAATACGAGAAGAATGTCCCAGACAACCTCAAGAGCCTGTATGCACATCGTGCATCACTGTCAGTCACAGATGGACTACTTGTGTTCGCCTCAAGGATTGTCATTCCAACTTCCATGAGGCCGGAAATACTTGCTCGAGTCCACGACGGTCACCAAGGAATCACCAAATGCCTCGAGAGAGCACGTCTCGGTGTTTGGTGGCCTGGAATCACTAATGACATCAAGAGGATAGTTAGCATGTGCAGCCACTGCACTGAGCACAAGCCGACACAGAAGCGCGAGCCGCTCATGTCTACGCCATTGCCACAAGGGCCTTGGTTGCGAGTCGGAGTAGATCTATTTGTCTTCAAAGGGAAGGACTATCTAGTCATGTGTGACTACTACTCCAGGTGGATAGAGGTCCTCGCCTTAACGTCTACCACCACCACAGCCGTCACTGGACGTATGAAGGACGCTGTCGCCCGTTTCGGTGTGCCACTAGAAATAGTATCCGACAACGGTCCGCAGTTTTCGTCAGCCGAATTCGCCGAATTTTCGGCAAAGTATGTGTTTAACCACATTACCTCTAGTCCATACCTGCCCAATTCCAACGGGGAGGCAGAAAGAGCTGTCTACACAGCTAAACAAATGCTGAGTCAGAAAGACCCATGGCTCGCTTTGTTAGTATACAGAGACACCCCTATAGCAGCTACAGGTGCCAGCCCGTCCCAGCTTATGATGGGTAGACACCTACGTACAACCCTTCCAGTACCATCAGCTACTCTGGAGCCCGTATGGCCTAGCCGTGAAACGATCCTCGCTAGGGACCAGAGGTACAAATCCTCCACCTCTAGGTCATACAACCAGCATCATGGTGCTAAGCCACTCCAGCCGCTTGTCCCAGGTCAACCTGTCCTGGTCAAGACAGATTCCCAGAAGGGCTGGACGGAGAAGGGCATCGTTCAAGGAGAAGCCGACACTCCAAGGTCGTATAACATCGAGGCCAAGTCAGGTGCCCAACGGAGAAACCGCCGACACCTAATGGAGATGCCTCCTATGGCCACTGCCACAGTCCTACCGTCAGGCAGTGCCATACCACCACCTGCTATCATGACTGAGCGACCGCCAGTCGCAAACAGCCCTGTGTCTTCACCACCTAAGACACCCGATGAGCCTCGTCGCTCAAACCGGGCTACCAAAAAGCCTACTCGTCTAATTGAGTCAGTCTAGGGGAACCTATGGTAAAGATAGGTTAGAGGGTGACGTACTGGAGACCGCTCCCCTCGAGTTTAGTTTAGCTTATTCATATTGATATTTTTATACATCCTGATATAGACTGTTACCAAGAACACTTGCCAAGTCATATGAGTTATTATTAAACAGTCATAACATTGCCAGTATTCATAAACATTTATTACAGAGACTTACAGTCATTGAACATTGAACAGTCATTTTCATGTTTATCATAGACTATACTGGTGCTATCAAAGTATATCTTTCTCTAAGAGATTCAAGGACAGTGTATCCAGACAATAACATTATTATCTTAAAGGGGGAGATGTTGCGAGATCCGCGTCACTCGCGACTACCGCGCAGTGCTGCCGCATGGTGTTAAAAGTAGATACTACTGTAACTAACGTTGTAACCGTACTTCCGCATTTCCGTTATTAAAACAACTGTTGTTCCGGCCATGTCGTCGTCCACTTGAGTTTCTCACTGAGCAGATAAACCCATCTTAAAACAAGCGTCAGCCACTGCTTTTGTAGGGGCACTCACTAAAGGGCAGTACTAAACGATGTAGTGACCAGGCAGCGGTGCCTAGGGCTTCGCAGTTCATTAAATCAAGGAAGACTACTTATAGGAACAATCATAGGGACGCAGCTCGCCTATTAAGTTATTCCCAAATCCAAAACAACGGCTGTCGGTAAGGGCATAATGCTCTCTTGGCATTAAAGAACAATATAAAAAAGGAGACCACCATCATAAGAATAACAGTGAATAATTCAAGGGGACGGGGAAAAAGCTCCCTGTTTGTTCATTCAACTAGTCATCGAGAGGCCAAGAGAACATGTTTTATCCTGGAAGTCATATGGCTTTTTAAACTCCTGAAAGGGACACAAAGAGTGATGACATTTTACCTGTCCCTCTGGAATCTCATCCAGGTAATCCGTCAAGGGTGGCAGGGCCTGGTAATCCAGGGAGATGCCCCTCATAAGGTTGAGGTTGGTCCTCCACAGGCGCCGACGCCGGGAGGTCATGGTGTGATATCCTCCTCTACTATACGAGAAGGAGGATGAGAGTGGGGTTGTATAGCCAAGGCAAGCCCAGGGTGTGTCGGGATGAATGGTCAGTCAGTCGATCAGTGACTGTCTGACATTATCCTATACCTTTACCCTTTAGATTAGTAGAAGAGGATTGCCGCGGCTCTAGGTCTAGGCAGGCTCCGCTTAGTCTCTCTGTCTCTTTCCTTTTACTGCTCCTGTGTGTGGTGTCTTAATCCACACAGAATGCACTTTACACTTGTCTGCCCAGGCGAGAGTCGGCGGTGTACCTGCAGAGAGGGAGTGGAGGCGGGCTGTTTGGCCAACACACTCACATGCACACCCACCACCAAGCTCTGCTGCCTCTGCCGCAGTCTTTGCTGCTGCTACTATGAGCTTCTCCAGAGCAACTCCAGCAGCTAGCGGGACAACTAATGCTGGCGTTGATCCGCTTATCTCTGGCTTAGTGTATAGGCGCCGAGCTACAAATGACTCCACACAGCACGGGCCGATGACACGCCTCCTTCCCTCCTGTCTCTGCTACTAGCACCTGTCCTTCTCCTCCAAGGCCCACTGTTAACTGTTGGCGCACCAGTGTGGCCGACGACGGAGCAACTGTGTGCGCTGTCTCTGGGCAGGTAGCCCTCAGTCTGCAGACTCCTCCAGCACCCTCAGGCAGGCGTTAAACAGGGTAAAACAGCAGCCTGGAGACCAGCTGAGTCTCCTTTCTTTGCCCACTGAGCGCGGGTCGCCAGCTTTAGGGGATCATTAGGTTCCCCGCCCCTGTTATCAGGATAGCAAGGGGGCATCCATTAATTATGTACGCATCCAGGGGGTGGGGGGGGGGTCAAGCCAAATGCATACAGATGCATACAGGGTGGGGGAGGGGGTCAGAGCCTTTAAGTATGTACGCATATGGCCTTATAAATTAGTAGAAATTGAGGCTTATTTTGAGTGGTGGGGGGTTGATGGATGGTCTTTTTGTACAAAATATGTTTACTCTAGTGAACACCCCGCATTGACAGATTCACTAAAGGTACAAAAATAAATGGTATACATAGTATAATACGATTTTACATTCACCAGAGTGTAAAGGTAAATTTCCGTGCACAGAGAGAAGGTGGGGGTCCATGTGGTTTGAGTATGTACGCATAGGGGGAGGGGGTAGTCCAAATGTGTACATGGTGCAACAGGGGGGAGGGTCAATTTTGGGCAAAAATATGCGTACATAATTAATGGATGCCCCCTAACCATCCTTTTTTTCCACTTCCTGCAGTGTTCCCAGGACCGCTGAGCTCCTCTAGGTGACGCGGGGTGAGCAGGGGTCAGTACAAAGAGTAGCTCCGATACTGCCTCCTAGTGAGCAGGATTATGAAATGTTGGATGATGTAGACTAAAACCTATAGGCCTAATCCCCCTGGTAGCTGTGTGTGCTATGGGAGGCAATTTGGCCGAATAAAAAACAACAAGAAGATACCTGATTTCTGCTTCAATTTTTAAGAAATTGTCCTTATAGTAGTGTTTCGTTCGTTGTGACCCATTAGGGCAGGATTGAGGAAGTAAAGGATCTGTAGTGGTTGTCTCAATTAGAATGTGGCCAAGACCATAATTATTAAGGGAACTGTAAGGGGAATAACAAAAAGACAGTCTAGAGAGTATTTCAAGGCCAGCGCAGACCTATTCGCGTTGGGAAGGGGGGGGGGTGCATGGTGTTACTCCATAAGCAGGTCTGAATGTATAGGTGAACTGCGGAGCTGCTCGACCAGGAGCAGACAATTAAGGAATGCCGGAGTCCCTACGTTTGGCTTCCCTTGTGGCTTCCTGGGCGCAAGCTTGGTGTAAGGGGTGTGGCAATGTCGGGCTCGGGGAGGTATGAAGGGACGTCACGCCCTCCAACTTCCTCCAGAATTCTCTCACTCCCTATTAAGGTAGCATTGCCGCACAGTATAACATTACAGGGAATAGACAGATAGAGTATGAATAACCATTTCAGAAATGGCTATCCGTGAGAGAGGAAACAATATGGGGAATGGCGCTTATTTCACATAACTTATTCTCAAGATGAGTAGGGGTTTGGCTAGACGATTGTATGCTCTAATGAGATTGATAAGGCGAGGGCTGGCCCGAGGTGAAGATGTTTCAGTCCAGGGTATCAGAACATGCAGCAGATAGGGCCTCGTGGCAGTAAGCTATTGAGCCATAATATGACTGTCTCATCTTCCCAGTGTTTGCCTCTGCTATTCGCTACAGGCATGCCAAGCGTGCATCACTGATACCGTTATATTACTATGGGCACCCACAAAGTAATGGACTTCCCAGGCAGTCTGATACAACTAGCCCCGTCAGCTATTGCTCCCTGATGCTAGAGTCTGATTGAAATGGTAAGCTGGCAGGGGAATCAACAGAGCTACTCACGGTAGTGACTCTATGAACTGTCCTTTATGATAAAGCCATATTGTGACCATAGAGGTGCTCTCTGTACATTTTCAATTACACATAATTATACAGAAATACAGTATTATTTCAGAGCCTGACTAATGGAGCTATTTTTTTCATTCTGAAATAATTATACATGTGGGAGCTGCAAGGTATCACGTAACCTACTATATTGGTATTTCAACAGAACTTCTACGTGAACTGCTCATTCCTAGAATATTATATACACCACGTGCTTACTAATAAGAAGTATAATCATAATCTGATGATATCTCTATGGGATACACTCATGCCTCATACTTCTCTTATATAGCTATTACATCAGCTCACATGAACTGCTCACGCCCCCCTTCACCATAGGCACCCGCTGATATTCACGGCCATCGATCACAGAGACCAGTGTGGAGAGCAGCTCACCGCCTGTGGCCAACATTTAGTGCCGATAAAGCAGTCGTGATCTGAGGAACAAATATAAGCATGTATGAACACCACCCCGAGCTGCCATTTTCGCATTACAGTCAAGCAAGGGGCCCATTTCCCATCAGCGGCTGTGCTCTGTGAAGAAGCATTATAAGGATCGCTGTGTCTCTGTGAATTGTCTATATGCCCACCCATGACTTAATGAGAGTTTCTCGTAGGTCTGAACGTGTCCCAGTACCTATGTGAACAGGTAATTGTTTATGATATTCAACATGGGCACAGCTATCAATCTGGTAAAGTCATAGTGCATTGCCTTTTTTCTCTGTGGGAGGTACATGACTTGGTGTACAATGAATTCGCTAACGTACTAACTATACCGTACAATGCAGTGAAAATTGAGCAGAATGCATATCTCATTAACCCACATCAAATATTTCATTTTAAGTCAGGGTATAACAGCATTCTCTACATTATTAGGGAAGGAAACTGACGTATGCACTTAAGCAAGGATGCGGAAGCAGGAATCCCATGTGAATTGAACTGCAGCATGTGACTTTAATATGTGGTCATATTTATTTTCCATTGTGCATCATTAAAGCAACCTATGGAGCTCCCTCCTCTACAACAGGTTTCCTAGGTGGATGTATACCATGATTGATGCTGCACTGAACTCCTTAACCCAGAATTAGTCAGCATTCTACATAGGTGATCCAGCAGTAGCCCCATGTAGCAAGCCCGCTTAGGGCCAATTCAGTTTTAGCTCAGATAAGCTGGTTCAAAGCGGGCAGAATACTATTCATGGTTTTAGGTTTGGCAAATGGTGTGTTTCTAGTCAGGGCTACAGTGAGTTGCCCTAATAAGGCAAACTGAACCAAGACTATTGGGCTCCCGACAGTTTTTGTCCTTAGCAAGTTATGTGGGCCACATAAGGCTAACTGATTTGGGCACAGAGCAGCTTCAAAATGGGCAAACACTTTGGGCACAGATTGGTTTCAAGGTGGGCACACCAAATCAGGCATATATCAGTTCCAAAGATAATTCCCCAGACAGGGTTGAGGATGGGTTTGCACAAGGCATACTGAGCTGGGAGTTCTGAACTTTGCCACTAGATGACCCCACTATGTTTGATGTACAGCTTTCCTCCCATGTCAGTATTGATTTTCTTTAGTATGATATAACAGAAATAGGCTAATGAATCATATAAATCATAACAGTACACAAGTTTTCTCAGAATTTGGATCTACTTGCAAAATACATTTGAAATGTGCAAAGTTAAGTGATGTCAGCAGTTTTTTTATGTGACTACACCATTCCTGTGGCAATCATTTTATATTGAAGAATGCTACCCATTGGGAGGCATTATGAACTTGAAGGCTAGCATGTTACTGGACTAGGTCTGGTTGACATGCCTTGGCCAACTAAGTTTGAATTGATGGTTCTACTGTATTATGATGATGGAGAGAGTAATATAGTATCTTTATTCTCCCTCCAACCATGGAGGCCAAGGGGAGGGGCTAGCACCTGGAGGCTAGCAGAGCATTTCCAGGGTTCAAAATTTTAGAAAATGAGGAAAAAATATAATATCTATCCCAGATGGCGCCACCTGATCAAAGTGGTCAGCCCACTTTCAGCCACACCAAAAACCATGTTGAACCCAAACCTACTCTGAGACTGATCTGTGCCCATAATGGTTAGCCCAGTGTGGCCCACACACCTCACTGAGGACAGAAACTGTCAGCAGCCCATCAGTTATCCCATTGCGGCCCACATCAGAAGCCACACCAAATAAAGTGTGGGCCACAGTAGGGCCACACCACCTTTGCTACCTGGGGCCTGTCCGCCTTGTAGGCTGCAAAACACTAATTAGTTTTCCACTGTTAGCCTAAATAGCTTTTGGGCAAAAATAAAATACTTGTGCAAGTATCTGGGCTTAGCCACTATTATTTTCTTGTAGATATACATTTTTCTCAATAATTTAGGGCAATTAGCGTTTTTGCTATAGGCCTTAGAGTGTGGACATACACAGATTTGTGGGTTTTGCAGTGAATGATTTTAATAAATTCTGTAAATAACTAGAGTCCCCCCCCCCCTCAACTTAACATCAAATATCAACCTAAATAACACTGAAATCGATTAATTTACACCCTAAGGATTAATGCTATGCCTGGTTTGCCTACCCACTGGCAGATTTTAGACCAATAATCACCCCCTTCAGTGCAGAGTTACAAAGTGTCTCCTGCTGCCACCTCCCGTCAATTGGTCTTCTGCAACCTGTAGCCCACTTGTAGCTACACAGGTGATATGTACAGCAGTAGCCTGCCCGCCTGTAGTCTACACAGGTCATACAGCAGTAGCCTGATCGCCTGTAGTCTACACAGGTCATACAGCAGTAGCCTGACCGCCCTGTAGTCTACACAGGTCATACAGCAATAGCCTGCCCGCCTGTAGTCTACACAGGTCATACAGCAGTAGCCTGATCGCCTGTAGTCTACACAGGTCATACAGCAGTAGCCTGCTCGTTTGTAGTCTACACAGGTCATACAGCAGTAGCCTGATCGCCTGCAGTCTACATAGGTCATACAGCAGTAGCCTGACCGCCCTGTAGCCCACTGGTATGGGCACACATGTCACACCCCACACCATCAATGCCTGACATTGGTCAACAAGGCAAATACTGCAGGCCAATTGTTAATGTGGGTCTCATCTGGGGGGAAGTAGTGCTGTACTGCTGATATTTGAAACCCATTAGTCCAGGCAAACATTTGGTCATTGATTGAAGCAATACGGCAGCTTCTACATTGTACCCAGACCTACCGACCAAATCACTTGCATTATACTCTCATTCAATATCGTTCAAAGAAGGAATACAGTTGTTTTATAAGATTTCCTTTAGGTGACAAAATTCTAGAATGTATATACGTATCAACGCAAAAGAAGGGACACGAGACTCATTTTCACTTACTGAAAAAATGTGTTGTATGTTTGTAGATGGAATATACAGGCCTACACCTAGGCAAGATTTGCCTACTTGTAACCTGTACTACCAAAACGTGTATACATACACGTTTTGTTTATGGCCCATTCTACGATGCGCCTCTATTGGGTATACGTTTCTGTACACGTAATCACCCTTCAATAGTTCTCAATGTATTACTCCACTTAAAAATGCAGAAGTATGAATAGAAGATGGCGATTGTGAAACTGTGAGATGTTCCCCCCACCTTCACAAAGGTATGAAAAAGTATGCATCATACAACGGTACAAAGAGAAATTAAAGTTTATAGATCTACTTACTGGTTTTGGCACTGTCAAGTAGCGCTGCCCTTTCTTGCCTGAGTCTGATCCAAATCGCCGTTGACCTAAACACCAATGCAAGAATAATAATAAAGAATAAGCAAAACTTCATTCTTTATACCTTTTGATTTACATCTCATTCTGCATTTCATTGCATAAATCTAGTGAAAAGTCACTCTATACTAAGACTATATAAATCGTAAGTGATACATAAAATGGAAGACACTACTATCGTCTTTGACACAACAGTCATATATGAATCCAAAGAAGGCAAACTCGTCCTCATATTCTTGTATTCGAATCGCGAGCAGAGGAGTGTGTAGATAAAAGAGCAGAAATACAAATAATTTTATAAGATTTTATCTGCAAAATTAGCAACCTGGTCCAATTTCACGAGAGCAGCACACTTCTCTGTTTCTGCATTATAGCAAAATTATAAGATTCACACTGAAACCCTATAGCCCTGTTTATCAAGCACCTTTTAAATCTGGTATAAAAGCTGGTATAGCTTGCTCTGGTATGTATATCTAAAAATGGTTATACCCCTTCCTGTGTAATGGGGTGCCATTTATTCTTCTCTCCTGCCAAATATCCAAACCATATGGTAGGAGAGTCACCACCAATGCAGAATACCATTTTGCCTTATTGCTTCAGATGCAGCCACTGTGTTGGCACAATCAAAACTGGATAAAATGCTGAGTTTTATTTTCACACAGAATTGGTTGAATTTGTCATGATAAGACTTACGGAATAGATTGAAGTTTTACAAGGAAGCTCTAATAAATGAGGTGATGATAGATATGTAGTAAGTGTAAGATCACTCATACCAGCTTTTAAATTCAGAGTGTCAGTTCAGTAATCTAAGTTGCAGGCAGAAATCGCACTGTTCACACTGGTCCAGAATTGTAAACTATAGCAGTTTGAGTGAGGTGACTGAGAGATGTATACTGTAGACAGTGAGCTTATAAATGCGTTGTGTAGAAGCTGGTGATATATCATACTCTGGCCAATGATTCGTTTTGTGTATAAAGTTTTGGCGGAGCAAATTTTAGTGAATAAAGTAAGTATATCACATAGGAACAGCAAAAACAACCAGCAACGTATAGCCTCAAGTATCTTGTTTTCTTTTTTTACCGATAAAATGGTAAGGTCACTTAAAGCAATCGTGCGTTTAAGACTTACGTAGGGTGAATTAAGTTGGATATTGAATTCATAGTGCTGTGTCGTTACAATCTGTGTGAAGTATGGGGATGGGATGTTGTGTGATGTTGTAGGGATAGAGTGGGAGGTGTTATTATAGAGGGATATATACGAGGGGGTGTTGTCCCCTGCAGCACTGGTTGTCATGTAATAAAAATACAATTTGCCAGCGGTGTAAGCACAAAGAAAGGTGTAATTGTTACTGTAGTGACACCCCAGCAGGGGACAGCTATAAATAAAACAGGTGTGGTGATCTAAAGCTAATCTATATAGCCCCTGCCTTAATTCACACACCTGTTCTTCTCACCTGAACCTCACACCAATACAAACCACGACACACCTGACCCACCAGGACCAGGGGGTGACATCTATATATCTAAATGACACAGGGTACCACTGGGTATTGCGCTCAATGTTTGACGTGTGATTTACACAAGTCAAGGCCTCACATAGCGGCATTTTCTATAAGAGCAATGGGACTGAAATTCTCAGTTCTCTATCTGCGTATAATTAATCAAACTACGCATTCTCATAATGTACAGCTTTGTTCAGTATGTCTTTTCTTGGAGTTTTAGGGGTGGAAACTGATCCATTTGTATAGGAGTTCTTAAAGTGTTCAGATTGATAGAGTTTCACTCTTTTCATATGTTATCCTTACTTCTCCGAATCAAACTTATGATCAGCTTTGAAATGCATACATCTGACATGAATGATAATGGCACTTAAAACAGCAAGATCTAAGCAAGCGCATAACATTGTAGAGGTACGTATTGTTTAACCATAGAGTTGGGTACCGTCTGACGTGGCGGGTGAGTCGAGTCGTCGGACGTTCCTCAGGTTCCGGATAGGTGGCAGCACCGATCCGGGTCTGTGGGGACATCTGACGACGAACACCTGGGTCCTTATATAAAGCCCAGGGCTCAGCCGCTACGTCAGAGGCCCTTCTGGCCTCCGAAGAATGTAGACCACCATTAATCATTATTAGCTGCCCCTTCTATACTATCGGGTAGCCGTGAGTGTGCATTAGTAATAAATCTAACCGTTGGCATACACTTGAAACACCGTCTTACTCTTTCTTTCCGAATCGTAAGACCCGAACCCCCAGGTCCGTAAGGCCACAACCCCTTACACTGGTGCCGTGACCAGTTAATTCTGGTGTATAGCCCGGACGTTATAACGTCCGAACGGCTAGTACATGGGTTAGATAGCCTCGCGGAAGCTAACCCAGCAGGGCAATTAGTTGCCCAGGAGAATGGCAATGGATCATTAGTGCTCCAAACCCATTCGAACTCCCAAGATGCGGAATCTGCATCTTGGAGAGATCCCGAACCCCACTATAATGATAGTGAGGAAAATCTACCAGACTCTGTATGACGTGAACAGTCTATACAGAGACAGGGTAACTTAATAGGCCAACAATCACTTGTTGACGAGTTAAGTAATTCGATGTTCGAAGTTGGTGGTAGTACTAATCCAGAACATCCAGCACCAATGCCAAAAAGGGTAACATTTGGAGAACTACCTTATAGATTACCCAGACCCGGACTACCAATATTAGATTACGGCGCTATATATGGCGACTTAACCTATGCGGTACCGGAAGGTGAGGAATTTAAACGACCGGATGTCCTGTTGTTAAATGAAACCTATGTAACTTTGAACGAGAACCTAAATACCTTGGTCAAAGCTAAAGATGAAGTATTCCATAAAAAACTTCAGCTGGAAGAGGACCTGACTGGCATGCGAAGTGAATTCGAAGCCAGAAGGAGTGAGTACATGAAGGAACTCGAAAATAAAGAACTAAAACTTCAGGAAATGAGAAAGTCATTCAATAAAGAATATGACAATAGACACATTCGTATCCAAACATACATAGATACGAACGATCAACTAAGTCTTGATAAGGCAAAATTCGAATCTGAAATATGCCATTATCAGAGCGAGTTAGAGAAATTGAAACTTCAGTGTAGTAAACAAGCTGAAGACAATGAAACCATCCGGGTAGGCATTATAGCTTACAATAAACAACTGGAGGAAGATAGACAGAAACTCACGAATAAGCTTCAGGAATTGCAGACTACTGCAATAACCTTAGACAAATACGTAGAGGCCGCCC
This sequence comes from Acholoe squamosa, assembly GCA_949317995.1. Taxonomy (NCBI): domain Eukaryota; kingdom Metazoa; phylum Annelida; class Polychaeta; order Phyllodocida; family Polynoidae; genus Acholoe; species Acholoe squamosa. Next base: position 33,921,748 of record OX439035.1, on the reverse strand, counting down.
AACTGACGATAGGTACTATAGATCCAGCTGTGGTGTCTACAATGTTGGGGAAAACATCCAAGGATACAACTCCAATTAGATACAACCCATTCGTAGACGACAGGGCTGATAAGAATGTAGTATCGGGAATCTATAAGAAACCGGATAATACCGCAGGTAATGGAAACGCACCTACACCAGCAACTCCTGTGCTGGATACAATAGGTCCGGCACCACCAATACCAGATTTGAGTCATAAAATTAAAGCGACTCACGATAGTGCTACTGGAGCTAACAATAATACACCCGTAGCACAACCGAGAGTACCGGGACCACCGAGACATATGTTAACACCACCTTCTTATTTCTCCCAACCCGGCCACAGTACACCAGCAGGTCCAAGATTACCGAACCCACCTTCGGGTCAAGGTAATGGTCCTAATGATGGACGTTTTCCAAGACCAAACCCGCCACAAAACAATGTTAACGGCAGTACGTACCAACCAAGAACAACTTCCTATGGATATAGATATAATTATAATCCGGCAGGAAGTAGTAATTACCAAAATGGTAATAACTATAATCAGGGATGGAATCAAAATAATTCTTACCCTAGGTATGCATCTTCCGGAACAACTGGAAATGCCGGTTACAGTGGTGGATGCCCTAGCGGTTCATCCGGACACTATCCTAACAACGGTCCACCAGGAGGAAACCCTCCAGGCGGCCCAGGAGGATCTGGATCCGGAGGATCAGGATCGGGAGGAGATGGCAGGAAGCCAAACAGAAGAACTTCCATGCCTGCAGGGATGCAAACCATCTTTGATAGAAGCCAATGTATTCAAAACCTTGGCACTGACTGCTACCGAAAGGGAGCAGATGGCATGGAAGTCATGAACTGGAGCATGCGAGAAGCAGATAGACTACGCGGATGTAATAATCCGGCATGTAGACAGGCACGGATACCCCCTCCATATGATTCCAATGATCCATGGAAGGATAGGTATCAAGCTTTTGTCGACGAAGTCAATTGTAGTGGCTGTACAAAAGAAGAAGCTCTGCCCTATTTGATCTGTTGGTTGAATAAAGGTGGAAAAGTAGCCCTCAACCAATGGAGAGCAGCATACGGAATATACGGCACCTATGATCAATTGGTCGAATGTGCCGCATACCTATTCGGATCAATCGTTAGAGAAGATCCATGGGTAAGCTTCAAGAAAAGGACACAGAAACCTAAAGAATCTCACAAGGTCTTTGGTTTGGAGCTACAGGACTTGCTATCTAAAGCACGTCCGAATTGGGCTCATGACGATGACTGCTATCTACAGGAGTTGTTTATACAATTCTACAATGGATTGCGGGATCCAGATCACAAACAAGTAGTTTGGGATTCTTGGAAGGATGACACTTCCTTCAGTGACCTGTTCATATCAATCGATGGACATGATATGAAGAAACGATTGGTAGGTCTAGGACCTAACCCGGTAAGAGCAGCTCCGTTTCAATACGGAGGTACACCTGCTCCGATATATGAAACTTCCCAGTTAGCCCCGGTCGATTCGCATGAGGCTGATGAGGAGGATGAATATGTCTCCGATGAAAACGGAGAATATATTGGATCAGTCCAGGTAGCTGGAAAGTATTACCGACAGAAGCGGTATAGGAAGGTACATTCGAGAGGGAGGGGAGGATCCGTTGCTGGTAAAACAGCTTCCGGACCGACTCAATCTGGCAATGTAACCTCTACGGCGAAGCCAACTGTGGCAGCCGCTGTTGCTCCGACTAATATGATGGAAACATTAATAGCCGGATTAACAGAAGCTCTGAAGAGACTGAGAGTTGATAAATCTCAAAGGAGATGTTTCAGATGCCAGAAACTGGGGCATTACGCTCCCGAATGTATGGCTGAGAAACCTGTCCCTCGTAGACAGGAGGGTGTCTCTGGAATAAGTACAGAGGAAAACTAAGGAGGGGTCTCCCGATGGGCAAAGAAGGGGATCCCAGTGACAAATCTTGCCATGATATCACCATCCGTGATGATAGTTCGCATGTAGTAGCAAACTCACCTAGCACCGAGGTGGTTGTAGACACCCGGAAGGTTAGGGAAGCTGATATAACAGGTGCCACGGGAGCACAGGGGAAACCCAATATCAGTAACGAGGCAGGCGGCTATGCGTTAGCCAGGGTTGGTAGTGCCCACCTGCCCCCGGGTCATCCTTGTCTGGAATACCTGAAAGGATGTGGATCGACTCCTGGTGTGAACAATGACGTTCCGATCATCACGGATATGCCCTCTGTTTTAAACGGAAGGCGGTGGTATGTTTGCCTTACTGTTAACGGAAGATCTGCCGAATTTCTCATGGATACGGGAGCTAGCCACTCCTGTATCTCCAAGAGGTTCTATGATCTTATACCGGATGAACATGATACTCTCAAATCGGGAGGAAGTGCTCAGACGGCCGATGGCAGTACCTTGCAAACGTATGGTAGAACTTGTGTGAAGCTACAATTGGATGGAGTACATGACTATGTCATGAGCGCCACCGTTGCGGATATAGCAGATGAGGGGATACTCGGGTTAGATTTCGCATCCCTGTATGGAGTTGTGTTGGAACCCCAATCAGGAGTGTTGAGTGTGAAATACCCGTATCCTGTAAAGGTTAGATGTGTACTGAGGCAAGTGAGCAGTATGGCTAGTGTGGCACACACTGTGCGAATCCCTCCGGGAGTAGCCTGTGATGTGCTAGTAAGAAGTGATCCTGCAATGCACAATAAGCCTGCAGTGATAGAACCGGATGTAGCTACTCTGTCAAGTATTGGATTAATATCTGTGGACACTATTGTAGCAAATGCGTCCTGGTCGGTAGTACCTGTCTCTAATACTGGAAACAGTACTATCTACTTAAAAAAGGGACAAGTTTTTGGAAACGTGACCCTTTCGGAAACTGTAACAGATAGTAAGTTAAACTTACAAAAGGTAACAGGAAATGATGAAATTTCGGAAGACTTACTCAAGTTGTATGAAGAAACTTCATTAGAAGATCCGGGACACCGGAAAGAGTTCTATGATATGCTCTGTCAGTATAGGACTGCCTTTGCCAAACCTGGTGAGAAACTAGGTACGACAAATAAGGTAGTACATAAAATAGATACTGGAGATGCGGAACCCTTTAAAATACCGTATAGACGGTTGCCTTTAGCAAAAAAGAGAGTAGCTGAAGAGGAAATAAACAAGATGTTGGAACAGGATGTAATAGTCCCTTCCAATAGTCCATGGAGTAGTCCTGTGTGTATGGTAACAAAGAAAGACGGTACTATCCACTTTTGCATAGACTACAGGAAGCTGAATGGAGTAACGAAAAAGAATTCGTATCCATTACCGAGAATAGACGAAACCATTGACTCCTTAGGAGGAAACAGTTGGTTTTGTACCCTAGACTTGCAATCAGGTTACTGGCAAGTGGGGATGAATCCTTCAGATATGGAGAAAACTGCATTTTCGAGTCATATTGGGTTATTCCAATATAACGTAATGCCGTTTGGTTTGTGCAATGCACCAGCAACATTTGAAGCAATGATGGAAACAATCCTAAGTGATTTGTTGTGGAAAAGATGTCTTGTATACCTTGAAGATGTCATAGTCTTCGGAAAAACATTCGAAGAGTGTTCTAATAACCTAAAAATGGTACTAGAACGTATTATTTCTAATGGTCTCAAATTGAAACCTAAGAAATGCCACATGTTTAGAAAGTCCATAAATTATTTGGGCCGCATCATTAGTGATGAAGGAATAAAAGCTGATCCGGAGAAAATCGAATCAGTTACGAATTGGAATAGACGTAAAACACCCAAAGAAGTGAGGTCCTTTTTAGGATTCTGTTCCTATTATAGGGAATTTATTCCGAATTATTCTAGAGTCAGTTACCCATTACAGGCAATAGCTAACTGGACTCCAGGAAGTACCAAGGAAAAATTTCCTTGGACGCATGAACAGGAATCTGCTTTTCAAAAGCTAAAAGACCTGTTCACGAGTACTCCGGTATTACAATATCCAAATGAAACGGATCATTTCATACTGGATACTGATGCTAGTAATGACAGCATTGGTGCAGCTCTCTCGCAAGTCCAAAATGGGAGAGAGGTACCTATTGCCTTTGCCAGCAATACACTGAGCAAAACTCAGCGCAATTACTGCACAACCAAAAGAGAGTTGTTAGCAGTAGTCATATATACCAAGAAGTTCAAACATTTTCTATGGGGAACGAACTTTACATTACGTACGGATCACTCCTCTTTAAGATGGCTACTGAACTTCCGAGATGCTGAAGGAATGTTAGGCCGATGGTTAGCCCATCTATCAGAATATGGGCTTGAACATCACCAGATTCAGCATAGACCTGGAGTGAAGCATTTAAATGCTGATGCTTTATCTCGAATACCAATCCGGAAATGTGATAATCCGGATTGTACTGATTGTGGAGCTCATAGGGCAGTGTTAGCAGGGATTCGAAGACCATTCGAACCCCTAGTTGCCAGTATACTGGATTGGTCTATGGATCACATACGACGTTTCCAGGAAGCTGACTCGATAACTGCGCAGCTACTGCAATTAGTACCAAAGGGTATACGTCCAGTTAGACCTGAGGTCTCTCTGGAAAATCGAGAAATGAGAAGGTTTCTTGCTCAATGGACCGAGCTTGAAGTCCGGAAAGGCGTGTTATACCGTTGGAAGCCATGTAATAATGGTGAGAAAATCATGCAAGTGGTGATACCACATGCCATGAGACATGACATTATGTACTTCTGTCATGGACATCGGACCAGTGGTCATTTCGGAAGGAAACGCTCGTTAGCACGACTTTCCAAGAAATACTACTGGCCTGGCATGACAAGAGACTTGCAAAGATGGGTAACCACCTGTCCGGATTGTTGTAAAAACAAACCCGGACCCGGGATGGGCAAACTTCCCCTATCCAAAGAACTTTTCGGAGTTAGATTCGCAAGAATCGGGGTAGATATCATTAGTCGATTGAATACAACCGCTAATGATAATACCTGTATGATGGTAGTGTGTGATTATTACACAAAATACACTAAAGTATTTCCACTACCGGACCACAAAGCAGTTACTTGTGCCGAAGCCTTTGTAAAAGGTTGGGTACTAAGTTTCGGTGTACCATTAATGCTACACAGTGACCAAGGCAGAAAATTCGAATCAAATCTCTGGCAGGGTATGTGCAAATACTTAGCTATTTGTAAGACTAGAACCAACCCGTATAGGCCACAAAGCGACGGATTGGTAGAAAGGTTCAATAGAACCCTTATCCAAGTTCTAAAGTCACTCGTCAATGAACACATGGACAACTGGGATGAGCAATGTCATTTTGTGACACATGCTTATAACAGTACGGTACATTCAAGTACAAATTGTACCCCGAACCTTTTAGTATTCGGAGAGGATCTGATAATGCCTGCCGACTTAGTATTTGGAGTCGTAGGGATGGACCCGGAACTACCTTGCCATGTAGTTTTTGTGGAATGTTTAAGAGACAGATTTAAAAAAGCATATGAGTCTGTCCGAATTGATTTGGAGAAAAGTGCCAAATGGCAGAAAGCTGGATATGATACCGATCTAAAGCATCGGAAATTCCAATCCGGAGACAGAGTTCTAAGATTACATGAACCACTTAGACACATAAAACTAGCGTCTAATTGGGATGGTCCCTTCACGGTGACACAAGTTATCAGTGATTGTACCGTAATTATTAAATCTGACCTTGGTCGACTTTACAAGTCAAATGTGGCTAGATTAAGGAAATGGTCTGGGAGGGAGACCTCCACAGAAATGTATGGTGAAGGTTCCGGAAAGATCCTGAACCAGAATCGTATAATAGACCAGGTAAAGAACACTACAGGGAAGCGAGGCCGTGGAAGGCCTAAGAAGTGTTCCGAATCAGTGGCACCCACGCCAACACCGATTAAGCGTGGGGGAGTTAAAAAAGTCTCGGCAGGTGAAGACAAGAAGAAGAGGAAAGGTGTCTCGAAGGCTAAGAAATACCTAGAAAAGGCTCTTCAGACTGTCAGGTCCGATAAAGAACTATCCGAGAAGGGGAGATACGTTCGTCACAGCCCTCGAATTGCCCAGAGGACTGCAGTGACCTAACCTGTATACACAACGGGTGTAATGTTTACATTTAGAGGAACGGATGACAACTGACCCGAAAGGCTTATTTGTCGCCGCCGCATGATGTACCAATGGGTAGTGGACGGATAATCCGGTGGGTTTGCTTAAGCTTTCTATAATCTCCACTTAAATCCCCAGACGAGTCATCGGCGTGAGCGATAATTACCTAAAAACAATCAGTTTGTTGATGTTCCACTTGTAGCACGTGCGTTTCCGCATGACGTCACCGTGTCCAGTCTCGGCTGACCCCTCGTGACCTCGCGAACCCGCGGGGAAATGACGTCACGAAAGCTGGCCTGTCGCCATATTGTTTTTCGGTAACGTCCAAGACGGTCGAGCTTGCTCCCCTCTTGGATTTTACCGGCTAGCAAACCCCTCGCTGCTCCTCCAGAGTCTGTCTCCTAGTAGGCAGACTCCGTCTGTGTCGGCCCCGGCGCCGTAAAAGCCGGAAAAAGGAGTAGTTTACTCCCGTGGGTGATTCCCCAGTCATGGCTGAGGAATCCGTAGCTGCAGCCAAGCTATCCGGTGACCCGGATAAGCTGACTCCGTCCGCAGAAGCTTTTCCGGAAGCTTTGTCACCTGTTACACAGGTGACAAAGCTGAATGAGCCAGAGAAAATGTTGTCTCCACTCCCACCTGAGGGATCCGGAGGGGCTACGAGTACTGAACCCGCAGCGACTGGGTCCGAGACCGCACAGGTCGACGGAGTGAAGGACCAGTGGAAGCCAGCAGTGGCTGACCCGTTCCCGGTAGAATACGACGGTCGCTACCTGTACGTCCACCCGGAACTACAGGCACAAGTGACCTATGCTGACGGTACACCAGTTAGGTTGGACCCGAAGGTGAGGATAGCTGTCGAGGGCGTCATGGTTCCCGAACAGCTGGGCAGGATGCCTCCCGAATGGCTCCGAGACTGGCCGTGGTTCCAACGGGGACTCATGGTGGACGCTGCTTTCCGCGAAGCAGTGTATGAAGCCAACAGAGCTTTCCAGCTCGGAGCGTATCCGAAGCCGGATAAGACCCTGTGGAACGTCAAGGCGACGAACATCGATTGGGTAGGCTGCGTCTCGGAACCCGAGGGGCAGACTTACCCACGTCCTTGTGCCACCCGGCCCCAGTACCGGACCACGAAGGAGTTTTGGGAAGCCGCTGCCAACTTTGAACAGTGGGACGACGGTTATTACATAACCGAGCAGGAGTTAGTGGATGTTCAAAACAATTCGCTAACCGGCATGGACCGAGGTGCAGCCCTTCGGACGGTTCTCGTCCGTCGAATGACTGCAGAACAGGAGGCCCAGGAAGAGGCTAAGAGGGCAGCGGAAGTACCCGCACCTCCTATCCCCGACCTGAAGCTTGCCACCCGAAGCACAGCTGGTTCTGCATCAGCCACCGGCAGTACTACCACCCCGGTAGAAGCCTCGACCATCAGCGCATCCGGAACCCAGGAACCGGAGGAAGACTGGAAGGTCAGTAAGAACAGGAGGTCCGCTGCTCGGAAGCTCAAGAATCTACCGGATTCTGCTAGAGCCGAGCCGAAAGCTAGCACCTCAGCCACTGGTAGTACTGCCATGGAGGTTGAGTCGTCAGACGAGGAGTTGGTACACGAGTCCTCGGTTGAGTATGATGAGAAGGCCACTCCATCAACTCAAACCGAGGCGGAATGATGGGCTAACGCCAAATCCGGATTCAAAACCTGGATTCCGACGTGTTTCTCCGACTGTGCCTACGGAGTAAAGAAGGACGGCTCCACCCTATATGCCTGCCCGGACTCAGTCAATAAAAATAATGAGTCAGATGATGAAGATTGGATGCGTCTTTCGGACGAGGACCCCAATCCGAGCAAAGCCTATCGAAAGATGTGGCTTATGCTAAACCACACCGAAGGGTATTACACTTATACCCAGAGGAGAAAGCTGCGTTGGGCTCTTGAGAAGTGGTACGGTGATGACCAGAAGTCCTGTCCCTTCTCTATCTGCCAGGATGCGAGTGATGTCTCGGTCTGAGCGTGGATGCTTGGTCTAAGATCCGACCAGTCTAAGTCCTCTGCGAGGTTCCGAAGACCAAGGATTCGAAACTCCGCGCAAAGATAGTCCTGACTTCTGGAAAGGGTAAGCTGGACATGCACGAGTCTCTCTGGCAGAAATGCGAGGAATCCGGCAAGGAGGGAAAGAGAGCTCGTGAAAGTAGCAGAAGGGACCAGAACCGTGGTGGTAACGGTAATGGTCAGACCACCACTACTAAAGTCAGAGCAGATGACCGCTCCAGGTCTCCTCTGGCTCGGCACCCCCATGAGCAGGTTCAGGGCACTCCTGTGTTCAAGAAACCCGAACCTGCCGGATACGCTGGCGCCGTATCAAAGCCTGGTAAAGTTAACCCACGCAACTTTCCGTCCTTGACCCAGGGACCTGGACCTGAGAGCCAGACCTTGGTCGTTGGAAAGGGTGGTCGACTTGTTCCCAAGAAGACCTCAGCACCTGCTGCCGCCGGATCCGCATCCGCTCCAGCCGCCCTCCCAGCCAACTTCACCCCGGAGCAGTTAAACCTTTATCTGCAGATGGGGCTCCTACCAGCCTCCAGCCTCCTACCTATTGTATGCCAACAGCAGGCGTGTCCGGGAGTCCCACACCCGGAAGTGGTCCTCAGGCCGCATCGACTCCCCCCAAGGCTGTCGCTGCACCAGAGAAACCAAAAGACGCCATTACCATTAAAACCGGTAATGCGGAAGTTTGGTTTGAGAAGTCTCGCCAGGGGGAAGCAGATGTCCAGAAGGCCATCTACACCCACTGGGAGAAATGCGTCCGTGAGAAGGCGACAGAATTCCATCAGGGTCTTCTTAATGATACCCTGTTGTGCATGAAGGAGGTTGCGGATGCTGAAAAGCAGCGCCTCGAGACCCTCATTCGGGACGATGTAAAGTCCCAGGAGGAGGCTGCCGCAGCTGCCCAAGAAAAGGCAGCTATGGACGTACACGTCTTGGAGAAACGTGTCAAAGAAGAAATCACCCGGAATACCAACTTGAACACCAAGTTCCTGAGGGTATTTGGAGTCGATCTAGACGAGTGGGACGGCACTCCCAAGTCGGCTCTAGCTCTTCTTAAGAAGAAGCATGCGAAGAAATCCACCTAAGCATGCTACGGGTTATTTTCTAAAAATTTATAGATATAGTCTTTGCGGAACCCTACAGGTCTGCGAATGTCTTTTATTAGTATATGAACACCTGTTCTTTGTGTTCCGGGTTCCTTTTGTGACCAGCTTATTGTATGATTCAGGCCGTATAATTCTTATTGTACCCTGAATCGTCTATTCGGATTCAGAACTTCACTTACAAACAATCCGATAGTAGACTTGCTGCTGTCAGACGTATCCGGATGCCGGTTCCAGACTTCTGCTGCTATCTGTGCTAACCACTATACTAGGATGGACTTTACGATTTACCTCTACATTTCACCTATACTCCTGAATGGACTTATACTACATGTTACTACTACTTCCGGACCAGCCTATATTGGACTTTTTACTTATGTCAACAATACTTAAATGGATTACGATTCTACACTGTTGACAAAACCGGATCTACACTTTACTTCTTCTCTACACCATTCGGATATACTTATGAACTATAGCACTTCCAGAGGATTGTGGGTAGCTGCCCCAAATTCATCTACCCTGTTCACTTTAATAACCAGGAATCATAGACTTTAGCACGTCCATCCCGTGGTTAGCTGACCACACTTACCTTCTAGTATCCGGAAAACTACAGCAGAAGACTCCAGCAGCATCTACCATTTTTTATATTGTACATAATGTCACATGTCTATTTTTCTATAATGATATTTGTATGTGCATATTGACATTGTAGTCATAACTTACTATATATTGTGATACGGGTATATACATATCTATTAGTACGGATCTCAAATTGTTGTTGATATTCATAATATAAGATCCGGTAAACTACACCAGAACGTACATATTATTGTCCTGCGAGACATATTGTATCATAAATATATTAATCTGGTGTTATAGAGGTTATTTGGTACACGGTGATATCATATATATTATTATATTCATTACTACACCGTGATTTTTTTTCTTTTCAAGTGTATAATACAAATGGTTCTACTCGTACTACTCACGGAAACGGATTCATATGGTTATATCATGTTATGATGATACATGATTATATGTCATTAGATAGTGTAGTTACTTTTAAAGTCTTTTTCAAGACTATATAATCAAATGTGTTATTAATAACTACAAACGCATACGGATGTTATTATGTGATTTATTTAATATTAACAGTTCTGTTACACATAACTGTTACTATCACATGTATACGAATTATGATACTTGTCCTATTACTTATACCGTAAACATGATATGTTATCCTAAAGGTATAATAAGCTAATTAACAGTTTTGATACATACAACTGTTATTCATTCAAGTAATTCGTATCATATTACAACATCCAATTTATTATTATGTAACTATATACACTATCAGAATATATGTATATGACATTCGAATCATATTTAACTTGGTGTTAATGTTATATCTATGGTTGTACCTCTATTACTAATGGTTTAGACATATAGAAATGTTATCCTAGTAATATTACTATAACTATAACACCCTCCTAAATGTCTGGGGGAGTGGTGTAGAGGTACGTATTGTTTAACCATAGAGTTGGGTACCGTCTGACGGGGCGGGTGAGTCGAGTCGTCGGACGTTCCTCAGGTTCCGGATAGGTGGCAGCACCGATCCGGGTCTGTGGGGACATCTGACGACGAACACCTGGGTCCTTATATAAAGCCCAGGGCTCAGCCGCTACGTCAGAGGCCCTTCTGGCCTCCGAAGAATGTAGACCACCATTAATCATTATTAGCTGCCCCTTCTATACTATCGGGTAGCCGTGAGTGTGCATTAGTAATAAATCTAACCGTTGGCATACACTTGAAACACCGTCTTACTCTTTCTTTCCGAATCGTAAGACCCGAACCCCCAGGTCTGTAAGGCCACAACCCCTTACAACATGTACTTAGAAAGGGTCCTGATGGTGTGGTGAAATTCTTATTTAGTTCAGTCTAGTGAATATTCATTCAATTAGTCCCGTTATACTCATATATATATCTGTGTGTGTGTGTGTTCGTTGAGGTTTATACGTCACTGTACCTAGCGCTGCAATAAGATCTAGGCTTAGTATCTTAAAACATACAGGTGTATTGTTCAGCACATCAATTGAATTGGTCTATGCTGAGCTGTAAGAGCCAATCTATCACCCACGCCAACTCAGCACCAGTCTCTCCTAATCATCATTACTGAGCTGAGATTCTATATAAATAACGGCAAATGTCCACAGCTAGTGTGACTTCACTTGGTGAAGCATATAACGCTGACTACAGCTGGATGGGAATCTCACCATGCCACATTATTGGCAGGCAGTACTGATGGTCAGGACGGCACAATTAGCAATCGGCACACATTCCAATCATTGACTCCTGACAGCTACACAATGGAAAGGGTAAGAAAAAACAAACAGAAGCAGGAGGATACTAGAGAAGGTGTATATTTATTGTTTAGGGGAGGGGGGGGGGGTAGAGGAGACAGTAGAGGGGTCCATGGTTGGAGGGGGGCATGGAGAATTGATGGATCGAACCCAGGCGGGTAGCAGGGGATGGGGAAAATGTGTCAAGTCAGCACAATTGGGGTCTACCCTTGGGTATTAAAGCAGCTTTGCTTGAGATGATGTTACAGTAATGGCAGCGGTGGGGAAGAGGGATAGTGTTAAGAGTCTGTATGTATAGAAATGGTGGCATGTCCAACCGGTGAAACACACCCTCCTTACTTTAGAAGCAGCACATGTCCTATCATGTTACTGATTGTTTTTCTGTTGGATCACCAAAGTAAAAGCCGTGTTCTGTCAAAGGAATGGACAGCTTTTGATTCTGACAAATCAGTGTATGATGATTTGTAGCCGGAAAAGTTTTAAGGAGGGTGATCTCTCTGTTTTCTAAAAACGAGAATGACCTGTACCAAAGCTCACATGTCTAAACGCAATGCATCATTCCAACACAGACGGTCAATCTATAAGTCTATATTTTTGCATAGTAAACTATATAAGATCAGGGTGCAGCTGTAACAGACCAGTAGGACTATATTTTTCATGGCTGAAAATAAATAAACAAAGGTATCATTAGTAGGCATGTGCATATTATGTAGTTATGAAATACTGCAGAACAGCCACTATCTTCAATGCTATATATAAATACACACGTGATGATACACCAGACGTAACAGACCAGTAGGGATATCATATCATTCATAGCTGAAAATAAATGCAAACAAAAATATCATTAGTAGCCATGTGTATGTTATATAGTTATGGGATACTTCAGACAAGCTAATATCTCCAATGCTATATAAATACAATATGTGATACTACACCAAACCCAAACGTAACTGATTCCTACTCCTATAATTAATGAATGTTTAAATTATAAATTACACACAGCACTTTTGACACATAATTTATCAGAGCTTCCCCAACACCTGCTGTGGGGAAACTGTTGGTGCTCAGTGATAACACGGGGTTAGTGGAGGACCAACCCATCTATCTATGGTGTAGTGCTCCGTGTTAAATACGCCTAGTACTAGTGCATCTTGCTACATCTATAATACTTCATCTACCCATGGAATCCTACGTTGTAACCTCACAGGCAAAACTAAGCGTCCCCCACAGGAGGGCATTCATACATACATGGATATCTCTCTACAAAAACTGAAACTTCTCCAAAACACAAGGGTATAATAGCAGTACCTTTGAAAATAAAATGAATACATTGTTAATTAATACAAGGCGCAGGCGCATTCAATAACAGGTGGCTTGGACGAACTATTCAGCGTGTTTACATGGTGCTCCTAGATGTGGCTCCCCCTGGGGAGGGCCTAGTACTTACTTCCTGAGACAGGCATCGACTCGGCTAGTTTAAAGCTGTTGTGTAGTTGCTGGTAAGGCTCGTAAGGGAAACATGTCTCCGACAGGCCTACAAGAGGATTTACATAGAAATGCCTGTTTTAACCATTTTATTGCAAAACGTGGCAGTGTACAGCGATAGCGCCAACCGGGCGGCCTCATCAATCTAGAAACGAATCGTGGTCAGGTGCAGCGCACTTATACCCAAAGTCCACTAGGCTCCTGTCGACCGACTGGGTCGTACAAATCCTTTATACATTTAACCGACAGGGGCCGAGTGGACTTTGGGTTTTATTCTATATCAATCAATCGATGTTGAGATACCCGTTTTTATCTACATTCACACCAGCTATTGCCATTGGTGGCTACATCGAAAGTGGACGCAACAATAATTTGATGGACGTCGTCAAAATATAGGCCTCTAGCACGCTGCGGCTGAATGTGCCATACAAATCCTATATAAAATTTGGCGATAGAGGCCCACTGGACTATGGGTATAAGCCACAAATATCGAAAAAGCTTTGGAAATTATGAGGCAAGTTTGATAGCAGTTACCGTAAGCTTCATATGTAAAGTCAGAGTGGTCATCTTGAACACGTCTCCTCTATATACCTTTATTTGTCTCATTTCTACATATCATATCGCTTTGATGAAGGAAATCTGCACCGACATGTCTAATCATCACCCCAGTGGGATGTTCCTACAATTGTTCTAGACATAGTCTAACTACCAGAAAATGCCTTTTTGAGATAACAGCGAGGGAGAAATTGCACTTAATCCTAAGCTGGGACTCACAGCCGTAACCAAGTTACACGCTGACAATTATATAAATATTGTGGACCAAATTTATGATAGATAACCGAGTTTGATTTACATGACGTTATTGTATTGCAATCAGAATCGCAAAATGCGTGACGTCACTACCGAGAGTAGTCCCATTATGCCCAGGAGCTTTCCCTCCATCACGGTAAATTTACAATGTATGTAGACATGCTTGACCTGATGTATTGTTTACCTGGTGTGAAAGGATCCATCTATTTGATTGGCAGTACACTATTGACAGAAGCTTGTGCCGGCCACCTTACCCTCTGTTACCTTGATTAACTCTACCTACGACCTGGCACAGGCGCCAGCATCACCAACCCCACCAGCACATACCTCTTCCAGACCTTAAGTTGTGGATACCAAAGCAGGTTCTGGTCGTGTTTTGCCATTCTTGGGTAAATTGTAACTTTTTATGATTATTCACCTAATTTCAGTCACGATTGGCGCATAATATTTGAACACCAGTCATTAATTCTACTCTCACGACATGAGAACATGATTTAACCCAAGTATGCATTTAAGCGCGGTTTTGGGCTTAAATGCATGTATATTGAAAGAAATTTTCATTCAGATACTTTTACTGGTGCAATATGCAAAGTTAAACCCTCTTTGGAATGCTTATGACCTCCCAACTATGATACAACCATTCAGTTGGCTTTATCTCCATTATATCAGGCACAGTGAGTCAAGGAGCTACAATCTGACATGGTAACAACATGATGATCGATCATACACACACAGTTTCCCATACTCTGATTAATCTTGGAACACCTGTTCATATTCATACATATACAAATGAAGGCTGAATCAGCTTTGAAAGGTGTCAGAATTGCAGGGATTATTATATAGCACAAGGGAGATCAAATACCACTAAATGACAACAAATGGAATGTTTTGGAAACAAAGGTTACCAGACCTGACCAGTAATGCCATGTCCTTAACTGAAAGTCTTCACTAAGTTATGAGTATTAAAAAAAATGTTATGCCTATCCCATAGTCTTATCAACAAAATGATACAATTGTGAAATAATGTAAAATAATGTAAAATCTTCAAATATTTCTGGGCACAAAACGGTTAAAAGTCAAATTTAAGATCTGAATGTGATATAGTTCCAACGTCACCCCAATGGCTAATTGACACCGGTGCTGTCCCCAGGTAGCCCTTTCTATACTTTCTCTGACATCTACATAATGAACCAATAGTCTCTGATGTGTATATAGGCGCCAAGAGTGCTATACATTTAACATTCGTATCTAGGTATGATAAAAGGATTTCTTTCTGGAGAACATCAGATAGTGGGTCAGCATCTGACAGAGTACAAACCATGTGAAAGTAAAGGGTCAAATCCTGCACCAAGGTTATCGCTTGATTTTTGCCTGGATCGATCAAACTACACTCAGTTATATGGTAGATTTTCAGGAAATTCCCTGGACTGGTTTCCTGCATATCTCAGCATAAGAGTATATAAACTACATAGGATTTTGTCTCCTGCCGGATGTAAATAATAGATCAATTATGTCTAACGAAAAATTCTTTGTGATAGCCCAAGATGTGAATAATTGATTGACATGTTGATGGAAGTCTACCGACATGATGATCCGTCATACAGGCAAGAGGATTTGATAGATAACCTATACCTTTCTTGATACATGTGAAGCTGGGGTGGTATAGCTGGTAAGCCCAATCACCACAGGCTATCCGATACCGACCAGGTAAAGGGGGAACCCGACTAAAGTCAGCTACAGAAACCCTCCAACTGTTAAATACCCACAGCTAATTGTGACCTAGAATGGTGACAGTTGGATTAAAGTATACAGTTAGTAAGACGACTCTACTGATTTTGGAGCTAATACCATCCAATTAATTCCAGGAATTAAAGGTGAATGAGTGAGAAAGACCAATTGATTGAGAGCGAGCGAGTGGGGCAGGGGGAGGGAGAGATAGAGAGGGAGATAGGTCAGAGACAGAGAGGGACAGACTTAAACTAGAGAATACATAAGCTTATAGACAGGGCAATACAACACTGAAAACCTAGAAGTTCTGAAACTAGTCAGCGGTGACCACTTTAGGTCCTCAAGTTGACGATACCTAAAACTACAACTTTAGGTAGTCAAAATGACAACTTTAAGTCTTCATCCTGACGACCTGAGTCGTCAATATGACGACTCTGTACTGTCAGTATTGTCATCCTGATGACTCAGGCCATCAGGATGATGACCTAAAGTAGTCATTTTGACTACCTAAAGCTGTAGTTTTAGGTATCATCAACTTGAGGACCTAAAGTGGTCACCGCTGACTAGTTACGGATCTTCCATGTTTTCAGTGAAAGAAACGCTATGTGAAATGTCAGAAAACTGAAATTGACTCGACCATGAGGATACCGTAATGTCCCTTGTGCCCGGGCACTCATTAACCTCAATTCCTCTCTACCTCCGGCCTTATTTGAGACATGCGCTTATTTGAATACAGTTTTCAGTGCTCAAGACTAATTTCAATACCCCTGTAGCCCCTCCCCCAATGGCATCATTGCGGAAGGATTGAATACACTCATTCATTTCTGTACTCCACTATGGACATACACATTTTATGACAGTCTTCCAGTTATCCCACCCACACATGTGATCCTAATACAACAATGTAGGTGGCTTCTATGGAAATTGATTACCACTGACTTCCAGTCCAATTCCTGAGTAAAAGGAGAGTATAATTATGCTGAATGTGCGGTTTGTTGGCAGAC
Organism: Acholoe squamosa; assembly: GCA_949317995.1. Lineage (NCBI taxonomy): Eukaryota > Metazoa > Annelida > Polychaeta > Phyllodocida > Polynoidae > Acholoe > Acholoe squamosa. Next base: position 33,905,048 of record OX439035.1, on the reverse strand, counting down.
TTTCCCACAAAAATGACATTATTCCTCAAACATGTACTGTTTCAGGGATAATGTCACATCTCGAGGCACTCATCCCACTATCCGACATTTGAGACATAGGCCACGTAATCCCACGACGAAGATATCAAACCTCAAATGAAAATAACAAAATTACAAAATAACAGCCATTTTTTCTCTCTTTTTTTTTTGTCTTTTAGGCAGTATAGATTTGAAGGATAATGTCTCGTTTGTGGGATATTGTAGACCTTATCAGGGCTTCCTGGTCACACCTAACTACGGCCATTGTGCATAAGTGCCAGTACCCCCACCTGGTGACAAATAGCCAGGTCCATAAGGAGGGTGCTAGTGGTACGCTCATTATTCCTAACGAACTGCCCACCTAACCTTAGCCTCACACCAACCTCCCAAAGTCCCTACAGCATCTTCTCAACTTAATTAGGTCCCAAATTCTGTCTACGTGAAGAGAGAGATATAGTGGTGGAAAGAGGTGGATCGGGTTAAGGAAATGAGGCGTGTATATTAAAGAGGGCTGACCTGGTCAGGTAGAATATGTCAGGCTTGATTTGTGGAAAGAATGTTTGCTTTTGGTAGATTAAAGTGTTATCGTGTAGTCGGTTTTTTCTTGTTCAGAGTTATGTTCTGTGTTATGAAAAAGAACATTTCCAATCGTTTTTGCTGAGACCAATGGGACACCGTCCCACGTGAATGTAGTAAAATCAAATGAGATGAGAGGTTACAAATAGGAATTCAAGGGAAAGACATACGTCGAGCCAAGTCTAGGAAAGGGAGTGAGACTGACAGAAGAGCGGCGTTAGAGAGAGAGAGAGAGAGAGAGAGAGAGAGAGAGAGAGAGAGAGAGAGAGAGAAGGAGAGAGAGAGAGAAGGAGAGAGAGGGAGAGGTCTTCATCACTTTCTACTTGTCCAAGAGCAATATCTTTCGTCGATTCCTGCACGTGGAAATAATTGCCATTGATTGAGAGATGTAATTCCATATTATTCCTGATTATGAGAATGCACAGCTGTCATAATCGTATCTAAGTAGCCAAAGGTCTGTTTTTGATTCACGTGGGCAAGACGTCAGAACCATATTAATTTCCTTCTGATCGAGTTAATCCTGTGAAATGAAAGAAATAAATGCACTTGAATGGTTTTTGACCACCAGTCCTAATACTCTTTGCCCAAGCTGGGATGATAGTCCAATTACAATCACATCAAATACTGACCCACGGGTAATTGGAAGTTCACGCCAATCGGTGGGAAACACCAGGAAGCAGTTTGTAAAACAGTTTGTTATTGTTGGATAACACCACTATCAAACAGGTTTTATGTGCAGGAACCCTGACTAAGAAGTATCATGTTTAAAATGTATAAAATATTTGAGTGTATAATAGTTGTTTCCAATAGCACTGTGCTCACCTGGGTGCTAAGATACACTGATTTTCACAAATTCATATCCTTCCTTCCCTAAGCCTAACCACAGTAAATCCACCTTTATTCTTCAAACATACCATACTATCTGTGGAGGTTGAGCAATTGCAGTGGTGCCACCTACCGTCTTGTGAGTCACTCGTGGAGGTGATGACCAGGGAGGGAACCGATTGGCCCTGAGACAGCCACGGCACAGGAGAGACGCGTGGAGACGACAACGTGTCCGAACGTTCTCCCAAGTCGCTGCTAGAGGGCGTCTCGATCTCTGGGAAGCCAGGACCATTGCCGATAATACGGGCATAACGTGGGTACACGCCAGGAGGGGGCGACACAAGGCTGTCGGCACGGTAGGTACGATCCTGTAACGGGCCTTCACTGGAGGGAGAAAAGAAAGAGACATAATCAATTACATGGAAAAATGAATATAGTGATGACATCGTAATAATTAGAGGCTAGAGTGGAAGACAATGGTGAGTGAGGGTGGGGTGATCTCTGGGAAGCCAGGACCATTGCCGATAATACGGGCATAACGTGGGTACACGCCAGGAGGGGGCGACACAAGGCTGTCGGCACGGTAGGTACGATCCTGTAACGGGCCTTCACTGGAGGGAGAAAAGAAAGAGACATAATCAATTACATGGAAAAATGAATATAGTGATGACATCGTAATAATTAGAGGCTAGAGTGGAAGACAATGGTGAGTGAGGGTAGGGTGACATAAGACCTGGGTCGACTATTTTATGAAGGGAAAAAAACAACAAAATAAACTAACCATCTACAATATGGACGGTGTCTATAACGTAATCATATCACCATTGGTTGAGCTAAATTGTCCTATTTGTATCGACAAAAGTGGAAGAAGCATAACTTACAGGAGAGTGAAACTGAAATTTAACAGAGGGTAACTGCATATACATGACAGTTAGGTACTACTAACTACCTAGCATAGATATTCTCCACAGCAACTTTGATAGGTTTATATCTGACACATTCACGGAAGGTAATCAATTATGAATCATATTTCATGATGACGTGGACAATTAAAAGGGTCGAGCAAAGTATGGATGTCTGTATATGCTATAAATGTAAATGAGTATGAAGTACAGGTTGGTGGTTAGATTGAAAGCTAGACACATCCTACTCTCATTGGCACATCTATTAATGTTCATTAATCAGTCATCATTATAACTTGCCACTGTTATGGAAGGTGTGGCGGGGTGTCAGCAGTTACTCCTGCAGCTGCAGCAACATACATAAAATACACGTTTTGTTCAGCAAAATAATATCCTAATGGACATGATATATCATGTGCAGCTCCATTACAAACAGAATCATTTATAATTTCAGCGTAAACTATACAGCACGGGTATGGTGGGGAGATATCCCTTATCAAAAACGATGGCACAATAGTATCGGCTTCCAGGTTACACTAAATAATACATGTCTGCTCTGAAAGTTGTGTAACTGGAGTGGAATGGTCTGGCAATACTCACTCAAACTCGAGTAAAGGTTGAAGGTCTGCTGGTAGGCTCGAGTGTCGAACTTTGCCCTTCTTTTCTCCACTCATTGTTTAGAGATAGTAAAGTTGTCCAAGTAGAAATTATGAGCAAAAGACCTTTTATTCAATAATGTTGCAACCGTTCACTATTCCGTTATATACGGTGCTGTTTAATCAGATAACAGCACACCAGGGTAACCTCCAGGACATGTGCAAGTATATATGCAATTAATCTTCACAAACATAGGCATCACCTGCCAAGAAGCTGTCTTTTATACATATATATATATATATATATATATATATATATATATATATATATATATATATATATATATATATTATATATTATATATATATATATATATATATATATATATATATATATATATATATATATATAGCCCAAATGGATACGACCATTTGAAGCCATGGATACTTATGACATGATTGAATATTGATATAGCTTTGGTTTTATATTGACTCCTAGTGTGTTCAGTACACAGTCACATTTTAGGGGTTGACCAATACCTGCTTTAATATAGTCTACAATGTACTTATCCATTTGAATGTGCGTAGAAGGTCAGTTTCATCCAGGCATCCAAGTGTAAATGCGCCATTGGTATACCTTTGGTGTCCTGAGGTTACAATTCCTACCTCGTCGTACTCCCAGAATGACGCAGGTACAGGTATAATTGGTCCTTCTGGGCTGGGTGCAGTTGTGCTTACCCAAGAGACCCTGAATCATATGGCGACATATTCCTCCAAATCCACAGATGATTACATACTAGAATTCAGGACACTGGCAATTCTGCCATAGAGCAGTATAATTAGCATTAGGCCATTACATCCTGCTCCTGTCGCACCTATTGTCCATCTGTATTGTAGTGCACACGGAGAGTGGAGAGCTAGCTGACCTGTAGGTGAGCCGTGCATCTGGACAGGGCACCACTATATGGCTTCCCTTCGGCCAGAGCAGCTCCGAGTTGCTCGCGAGTAGTTCACGGCTGGCACGTGGAGTGCCTTGTCAGGGGTCCATTTGGCAAGTAAAGATAAGCTAGATTTACCACCTGGCCACCTAGGGGTCCTATATGGTCGACCAGGGTCAGTAGGTGTAGGTGAAAAGGGGGAAGTGGGGGCAGATTTATCAAATACTATAGAGTAGTGCAGGAGGTGCGTCCTCGTAGGTCGGATCAAGGTGTGCTAGCCAAACATGGCTAATGTCACATGCTGGCAGGACAGGTGTGGGTTAATCTTCTACAGGCTCTGAGGCCACTATCTACCTAACAACGATGACATGCGGCCACACCTGCTCCCTCTCAGTGTGGTGAGGCACTGTAAGGGTCAGGAGCCTGGTCATCAAGGGTTTAGCATTAATATTGTCAACTTAGTTAATTTGTTCTTTACCATAAGTAAGGGCAGCCGTTATACCTATATCTAAATGAATACATCTAACCTGAGCACATGAGTAGTTGGTAGTTGGCAATGGCACCTGACATCCCCTCCCAGGTGTAAACAAATGGTATAGAATCAGTCGGCAATATATTGCACGTCGTTCATTGCACATTGAAATGTCAGTTATGAATCATTGTCACATTGCTGAATCAAATGTGTTTGCTGTAAGACCATACTCGATGTTTTCAAAACAAGCACAAAGGTGAAAGCCATGATCTCTGGTTTACTCCGTACACCTAGATCCTGTTCCAGAATAAACAGTCCGCTGAATTATGAATTGCTGCTGGCCGCAACATAAAAGAAAATAAAGAACTCTGCCACTGCTATTGCCTAATTTCCTGTTTTCGGACAAGTTCATGAATAATTCCATTCAACCAAAAACATTATGCGGTCACGGGCTCAAATCAGTCAGTGAATAATTCTAGATTATAGTGGGCCTATTATTGTAAAGATGAATAGCTACCTCACTGATAGCAGTATGCATATCACCTGTTTATACCATGGTTATCACGTTGTTGAACGATTTTACGGTGCCAAGAGTGGATAATGAAGTTCCAATAGTATACATGTGCTAAATGGACCCATTTTGATACAAGTTGTTACATTGGCATATGGTCTGAGGTCGTTCTGCCCGTCGTGCGCACTCCTTCCCAGCAGTCCTACTATGAACATGCCTCTTGGACACACGCCGATGTAACATTTTGCCTCCAGCCAGTCCGGTCCACTTGCCGAGGAAGATGCTCTGTTTTGAATCGAATCGATGCTGTCATCAATGGAATATGTCTAATTTGAGTTTAATATCGTATCCCACCATGGGTTCTATACGACTTAAATATCTATCCATTCAAGGATTACGTGAGAATCAGTCTATGAATGCTTTAAAAGGAGGAAATTTCTTCATGGCACACCCGGCTTGGCAAACATACAAATCCAAAATGGCCGAGGGACGGACCCATCGACTTGCAACAAATACCATTGGATTTCATGGCTTTAAAAGGTACAAATATTTAATTCAATGGTGGAAACCATGGTATAAACACCATAGTTGACCATTATGGGTTCACTCGGTGATTCTATTGTCTAGATAAGAAGCATTCGGCCTCATGCTTTTTTTTTTTCTGATGAACGGTATCTGTCAGAATAATTATGGAAACTGACTAGAATGAAATATTTAAGTCATACGTACTTAGTACGGACGCCTTTGTGAACCTGGAATTACTGTGAATCCTTCTAAGCCGTTTTCTCTGTCAGCAGACAGCCCTTCCCTCATATATCCCCATCCCTTTGTTGTCTTTTGTTTAATTTAAAGGCTTCCTTGGTTCAAAGAACATCTATCAGTTACATATCCATCCTTCCTGGTTCTCATTCTGTTAAGAGGGAAACATGATAGTAGGGGAGCCATGATGCAAGGAGGGATAGGGGGTGATGTTGGAAGCTAGAGAAGGTTTGAAATTAGCGCCACAAACTGTAGTGAAGCATATAACACACTTGAGCAAGTTTTCAAAGTTTGGCCTTGAGAAAAAATACCCTTGTACCCAATCAAGGTCAACCGAATCCACCCAACTAATGACCCATATATGCAACTAACCCTCTGTCAGAGAAATAACACATAGGTATAAAATCTTTGTGTCTGTGTGAAGATATATGCATCCTTTTACAATTCATTTTGATGCCAAATCATGACTTTTGACCTTGAAATTGACCTTGTTCCGCCCTAGATATAGTTTCAAGCAGTTCAGATTTGGAATCTACACTATCAAAAATACCCAGATCCATCTGTTATATCCTCTCTTGCTCTCAGCACCAGGTCTTTTTTTAAATATTCACATTTCAGCGATCTGGCTCCCCAATTATGACTACAGAAAAAAAGTCGCTAGGGTCTTCTGATTAAACATGATAAAATAAACAAGTTAAGACCTGTCAAATTTAACGTGTCAGCCCTGGCACACATTGTATATTTTGAAGCCTTTAGAAGATGCAGGCACATGACCCTACCAAGTGACCCTAGACTGACGTGAAGTTGTAAACACTAGGACTGTTCTGTATGGCAGTAGCCCTTTATGTTATCAATGTCAAAGGATTTGGTAGAGTGAACATAGCAGTGACAGTCATAGTGCTGCCCAATATAGGGTAGCTCGCCCCTGACTCGAACACTAGGCATGTTAGTACCTTAAGTCGACCACCCTGAGCTAACTTCTTTCAGATAGCATAGGACTGTGTACCAGTTGACGTTGCACCATTAACTACAATATGAATATCCTGGACTTGAAACCAACTATTCTAATTTATTGTGAAAGTAACTCAAAATAATGCTGGATGGTCGACTTAAGGTACCAACATGTCTAGTGGTCGAGTTAGTGGCGAGTTCCCCTAGGCCATCTAGGTCTGTGTAGTAGCACCATAGTACATTGAGAGAGCTCACTGGGATTTGATAGTCTACTTCATTATCCAGTTCTGAAATACCTTCCAGCCTAAGATCGGGGGCAGTGAGATCGGCGGGTTAATTATTTCAATATAACTAGCGATCTGAATGTTGACAAACAATCTGCCTTTTTTACTAGAAAGAAATACTGTTGTCAGAGATTCCTCTCCAAAAAGATGGGTCTCTATATAACCATACACATAGGATTTGGTAGAGTAGTCGTAGTACTGCAGTTACTGAAATAGGCCACTATGATTGGCATGTATAGTGAGTTTCCTGATGATGATGATGATGATGATGATGATGATGATGATGATGATGATGATGATGAGGGTTAGTCATAGCTCACACTAAAGCAAGTCTCAGTTGGAAGGAGGTTTACCAGAGGGGCATTTCAAAATGAAAAAAAAAATTGCTATCAATCTGAAATGCTCTCCTGAAAAATGGCTGTCTCTGGTCATGTGCAAAGGTTACTGCCTGAGAGTTGATTGGGCATGCAGATAGACAAAGGCACGCCTCTTCATTTGAAAAAAATAATTTTTTTTTGTGATTATATTGTCTTTAAAAGGTTGCTAGATGTGTGGCTCCTGCATGGCCTTGCAAAGAAAAGGACCGCCAGGGCTATCAATGATTATTTCAAAATAAAAGACTTTTTTTTCATCCCTGTTGTGAAGGCAGACTCTGAGAATAATGAACTACTATCGGCACCTTCAATTATCTGTGGATTCATGAAATAGGGCTTGATGAGCTCTGCACTTCTATGACATTATCATACAAATAAAAAGAAAATAAGAAGAAAAAGAACACGATTGCTCTCTTTTTTCCCAGGGGGTGGAGTTGACGCGCCCTGAATGATTCGGATCAACCGTATTTGGCACAGTGGTCCATGTCATTAAGGTACCAACTTCTCCCAAAATAAAAGACTTTTTTTTCATCCCTGTTGTGAAGGCAGACTCTGAGAATAATGAACTACTATCGGCACCTTCAATTATCTGTGGATTCATGAAATAGGGCTTGATGAGCTCTGCACTTCTATGACATTATCATACAAATAAAAAGAAAATAAGAAGAAAAAGAACACGATTGCTCTCTTTTTTCCCAGGGGGTGGAGTTGACGCGCCCTGAATGATTCGGATCAACCGTATTTGGCACAGTGGTCCATGTCATTTCGCCATCTGCTGTTACGATTAAGCCAGCCTATTTAGGGATTTTTTCTGCAGCACATAGGGGTAGTGACGATAATACTTACAAGCCTGACTGGGTATCGCCGGGATCTTAGGCTGGAAGGTAGTGGTTAATTCTCTTCACAATTCTTAGGCTGGAAGGTAGTGGTTAATTCTCTTCACAATTCTTCGTCTCTTTTTGTTTGGGGAGGGGACAATATCAGGCAGTTGGAAAATCTGGACATTTGGACAGGTTCAGGTAAAAGGGGAGGGGTGAAAATTATGTTTATAATGTCCTGCTATACAAAGTCCACCATAGTAGCCATAGTTTCCAACTAACCTCTCTGACTCCCTCCCACCCCACCCCATACTAAAAGATAACCATGCCCAGACCCGGATGACGTATATAATCAGTAGTGGCCGTGCAGGGTCAGGTAGAGTAATTTATCAGCATTTGCAGCAGGCCATTGGCTTTATTAAGCCGACACCAAGGAGGCTGGGTATTTATCAGGACCCTGTACCCCTTCACCACTCCCTACTCCAGGGGCTGTCTATTCAGGTCACACACCGTCAGATCAATGACAGTGAGGATTACAAACGACCCAACATCTTAACCAATGAGAATGCTCGTTACTGACGCGTAGCAGAGGGCTGTAACCTACCCCAAAGCATGTGACATGTTGGGTTTGGGAAATGCTGTCTGTAAAAGTGTATTTGAGAGCAAGACCTGAACATGTGTCTTATTCTTCTTTTTTTAAATTACATTACAAGGTTTTCCAAGTGAAATAAAATATGACATGTGTTTGTAAAGCGTTTTTTGTTGCTTTTTTATTTAGTCCTGTGAGAGGTATATCACATATGACAATACTGATTATAGTTATGACGAGGAGACCATCAGTGAACCTTTGGTACAGATGGCACACCATAGGGCATAAAGTACCACATTAAGCTGTGAGATTTAATGATGGCACGTAAAGATCAGAGGCACATGATGTTTTCTATCACCAAAGGGGTTCTCCCAAATCAGTCTTTCCATCAAAACAGAAATCAAGATAGATTCATTCTCTGTAAAGGCAGAATTATTTAGATGTCCCTTTTTCAGTATTCCAGATACAACATAAGAGTCTTTGCCAAGATCAATCACTGACATTTAGAACACCATTGCTTTTTCTCAAAGCAAATATGTTAAAAGCTTGGAGAGTATTTAGTGAATCACGTGCTCATTATACATTCTTCATTAAATCTGAGCCATGGCACTTAATTGTAAATCTGGAAAGTAAAGAAAATGATATGATAGAAAGGCATACACATCTGTAAGTTTATGGAAATGAAAGTGGCTTCTGAATTAAGCTTCTGAAGGGGATGGATCATTAAAATAATCAACATCGATAGGCGTTTACTGAAATTAGATAGGGCTTGTTCGTCAATGTCGCTCCTATTCAAAGATAAGATATGATACTGAATAATGGCTTTACCATTGACTTGCCCTTTGAACCATCTAACTGGCCATTAGAAGTACAGTTAGATATGCAATGTTTGTATTTTCGAGTGATGCACATAGCAGAAAGTAGTGCATTAATGCCTGACCTATAGGCATCTACTTCTTTAGCAATATGCTCTGGTATTTGATTGCTCAATCAGACCCGATATCTGGCCAATGCATTTGACTATATATTCATTAAGGGGTCCATTTATACCTGTCAAGGGGGCTTGTTTTTGACAATGTACTTGGAGCTTTAGGTGGATGTTAAGGAAACCCTGAGATTGAAATGATAGTGGAACATGATCCAACTTGAACCAAGGCATTTCTGAAATGGCAGTAGGGTATAGGGTGCCAACAAATCTCTCGTTACCTCTCCTTAATGACTGATGGCAATGGGTATTCTCACAGAGAGGGAGTGTCATGTTGCCTATCCTCCAATTCAAAGCCAACTAAAGGAGTAACTTGAGATAAGAGTAGAGCTATGGCGTGCAGGGCAGGTGTGTAAAAACAATTGAGCACCCTAGGACGGCACCACTATCGATAAATAAAGACAGTAGGTAAGTGCTGCTATAGGGGTTATACGTCCTGGTGTCCAGACATCTCCAGTCAGCGCCATTAATTCTCTACCAGTCTCTAATTAAAGCTAGGCCAGGTTGGCAGGGGCTGATTCTACGTCAGGGCCAGGGGGATCCCTACAGTCCACAGATCAAAGCGCTCCTGTAGCTGCAATTAGAGCCAGGGATGAGCCAACACGAGGACAGAAAATAGCTCCGAGCAGCTGCAAGCAGCACCCCGAGCAGCTCAAGCACGCTTTTGAAGCTCTTTGGAAGAGGCAGTCACTATTACTTAGTGGCCCTTCACAGTCTGAATAGCTCTGTATATGCCCACTACTTGGTATGCTTCTTCCTATAAATATTCTCAATTTGGGCAGTGCTATCTAAAAGCCAACCATCTTGTGATGCGTCTAGCTACAAAACGATGCAAAACAGCTTAGTAAGTATCTGAGCATCTGAGAGTCTACGGGTACTCAACAAACAGAATAGTCTAGTCTGCTTCTGAGTGGCACTGTACAGTTGGCAGGCGTTTCAGCATTTGGTCGCTTTGAGCAACTCAGGCCACCTCCACAAGGGCCCTCCTTGGTCAGACAAGGTTTCAAGGAGCAACTCAGAGACGTCCTGATAACCACAAAGCTGCTCTGAGAAGCCTCCCTAATGACAAGCCCTAACCAAAGAACCAACTCAAGGTATGAGTCTGGCCGAGTTACTCTAAGAGTAGACAACCTGAGCAGCTCACAGAACAGCTCAGCTAGGCCAGCGTCATTTCCTGAAGGTCGGAATTACCATGGGGTTCCTGATGAAAGCTGTGCGCCACGCGCCCTGATAGTGCCACTGTGCACCGCGCCTGTCATCTGCATATCTGCCCAGGAGGAAGATTGGGGCCCAGCAGCTATCCGGTTACCATGCCTACCTGATAGGCCTCCCGCAGAGGTCACTCCCACCCCCATCCTCTGCACTCTCACGTCAGGATCACCGACTATTCGGGCACAGGTTAACACCCAAGACCAGAACCCCGATGATGTCTGTGTTGCAAATCTAGATACTTCTAAGGATATATTGTCAACACTGATCCCACTCTGAAAATTGTTATCTAAAGGAAACACTCCTTAGTTGAAGAGTTCATTTGACCAAATTGAAATTGATCTATACTGTGTGCATGGATTGTGGGTTTGAATCTTAAACCTCGAGATCGACCAGTCCATGTGTCAAGCACTGTAAAGGAGAGGGACAACCTTAACACTATTGATTGAATAACCCAAAATATGACTTTCAAGGCTTAACGAGAGCTGAAAACAACTCTTTTCCTCCTCAAAATTAGAAGTGTAAAGGTCGTAGTATCCATGCCTGTTTCGCCCAGTACGCCCAGATGAAAGGAATATTTTCTAGTGCACTAACCACTGCTAATGGGTTTTGGCTGTCTAAATGTCAAGAATCTAGAATGTAATGCACATGGACTGAAATCAAGCCGACTGACGGGAGAGAATAGCTATAGTTATACCATGGTTATGGGTCATTTGCATATTTTTGCGTTCAAGTTTAAGGATAAAACTTGTGCAATTAACCACGGCTAGAATGAACAGTAGTTGACACTAAACCGAAACAAAACATGACAGCGAGTTGACTCGTATCCTTTACCATAGCGGACAGCAGGCTGCTTGTCTACGCCATAGTGTCAACCCCCCCTGTCGCGCTGCAGTCTCGCCGTCTGGTGTATAGACAAAGTACTACCTTTCTTGTCGGACGGCAAACATGGAGCAATTGGATTATGGCCATTTTGAGGAAATATAGACTTAAAATCATCTATTGAAACATGGAGGGAGTAATAAGAAGTCCTAATCTTTGTTGTGTGAACCCAAGGATGCACCAAATTCTCTATAAATGGTGGAAATTGAATGTTATTCTCGGCGTACCCGACAGTATGTTGATAAACAGAAATCTAATATGGCGGAATGGCTTCCTCCTCGTCGAGCCCGATTCGCATCAGAATTAATTGTTTTTCAAGGTAAATACTTAAAATTTAGGGTTGGCACCATGGCATAAAGAGCTTATATAAGGGTAATTGATGCACGAGTTGGTTTTAACCCAAATAACCCTAAAGTGACAATTTTTGTCATAGAGTGCTAAAAATTGATAAGTAGACTAATATATGACCAAATATGTCCTGTTCAAAATTTCGGGCCTTTATCTGTCCAGAGATATGAGGGATTGCTTACCGTCCTACATATAGGACAGTAGGACTTAGGACTACTGTCTTTTGAAATTTGTGTTCTTTTGGTTGCCATGGAAACCGCAATTCCTGTACAAGAGTGCCGGAAACTGACAAATAAGCTTATATATGGCCATTTATGCCATATAAGAAATTTCAATGCTTTAGCTATAGCGGATCCAGAGATTAGCACCGTCCTACATGTAGGACTATAGGACTTTGGGCGTCTGTCTCCTCTGAAAAGGTCCAAATCTTTACCAGAGGGTAGTAGAAGGTGTTTTGGGATATGTGTGTAATGTCATAAAAATACCTAAGAATACCCATATGGAGCATTTTTGGAAGCCTTGGGCCTAGAACTATAGGATGCAACATTTTACTTCCATATCTGTTAAGTTAACTTGCGGATATAGACCTCTTCCCATGATGTCACTTAGGCGTCCTACATGTAGGACAGTAGGGCTATCTGGGTTAATCAGAGATACAATGAACGAGGTCGTTATATTTATATATTTAACCTCTAACTAATCTAGCAAAACATAATGAAAAATAGCCACAAGAACCACGGTCTCCTACGTGATTAGGGAGCATTCATTTTTTTATGGCAGGGGTGGGGCTGAGTATTTGGCGAAAAAGAATAGGTTAAAAATAAAAGCCCCCCTAAAGAATACGTCCAAAATTGTTGGCCCCCTCAAGAATAGGTTGAAAATAACTGCCCCCCCCCTCAAGAATAGGTTGAAATAAAGCGCCCCCAAAATGATGATCGTCCATGAATATTCTTTTATATAACATAAATGCCAAAACCATGCCTATACATTGTGTGATGTATTCATATAATTATACCTCTCTTTTAGCTATAATTCACGGGAGTACTACCGGTACTTTAACCTTTTAATAATTAGCATTGACTATAGTCAACACCGTGGTGGTTCTAGCATCGACTATAGGCAATACCATGTAGGCCTAATGTCCATTTTAGCCCAGAATTTTAGCCCTCCTTATATAGGAATTATGCCAGAACTGTGAACACCATATTCATTCTAATAACCGCACCAGTGCTGAAAATTAATCATTAGATGATCGAAACCTAAATACAAAAATTAATTTCAAAAAGCACACCCCTAAAGCCTAAAAACCATTGTTTTTGCTCTAAAAAATTTTACATGAGGATAGCTCCTTCAGCCAGGCCCATAAAGAATCTTCCTAAAGTCAGGGTGTGCCTTATGGGCTAGGATATCTTATTGTAGAACAGTACTTAAGTTTACAACTTTCACCCTAACTGTGTCTCATCCACAGGACATTTTGTATTTACTTTTAAAATTCAATCCAATGTGCCGATCGGGTTTTACCTTGACCCAGGGCTTATACCCACATGAGATGTGCCTTATAACCTGTCCTTACACATTCAGGTGGTCTTCTATCTCACATTACCTTCTCACAAGTTTGATGTTCCAAAATTATTTGAAAAACTTTCCCAACTTTCAGTACCAAAGCCAAATTTATTTCTAAACTTCATACACTCTGGACTACAGTAAATCCTCATGTGGAGTACGCACCTTTTATAGAGGAAACACCTTCGGTTGATGGAAATGATTTAAGACACATCTGAGATTAAGTTTTGCTCATTTTAGTACTGTTCTATGGTATGAAAATCCTTACCTAGAAGCCATACCCTGATTACTAAACCAGGGCGAAACCTTCAAAAATCAACCCTCCCCCGATGTGCCTTACAGGATTACCTTATACACGAGATGTACCTTATATGCAGGAGATTACAATAGCATGTTTTCTCTCCATGAACCTTTACCGTTAACGGAAATGTAAGATCACCAGCATGACATATTTTGTTGTTCATAAGATAGACGCATATATTCTTTGGAAGATGGTGCATACTATCTCTATTAGAATATTATGCTAGTTCTAGATAAAAGGGGTTAAAAATCAACTGTAGCTGCATGAACTGGTACTCATCGACAAGAAATACACATTGGTATTGATCAATTGAAAAGGATCTCTGAAGATAGTTCCATCCAATTACATTTCACTGAACTGGATCAATTTGATTACCTTTAGTCTTTCAAAAGGAGTGTCTATGATACATTCAAAGACATTTTATGGTGACAAAATTCACAGCATTTTAGATAAATACCCTAAAAATAAATGGCCCCTGCTCTAAGAATAGGTAAAAAACAAACGCCCCCCCCCCTCTAAGAATACTCTGAAAATATTTGCCCCCCCTAAGAATACCCTAGAAATAAATGCCCCCCCCCCTCAATTTGCTCACCCCCACCCCTGCCATAAATAATGAATGCTCCATTACCTGCTTGTCGAGTGCTAATTAACACCATGAGTTTCTGCGAGCGGCTCGCCAGTGGTTTGACCTTTGAGGTCAGCGGTCAGGTTTTAGATTCTGAGCAGCTCATCCCAAACGTTATTTGGCCATGGTGGTGACTTTCCACAAGAAGCGAATGCCCCAATCTTGCTGTTGAAACCATTATGATGTTACTGTTAGTCGGGAGAGGCGGTGTACTTCACATACCACCACCACTTCGACCTCTATTAACTCAAAAATTGGATTCCTATAATTGCTTTGTTACCATAAACCAATTCGACAGATTTGAACTCTACATCCCTTATTAAATAAAGGAGGTCAATTAAATAAGCAAATAAACCTCGTTCGAATGCAAGTCACAGCCTAGCCTTGACTCCCTCCATTTCTTTGCAAAGGGCAACGCCTTAACTATATTTGCGTCTTTGGAGGACTGTGCCTTTTTCTTGCCCTTGTAACTGGCTTTACCGCCCGATTAGGTGTCTACTGCTGGTTCCTGCGCTTCTCTCACGGACACTGGGCACAAGCAGCTTATAAAGACCTCAGTCTCAATGATTGCATTCGTTGCCGCGTGGAACGCTGCGGTCGGTACGATCAATACAATTGAACTGTTCCCAGTTGGAACAAACTGAACGGGAAGTCCTCCAATGCCTCCACCGCTCTATCAGATGGAGAAACCTGCTGACGCGGTTCTCCCTACATTGCGCACAGCCTAGAAGAAAGCCTAACTAATTAGGCTTAAGAAGATGAGGTGGTTCAGCGCAACGAACCCTCTGCCGATCAGTGGCAAACATTAAGTTGCAGGAAACACTGTACAAAAATGTCAAAGTAATGGCGCATTCCTCATCCTAAAGTTGCAAGAGAAATGCCATAAATTTTCACAGAGATTCCTTGTATATTTCTGTATCTGTATACTGCCACCTGGGGCTTCCTGTAAAAACTACACTGATTCAGTGCTTTATAATTACGGTGGTCCTCCGTTCAGTTTTACGATGATCCCGTAAGGTTCAACAGATATTTTTACAGTGAATCTAAATGAGAAGTGAAATGGCTATACATGCAAAGTCCCCAATTGGACGAATACCCATTCCATGTACAAGTAGGGTAACTCGCCCCTGGCTCGACTACTAGGCATGCTGGTACCTTAAGTCGAACATCCTGTCCTTTTCAAGCTATTTTCACAATACATCATGATTTGGTGTCAAGTCTAGGATATCCATTCTGTAGTTAATGGCGCAAAGTCAACTGGTAGTCATATGCTATCTGAAAGGAATTAGCCCAGGGTGGTCGACTCAAGGTACCAACATACTTAGTGGTCGAGTCAGGGGAGAGTTACCCTATCAGGCAGTAGCTAACAGATCTTCAGCATCTAATACATGTATGAGGGTTCCTGAAGGGTGTTATGCCGGGGTGTACATTGACATTCCTTAGGTAGAACGGCAGGTAATAACTGCTCACCACTGTCCAATCCTACCACTAAATGGGGGAAATGTCAGTCAAGTAAAAGAATGCAGGGCTAGAAGTCCTCATTACAGCAGAACAGCTCGCTGGGTCTATGGAGCATGCCAATGGGACGAAGACGTTGTGGCATGTGTTAACCATGCTAAAGAGACTCCACATTCATGGTAAAGTGAAATGTTGTTCGGCTGGGTGAGTAATGATAGGGAATATATTGGTGATAGATGACATGGCTTCATGAAAGCAATAGGTTATCTACGTTTTGTGATGGCCTCTATGACACAGATATGAGCGTAAGCCTGGCACGGATGACAGCATAGATTTTTAACAATCCACATTATTGTTCGTTTTGAGGAATCAATTTGAGATAAGCATCTTGCATTACTTTTTGATATTCATTGTGACGTGTTATTTGTGTTCTTGCCTTCGTTTATATTCCATTTCCCTTTCACCTCCATTTCAATTGCAGGACACTTTTTTCTTCTATCTATAGTAAAAAAAAGATCTATATTTGCCTCAAAAGCCGTGGTACACCTTGAGGTATGTCTTCGAGTTGGACACCCTAGGGGTAGGGGGTGAAATATATTTTGATGATGTAGAGAAAATTAAAGCACCGATAAAATACATACCGACCTAATACATCAGGTTGGATAATTGCGAGGCCGAAAGTCGTCAATCACAACCTACTTATATCTGCATTTTACAATCTTCCTCTATCATGCAAAAACTCCCTGACTACCCCCCCCCCCTTAATGAACTTCAGGACTGTTACAACTCAGGATCCCACTAATCTATACAGCAGCAGTTTTTTTTAACGCTAGAACACATCTATGACCATGACAGGGAATATGGGGGGGGGGGGGGTTGTCCATGCTAGAAGTAAGTCTCATATTTTAATGATGAATTCGACACTGTAGTAGCTCTACCACAGTGAAGTATATTGCATGTAGGTGTATTTTTTGCGGTATTTTTGACAGATTGACACATTCATTACCAGGCAGAGCAGCAATACTGAGAGTAAATATTGTGGCCTCATTAACGGTAATCACATATAATGACACTACTGATGGGTACTTGGGATGTTTCTTTGAGCACCATCAGGAGGGAGCCTAACTTACTTCACTAATAAGGCTATAGGAGAAATAGTTGGGGTTCCTAATTTACATCAATAATAGGGCTATAGGAGAAATAACACTTGGGTTTCTTATTGTGATGGAGTTGGGTGTCTAATCAATGTTTAACGGAGAGAGATAATGATTTTCAGACCCCAAGTAATCCACTCTATCACGGCTAAATTAAAAAAAGAAAGAAAAGTCCATAGATTCTGCGAAGCTACGCACTCTGTCCATCTCTCTATGCATATGGATTATAAATAACATTCCAATGTATAGCCTTGATGTGCCATGTCCCTATACTATAGTATTGGCACATGCAACTTAATTATTCTCTGACAACAATATGCCGGGATACACCTCATATATTGATATAGCCACTATGTTCTCGTCAGGGATATTGAAATAAGCCCCAGGTAATGAAAGCCCTCCATTATTGACATTGTAGCTGAAAGTGCACCTACCTTAACATCCCCATGTGTCCTTCAGTACATCAGCGTAATATTATAGTAATAAGTTGTATTTGTATACAATGTATAAAAATAGACTGAAGAGAGTTGCCACTAGATACACTGCACAAATAACCCACGTGTCCAGAAAACCACCAGGTCCTGTCTCTGATAGTCCAATGCTCTAACTAATGTAGACTCTTGATGGAGGCCACACAGGTGTACCAACGCTGCCATGGCTGTGAAGTGCCTTAGGCGCGTCAAAGTATACAATCCACAGGGGGTCTATTCAGCCAATGCACCAATTAAATCCTATATAATATCAACCGAACATACCCCCGTGGTTATTGGGATTAATGCACGCCAATGGGTTTAAGAGGGATAGACATCGTAAGACAAAAGACCTCAACCGTCCATTGTTGTAAGAATAGAGTTAGGTTAGCACAAAGGGGAGAATTCTAAAAATAGTTTTAATTCCCACCCAACCTGCTACCTTTCATTGATAAACCGTTATTAAACGTCAAAAAAGCATACTCATATCCAATTTCGTGAACATCACGATCAGACCAGGTATATGAAAAGTATTAGATTCCATTGCTTATGTTTATTGTACCATGGGTATCCTAGTTTATTGGGGAGTACTAAATCCGCATCCCATTAAATGATGAATAGATAATAACTATAAGGGAGAAAATCCTTTGTCAATTGATGACATTGAAAAGCCCACAGAGCGATTTATAAAATCGCCTGGCGAAATTTCATGGTTATCAAACAATTCATAGTCTACAATTTAGAATGTGAGGAAACCAGTCCATTCCTCGAAAAGATGCTCTCAGTAGGGTCTGTGGCCTTGGTGAACGTAGAGTGGAGTTTTACTTTAGAGTGGGGTAGGTAAAGTAGAGGATGGGAAGATGTTTGTGTGCATGGGGGCAGACACAAGCAGAGTGCAGCATCACGAAGGTCGATGGAAGAAGGAAGTGGGGTGTGAAGTCTGCACACGTCCTATAGATTTTACGTCGTCCACTACGACAAAGGAAGCGGGCAGACCAACTAATGTGTTCATGGCCATCTACGGAGGCGTAAACAGGGGACTACAGAGAACCTGGGTGGGTGAGACGTGGCAATTAATGTGTCCATTTACTCTAAACCAGCACCTTCTGTGACCCTTTCCACATTACACACATCTTGATGACAGAGTGTGTGTCATGTTTGTCAATGCTACCCATAGAAGTGTATAGATTTGTTTAATTCGTTCTGAGATCTTCCGTTTGCATTAAAGAATGAAGATGCGGGTGGAAAGGGAGGTGCGTCATAGCCCTATTCCCCGTATATAACGTTGTAAGCTCAGAAATTGTTGTAAATGTTCAAATATGTCTTTACCCGTGTTCATCCCCTTTCTTTACGTTTCTAGGCACCCTGGCAACTAAAAGATACCCGGGAAAAGATAATATCTCCTACAGCCATATGTTACATGTGATACATAGTCCTGCTGGTACTGGATCCTGGCTGTGGTTTGTATTGCACCAAGGTGTTAGTGCCAGTACAATGGCCTATGTTCTGGAGGAGTTTGTATTAAGGTAATAAAGTCTCAAGGCTGGTAGCCTACTCACGTACAAGGTTCCTTCCTGAGGTACTTTAGAGAGGTAATTAGGTTGTACGATAAGACTGGGGTCCCCCTCAGCAAGCTACATAATCCTGTATCAGCCTAACCCAAAATGAACCACAGAGCCTGCTGACTCAGGAAGGACACAAGGTGGGTGTATAGGTAAAGACAGGATCCTGATTTACTGTAAGAATCCCTTTGCTGAATGTCCCAGAGTGGTGCAATTATATAGACATAACAGTGACAGCAAAAAGACTACTGCTCTGCCCATTGGAACAGCGAAAGGTGCACTTGACTATAATAAGGGAGGGCACATCAATGCATTCCTATCCATAGATCATAACAGGGAAGGAACACTCCAAGTGAAGAGGCAGAATGATAATTAGTGATGTATGGACGACTAGGTTTTATTTAAATGTGTACTTTGCCTGGTACCCTGGTTTGGCTTCTCTGGATTTGCCGGCAGTCCTGATTCGGACTGTATTTGAAAAGAAAGAACGTAACCTGACTCAATATCTTTGTGGTGGCTATTGTAGTCATGAACTTTAAGCAACATTTTGTCGAATGGTGCAATCATATAATTTAAAATTATTTCTAAGAAATTAACCATTATGAACTGAGGCTATAGAGTCAGAATATCTATGCTAGAACTTCATCGATAGACAAAAATTAATAGTACCTCATACTAATGATCTGCTAGGATCTACACGGTATAGACAGATACATGTATGGTGAGATTCATGTACTGGTGCATGTTATGATCCCCCGATGACTGTTAAAACAGAAAAAAAATAACTTTTTTTTTTATAAAAATATGGGAGAGATCAAGCTGCCCCTGATTTCATGTGGAAACAAGCCAAAAGAAAAGTGAACCAGTCCGAAATATGTGGTGCAAGCTGAAGGAAATAAAAACTGAGACTTTCATTCGCAGAGTAGGCCGTAAGAGTTACTTTGTGCCAACGAGGTTCATTGCATAGAACCTTCTGAAACAAGTAGGATGAACCTGAACCTCAGAAAACTGACACCAAAAAACAGAATACCCAAACCGAAGAAAGAGGTGGGCACATGTTTAACTTTTTTGAATGCTAGCCGATGACATGCACATCTAAATTTAACCCGCAGTGTAAACATCTTCTCAGAATGGCTGATCAATGGCTTGTCGGAACATCATGAATTTTGGATCCCTATATATTCATACAGCAGATAAACTACCTATTCAGAAGCTGCCTTATTATAAAGGATATATAGTAAACTATGATGATATAATTGCAGTGCAACTAATTGCCAGAAGAAATGTTGCAGCATCATTAAGCTGCTCACTGGGTATGTGGGACACGGTTGGACAGAACCCATCTGTTAGGCCTGGAAGTAATGAGTGCGTTTTCCTCCCCAATGCTGCATTTAGACGGTAGACAGCAGTGGTTAATGAGAGGTATGATTTACCATTAGGGAGGCAGGCCGCACGTAATATCCAACAGCTATACAAAGGCATGAGATGAATAGATTAAACAATACAGCTAATTTGTGTAATTATCGTATATACTATACACTGATACATTCCTTAGTATCATGTACGAG
Organism: Acholoe squamosa; assembly: GCA_949317995.1. Taxonomy (NCBI): domain Eukaryota; kingdom Metazoa; phylum Annelida; class Polychaeta; order Phyllodocida; family Polynoidae; genus Acholoe; species Acholoe squamosa. Next base: position 33,884,310 of record OX439035.1, on the reverse strand, counting down.
AAAAAAAAACCGTTTAATATCCACGTAAGGGGGCCCTCTTCATTTTCTTTTCTTGGTGATCTTCAATCTTTATAATGTGATTATCAAAGATTAACTAAACAGGGCAAAATCTGACATGCTGGGCAAACATCTGGAAGGTATTTCTCAAGATGGTACGACTGAAAACAGAAACCCTCAATATTAAAGTGGGTGATCGTAGGTAATGCAGTACGACTGCTCTGTACGATCAGCACTTATCACAGTTATTACATAGACAATGTAGGGCAATCGTACCAGTACCCTCATAAGTGACAATTTGGATGCATATCTATAATGACATTATAGTCAGGGATCCCACTACGATTTGACAGGGGTCTAGTCGTACCATCTTGAGAAATGCCTTCCTGACATGCTGGGCATCTGACGTCGTATATACTATACACTAATGCATTCCTAAGTATCATGTATGAGAAAATGCGTTTTGCATGTAATGCCCACGTAAGAGGGCCCTCTTCCTTTTCTTGGAGTTGAAAGACTTTTATTGCCATTCAACCAGTGTGTATACAAGTCTTTCATTTGTGTCAACATTAGGATTAATCAGCATGATACATCACGGCAGTAAGCCTGATGATTAGACTCATCTATCTCAAGATTGGTACCCTCGGCGTCATAGTCGTGACAAACTAAACACAACCCAGGGGCATGGGCGTGGACTGGTTACCAGATTTAGTCTGTGTAAGTGTTATCCATATGCTATAGAAGGGTGAGAAACTAAAGGGAACAGTGCTGCCCTCTGGTGCCTTTATTTGCTATGCACAGACCTTGATTACGGAGGTGAGTGGTTACTTTGGCAAAGTCACCACTCACCTCTGTAATCAAGGTCTGTGCATAGCAAATAAAGGCACCAGAGGGCAGCACTGTTCCCTTTAGTTTCTCACCCTTCTATAGCTTATGGATAACACCTACACAGACTAAATCTGGTAACCAGTCCATGCCCATGCCCAGGGGTGCCTGTGTAGCTTGACGCTATAAGATTACAATTCTTTGATGATATAAGTTGGCTGTTGTTCACAGTCCCAGATTATCAACGTGGACGAGCCTCCGAACTTAATAAACAAAATAGTAGGATGTTGGATATAACAAGTTACAGCTCTTGGAAGCAATGATATATTTGATATATATATATATATATATATATATATATATATATATATATATATATATATATATATATATATATATATATAACCAATTCAATAATTCTTGTAATCTATCATTTTGATTGTCTGATGTAGGAGTGGCCTAGGCCGGATACTAATCTAAGTTGCTGCACTACTAAAAGAACTCTGGTACAATCAGATATAACTAGACTGACAACTGCCTATAGGCATATATGCGGAAAAAGAGGTAAAATACAGGTATCGGTAAGCGATAGAAAGCACCCAGCAAATTGTCGTGACTCCTCGTCAACCTGTGTGAAGTGGCTCACACATGTCGCTAGATGGAACACGACGTCGCTATAGCACAAGATCACCAGGAATAGCAATGGTGGTGATCACATGGCCTCACCTCAGATGGCGAGGATGGTGATCACTCAGACTCACCAGGGATGGCGACGCGGGTGATCACTCACCTCGCTAGATAAAACACGCACCTCGTCATAGCACATGTTCACCAGGGATGGCGAGGATCGTGATCACTCATCCTGACCAGGGATGGCGACATGAGTGATCACTCATCCTGACCAGGGATGGCGACATGAGTGATCACTCACTTCGCTAGATGAGACGCACACCATGTCATAATACACATTCACCACGGATGCCAAGGATTGTGATCAGTCACCTCGCTAGATAAAACGCGTACCTCGTGATAGCACAGGTTCACCACAGAGGGTGAGGATCTTGGTCATCCACACTCACCAGGGATGGCGACACGAGTGATCACTCACCTCGCTAGATGAAGCGCGCACCACGTCATAGCGCAGGTTCACCATGGATGGCGAGAGTGGTGATCACTCAGACTCACCAGTGATGGCGACACTGGTGATCACTCACCTTGTTAGATGAAAAGCTCATGATCATCGACATTGGTAATCATGCAGTCTCACATCTGCCAGATCAAAGTATGTATTGCCAGAGAAGGTATTGCCATATGTATCTTCCCTCGAACCACAGACAAGGTGTTCATGTTGATATTTCCCTATGTATTTTTCCTGTAACCAGAGAAAAGGTGTTTATGGATAGTTGCTTTCATTTTAGAGATACCTCTATCTAAATTCAATTGATATTCTCTCTATATAATCTTGTTTGATTCAACTCTGAAGTATTACATGGAAATCAGTGTGAAACAAAGCACATTTGATAAGTATGGGACTTATACTTCATGCCCACACTTCCTAGATAGGATACATGTTGAACAGTGGTGCTGTCTCAACAACTTTGGCAATGGTGGTGATAAGTTGCCACTGTGAGTGAGAGTGAGTGACAGATGATGCAATCCTCAGAGAGCATTGACTTGGAGTGACACAAATTCACGTATTGAGTGAGACCAATGTTGGCAATGGTGGTGATAAGTCGCCATTTTGAGAGAAGATTAACTAGGAGTGATACACACTCACGTAGTGAGTGAGAGCCATGTGGCAATGCAGGTGAAAAGTTGCCATTCTGACTGAGAGTTGACAGGCAGTGGCACATACTCACGCAGTGAGTTAGATCCATGTTGGCTATGGTGGTGATAAGTCACCATGCTTTGTGAAAGATGACAAGGGGTGGCACATACTCACGCAGTGAGTGAGATCATGTTGGCGACTGTTGTGATAAATCGCCATGCCATGTGAGACTGACACACAGTGGCGAAAGATGACGCAGTGAGTTATCACTCAGAAAGGAATCACCATTGATGACCAATCATGGCGACAGATAACGACAATTTGCTGGGCACCTCCAAATGCTTACACATTTTGTATTCTTGTGGCAATTATTACCTCTATATCCACAATTGAGTGTCATGTGAAGTTGGGAGAAGCTGGACAAAAGGCAAAATGTCAGACCAGGCTGCAGAGAGATTCAGGTAATAAAGAAACATGGGAGTGACATTTACAAGGCAGTGATCTATCACCTGTAGGAGGAGATTGGGCCAGTATTTGCCGACGGCAGATAACCTGACAACACTCTCTGTCAGCTGACCTTTATGTGGGGAGGAGAGGGGAGCCTGCGGGTACGCCACCATTACATGCCGCATGGCGACACCCAATGACTGCCGCCAACGCGCATGCGTGACCTTCGTTTTGGAGACAGCTTGTGCCGGGAGGAACAGATGACCAGGTGGGTGTGGGCAGGTTGTCAGGGTTACTGACTGTGGGAGAATCCGAGGAAAGAGAGCTTTGCTGTATTCGACTGAACTAGGCCATCTGGAGGCAAGGCTGTTTTCCGTATTGCATACATAGCGGTGGCTGATATAACTCCTAATACTGTACAATGAATTCCTTTACTGGGAATATGATTATACATGGGAGCTTTCTAGCTGTTATTCTCACACCAAGCTATACCGACCGAGCAGAATACTTTATTGACCAATAAGATAATTCCATTCATTCAGTACAGACTTTACAGGGTGCATTACATAACATCTAGTACCCATTATGCTGGCTGTTATCTGTTGTTATCTCTCCACGTACCAGATCAAGCAATGCCGGCCCCTACTAAGGACCCTCCTGGAACCTCGGTATAGAAGTGTACATACGACAGGCCCTAGTATTGGCTGGAAGCGGAGCTGGTTTCTGGTGACATGCACTGATAAGAACTGATAAGATGGAACCAGCATGTCCCTGGAAGTGGTGTTACCCAGGGACAAGGTACCCATCATAGTATGTCTTATCAGTGGGGTTTACCTCAACCAGCAAAATTCAAAATGGTGGACCCACAGGATGTCAATACTAAGCCCTATAGGCCTATTTGAAAAATGCAAGTAGTATGAAAATGCGTGTTATTCTCAGTGTCCTGTTGACTGAGTGGTTGACTGCTAGCTAGACTGCTAGCTATGGCGCAGTCTTACTAGAGTCTCATTTATTGGATGGAGTGAGAACTTATAATAGAGAAATGCTATATACAAATACCTTAGACATGCTTTCAAGAGATTTGACCTGTAATATTGATGCTTAACGTTATAATATGCTATAACCACACATCCTTGTTTTAGAGGATAATAACATAAGTTACACATTTTATAAATGGCAAGCCGAGCTCATCTTGTTTATGAACGAGATGAGCAAAACGACAGGAGGCCATGTCAGTAGGCGTACATGTATAAGGTAATGCTGGATGTGACACATAATAAGGGATGACTCTTTCCAATCACAAACCATGACATCTCCCACTTAGCTCTCAACCCACCACCCAGGCCTATCCTACCTAATTAATCACTCCTGTCCAACTAAATTTACCACTACTTTGCAATGACCGATCCCCGCCCATTCTGTTCACCCTAACGACCGGAATTGCTCCCACGGCACACCGGAAATGATCCCGGCAGTACAGGCAGACGTATAGGGACCGCGTAACGGCCTCTAGGATGTGGACGAAGGTTTCAGCAGAAGAGGAAAGGTGCCATAAAGAGACGTTTTGCAGTCTATTGGTATAGGTAGGAGGAGATGGCTGCAGGTTGCTTGGCCCTCCAGTATACCTGTATGAGGACACAGGCTGGCCGCCAAGCTTGCCGTATAGGGTGTCCTCTTGATATGATTGATGACCTGCGTCCGTTGCTAGTGTCGCCCCCTATTTCTTCGCGCGTGCATTATTTATATCTACTATAAGTAATGGCAATCATGAAGGTAAACCAAGCCCTAGCTTTCATCACTCACACTGCAGCCGACCATCACTAACCTCCTAAAGCCATCCACGCCTACCCCCTAAACACCCTGGTCTTATCCAGTCCTTTTTTGGTACAAGACGGATGTAAGTGTGGCCATTACCTTCACCGGCAGAGCAGTTCTAGTCCCTTCCCTCATTTATTTATCGTTCTACCAGACCTCCTCCCCCATTTCTCCTCTGGGTTATTGGAAGAGGCCTCGTCAATTGCAGTGAGAAATTCATTTGTCCCATCTTACAACAGGATCAAAACTGGACAATAAGCTTTGGTTTTCAATATGTATTTTGACCGGATCCTCTCGTGATAAAACCAATCAATATAATGATCCACACAATGCCCAGTTAAAAGTTGGAATAAGATCTTCAAACCATTGATTTCGGTGAAATAGGCGTGTAAGGGCCGTTTTCCACCACCCGATGAGGTTCTTCTATCGGCCGACAGCTACTGCACACGACCATCTCAGCCGACAGGGCTGCCATAGAATTCAATGGTGGTGCATGGCTACTGTCGGCCGACGATGGTGTAAACTATGGGTCTAGCGGCCGATAGAGGGGCCATATCGGGTAGTGGAAAATGGGCCTAACACTACGCCACTCATATGACGCTTGGCAATGGCACCGGGCGGAAGGCCTTGGGAGGCGGTCCCCTGCAATGGCTGGATGGTCGGGCTTTTTGTGAGGTGTACTGTAATCTCTGGCCGCCACCGTTGTCCTGGGGACCAACACTGCGTGCAAGCAGTCAGATAGCAGTGGTCAGTTAAGGAATGGGTTATACCAGATTCAGTCTTTAAGTACCGTAGATGATCGAATATTAAACCTAACAATGTGTAGTTTAATATGAATTATTCCTAAGAGTTATGGCATTAAGCCATAGGGGTAGCTATGGTAAATAGCAGGACCTCTCTTGCAGGTTGTCATGTATTCATCATAGCCGTTTTTGAGTTAGATTATCCCGTGAAATAGGGTGGGTAGAGAGTATAGCAAACTGGTGGGCTACCCATATGGCTTAATGCCATAACTCTTGGGAATAATTCATATTAAACTACACATTGTTAGGTTTAATATTCAATTATTTCACAGAGTGGCATTTAAGCCAGGGGTAGCTATTTTTTCTCGTTCGATAATCTAACTCAGGGTGGATATCCTAATTGAAGGACCACAAGTCATAGATTTATATTAAGTAGACAGGTTTTATTCACACTTTGTAAGTTGTCTGCTTACACAGAGTAGGTATACATGTTTGTATGGCTTATGATCATGAATGCTTTAAGCATTTTATGTAGATCTCATGTATAGTTTTTTATCTATGTTTGTGGGACACAGTGTTTCCACTGTTGATGTCTCCCCCCCTCCCCTTCTTCATGAAGAGAGGTGATTGGGGCCACCTTTTGCTGGTGGCCCCCCCTTTCTATGTATATGCTAAATGGCATGTATCTGAGAGGGGCATTAACCTTTTTGTGCCCAGAATTATTTGAAGATTTTACATTATTTTACATTATTTCACAATTGTATCATTTTGTTAATAACACCAAATGCCGATCTTCTTCTTGGATATGGGCTCGGCATAAGATTTTCTTAATACTCATAACTCAGTGAAGACTTTTTAGTTAAGGACATGGCATTACTGGTCATGTCTGGTAACCATAGTTACCAAAACATTTCATTTGTTGTCATTTAGTGGTATTTGATCTCTCTTGTGCTATATATATATATATATATATATATATATATATATATGCTATATATATATATGCTATATATATATATATATATATGTGCTATATATATATATATATATATATATATATATCCATAATTCCTGCAATCCTGACACCTTTCAAAGCTGATTCTGCCTTCATCTGTACATGTATTGTCACACAGGAAACATAATGTTATAATAGAAATAATGCATGGCTTATCTTTATGGATATGAACAGTTGTTCCAAGATTAATCAGAGTATGGGAAACTGTGTGTGTGTGATCAATCATCATGTTGTTACCATGTCAGATTTTAGCTCCTTGGAGGGTTGCCCTTTAATGAATCACATACAATGGCAGCTCATTTTTAAGTTTGGACTCACTGTGCCTGGTATAATGGAGATAAAGCCAAATGAATGGTCGTATCATAATTAGGAGGTCATAAGCATTCCAAAGAGGGTTTAACTTTGCATATTGGACCAGTAGAAGTATCTGAATGAAAATTTCTTTCAATATACATGCATTTAAGCCCAAAACCAAGCGCACTTGGGCACCTAGGGGTTAAGGTGTCCATGTTTAGTTTAACATGTGTTTCTCTAACACTAGAGTGCATAGATATATATGTATTTTGGAATAAATATCTCGATAAATATATATGGTTAAGGTTGATAAGACCACCAATCTCTAGGAATAATGAGTGTGTACTGTCCGGTTGGTGGTCTAAGAGTTTGTTTCACGGTTCATGATGGCAGTTATGAAGTAAGTCTCATGTGTGTTGTCTTCTATGTCTTCCAGTAGAGGTCTATTATAGAACCTGACAAATGTATTGATTCTTGCCAATCCTGCCTAGTTGAGTGTGTCATTTATTGGTACATTTAGCCTGTCTGCTGCACTGGTGGCAGTGTGTCTTGTGCTATATGCCCCAAAGTGTTCCCGTATGCCTGTGTCTCTTAGGGTCACTTTACTGTTCCTTGACAGTGTGACGGAGCCAGCTGGGGTGGAAGGTGTTTTGATGGTGCCAAACACTCTGGGGTGTGCTCCCTTTGTGTCCTCCCTGTCCAGGTAGGCCTTTAGGTGTGAGTAGACATATATTTGTGTGTCTCCATGCTTATCAAACCTGAGCAGTAGTGGGTTCTTTTTAGGGTGGTTAGACTTCAGTTTTGTGAAGTATTTGATCCTGATGGTATCATCTGATAGTCTGAGGTCAGTTCTTAGTAGGGCATAGGCGCTCCGTATTCTCTGACCTGTTGCTAGCATAAAGAGTAGTAGCATTCTCCTTGTTAGCTTATCCAGATCTAGCTCCTCTATGTCGCCCCACTGTGCCAGTTTGTGCAATACTAGCGCTGGGTCCCATATGTGTATTCATAAGGTTCCTGTGGTGGGTTTAGGGCTTTTGCCCCTTTTACAAGTTTGCCTTCTATATAGATGAAGCAAGACATCAGGGACCTGGTGGTGGCTACTGGTCAGTGTCCCACCCCACTGTTGGAGATCTCTGTTAGGAAATCTACACATTGGTGTATTGTGGGGTGGGTGGAGCTGACATTGTTTTTGCTGGTGTGTTTTAGCCACTTCCTTGCTGCCGTTGCGTAGCTGGCTATGGTAGATTTTGACCATGAGGCCATGAGGGGCTCCCAGGATGCCTTGGATATTCCTATTCCTTGGATGATTTCCAAGGGGTGCTTGTCATTTCTAGGGGCAGGCATAGGAGTCTCATCCTGTTGGCCGTGGGGAAGATTTTCTTCTGGTCCCCTGGCCACTGCAGAGTTGATGTGTTGACCCTTAGGGTCCACCTGTTCTTGAAGGTGGGCAATCTCTCGAGGTCGGGGTACCAGAGTTGTGTCTTCCAGTCCGGTACGAGCCCTCTGGGTCTGTCTTCCTTCAGTTTCCTTAGTGTTCTGCCAATGATACCAAAGGGTGGAAATATGAGTACAAACAGGCCTGATCAGGTTATAGTGAATGGATCCGTTGCATATGCATTTGGGTAGCGATGTAGAGATACAAAGTGTTTGCATATTACATTGGAGGGTGAGGCAAATAGGTAAATGTCAGGTTTTGGGAACTTCCTGAATAATTTCTGTTGGTTTTCGGGGCTTAGTGTCCATTCTCCTGCCTTGGAGAAGGCTCTTGATGCCCTGTCTGCCTCAACATTGTCTTCTGAGGGAATGTATGTGGTTTTGAATGTTGTGTTCATTTCCCAGGCCAATCTGAATACACTTTCAGTGGCTTTATTGCAGGGAATGGATGGGCTAGATCCCCTTTGTTGAGTCCTTGATTTCTGCAATGATGAGTTTTTTGGTAAGTACCTTTGCTCTGTCCTTTCCTGGTTGTGTGGCTGCTAGGGCTCCTAGAACCTGTGAACACTGCATTCCTTTGGGGTCCGGCCTGTTTTTTTTTGGTATCGTGAGTGTTAGTGTGGGTGAGTGCAGTGTGAAACCCAGGTATTCAATTGTTTGTGTTGGTTCTAAGACTGATTTGTCAAAGTTAATCATAAAACCTGCATTCTGTAGCACCCTGAGTGTGTGTATTGTGGCTGTTCTGATTTTCTCTTTTTTGTCTGCATAAATTAACATGTCGTCTAAGTAAAGAACAAGGTTTACCTCATGTTTTGTTCTCAGGTGTGCCATGATGCTTTCATGATTTTTGTAAAGATTCTAGGCCCTGGTGAGTAGCCATTGGGGAGGCAGGTGAATCTGTATCTCTTGCCATGTGTATTAGTTGTAGGAGGACCCTGTCCCTTAATTTTACCAGTAGTGAGAAGTAGGCCTGGGTTATGTCTATGCTGGTTAGGTAGCTGTCTTTTGGTACCGTATTCATAACTACTGACAGATGGTCCATCTTGAAATGCTTATATGATGTGTATTCATTTAAGCTTGACAAGTTTAGTATGGGCCTGTATGTTCCATTAGATTTCTCTTTTAGGAACATGTGTGAGACAAATGCTCTAGGTGATGGGAAGGCAGGTTCTATTATGCCTTGTGATTGCAGTTTTTCAAGTTTTTTACTGGAAGGTGGGACTTGTATGTGTGTAGGAGGTAGGTGAACTTACTTTTGCTTTTAACAACTGTTGTTGGTGCTGCCTCTGTTGCGCTGGCGTTTGTCTTGCTTGTTTTTGTGTTGTTTGTTGTTCTTTTATTGGCTTCCATTGGTGTGTTGCTTCCTCTTGTTGTCATACTCTCCTTGGTGGCTGTTGTTTCTGCGTGACTGTTGGTTGTTTTGGTGGTACTTGTTGTTTTGTTGCTGTTTGTGCCCTCTCAGTTGACCCCGGCCCTGAGCTGGGCCCTTTCTGGAGTTTCTCTGGTTAGTAGCCTTTTGTCTTTGGGTGTGAAGAAGACTTCTTTGAAGGTGTCATGTAGCATACTGAGTGTGGTGACTTCCTCTTTTAGGTTGTCACCCAGTAGGTATTGGAAGCCTTGGTAATTATTGTCTTTGGCCAGGTGTGAGGTGGGGCCTGCAACTGTTGAGTGCTGATATCAGTGGTCTGGCTGCAAATTGGAGAGCCCATTGCATGGACTTATAGGGTGCATCCCTGTTCACAGTCAGCTGCTTATATTTGAGGTCCTTTGCTTCCAGCTCGTCAAGGATCACTTGGTTTATTCTCGTCTTGTGGAGGCTGTCCAGGTTGTCTGGTCTGGGGTATTTCTCATACAGCATTGCTGTGTCTGTCTTCCCCAGGGGCTCCTTGTATATGTCGCTGATCAGTGTTTTTATATTGGCCCTTACAGGACCTGTAGTCTTGTCCATGGGCTCCTCTTTAGGGATCTTTATTACTATTAGTGGTAAGTCCAGCTTCTCCCTCCTCCAGCTCCCTTGTGTCCATGTTCTGAGTAGGCGGGGCTGGTCTGTTGGCTGGGGCGTTGTGTTCAGCTCTGTGTGCCACCAGGTGGTGGTTCAGTGCCTCCAGGTGGTGTGGCGCTGGCCCTGGTGTTGCATGCTGTGGAGGCGGGTTCTTGGGAGATAAGGTCCTCCTGTGTGTGGTGGTGTGTTCCATGTCCACTCTGTATCTGGGGTGTAGGTAGTATTCCATGTCTGCCTCAGGTGATACAGAGTGTACTGGCCTCCTTGGCCCTCCCTTCTGTAGGTTGCTGTAGTGTGGGGCCGGATAGCCATTTTGTCTGTGGTCGAAGGTGATGTCCCTGTAACCATGGAGTGGCATCCTTGGGTAGTGGTCGCTTAAATGTAGGTCGTCTCACCTGGTACTCTACCCTGCCTCTAGGGTCATCTGGCGCCGGTGAGTCGGGTGTGTACCTGGTGTACCCCGCTCTGGTGTGGCGGGGTTGGTGCTGTGTGAGGTGTAGGTGCCTGGTCCTCTTCCATTGTACTCCAGTGTTTTCTGCTGCTCCTCCCAGCTCCATCTCGGCTGGTCTTTTGGTGGAGTATCTTGGGTCAGGTCCCACTTCCTGTGGCCATCTCACCAGTGGCTCAGGCTGGAAGTCTACGGGGCCCTGCAGTGGCTGCAGTAGGGGCATCTTCCTGCCGTACTCCCAGAGGATTTGTTTGTGATCCTCCACCTGACCTGTCGGTGCTCAGTTTCTGGTTCTATCCTATCCTCAGATATTGAGTCAAAGTGTTGTGTTAGGATGTCACCTGGGCGTCAGCATTAGTGCTGCTATCAGATGTAAAGCTGTATTGGGTCGTACATGCCCTGTTAACAGCAATAATGTCCTCTAGGACGCTCTGACTGGACGCTGTTGCTTGGGTATGATCCCCCTGGGGGGTACCCTGTCCGCAGGTAATGGTGTAGTCTGAGCTAGGGGTGGTAGCTTAGTGCTCCATTTTTGAGAAGTGATGTCTTCTGCTCGGCCTTTTATACATCTTCCCGCCCCATCCATTGTTTTAATTGGATTCCTCACACCCCAATCAAATAAGGTTTTCAATATCTGATCTGATCAGGAGGGGGAGGGGTGGGGGCCTCAGGGCAGCGTGATGGGTAGTTTTATGGCCCTTCGCCTGTTTTCTCTGATCCTGGGATCAGAGGGAGAAGCTCGCTTGCTCTGTTTGCTCAGAGCAAGGGCCGTTGGTCGCACTTGGATGCACACACGGTGTGTGGAGGCATTTTATGGCCTTCAGGCTCTTTGAAGCTGGTCCCCTTGGTTGTAGGGTTGTATAGGGCTAGTCCCCATAATTCCCCCCCGACCCCGGGGGGCCTAAGGCCGTGTAGGTTCCGTGAGGCCGCCTTGTATGGCCGGCCTCCTGCAAGCTTTGTGCCGTGGAGGGGAAAGGAGCCTAGCTCCTACCTCCACGGCAGTCACTGTAAGAATGACAACCTGCAAGCGAGGTCCTGCTATATACCATAGCTACCCCTGGCTTAAATGTCACTCTGTGAAATAATACCATACTCAAAAGCTATTTCATTAAGGATGCTCTATATGACATACTGTGCTTGAATAAACAGGGGCGATATACACTATATGACCAATAGCCATGGATCATCATCAAGTAGCTGGTCAGAGGTGTCCAAAATAATTTTGCAGTATGGTTAAATCCTTTTGTGTGCATAAGGTACATATATTGGGCTATGGTGCCCATATATGAGGGAAGGTTAAATGTACATATTAGGATGATTACAGTACAATGCCTTATTACATGGTTGTAGATGTGACCACACACTTTCTGTTCAATGCCATAGCTCAGAGTTGCAGTCAGGCAGAATATCCTAACTAATATGCAATGTTTCTTTCATATCAAGGAACAACTAACACAATTGGTTATACTTCAATAATAAGCCCCTTTGCAATATAACTGCATATAAGGTCGTAGACGTGACCACGGTCGTAGATGTGACCATGCATTTGTATTCAATGTTGCAATAATCTCATGAACTCTCACTGTTCCTTTCATAATAAGGTATAATTAACACATAATACTGATACCCAAGTATCAAGTACCTTGCAAGAAAACTGAAGACATGTCCAAGGTCGTAGATGCGACCACAGTCATAGATGTGACCACACATATACTTTTCTTATGATATCTCTGGTAGTATGCGGAATATAATAACCAAACTTACAGGGCGTATTGCTTTCATATGGAGGTATAAGGAACACATAGTAAGGATAGTTAAATATGAAACAATTTGTAGCATGGCTACATGTATGGTCGTAGACGGGACCATGGATAAACTACCCCAAAATGAAATCGTAGCCTCTGGGCCATACAGTTCTAGAGGTAGGTTCAAATTGTTTTGTGTCTCTGCATGGTAGATTAAATTAGTCCATATACTGTGTCTTTCTTAGTGTAAGGGAACCTGAAAAAGGTCATAGATGTGACCACTCATCAATTACACAAAATGTTTTATGCACCCACAAAAGATTATCCATGGATCTCCAACTGTTACTAGAAAAGGTCTCTATCCTAGGGGAATATACTGGGTGTAATGGATAAGGAGTTGGCCCTTTGTTCATTTATTTTTTAACAAGGAAAAAAAATTAGTTCCTCTTTTTACCCAAAATATTACCCTTTTTGGCTATTCTGACCCCTGTAGATCTCTTATTATACTTCACAGATAGGCAAAACCATGGTTCCCCTTCAAGCCCTAAGCCTTGGCAACCAGAATACTTGATTAACACAACTACATCTATCATTTTGAAGAATGTATTGAAAGGGAGGCGAAGACAAGCTAGTTGACGACCATTCATGGCTATTGGTCACATACGATGACCCTGTGGTTTCCTCCAGGCACTGTACATATATGGTGACATAAATAAGTCTACTTAGCTTCTATGGATAAGGTTTTGGCCCTTTTTTAAGTGAAGCTGTCTGCACTGTCTGAATACGTTAAAGGGGATTCCGCTGCAGGTGACTGCCTCTGCAAGTCTTGCATCTATGTAGACCTCATTCAGTCATCGTGGGCATTGCTTCAGCTATAAAGCCGTAGCTTCCATTATTCATCCACCCTTCTGGTAAAAGCTACACAGAGATCAATCTCTGCCTTGAGGCTAAATATTTAAGTATAGCCTTCAAAACATGTAAACCGTGCACCCAAATTGTGTTTGCACTCAGCCCTTTTCCAACCTCTCAATAGCTACTGCCCAATGTTATAGCCTCTCCAGTGTCCATTTTGAGCAACACTGGCCAACCCGGATCTACCTCAAAATAGAGGATTTTGCTACAGGGATGTAAAATGTTTACCTGTACAACTTAACCCAAACTTGGACAACTCTCTTAGCCGAACAGTCATGGGGATCTTTGTAAGCCAGATGTGATCTAGCTGGTCCATACCGGACCTGAGGTCATGAGGTTAATGTGTGAGGTTGGTTAAGTACTCCACTCCCCCTCCCCTCCTTCCCATGTGTACCATAGACTCCAGGTAACCGAATTCCTGCTGACTCTGCATATATAGCTTGGTGAGACTGGCGGATGACCTTAAGCCATGGAGGAAAAAGAGAAAACGCATCCGATTGGTCACCATTTGTCAATGTGGAACCTTCTGCTCAGCCTGAGCTGCTCAGAGCCTGATGAGCAGAGCTCCTGGGCAGCTCACCAGCAAATCCTCGCCACATACCACTCTATATCAGCAGGTGCTCAACCAAGATATCCGCCAGACCTTTTATTTATACCCCATGGCTGTAATCTCCTTTTGGATTCACCTTATTTTGTGAAAAATTCCAAGGTTTTGCCATTACTTTATAACTTCTTAGGAAGTAGAGTTGATTGAAGCAAAATAATTGATCCGTTTTTCTCACTTTCTCTTTCCCTTTTCTTATTTTTTCCCCATGAGTTGTTCCGTGCACGTGTTCCATCAGAGAAAGAATAAAAGTACCTTATATAGCTGATTCTCTTTTTCTTTCCCTTTTCTTATTTTTTCTTAGTAGTTGTTACGTGCACGTGTTCCATGTAATTTATGCTTTTATTGCTTTAACAAACAAAAAAAACTTATTCAAGTAGAAAAAAAATGACATATGCATCACCTGTCCAGTACAAACTGTAACTCCACAACAGACAGGGGATATGCCGATTAATTGATACCGTTGGATAATCAGTATACATGGCATGGCAGGAGCGGAAAGGAAAATGTCGTAGATCACTGGAATGCCAACCAGATTTATCTTGATATTGTGAGCGTAGGGAATATACCCGGTACCTCACATAAACATTGTGAGTGTATGAGAGATTGAGTAGCAGAGAGAATATGCATTTCCTGGTGTGTGTATATAGATCAGGAAGGAGAGAGGGAGAGAGACAACGAGAAAGTGAGAGGGAGAGAGACAACGAGAAAGAGAGAGAGGGAGAGAGAGAGAGAGACACACACAGAGAGAGAGACGGAGGGATAGAGACAGAGAGAGAGAGAGAACAAGAAAGAGACATAGACAAAGACATAGAGAGAGAGTAGAGAGAGACAGAGAGAGACAGAGAGACACGCGCACACACAGGGAATATGCTACCTTTTGTGAAAGAGAAAGAGAGAACGGGAGCGTTTGGAGAGAGGCAGGGGAGAAGGGATGGAGAAAATAGGGTGGGGAAACTGATTGAGGACTGGGGCTGGGTGAGCGGGGAAAAGATTGCCTTTTTATTACTCAATTCGCAGATAATAGCCTGATAGATTGCAGCAAGACGATGCCGTGTCTGACTGTTGGAATGTTTACGATGTGGGCAATGCCTGCTGATGTTGTGTGTGGAAGCTGCCACGAACAAACCGTCCCCATCCTGGGCTGCTCCTCATCTGACCTTTACCTGGATTGGCATTTCATATTGAACCTTGGCTTAAAGGTACAGTGGTCTTTTTCACTGAGGGCGAAGATATCTTCAAAGGGTAACAATAGGTGAATGTCATTTCCAAACTGAACTGAATATATCTTTGAATAATTGGAGATATCTTAAGAAATCCTATATCTAACCTGTCTTTTGACTGATATACTTGCATTTCTAACACATGTCTTTAGCCTCTGAAGATAGCCTGAAGACCTGTCTTTAACCTCAAATATGTCATTTCACAAAGCCAGTCTATTGGGTGGATGGTGTCATTTCTAGACCTAAAAAGTCTTTAATACGCACCTCAGATAAGGCAATTAGTATCTGTTTCCAATGCACATACTCTTTCAAATGATTTTAATCATAAAAGATAATGTTATACATAGTTTTACAGCAAAATTATTAGTACAAGAATGCAAGTTATCTTCACTTGTCTCTAAAAGTGAAGAGAGGCCGGGAAAGAGAGGTCCTGGTTTCATAAGAGCAGAAGGTGGATGGCAGCGTGGGTGGGGGACATCATGAGACGGGCTGTTTTCACTCTCTTCGATGAGGTGATTGATTATATTCATTTTCTATGCATTTTCTCCCTATTTTTGAAAATGGAGGCATAAAATGACCCATAGCTATTTGATATGGTGATTTATTTCCCCTGTAAGTGCACCAATGTCCCATTACAAAATATCCTAGGAACATTTCTGGCCTCATACACAAGGTATATCTTATATGCAGGAGTTTACGGTACATAAAAAAATGCTTGATAATGTTGGTTCTACCATAGTAGTATGGAGCTGGGCAGTGTAATCCCATTGAAGCCTGTGTTAACCAAAATGAGACACTGGCCAGGTGATCAGTGGTCTTTTTCACTAAGGGCGAAGATATCTTCAAAGGGTAACGATAAGTGAATGTCATTTCCAAACTGAACTGAAGATATCTTTGAATTATTGGAGATATCTTGAGAAATCCTATATCTAACCTGTCTTTTGACTGATATACTTGCATTTCTAACACATGTCTTTAGCCTCTGAAGATAGCCTGAAGACCTGTCTTTAACCCCAAATATGTCATTTAACAAGGCCAGTCTATTGGGTGGATGGTGTCACCTCTAGACCTAAAAAGTCTTTAATACGCACCTCAGATAAGGCAATTAGTATCTGTTTCCAATGCACATACTCTTTCAAATGATTTTAATCATAAAAGATAATGTTATACATAGTTTTACAGCAAAATTATTAGTACAACAATGCAAGATATCTTAACTTGTCTCTAAAAGTGAAGAGAGGCTGGGAAAGAGAGGTCCTGGTTTCATAAGAGCAGAAGGTGGATGGCAGCATGGGTGGGGGACATCATGAGACGGGCTGTTTTCACTCTCTTCAATGAGGTGATTGATTATATTCATTCTCTATGCATTTTCTCCCTATTTTTGAGAATGGAGGCATAAAATGACCCATAGCTATTTGATATGGTGATTTATTTCTCCTGTAAGTGCACCATTGTCCCATTCCAAAATATCCTAGGAACATTTCTGGCCTCATACACAAGGTATATCTTATATGCAGGGGTTTACAGTACATAAAAAACTGCTTGATAATGTTGGTTCTACCATAGTAGTATGGAGCTGGGCAGTGTAATCCCATTGAAGCCTGTGTTAACCAAAATGAGACACTGGCCAGGTGATCTGGTAGATTGCCCACCCAGTAGTAGAATCATATAGAAATACTCTCGAACTAGAGTGCCTTGGGCAGAGTGCATGACTCGATACTGTGCATAGAAATAACATTCTCAGTCCACTACCATAATACCCACTACCAGTAAGGTCGAATCCCACATGGCTAAAAATGGCTGAAATATCTCTTCGATTTGTCCTTTGCATTCTAGCTGTGTTCCTGAGCCCCTAGATCGCAAGGATAGCTGCATATTTACTGTGTAATTCAGTCAAAGTTGAACAATCCTTGTGATCTAGGGGCTCAGGAACACCCCTACAACGCAAAGGACAGAATCGCAGAGATATTTCAGCCATTTTACGCCCTGTGGGATTTGACCTTTACCATACTACCTCACATGCAAGGCACAGGTTACATGTGAGGATGAACCCTTCTGTGCCTTATAGAAACAGCAAAAGTTAGGGGTACACTTTATAGGTGGTGATATTGCACCACAGAACATTACTAAACTGCTCAAAATTAAGACCAAACTGTACCTTATAGTATTCCCTTCAATTCTGTATGTCCCATACTAATTACATCAATATTTACCCTTTTTCTGGTAGGGGCACTCAGTTTAAACTGTGAAAATATATTTTT
Source organism: Acholoe squamosa (assembly GCA_949317995.1). NCBI lineage: Eukaryota > Metazoa > Annelida > Polychaeta > Phyllodocida > Polynoidae > Acholoe > Acholoe squamosa. The sequence goes on along the minus strand of OX439035.1, from coordinate 33,866,777 downwards.
TTTCTAGCGTAATTTTGAAGACATCAACAACCCTATAAATACTTGGAGTGCTCCTTATACATGATGTATTACAGTCGGCCCCTTCCCGAACTACCTAGTCCATTCCCGACCCCCCTCGCCCATTTCTGACCTTTCTTGCCCATTCCCTATCTTCTCAGCCCCACTCACGATCTACCAGGCCCATTCATGAAGACCTGTCTTCAGACCTGTCTTCATGCAACTCTAAAAGTTATGATGATGTCACTGATGAATGGGACACCCCCCTAGCACAGCTATTTATAGTAAGGAGACAGGTTCACTTTGGCATGAAAGTGGTGAGTGGCCCCCCAGTTTTTGTAAAAGATAACATGAACCAGAATAAAGGAAAGGGGAAGTGATAGCCTGAAGATTTGCTTATTTGAAGATGACATATGCCAAGATCGATGACAAGTGAGTTATCCTCTGGATGTAAATCCATGACTAGTGAAGACAACTTATATAGAAACAGAATTCTGAAGATATCCACGAAACTATCTTCAGCATATCTTCATTTGTGCCTATCATTAGTAATGATAACCTTCCACCAGTGAAAAAGACCACTGGTTGATTGCCCACCCAGTGGTAGAATCATATAGAAATACTCTCAAACTAGAGTGCCTTGGGCAGAGTGCATGACTCGATACTGTGCATAGAAATAACGTTCTCAGTCCACTACCATATACTACCATTACCATACTACCTCACATACAAGGCACAGGTTACATGTGAGGATGAACCCCTTCTGTGCCTTATAGAATCAGCAAAAGTTAGGGGTACACCTTATAGGTGGTGATATTGCACCACAGAACAGTACTAAACTGCTTGAAAATTAAGACCAAACTGTACCTTATAGTATTCCCTTCAATTCTGGATGTCCTATACTAATTACATCGATATTTACCCTTTTTCTGGTAGGGACACTCAGTTTAAACTGTGAAAATATAACTTTTTTCTAGTGTAATTTTGAAGACATCAACAACCCTATAAATACTTGGAGTGCTCCTTATACATGAGGTATTACAGTAGGCCTTTTCCCGAACTACCTAGTCCATTCCCGACCCCCCCTCGCCCATTTCTGACCTTTCTTGCACATTCCCTATCTTCTCAGCCCCACTCACGATCTACCAGGCCCATTCATGAAGACCTGTCTTCATACCTGTCTTCATGCAACTCTAAAAGTTATGTCACTGATGAATGGGACACCCCCCTAGCACAGCTATTTATAGTAAGGAGATGGGTTCACTTTGGGATGAAAGTGTGAGTGGCTCCACAGTTTTTGTAAGATGACATGAACTAGAATAAAGGAAAGGGGAAGTGATAGCCTGAAGATATGCCTATTTGAAGATGACATATGCCAAGACCAATGACAGGTGAGTTATCCTCTGGATCTAAATCCATGACTAGTGAAGACAACTCATATAGAAACAGAATTCTGAAGATATCCACGTAACTATCTTCAGCATATCTTCATTTGTGCCTATCGTTAGTAACGATAACCCTCCACCAGTGAAAAAGACCACAGGTGATGTTCTCACACCAGTCCGGAATGTAAGCCTAGAACTCCACAATACGTCCCTACATGTGAACCCTCTCATACCTGAGGTATTCCCTGATAACAGATATCTTGGTTATAGCCTCTGTCAGTTGGCCCTCCGGGCCAAAGCTACCGAGCGTTTAGGACCGTAAAAGGAGACGCTCTGGTGAGGGGCAGGATGGTACTGGTGTGACGGGTGAGTTCAACGAGTAATGACCAGGACTGCAGGGTTGGATCTGGCGTCAAGGCACGTTGAAGGGGTAGGAGTGGGTACTGAAGGGGAGAAGGGGCACGGGAAAGAGTGCTCCGAGCGTGTCACAGGATCTCTGGCTACCTCTCGCTCTGATTAGTTTTGGTCTGCAGAGGAGCTAGTGGTGGTAGGTAGGTCATGGTTAGAGTAGCTCATTCTACCTAGAAATCCTCTGGAGATCAGACCTGAGAGGGACCAGACGAGGGTTTCTATATTATGAGAGAAAGAATAGAGAAACTAGTTTAGGAGCATACCAAGAGAGACAGAAAGATAGGGAGAGAGAGAGAGAGGGGGGGCGGTGAGACAAAGAAGTTTTCTATGGGAAATTGGGAAATTATAAGGAATTAGTATAGAAAATTCCAGAGAAGAAGTAAGATCATAGATTATATGCTGTGGGCAGAAAAGGGTGGAACAGACCAACCAAGGAGGGCTGAGCCTTACAGGCTGCAAGGGGCAGTTCTGGATAGGCTTTAATGAGCAGCTCATGATGGTGCTACCATGACAGGACAGCCAAGATCTCCTCTGATCTAGTGGGCTTTGTGAGGAATTCTCCCTGGATCATGTGTTGAGGAGTTGGCCAAGACATCATAGCTATGGGGCGATTCAAAATCCTCGATGTCCTTTATTGGTAACTAAAGGCACCCAGGATTGTGAAGGAAAGGTTTAATTATCGTCGGAGTAATGTAACGTATAGGGATTGTTCCCGCTCAACTCTGACGAACGAGGTCCTATTTTAATCCACGCATGCATGGTTCCCAACAAATCACTATTAATTATTCAGGTGCACATTTAGCCCATATATCATTGAGATAGTTGCCTGTTTTCCACAAAATAACGCGAAGAAATACCCTTGCTTTGCCTTATTTGCATAGAATCTGCAGGGAGTCATGGTGCGCCTGAAAGGCAAGGATTTCTTTTATGTAGGACACTACATGTACTGATCAGCTCAAAATTCAAGCCCCAACTTCGCCTGCATGATGGAATTTCATTAACTTAAGGTGCGTCTTATACGCGAGGGAATATAGGATAAAAGCTTTGCACTAGATCAGGTCTTAGGATCATAATAGTCTATATTGGCGTCATGATTATTCTACATTTTGTACTTGGAAAGTAGGAATACAAGTACGATTCGCGTGCAAGCAGACACCTAGTAGCAGGAAACAGATGAGGGGACATAGGAACCAATTGATAGTCAGAAAGAAAGAGAATAAAGAAAACCAGACAGAAACGTGGACATGGTAAAAGACAGGGTAAAAGACACATCCTATAGATAGGAGTTGGTACCCCATCCCTTGATCACAAGGCTTCTTACCTACATGGCCTTTAAAAGGTGTCAGTTCATTGGGACGGTTCCAGCACCTCCCAGACCGGTAGCCTGGTACAAAGGCGCAGCAGGGACGGAAATGGAGGACGAAGGTAGCAGTGAAGGAGTAGGGGTGGGGTGCACGAGCTCTGGGAACCATTAAGGAGGCTGGGCAGGTGACACTGCCTCAGCTATTCTTTGCCGACATGGGGAGCAGGATGTGGCACGCTCATTTGTCTCATCAGATTGGGGAGAATGCCCGATAATGGTACACCCCCCCTTTCAGCGGCTGCACGTCACTTATTAAGGCGGGGCCCCAGGGGGAAGGCACTGCATGCCTACTACTGCAGACACGTCCTCGTGTCATGACGTAGTCTACGTCCCCGTTAGAAGGTGACAGGGGCATTACCTTTCAAATATGTTACTGGCCAAATGGCCAATTACAAAGGAAATCTAGAAATAATCACTGGCCCGCAACCAAAACTACTGGCCATTGGCCACCGGGCCAGTGTTAGTGTCTACTCCTGTTACCCCATCAATTTCTCCTGTTCATGCACTTCAAGTCATTGTTTTTCAAAATACTTCTCACAAGGATTTTAGTACTTGTATTAGCGAAATAAAATCATGGTCCTTAACCATTTTTATATGATTAGCATCATATATATATATATATATATATATATATATATATATATATATATATATATAAGCCTACATCAGGAGTCGACTCCAGGCCACCTTGAATGTATAGCAATGTTGCATGTAAGCCCTTGCATGCATCGCAATAATATAGCAACTGTAGACATACGCAATATGAAATGACTCGATCTAGATCTAGGGTATCAGAGGTCGGATAATAGCGTAGGCCAGTCTAGTCTACGCTATTATCCGACCTCTAGACACTTCTGATTATCCATTTTTAGATTCCTCATACGCCTAAACCTGTTCAAAGCCTTCTTTAAAGGGGACATATTTAGCCAAGTATACTTGGCGCCTAGCCAGAGCCTCGCTTTGAAGGTAAATGTGGCCTTTCTGGTTCCATGGAGGTGATCGAAGATCAGAGACGACTTGTGGAGGATATGGAAAGTATACCAACAATGGTGTGGCGTGTTATTCCTAAAGCTTCCCCCATCACCACCCCTCTCCCCTTCCTACCCTGCCTTTCATGCAGATTTGTCCCATGCCCCTACCTCCCCTCTAGCTATACCTCAATCATCTTACTTCCAACCTCTCCCCTACAGTAGCAGCAGCCCTTTGCCCCCTATGCATGATACAGTCGGCTACAGCGCCACCCAGAGGTTGTCAGATCACCCCTTCCGGAGATACCCGGATGTGGCAGTTCATAACCCCGCTCTCACGATCATGGGACAAGTAAGCCTACTGCAAAATTAACATATCTATATAGGAGAAGTATCAAGGGCAGCTGTTATCATATCATCATAAGGTATGAAGGAAAAGAAGTGATGTGAGTTGGCATACTTCTTTCATAAAAGTGACATTCTCCCAATCCCCTGGATATAGGTAATTTCCTTAGTATCCAACACTGTAAAAGCAAGATATTTGTGACATGAACTGGGAATATGGACCTTAATGCACCTTGCACTAAGGGCCCTTTTCGCAGATCGTGTCACAAAATTTTGTCACTGACAGAGAGTTGGAAGGCAGCAGCCTATACAGAGAGAAATCTCCCAATGCAGTTTGTCTGGCGTTTGATTGCTGACTTAGAACTTTTTTAAACCAATGTGCTATTGACTATGTATGACAAAATTTCCTTCCTCAGCTACCTCAGAGTCTGACACCACCGAGATCATTCCCACACTGCATAGATGCATATTTGACCAATACTGGCAATATTAAGCTATTAATGTATTAATATTCTAGGACGAGGTGACGTTTGCTTGAAATATTCACGGGAGGGTGAATATTTCAAGCTAACGTCACCGAGTCCTAGAATATCAATGCATTAATGCGTTTATCGCACTTATTCATCCATTATGTATTAATTTCTTATCTTATAACCCCAGAATTAATCCATGAGAAGACATTTTGTAAGTGCATGTGATCTGATCGGTTTGCCAAGTCGTCGTGGCCATGTTGTCACTCTGCTGGACATACCTCTACCTTTACACACATTTTTCAGGTATAATCCAAGCATGTCAAGACCTGTACTTCTAACACCAACAAATATACGATCTCTACTTGGTGTTCGCCTACATTTTGTATCCAATTTGTTCGAAATAAATAAGAATCCATTGATTTTCCATAGCGATCCAATGCACACGGCCCGGTACACATCCATTTCATCTTGTTGACAAAGCGGGGAGGTGCCCGGATGTAAGAACTAGGTCAGCCACGCGTCGAGTAAGGAATGGCCGGACGGGGCGGGTCCCGACTCGTATCGATGTGGAAAATCAATGGATTCTTATTTATTTCGAACAAAATGGAGAAATTAGGCATGGCATGTTCATATAGGATATCTAACGATGTTTCCCTGTTAATAACTCCACCTTCCACCATTGGATTCTATGCTAAGGAGGTCTGTAAACATCAGGTATGTCGGACAACTTTTTCAAATCCTTGATGTACATGGATTCTAGCACCAGTCGGCTTGGTATAGTGGACAGCGAGCTCGCCTCCTGCCCCAGCGGCCGGGGATCGATTCCCCGTTGAACCTAAATGGTTTTAACTGGAATATGTATGGCGAGGGTGGCTTCATATCCTTCTCCAATTTATTAACATGTCCAGGTTCTAACCAAGATGGTCTTAGAAAAAAAAATGGACTCTGAGAATGTGGTTATACCCCGATAACGGAACGGGGTTATGACCAAAAAGGCGCTGTAGGGGCCTGAATCGTGAGATAAAGGGCTATACATGGACATACTGACACCAAGTTAAACCTTGGTGCGTGCAGCTGAGGGGAGGGAGAATTTGGCGTGGCCGGAACAAGAGTGTAACTAAAGCAACATCGTTTTAGTGATTCATGAGCTATCTGTTTCCAACAGATGGCATATCAGTTAACTAACAAGTCCTACTCTTATCACTGTCAATGCAGGTTGTCCACAGTAGTGTTATTCAACTCTCCATGAGTATTCTCTTCTCCCCTATCCTAAAAGAATCGCTCATTTACCTTTAACTATAGACCACCCCCAGTATGAGGATAGCATGTTGCAGACTCCCCGAGTCTATAATTAACACCCCTTTCTATGCCAAACCAATACCAGTGAAGTTGTAGACTCATTACCACGTTATCGAACTCTGTAACTACCCTTGTCTACCTAGCATGAAGAAGCCATGCATGTTTCACAAAGGCATGATGTTCAATTTAAGTCATAACACAACTATATATTTGATGAGTTTATCGCGTTGGTGAGAGGATTCAAGGGAGAAGTGTGAGCAATATTTTAAAGCATATTGTAAAATAATGAAGGATATTGAGGACAATCGGCGGAAAGCAGATGGAATCCATAATCATTGTGATATCACCATTCAAATGACCTTTTTTCATTGAAAATAAAGTGAATAAAACAAATGAAGGCGAGAAAATAGGGACTATATATCGCCTCTGTATAGAACTATAAAACGTGTACACAGCAAGGGTGAAGTGTTAGAATAAAGAGTAAGTAAGGTCACGATGAAACCAGTGAGCAGTGTAATGCAATCACAGAGAGTATTGGGGGAGGATTCGAGGGGATTGCCAGAAAGATATAATAGCATTAAGGCAGCATATGGGAGGGAAGTGATAATAAGTCACCCGTCACCAATTTATATTTGATTGTGTGGCCGCTAGGCAGCTTCCGATGTGCCTTCCTGCCCCTGCATCCTCCCATTCCGATGGCACTGTACATAATGTATCCTTAATACGCGTCTCACTTCCCCTTCTTTCCTCCATCCTCCTATCGCTATGCTCCACAGTCTGCGGGCATTTACCGATAAAAGGTAAGGAAGAAGGACGGGGATGAGGGGTGAGGGGGTTACAGGAGAGCGCCTCGGCGACCACCGACAAATTGCTGTCGTTTGCGAGGCTTTCAAGCTGAAGCTGACGTCGTGTCGGTAGGTGGCACCGATAGGCGGCAGAGGAGCCGTTGACAGGATGGATGCTCTGCCGGCGCCCGGTCGCCACCGGTGGGACGCCTTGTGTGGCCGAGCTTGGCCGTTAAGTGAATGACGATCGACAACATGATTTACCCATCGAGCTTGGCTGATACTGTATCCATAGACTGCATGGGGGGACTCTTATAGCACCTTTGATAGAATGACTTATAACCTACAGACTATGCAAAATGGTGCATAACATGTGTTGCTAGTCTTTTGCAGTGCATGCATGCATTATGTGAGCCAGCAAGCTAAAAGGACCGTCCAAGGGGATTAGTACCAATCCTGGCCACCAGGGGGACACCACTAAGGGAGTGATCATTTTTTAACAACAGGGGTGGGGGGCTGGTGGGTTTGCACACGGATGCGTGAAAAAAATTTCGAACCCCCCCTCTCAAGGGTAGAAATTTTTTTTGACCCCCCCCCCCCATAAGGGGTGAAAATCGCGCGCTAATGTGCCCTTTTAACCTATAGTAAGACGCAGGGTTTTCCACTGAAAACAGGTGAAATTATTTTGACCCCCCCCCCATCTGAGGGATTGAAAAAATTCTGACCCCCGAGTCAAGGGGTTGAAAAAATTCTGACCCCGCCCTCAAACCCCAAACTTAAAAAGGGGAAACTAGACCGAAAAGTGTATTATACTAGTTTTCATGAGGATTTCAACAGTCCTAGAGAGAAATTTCCATTTTTGGTCCAAACCTTCCAAATTTGGAATGCAAATTGAATGTTTTTAGGGCATTTCAGTGCATAAATCAGTGTATTTGTTGATATGTGTTGCCATGGAAACAAGATTTCCACTCAAAATAGAGGAATCAAAAAAGCCCATTGATAGTCCCACTCACATGGATGAATGTACTTAAAAAATGGTAAAAATCCTATTTTTAGGTCAAAGTCTATGAGAAAATGAATTTAAAGAATATGATAAGTTTCCTCATATATGCATAATTATGCATACTTATACTTATCTCGAGATATCTCAGGAAATATGCAAGTTACAGCTTATATTTGAGATATTTTCTTATGTAATACATCATTGAAAAGCTCATGACTTGAATTTAGAAATTGATCTTTCCCCTTGGGGGACCCTTTTGTCTTGGCTAGACACTATTGTGTACCCTAGCAAATGTGTGATGAAGGACCTGTGTATATATTCATGTGGCTATACGTTCTCATTAGTATCATTAACAGTCGGAGCCTTGATGAAGTATATCCTTTATTTCATTCGTACAGCCTACACAAGGTATCTTTTACCTCTCCATATTATTTGCAGATATGAGCTGGTAGTTATTTGGTAAGATGAGCCGATGTTAATCAATTGTAAAGAGGCTGTAAAATGCCCCAGCGAAAAGAAATGTACTGACATTTCGATCATTAGAAGTGATTTTGACCATCATTTTCAATATGAATTAATCACACTTTTCCCTTGACGATATACATCCTGCCCCATGCCACCTTTGCCGACCACTCCTGGATCTACATGGATTTATCTCTCATTTACCAATTCCACCAACTCATTCACGAGCCCTCTCCCTTGAGTAAGTCTATCAGTACCATCTTACCCTCAGCAATAACCCCTCTATCAATCTATCATTGATTATTCCAATAGCCTAAGGTTACCTTTGGCCGTCCCTCCTCGCCATAATTCCATTCCCTCCTGCAGTGCTAGAACTACAGATTCAGCAGCTCATAGTCCCTATATTCTACACTGCGTCCCTCTACTCTTTCTCATTACTGTCCCCACTCGTCTCATACACAATTATACACGTACTTTTTTCAGGTTCCCACCCACTCCGCCCCCGTGTGTACGCATTGCCATACGCACACCCATAATACATTGATAAGAGCATCTACATGCCTTTGTCCTCAGCCTGGAGGACAGGGAGGACTAATCTCGTGCTTACCGGAGTCGGGTCTGTGGGGTTCCATCTATTTGTCTCCAGCTTTTATCACCGCCCCTCTCACAGCCTAATTCTCCAGTAATCAGAGGACCGATGGATGGCGCCTAATTCGTTATTATGCTCTCTAATGGGAACCTTTTTCTCTCCCTTGTCCGGCCCCTCTGTGGCTTCTAGTGTGGAAGCCAAAAGAATGTATACATACACTTTCACTACCATTTATATAAGGACACTATGCCTGCCAGACAATCAATGTTATAGTACCCTTAAATCCTCGGTTATATATTATGTAAGACATCCCTCTCGCGCAAGACAGCCAAACTTGCAAAACAAGGGGTTTTATACCTGTAGCTTTAGAACCTTATGCACTAAGACCTATGTCAACTATGATTAAATAGACTTTACCGGGACTTTACCATAAAGTTATTGGAAAAAATAACACATGAAAGGGAATCTTGATGACAGTCTAATCGTTGCAAGAATCCCCTTCAGAATCTATCCCATCTGCCCTTTGGAGATGGGATAGATACTGATATGTCTTATGAATAGGATTTATATGCATATTTTTTTTAATCTCGAGAAAAAAATCTCCCTGTGCCATCCTGCATGGATTCAGGTGTTTCCCTTTCAACCTTCCATTAACAAGACCTATGAGATGTTAGTTATCTCCCTGCACATTACAGGCTTTAAGTAGGTTTATTCATCCTTCAATTTAAATCAGTTCCCCATCAGCACCAGCTGAGAGACATTTGATCTATCTGCTTCTTTTCAAATACATTGAGGCAGTTAATCTTCCTCTCTATATCAGTGAGATTAAAAGTCCAGAATATGAAATCCCTTAGTGTCAATTCATAGAGGGTATCCATCCTTCAATTTAAATCACAGTTTCCCATCAGCAGCAACTGAGTGCTGAATGTTTACAGACTGCAGTTACTCCATTTATGTGCCTCGGGTTTTGCTATAATTTATGGGGCCAATATGGGGGACCACCCCCCCCCCATCTTAATTTCAAATAGCCTTTTCAAAGCAGATGTGGTGGGTGGTGTAGTTGAGTGGGGTAAAAACTAACACATCGGTCTAGTTCCGGTGTTTTCCACCAACATCAGTATAGACAGGGTCCATGCTTAATGGAGGAAAGCAGCCATAGCTCAATAGCCACCTCACAGGTAGCAGGCGATAATAGAGTGAACTGCAATGTTCAGCTTCCCTCATCCATTCTGCAGTTGTCGAGTGCTGTGTGATTACAGCCAGAAAATCGGTCTTTGTTTGTCTTAAATTGACATTTATTCCGTTTTAGGGGAGGAGGCATCCATAACAATTGCGGTTGTTGGTGTGGACTTAGCATGCCCTATTTTACCTGTAGTCACTGATTTTTAAGTAACCTTTTCACTTCTATTCCATCTCCGCCATGTACCCCAGCCCCTGCTATACACACAGCCATGACCACCAGAGTGAGTAATCGATCCATCCACCCATTGATAAGGGCAAATATGGGCTTTGCAGATGGCACAACAACACTGCAGGTGACTCCCATGCTACATGAATTCTCTGGAGTTTATTTCTTAACTCACTTCGACTGTACCCTTCAAAATTAACAGGGGAATAGCACTGACATTTACAACCGTAGGGCTGTCTATTATCGCAGTACCTTAAGAAATGATCTCTAGGTCCTCTTAAGTCCCAGTCATTCGATCTCTGTGCCTGCGGTTTTGAAGTTTGTGTGCTTTAGTCTTTGGAGATGCATGGTGATGGCGTCATCCAATATTGATCCATAGCGCCCACGTATATTGGGTGATTCCATGTTGACTTTCAAAAGACAGTCCTGCAGGTGAGAGATACTACCTGTGTGGTCATATTTTGGCATATTATAATGCTGCATCTTTAGATATGTTAAATGTCTACCTTCATCAGTAATGACCTCTCACCTCAGACTATCTACTATCTGTGATATATTCGCAATAAATCACACACACTCTCTCTCTACCCTTGTTTGTATGAAAGATCTGACATGCTGTAGACATATTTGGTGCCAGCGTGCTTCAGGACCCAGGCTTTAGAGGATGAGATAATGAGATAGGGAGGGAATTCATAGAGAATGGATTGACATAGGAGGAGATTTGAAGCAGGTACTTACTGTTCTGCAAACCACTTGCTGGCGCTCCCACGTCGGCCTTGCTGGTGTAGTCTGAAAGGGTGAGAGAAGAGAATAACAGGAGAGGATTCACGACACTCACATATTACATCTTCCAAACTAGGATGGATGATACATATCAATGACATGCAAATCTGATTACAAATACAATGTATTTGTAATCAGATTTGCATTACTGGGTGAAGACAACGAGAAGACAGCTAATACAGTACCTAAAGTCCACTGGGCCTCTTCGGCCGACTTTTGTGTAGGAAATGTATGGCTAAAATTGACCAAAGAGGCCCAGTGGACTATAGGTATTAGGAAACGAGTCATTATTTCTAATATAGATTAGATGGGTGAAACGATTTAGAATGAAATTATAGAAAGGTTAGCACTTCAATACCATATCAAGTGATATCACACAATATGGAATATTCAGGGATACTCTATCACACTATTCAGGTTTGTAGACTAATTTCCTACTATTCTTTCACTTACACCTCTTTTAGATTGTCGTCTTTAGGTATTATTGAATTAATGGTCAACTATGCTTGGAGTATAACAAGATAATATCATGTAGTATTTTCTTTTAACAGATCAATGTTACAAAAACAAAATACATCGGTAAGTGTATTACAAATTGAGGTAAATGTTAATGCGAAGAGGATTCCCGATTCTTTCAGATAACTGGAGACTTCGTTAAGTTAGCAGGCAATAACATAATTGCGTTTTGACATTTCAGGTTTTGAGTAATGTAATTTTCAAATTATTGACAAAAAATCGGTATTTTTAGCGCATTATCCACAGCCATGAACCTTCCGGCCTCTATGACAGATGGGACGATGACGGTGATGTCTCTCATTGTAACTTGATAAATGACTTGGCATTTGACATCCTTCTGATTTCAGCACAATCTCTCCCCCTGTTCTGCGAGAACTAAATGAATCAACCAAGACCTTTCTATGTCGTCTAGGTCGAATCCCACATGGCGATTAGGGCTCAAATATCTCTGCAATTTTGTCCCTTGCACTCTTGGGGGTTTCCTGAGCTCCTATATCGCAAGGATAACTGCTTAATTGGTCTTGATTCAGTGTTGGATTCGGTATAATTGAACAATCCTTGCGATCTAGGAGCCCAGGAAGACCCCAAAATCGCAAGGGACAAAATCGTAGAGATATTTGAGGCCTAAATCGCCATGTCGGATTCGACCTTCTACATGTTCCAAGTGATTCAAAATAATCTGATGAAAAGGGGAGCATAATATCGAATACCAAATACAATGTATATTCAAACTCACATGGTAGTGTATGTATGTATGTATGTATGTATGTATGTATGTATGTATGGCTTCGAATTTCCATTTGCCCTTTTACAACATACTGTTGACAGATGCATGTCTATCATCAAACCTAACATTGTATTGTTGTTGTTTTTATTCTTCTGACAAGGTTAACCCGCAATCTGCTACACCTAGATTCTCTGAATACCACCGGTCCTCCACTACGTAGAACGAGTGGGAAGCATGCTTACTGCAGTCACGAGAACTGTCAGAAGGGAACAGGTGGTGTCATGTTTCCACATTCAGCATAAAACACATGTGTGAGCATTGTATGTTACACTGAGGTAGATCCACAGCTTTTGCAAGTCAAGGTAATGCTTCAGGCAACTGGTGAAAAGCATAGAACTGTTGCTAACGTTTACCATCTAGTAATTTCAACATAGTGATACAAGCCTATTTAACTAAAGAGTTACTGAGTGTAAACTATCAAAGGAAGGTGGCTGGCTGGTTAAGGGTACCCTCCTACTCCTTAGGCATACCTATGAAAAACTACAAACACTACCTTAGCTGTGCAAGTCTGTGAAGGTTTGGGAAATAATAAGATCAAAATCTAATTTAATCACAAAGAACCTGTTTCTGTTCGAATTAATTTTCATGTAGACAAAGAACACCTAACCTTCAGTTTAAGGTCGAATCCCACATGGCGATTTAGGGCTCAAATATCTCTGTGATATTGTCCCTTGCGATTTTGGGGTCTTCCTGGGCTCCTAGATCGCAAGGATTGTTCAACTTATACCGAATCCAACACTGAATCAAGACCAATTAAGCAGTTATCCTTGCGATATATGGGCTTAGGAAAGCCCAAGAGTGCAAGGGACAAAATCGCAGAGATATTTAAGCCCTAAATCGCCATGTGGGATTCGACCTTATGGGACACACATTCTACCACTGCACCATGAAGATTGGGTTGATAGTTCAAAGAGTGATGCACATTAAATGGCGCGGCACAGTGTTGAGGATTTTAATGTCACGGTCTTCTCATACAAAGCAGAAGGGAAGGGTGCCGGATCTGCCTTTAAGAAAATTACCAAGGGTGAATTATTATTGATTGTAGATGCTCCATGGAGGATTAAAAGAAGAAAATAACTATCCATATATCATAGCTATCTTCATGGAGACATGGAAGAATATACATTTATAAAATGGGCATTGCATAACAATTAAAATGCTTCTAGCGTGATCAGCATAAATAAAAGGCCATTTTACTCAAATTGGTCTGTGAGTGAAGGTGCACAGCGGAATTATTAATATAGATCTCCTAAACATAGATACTAACAAACCTGCAGTGAGGGACTCTACCTTGTCGTGGCAATATAACTCAACACCCAGGAGAGTGGTCTGAAGTCATGTTGGAGGCGACGTGTCGTTCCCATAACAGTGACAAGCCAATAAAACATCCCATGTGCCATCAGGCTTCATGGGAAATAAGAGGCCCGTATCCCTGTATCATTTAGCGTGAGGTCGTGTTGTCAGATTGGAATCTGCCAGTGCTTATTAACTCAGAATCCGAATCTGCTTAATTAAACTCCTGGGCAACCTATGGAAACTGAGTTAAGGATTTGTTTTTAATAAATTGAACTGAGGAACATTCTAAGAAAAGGAATTGGTACGATTCACAGGGATGCATGTTGTAACTATTATTTCCAATCTCGTGCCAAATAACTATAGGTATGCGGTTTTTACATTTTGTTTTGTTTTTAACCTGATTACCATCTGCAAGGATGGATAAGACAAATAAATCGTTGAGATGTCGGACGGGGGCATTGCTCATGCTGTAGCTAATGAGTAGTGAGGGTGGCAAGCAAACTAGCCTGGGGGATCAAGTAGATGACATTCTAAACATGATCATTGCTCTTGATTCTGTATTGTATCACGATATCTGGTCTTCAGTCCACCGATGGGGGTTACTACTGAACTTCTAAGGCGATACATTTGAGAATCTAACCATTGGTCTTTCCCTTGCACTCAGCAAGGTGAAACACTCAGCAAGGTGACTTGGACAGATTTTAGTATCCCTGTGAGTTGTTCCCCATATTCGTTATGCCATTGGGGCACACTATTCAAATTTTACAATGAGGGCTGGTCTGAATAATGCATGAACCGTTACTGAAGGGGAGGAGACTTCACTATCACTGATATGTTATCTTTGTACATACAGACCTATACCACAGAGCTTGTTCTTGGAAGTATTTATCGCTTTAAGTGATAGTAGATGAAAGTAAAAGGAAGAAGAAGTGTATCTAACCCTTTAAGGTTCTTCCATAGGCCATCCTTATCTGTCGCTCTATCAGTCCTGGGAACTCCATATCAAATTTTATTTGCTACTTTACTCTTTCCTAAAATCCTACTATATTTCTGTTGAGTATTCATCTACCCTCTGGCACTCGCTTTCATATAGCTTAAAATGGATGCAAACAGACAATATTCCAAGGCGTGACTTTCAACTACATTACATCTGCTCTGTAAACCACTCTCATGCATCCATTGAAGTGGACTAGTATAACACTGTACAACGGCTGAAAATAAAACGGAGACCAAACATACCCATTATATCTGATTTGAGGCTGCTGAATCTAAAAATGAGGTTGAAAAATGTCCATTGGCTCTCAATTTTGAGATATCCATTGGGTGCCATATATGCTGAAAATCACCTCCAAGGGCAATAATTTCAGTATACATGTTCACCTATATAGTGTAGTCCAAACATGTACAAGAACTTTCTCATGTTATTCCTGGCATTTGTCTGGGTATCATCAATAACTTTGACACTTGTGCAAATCATCTTTCACCCAAAAGTGGCTCCTAGGCCTCTATCATTCAGAACCAGTCGGAACCAGTTTTATAGAATATCATGTGTTCGGTGTTAGCACACTCCATGTGCATGGTTGTTGCAGTTTTGGTAGTTCAGAAGCAAGAGTCCATCTTGTACAATGCTAAAAGGGGTCAAGATGTATATATATCCACACCAAATAGGTTCAATTTCATGTACATTGCATTATAACCACTTGTTTCGGGACCATATTGCTTCATTTTGGTACAAGGGCAGTCATCTTAAAAAAGACAGCCAAATTTCCTTGTTTACTTCCTTGAATCATTGACTTCTGAATCATTTAGAGCATCCAACCATGATTTATGGTGAGTAAGGCTGCATCTAAACATCAGGATTATCCAAAATCATGAGATTAAAGTGAGGGTAATTTGATATTATAAATAAAAAATAGATTACATAGTAAATGGAAGTCATTGCTTGCCCTCAGTGCAGTCATAACAGGATTTCTGGGAAAGAAGAGGACTGAGGACTTTGTAGAGTATGTGGATACACTGCTGCCACATATCTGAAACTCAAATGTGCAATGTCCTTGAACATCCACTTTCTACATCTGACCCCCCATCCTTGAAAAAAACTGTGGCTCAGTAAGTGACATACATGGGGAGAGATTCTAACAGGACCTCTCAGAGATGGAAAAATGCTACCAAAGATAGTGGTTACCTTTTCTTCTAGCAGGCTAGTAATGGGGTCTGATGTGAGCTGAGCCTGAATATTGTGTACAAGAGACAGGCAAGGCAGTCCAGAACAAGTGTCGTCTAGCTAACGTTTCTAGCAAATTTACTACTTTTACTGCATATTACTGAGTCAAAGGATTAATAATTCATTAGATATGGGTTTGTAAATGGTAATCAAAAATAAATAAACTAGATTTTATGTGAAATCTGGTGTTTGTACAGTTTGCACTAATATCAATTCGGCTACCGAGGATGAAAAAGGGCACTTCTAGGTATTATGGGTATCTCAAAGTTGAGAGCCACCAGCAAAAAATGGATGTTATTTTTTAATTCCCCAGGTCAAAATACATAGGAATGAGTGGGTTTCATCTCCGTTTTTTCCGAAAAATGAAATCTTGTTGTACAGTGTAATCTACATTGTAGTTAACATATTTCTGCAAGGAATATATGTTTGGAAAAATCTTCATTTTCATTCGAAACACGAGACCCTGTAAAGTAAAGCACGATAAAGGATATTGTCCAAGGAGGCGTGAATAAAATGTATAAATCATCTACGGCCCCCTCAATACTGTGACTTCATCACATAGCCTCACACCAAAAAGGATGTAATAAACATAGAGATTCACTTGAATTGCTTCAAACTGGATGCTTTCTTCATGCGCTATCCCTTAAAATGTATTCAACTTACCACTGCTTTGCGGTAAGCATAATTATGCAGGATTTTTTTTGGGGGAAAAACAGTAATTTTAAACTTTTAGCTGTGTACATGTATTTAGTGGAAAGCAGATCATGAATTGGTGGAAAGCAGATCTTACCACGTGCATACAACAGACCCCGTCGAAATGTTGACTAAATCTGAATATGCAAATGTAAATCTACGCATCCCGGTCGTTTGCTTAAATGAAATGCCCATAAGCTTATAGAGAGCCTGGACATTTACGGGATCAAAAATACCAATGATATTATTTATACATTGTGTTTATTCACACCAATCAATACTTCCTTTCGTTGAATGATACTCTTCTTTCAGACTATAGGTCATTTAAATAGATGTGACTGACTTTTGTATACACGATGCTGAAAACCATTTCAATAATGAAACCATTGCAAATTCTATGTCAATGACTACGACAAAAGGGCATATTGAATAGCACAGAAAGGTAAAGGTGTTATGCGTGTTGTGCCTAAGGGGTAGATAGGGAGTTTGCCCTGAATGACATGATTAAGTATAGGTTGTAGATATACTTGTTAAACGTGATCATTCAATCAACATGGGGTAATGTGTCATGAGATACGGCCATCAATCCTAATGATGCGAAAGAACGGAGCAAAGACGGATTCTCACATCCTCCCCCCTCCACGAATAGAATGTAGCACAATAGGCAATACATGTAATATGACATTTTCCCCATCAAGTTAGAAAAGATCTGATGGCAACTGTTGACGGAGAAAAACTCTTGTTGACAGTGGATCTTGGTTTCTAACTTGACAGTTGGTGTCATTATGCTTGTTACAAATGAAATCCTATTGATAAGCCTAGACAACCTCTTACTCAATAGACTGTGGTATGTTAGTACTTATCAATAAAGGAGGGCTGAATTATGTGTGCCGTCGGTTTTCCTAGGAGAAACCAGGCTCTTGGCATTAACTGTCGTTTTATGCCAATCCTCAGTAGAAGTAATGCTAATACGTACTGCAATGGTAACAGAACAGCGTTTAATTCGTATCAGTTTAGAGATAACCATCATAAAGGTAAAAGAAATATATGAGAGTAAATCAATGACATATTACCTACCATAGGCGGAGGTACATGCCAGGCCAGGAGAGAGTGGCGTATGGCAGGTACACTTGGCTAGGGTCACACAGACAGGCGTAGAAGCAAGTACATTCACATACCTACTCACCATAGGATGGAGCAGCTCACTGACCAGACCAAGATTCCCTTCCCTGACATGCAATCCCCTGTGAGGTGAGCGGCTCAGTGGTCATTTTGGGGAATGTCCAAGTAGATGGACACAGAGGACACGCTGCCGACAGGTTCAGTGTAACCTTTGATCTCCCTAAGCATCTTTGCTGATCAACTCAGTGAGAAAGAAATGCCTGTCAGCATTCTAACAGATCAATCCTCTTGTTATACTGAGTTCTACAGTCTTAGTGGTAGGTGTGGACCAATAAAGCCCCAAGTTGCTTGGGCTTCACTTCATCTTCTAAAATCCTTTGCAGGGATTTCGCTTCAAATCACTACCATTACCACAGCTTGGGACTGATGCCAAGTCACCATTATGCATCAAATACATAATATGTATATATACAATACTCATGGCCCATGCAGTCAGTCCTTGTACCTTTTCTCACTTCATTTTTTCCTAGTTAGCGAGTCTTTCATGTACGTTTTGACACCGCCATAAAAGTGTTTCCTTTCTATAGAGTTCTGGGACATCACACCCTTTTATACATCCAGACAATGTCATAAAGAAATATCCCTCGCGCCTTCAACATAGATTGACTAGTAAAACATGGAGATAGCACGCAAAATGACGGTGTGACCAGGTGCTGCTTTATACCACACTGCACCTAAAGAGATGGAGCAGCTCTAATGGTAACACCTGCTCGGACCCGCTGCATACATAATACACGGTGTTTGCAACTATCCTTAGTAAAGACTGAGTGGAATCACTTCAGTCTGGGGAAATGAATGTATAGTGCCTATATTTCCCAGCCCCGAAGAACATGGCTGCTGCCCAACGTAGCATGTTGTCCATTGGCTTAATCCGGTCACGATCAAGGTTTGTAATTTGTCAATGGCAAGTACCAATATAGCGGGATACATTATTTGCCAATGAGACGATTCCCTTAATACAGTGCAGAGTTTTAGGGTACATTATATGACAGCTGGTACCCAACATCCTGGCTATTATCAGTACCTACAGTTCAAGCAATGGCGCCCCCTACTATGGATCCCGGAACCTTGGTATATGTCCACCAAAAAATAAATCACATAATCTAGAAAGAAACATTTAACACACCTAATCATATCAGAGTCACCATTATCCTCAGTATTCATTATTCTGCCTTAGTGATCGATCTAGCATTGACTAGAATCCTCTCCTCATCCCTATAGTCATATTACCAGACAGCTCGCTTCCCCTCGTATAACTGAGCCGTGCAAATCCCTCACAGATCGAACCATGCTCATCAGCACCTCCTGCTCTGTTTTGCTTTATGTTTTATTTCCATCCAACAATAGTTGTGCAATGAGAGGGGTTACAAACTAGGGATGCCATCAATACCTGTTATAATAAAAGACAAGTGATGATACAGACTTGGAAGTTGGGCAGACACCGGAGGTAGTGTTTCAAAGAGCCTTTCTAAATTGCAGGTAGTCAAACAGTGAGCGTGTTGCTGATGAGAGGAGACTTGGTCAGCCTGGATAGTGCCTTTATTATAGACCTGCCTAAATCACCACCTGGTGAACATTTAATGGTCAGGTAGAAAGAGCAAAGCTGTCAGAACATGTGTTTCTTTGATGTTGTTTGTCCAGTTTGACTTTTAGCTCCTTATTTTCTCTTGATCTCAGAACCTCAGAACCCGAGACTGTGTTCCCCCTCACCCTTCTTCCTTAGCAGCTAACCACTGCCCCCCCAGTCCCATACATCGACCTGCTGTTATTGTTAAGACTCTATATATATATATATATATATATATATATATATATATATATATATATATATATATATATAAAGACTCCAGGCAAATCCCCTCTGTGGGTTCAAAGTTGAAGGTCCCTATTCCTAATGTCATTTAGGATTCTCGTGCTGATTGCATTATAAGCTGTGCTGCAGATTTGACGAATCAAAATTATCGGCAGAATGCTTAGCTCAAATCGCCAATTAATCCCCTTGGGGCCATGGGGCTCCTCATTGCATGTGGCGAAAGTTGCATGTCTGCTTTGATCTCTGTTTCTACTACTAAAATTTATTCCTGATCAGAGCTGGTATTCCTAGCTGCCTCTATCTCTGATTACATTATCATTCCAGCCACCTTCACCACCAAACACTAATTTTATATCCTCCCATCCAAGGCCACGTCTCCTCCAGATCTCTCTGACCTTCCGAAATCATAAACATGCCATCCCCAATGCAGAATAAAAGAAATAGAGAGCGTTGTGGAATCCTGTTATCATTATCTACCATCTTCAAATATTATGATTTTGTGTAGTGTTGGTTGGGGGGGGGGCTGGGAAGAAAGGATCGATTCACGCCGGTAACTTGCAACTCTCTGAACCCCTGAACTCTTTTAAGGGACGGTCAAGAGCGTCGACCCATAATTACGTCGGACAGTGCTGACACCTGAATCGAGGCTGGGGAAGGGAAAGGACAGGATTATTTTAAGTCTGTTTGCAATCAGTGATCTAATTAATGTCAAGAGAGGTTACCTGACCTAACCTGTCAAAACAGCGGTGACCTTAACATTTTTCATCTTTGTGAATTAAGTTGATTTATGCCAAATTAGGGGCCCGAACAAAAATATATCTTAACGTCACTAGCCCTTAATCATATATTCTAGATGTTTATACCATGTAACATCACATGTTTCAATGAATCTCCTCAATGCCCAGTATTCAGTATCAAGAGCAAAATTGTCACATGTAGATATATTTTAGGTATGAAGATTTGTTATAACAAACTACCGTCTCTTATAAATAAGAATCTCAGGAAAATAGAATACTTCTCTACACATTCCTATAATATTTCCCTCTACTCAGTCAGTATCGATCACTTGCAAGGGCAGGAATAAAGTTTCTGTAACAGCTACGGACAGTTATAATTGACTGCATTAAAGTAGGTCTAAATGGCCTCTGCAGCACCCATTTCCCTGCAGAAGTATGGAGTGATAACTTCCTGCCTTTCAGGATTACCTGATTCCCATTCAATTTCCGCAGATGCTGCCACAAGTGGAGGAGACAGAAAATACCACTTAAATGTAGGCATCTGTCTCTCTGCCATAGTTAGAGGCTGTTCCTCCACATTGACATCACTCCCAATCTTCAAAAGGAAATGTAATCATTCTCCAGTGGTTCATTATCTCCAACCAGTTATGCTTATAAATACAGCCCACACTGTGCATTAACAAACGTATTCCATTAGTTTCTCTTGCACAAACTGATCATTCTTTTATTTCATCTACATCTAAGTGTACTATGGACTGAGGGACGTGTCTTTGATATGGATGTCAAGTTTGTTTTCCCTTTCTGTTTTTGTCATAGAGGCAATTGCTAGTGGAATCAGTGCAGTCTTCTACTGAACTCTTCTTTCTAAATGATAAAACCTGGGGCGTCATTAGTTATATGTATTGCAGATGGTGACGTCTACTTCCTCTCTTCTGATTAATTGCAACTCTTCTAGAATGTCTGCCATATTTCCTACATGTTCACAGTAATTTTTCTGTGGTCACTCTCAACTCCAATCCACAATAAGGTTGCATCAGAATAGCTATGATCCACAACTATCCCATCTCAAGAGCAATGACCTATCCACTGAAGCCTGAGTGGCCCCACTCTCATAGCCAAAAATCAAAACATCCTTTCACTCTTATAAATCAATATCAATGACATGATCCGACCCCCAACACACTCATCCTCTCTAGACAAAAGCCACCCACAACCCTAGGTTACATCCTCCTGATTTGGGGGCCTCAGCACAAGGGAAGCCATTAATATTATTCCCACATTTCCTACACCTATCTCATCCTCTCCCCTTCACCATTGCTACCAGTCCTCTCCATTTCTGGACATTCAGAACTCCTAGTACAGGCTATTCATGTGCTTAGAAACGCCTTAAACCTGTGAAGTATTCCCTATAGAGGGATGTGACTAAGTGGTATATATCAGACAATACTGAGTGGAGTATGAGGAACATATAGAATATGTTAAGTCAAGAACATGTTAAGACAAGAACAACTTCAAATGGATTTAAATCGTGTGTCTGACTGGTGGTATGCCTATAAACTTGCCATCAATGTAGAGAAAACCAAAGTAATATGGTCCTATGTTGGGCATGCTGACCTAGATCTGTCTAATTGTGCCATATCCCTACATGGGAGCACGTTAGATAGAGTTAGAG
Source organism: Acholoe squamosa (assembly GCA_949317995.1). Classification (NCBI taxonomy): domain Eukaryota; kingdom Metazoa; phylum Annelida; class Polychaeta; order Phyllodocida; family Polynoidae; genus Acholoe; species Acholoe squamosa. The sequence goes on along the minus strand of OX439035.1, from coordinate 33,844,586 downwards.
TTTTCTCATATCTTGGTTGATATTGATGGATCACTGAACTTTAAAAAGTTCTGTACTAAGATTAAAGATAATGTTAAGGCAAGGATATATCAACTACGCCAGGTACGTAAATACATAAACACCCATCTGGAAGTCCTCCTATACAAGCAAATAATACTGCCTACACTGTTAGTAGTAGCCAGGGTTATTTTACAGCAAAAAACCCTTGGCAACTTTGGTTCCAATACATTTTGCTGTAAATCTACAGGAGGTGAGTTGCTGTAATTCTACAACACAATCCACAGTAACGATACAGTAACAACCACTGTAACCATACAGCAAGAGCATTCAGATCTACAGAAAAATATGTTGTAAATTAACAGCAAAATATATTGTAGAATTACATAAATATGTCTTGTAAAATAACAGCAATATTTTCTGTAAGTGAACATCCAGTTTTCCTGTAAATGAACAGCAGAATATATTATAAATTTACAGAAACCTTTGCTGGCAACTGAGGTTCCAGCAATTATTGCTGTAAATTTACAGAAACTAGGAGTGTAGCATTACAGCAAAAGGTCCATGATACAATCCCAATAATATTTTTTATGTGTGCACTCTGTGCATGCATTGATACTATAAACCATGCATGCCTGATGAAGACAAGACTGTCTCCAATCCAAGTGAAGTACCATCACTAAGAGCAAGAGAGGTAGACAACCATCTCTCCCAAACCATTTCATGGTCAGTCAGTTTTAACACTGGACTAACCTAAAGACAGGTAGGCCCATGTTAGCTTAAGGTTCAGAGTCCAGGCACTTGTATACACAATTTAGACACATGTGTGGTGTCTTTGGTGTATATTACTGGCTGTCCTTAGTTTCTTCTTAGATAACCTTATACATTATCTATTGTGCACAGTGTTAGATTGAACCTATTGAAGTTATTATTGTATTACAATTAATTGATAAGCTCTGGGGACATTGTTGGATTGAGGTGGTACTATTAGCATATACATTCCTAACAAATGGTGGATACTGCTGCCCCCAAGTGACAGAACCTACAGGTAAGGCTATTTTGGTAAAGCCTTTGTGGGTCACTCTGGTGCAGAGTGACTGGCTGGCCTAGGGTATACGAGAGTAATTATACAGGACAACTCACTGTACACATGTGTCTACAGGTAGAAGCTTGTCACTAAACAGTGACACTCAGTGTATTTGAGAATACTGCTCTTTCCCATGTTGATTTACGTAGAACAATCCTGTTACATAACCCCAACTTGTTACAGTGTACATTTGACTATAGTGACATAATCATTGATGGTGCTTCAAAAAGGTGGGAAAAACATCTCCAAACTATGCAAAATCACTGCCCTAGAATCTGCCTTGGTGTGAGTATTCCAACTGACATGTTTAGGGTAGACTTGCACAGCAACAGCTCATGTCAATGGCTGTTTGAACGCAGAACTCGCAGCATGCTGAGTATGATGTTCAAACTGTCAAAGAATCCTGAGTTGATATAAGAACCTCAGAGAGTTCTGAAAAGTAATGATAAAATTGTCTTCACTGTACGAAGAGCCAGGCTTGTGTTATATGATAAAAGCCCTCTTTCAAGAGGTGTTTACCTCTGGAATCAGTTACCTGGAACTATACAGAGGAGTGATAACAAAGATGTATTTCTTGCTAAACTAGAGAATGTGAACTTGGTATATAGATAATAGCATTGACCAACCGACAGTTGAGATTGGAAGACCCATGTGAAACTACTGTATAAGTGAAAATTATGAATTAGTCTCTAGTGATACTATTACTTTATCCTGGTGTAACCCTACTGATGAAGCCCTGTGATATGAATTTCTAAACTGATATTACAAGCTCATGTGATACTTAACTCTCTGCTTGTTCCCCTCATGAAATGTATTTCTTATTATTGCATACTGTTCATTTGGTCTGTATGAATATTATATGTAACTATGATTTCTTGACTAATAAATATTTTCAAACTAGGATCATGCTCACGGTCCTAGGAGGGTGGGGGTAGGGGGAAACAAACTATGCTTGTAGGAGATAGAGGTGGGAAAAAAATCAATGCCCATAGGGCAGATACCACAGGAGTGGCCACATGCACTTTCCACTTAGATACTTTCGTATTATGGATACAACATACCAGCTGTCAGCCATTTTCCTTCTATATCTTCTTTTTAACCCAACTCCTTTTTCCCTCTTCCTGCCCCTTACTTCCAAATCCCCTCCACCCACCCTCTAGCTCCTTGCTTTTCTTCCCTTCCTCTCCCTTTCCACTATTCAGCCCCTCTCCTCCCTCCCAAACCACCCCCGACTCCCAAAACCTCAAAGTGTATGATCACAGTCCCATCCGTTTCTAGCGCCCTTGCTGTCAGTCCCCCTTCCTTCAGTGTGTCTAACCTTGTCATCCATGTAGATTCGACAAACAATCATCTTCCCATACCAAACACAAAGAAGAACCTGGGAAAATAAGGCACTTTTGTGCACGTCATAATGATATTTCCATCCGCCCTGCAAAAATCATTTGCAAATGCAGGAATAAAGTTTCTCTTACAAATACTGACAGTTATAATTGACTGCATTAACGTAGGTCTACCTGGCTTCTGCAGCACCCATTTCCCTGCAAAAATATGGAGGGACAACTTCCTGCCTTCCAGGATTACCTGATTCCCTCCCATTCAATTTCTGCAGATGCTGCTACAAGTGGAGGAGACAGAAAACCACTTAAATGTTAAAGCCAGAGCTGTTAGATGGCATCTGTCTCTTTACCATGGTTAGAAGCTGTTCCTCCAGATCAACATCACTCTCAATCTAAAAAAAAAGGGGATATGACTTTTCTTCAGTGGTTGTCTATCTCTAATCAGCTATGCATATAGATAGATCCTGACTTGTGTAGGAACAAACCTATTCTGATTTGTGTTCTGTACAGCCATGTGTACTTGATATGCATGTCAACATTGCTATCCCTTTCTTTTTTTTTGTTATAGAGGCAATTTCTAGTGGCATCATTGCAGTAGCATATCTTTCTAAATCAGAAAACCTGCTATGACATTGGTCATATTTATTGCAGATAGTGGCGTCTACTAGCTCTGCTCTCTTCTGATTAATTGCTATATTGCTCTTCTATATGTATCTCCTCTGCAATGCTTGCCATATCTATTATATGGTCATCATAATTCTTCTGCAGGCACTCTAACCTCCTACCCACACTAAAGCTGCAGCAGAATAGCTATGATCCACAACAATCCTGTCTCTAGGACATTTATCTATCGGCAAAACCACAGTGACCCCACTCCCATACCCAAAGCCACAACATCCTTTTACCTAATACACCCCCATCTACAACATGATCCCATCCCCAACACACTCAGCCACTCTAAACCCAAGCCACCCAACACCCGAGGAACTGCCCTTCCGCTGTGGGGCCTCAGCACACAGGAAGCCATCAATAACATTTCCCCCTTTCGTCCCCCTACCCCATCCTCTCCCCATCACCATTGCTACCGACTCCATTCAGACCTCCTACGTTACAGCCTATTCATGGGATAAGAAACGCTTAAGACTGATATGTATGGAGTGTTCGCATGCCGAAGCCCTTATCAATACAAGACCCGGCAGTGTATAGTGAAGTTTTAAAATACCCCTGTTCAGACACCATGCACGTACAAAACGTGACTGTCAGCACCGGAAATAGGCTGACCAACATACAACTACCTTGAAACCTCATTGAGGATGGGAACAGCTATATATCGGGTCTTTTTTTTAAAGACTAGGGCCAATACAATGGTGATATTTGCAAGTAGGGGTTACATGTTATGCCTGTAGGAGATGAAGGTGGGGAGAACTAATCAGCTTTTGGAGGGTATTAGTGACCACATGCACGTTACATGTGGATTTCTTATATACCAATGTACAAGCTGTCAGCCATTTTCTTCTTATACATCTCCTTTTTAACCACATCTTTTCCCTTCCCATCCCCCCTCTGCACTTCGCTTCCGTGTCCCTTCCATTTAATTTCTGACCTCCCTCCCTTCCCACTTCAAGTATTTAGCCCCTACCCTCCCTTCTTCTTTAACCATCCAACCCTTCACCGCTTTGTGTGCCCACAGCCCCATCTGGGTCCAACCTCCCGGCCGTCTGACCCCTTTCTGCCGCGTGTCTAACCTTGTCATCCCTATCACCAGATCCCTTTAATCTGGTAAGGTCATCAAAGGTCACGTCCGGCCGTAAGTGACCCTGTATAAACTATATTATTATGGGGCTGATAACCTGCCCACAGTTCCTTCAGTGGTGAGGCAGCATGATCAGCTAATGTCAACAGTCCCCAAAGACCTGCCAGACTACAAGTATGTTATACTGAAAAGCATTCATAATGACAGTTCATGGATGCAAGTCTGGTTATTGTTGTAGAATGAAAGGTGAAGCTCAACTGAACATGTTAGGTCTGATAGTGGAATTTACTTGAAAGAGTTGATTCTGTACCAGAGCCGAGATTCTTCCCGATTTCACATGAGAAACAACTAGTTCAGGAAATTAAATTTTCTATCGCAGATCTGGTGGAACACAAGCTTATCAAACAATTTTGAAAATATTTAGGAGGCCTAGAGGTTAATGTACATTTTAAGAAATATCTGTTGAATCTACCAGGCACACACCCCCCCCCCTTAAATTGAACGGTGAACCAACATAATGGTAATGCAATGAAACAGTGAAGTTTCTACAATAAAGCCCAGATGGCAGTACATTAAAGCACTGTGGAAAATAACGGTGAGTTGTGCCAACGTTGTCAGAGATCTGTCGATCTTTGCCAACATTTCCTTTTACACTCCTTACTTGAGTCTTATTTGTACTTGAAAATTTCACAAGGCTGGTGTTTAATTTCCAGGCTATGATCTCAATGATAATTGGGCTCGTTACATTAGTATAGCTCATTCATATAAACATGTGTGCACCTGTCTGTTGGTCTCTTTGAAACAGTGACCAAGATCTATACTGAAATTGAAAATGCAACGAAAATGGATCTATAGTCATGACAACAGTGAAAGGATGCTAATGGCCCTAGCCAATCAGATCAGTCACCAATCAGGACTAATCTATTTCCAATCTACTGTAGTACTTCCCACCGGCCCAACTTCCCTCCACCCTCAACCACCCAGTACATAAAACACTTACCACTCATTTTGCTATTAAGTCATATCCTTATTAGGGATAGCTGTTAAGTCATATTCTTTTTTGGGATAGGGGAGTAGGTATACCATCCTTATTATTAAGAGGGAAGAATAGGTAACCATCTTGTGCAAATAGAAACACAGGATTTTGGCACAAATCTGTTTCTTGGCTTCCTTGCAAATAGCTCGTATTTTGTGAATGTTCTTCACTGAAATGAGTTTTAATTGGAGCTGGTTCAAATTACTTTCTTGGGTTTTGTTAACGCCTACTCGAAAACCATGTATTTCACATAATGTTATTGTCATTGGCAAAGACAATAACTGAATTTCTAGCAGTTTCCATCCCCGATCATTTGATCTAATAAAATGACATGCAGTGCATAATTATATAACTGGGGATTGCTTTCCCTGTAGGTGCCTTCCTTAGGAACAACAAATGAGATAGAGGCAGAATTTCCACTTAAATGAGTACTCATGTGAACCCAAGCCTGAGTAATTACTGGCTGATTTAACAATGCCAATCTAACACAGGTTCTTAGAGTAAAATGATTAATCTGGACCTGGGTACACATTTTATCACGGCGCTACATTTAATGAAGAAGTTGAGAACCAGCCACACGTTGGATGGGGGCCCGTAAACTTGACTTCATTATGAAAATATAAAATGGACTTATTTCAATATTTTAACTCCCCAAAAAGGGTTAGTTCAATTTGAAATAACATGAAATACACTGTAAAAAATGTGTTGCAGGAACACACTAAATCGTAACACACATGGATATTCAACTCACTTTTAACATTTTACTTACTTTCTGGACATTAACACACATATTCCAACACAAATACACACTTTGTCCTGAAATGTGTTTAGATCCTGAAAAGTGTGTTTAATCAACACACATTTTATTAATCCTTTGCAATACACACATGCCAGCTCAGTCTTAAGTGGCATTATGCAACAGATTAACTACCCCCCCCCCCTTACCAAAGGTCAGTTTTAACAGTTACACACAGTCAGTTTGAATCTGAACCTGCTGGAGAGAGGAGTGTCTTCACTTATATGCTATACATCTGGTAAGTAATTTTATATATTATCCACTTAAAAATGATTGAAATACCAGTTATAGTACAATATGCATGTACATTGTAGTAATTCATAGCAATACAATGTCACTTATATAAAGGAATGTCAAAGGCTTTGTGACTATGTAACATGTTGTGTGCCATCCAGTAAGTATCTTTGTACATGTTGTACAAGGAGATCTATTATATAAATACATGTAGTATAAGACCAATAGCCATGAATCGTCATCAACTGGGTTGTCTTTGCCTCCCTTTCAATACATTCTTCAAAATGGTAGATGTAGTTGTGTTAAACATGTATTCTGGTCATCAAGGCTTAAGGCTTGAAGGTGAACCATGGTTTTGCCTATCTATGAAGCTTAATTAGAGATCTACAGGGGTCAGAACAGCCAAAAAGGGTCATTTCTGAGGTAAAAAAGAGGGACCTATTTTTTCCCCTTGTTAAAAAATGCATAAACAAAGGGCCAAATCTTTATCCATTACACCTGGTATATTTCCCCCAGGGGAGAGACTTTTTTAGTAACAGTTGGAGATCCAAGGATAATCTTTTGTGGTGAATGGGTGCATAAAACATTTTGTGTAATTTATGAATGGTCACATCTACGACCCTTTTCAGGTTCCCTTACACTAGGAAAGACAGTGTATATGGAATAATAAAATATACCATGCAGAGCCCTTACATGTACCTATGTAGCACACACACAAAATTGGACCTACCTGTAGAACTGTATGACCCAGAGGCTATGATCTCATTTTGGGGTAGTTTACCTGTGGTCATGTCTATGACCATACATGCAGCCATGCTGCTAATTGTTTCATATTCAATTATCCTTACTATGTGTCCCTTATACCTCAATATGAAAGCAATAAGCCCTGTAAGTTTGGTTATTATATTCCGCATACTACCAGAGATATCATAAGAAAAGTATATGTGTGGTCACATCTACGACTGTGGTCACATCTACGACCTTGGACATGTCTTCAGTTTTCTTGCAAGGTACATGATACTTGGGTATCAGTATCATGTGTTAATTATACCTCATTATAAAAGCAACAATGAGGGTTAATGAGATTATTCTATCTTATTGCAACTCTGTGCTATGACATTGAATACAAATGCGTGGTCACATCTACGACTGTGGTCACGTCTACGACCTTATATGCAGTCATACTGCAAAGGCGCTTGATATTTAAGTAAAACCAATATATGTTAGATGTTCCTTGATATGAAAGGAACATTGCATATTAGTTAGGATATTCTGCCTAACTGCAACTCTGAGCTATGGCTTTGAATAGAAAGTGTGTGGTCACATCTCAACCATGTAATAAAGCATTGTACTGTAGTCACCCTAATATGTATATTTAACATTCCCTCATATATGGGCACCATGGCCCAATATATGTACCTTATGCACACAAAAGGATTTAACCATACTGCAAAATTTATTTTGGACCCCTCTGACCAGCTACTTGACGATGATCCATGTTTATTGGTCATATCCTCATCGTTTTTTTTTTCTCTTCAGATAATTGCTTCTTCCAATGCCTGCAGGTACCCACATGGACTTAAGAAGAGTAAGTTATCAGGAACTAGCAAGTAGAGCTATTATACATTTTGAAATGTTGATATCATTATAGTACATTGTATACATGGCATGTATAGTTCAATGAAGGCCTTATATAGACATCCTTGTGAGTTCTCAAAAAGAAATTAATGAATTAATCATGGAGTGTTCTAATGTACTATCAATCACTCTTGTGGCGTTCTTGTCATGACTAATGTTTTATCTTTGTATAACATGTTCCTTTGCTCTTCAACTTAAACATTAATCCTTTGTTTTCTTAATATTTTAGGTCAGAATTTGCACCATTCATTCATCATGGCTCAGAGAAGAACTGTATAGTGATGGAATGACTTTAAATGCAAAAGCCTGGAATAACTTAACAGACAAACTGAAGTGATGATAAATGTTGAAAAATAAAGATACCCCCACTAACACTGCCTCCTCCCTCCCTCCTCCCTCCCCAAAGTTTAACACACACTAATCTCCACACACTTTATGTTTACACTCTTTTCATGTCAACACACTTTTTCAGTCAACACATATCTGAGAGTTACACACTTTTTAACACACTTTTGAGTTAAGTGTGTTGTGTGTTGAAAAGATAAGTGACTAAAAATGTGCTGCAAATAAGCCTGTTACAAAGTGTGTAAACTCAACACACATTTGTTACAGTGTAAGGCTCTAGTTTTCCGCTGTGAGACTCTCCCAACCCGACATATTTCAACCATGAAGTAACCTAAATTGGTTGAAAAGGGGAAATTCTACTTCTCATTTTCATCCTTATTTATAATTTCCACTCAAATCGTTGTGGACCACTCTGTCCGTGCTGTGATAGTATCAGACTCTTTCCCATTCCCTGGCTACCTTAACACAAAATTAGATTGACTGTCTATTTATCTCAGGTCACAGATGGGGCGTGCTCCAACCACAGGTTCACGACAGAGCATGAGGTGCTCACTTAGACTCCTAAGAAGCTCACACGTGCGCCATTTTGGAACCAATAAATGACTTCTAAGTGAAGAAACCTTGCTATTTGTGAATCAATTTTACCTGGTCATAATGACAAACTGGTTGAAAAGCAGTTGTCTATCATATATAAGTCTATGTCAATTACATATTGACACGCATGTATTCTTTAGTTCATTAGAATTCCCAAGCAAACGAGCCTTATAGAAATACCACCAGTGTGTTTTCATTAGCAATTAGTACTAATTCATCAGGGAGGATCGCTTAAGTTTTTTTTTTATGTCAGTGTTGATGCATTCAAGTCATTTGCTCTAAATTAGGATCTACACCTTCAGCCTCCCACTGCGGCAAGCCGAAAGGATGTAAATTATTAATCTGCAAGAGGTTATAAGGAATTGAGACTTGCAGTTATTGACTTTTTGGCACAGTATTAAGCAGCTGCTTGCAGAGCAACCCTCATATTGGCTGAGCTGCTCGCAATTAAACAAGTTGAACGAGCAGCTCCCTCTTTACGTGTCATTTCGAGACAACTGTGAAGCTACAAATGCCTTACGCATGCACAAGGGAGAACTATGCATGGAACGCTTCTAGGAATTTTACAGGACAAGCTGACAGTTCAATGGCGGGGGGGGGGGGTGGCTATTGCTGGGATCCCAGGACTACGACCCAGGGGTGAAGGCATGCGAGTCAGTTGTTAATATGGGTGCTATGAATAACTGTTTTGTTCATCACGATGACAAGTTGACACATCCCTTGATGTACATACTATTAAAGAGCATTGTGTCGGAGGTGCTATTTTTACGGAACTGAACACGGTTATACTACACGTTATTGCTATACATGTCAAAGACTGACACATATCTAGGCATATTATGCTGGACAGCTCAGTAAAGCTGCTCAAGTATCCTTTAAAAGAATCTGTACTCACCCTAGGTTGGTCGGTCTGAGCAGTTTCTTAGGTTCCGGTTTATCGTCATCGTCGTCTTTGTCCTCGTCGGGACAGCGGTAGGACTTCTCCGTATTGTGCAGAGAACAGTAGAGTCTACATTCCGTGCCGTGTGCCGCCGTCAGACTACCAGGGTCCGGCAGGATGGGGGCGGCGATGGGCAGGTGTTCTAACGACGTCCAGGGGTCCTGATGGTGGAGGGCAGGGGTAGACACACTCACCCCTTCAAACGGAGGAACCATCAAACACAGGCCCTCCTGCATGCTGATGGACGAGCGCTTCATGGTGCTCACTGGTTGCTGGTTTTGGAGCACACACTTGCCGCCACCCCCGGAAGAACCCACAGGGTCCGACTTCCAGGGCCCCACTCCCCCAGACGTCCAGGCGCTGGAGGAGGGAGCAGCGGCCGCGGCAGCCGAGGACGAGGCGTCTGCGCTGTCCGTCTGAACACCGACGTCGCGCTGCCACGGAAAGCGCGCTTGTCCGCTGGGGCCCGTAATGTCGAAAAGGGAGTAGCTCGAGTCCTCCTCGGACACAAGCTCAGACAGCAGACTCTGGGTCTCCTCCGACGTGGCCATCTTGTCCTTCCGGTAGGACACCTCGGGCCTGCGCCCCAGGTTGGGGCAAGAGATGCCGTCGCTGCGTCGCGTCACGGTGCTGCTGGTTGGGAAGACACCTCCAAAGGCGGCTTCCGCTGCGGTAGCAAAGGGTTTAAAGCCGAGTGGCTTTTGTGAGTCGTAGTCGTGTGGTAATGAGAATGTCTTGGAGAGTGGCGGTTTATCCAAATTCTGCGAGTGGCAGAATTGCATGGCCGACTGTTGCCTGATGTAAGGGGGCACGGCCGGGAAGGCCACTTGTGGGTAGCCCAGGGCCGGGCCGCACTGGCTGTGAGACTGTGGCTGCTGTGGTCCCGCCTGTTGTAAGTGCCGCGCCTGCTGCTGCTGCTGTTGCTGCTGCTGCTGCTGCTGCTGCTGCTGTTGCAGGTCGTAGAGGATGCCTGCTGCCGACCCTGTGTTATTCCGCGCGCCGCCTGCCGCCTCCTCCCGCTCCCCACCGCCCGTGCTGGTGGCTCCCCCAGGCAGTGGTGCAGAGGAAGCCGGAAGTGCCCCCACCTGTGGGGTCAGCGCCACCTGTTGGTGACCCAGACCGGAGGACACCAGGTGGCGACGTTGGCCATCGTATGGTCCGGCCATGTCCTCCGCTGCCGCGCGACCTGTAAGTACAAACAGGTTTGTGGTCAGAGGTGGGGCCGATAAGGAGCAGTGATAAGCTGATATCACATGGACAGCTCTGCAATAAACGTTCTAGTTCTAGATAGTTAAATGATTTAATTGTCTTGTTATATCGATATGTAAAATTATCGAGCAAAGTGACAAAACTATATATACTGCATGTACGATGGATTGCCATGTGCACTCATGCTTATTGATGGCGAAACCGATCCCAAACTTGATAAACTCATTATGCAGAACCTCTTCCTGATTTTTTTTGTTATTCAGTCTTAAAAAGGAATTCTACGTCTTGCAATATACGTGCCAGTCCCTTATGCTAATATTACTTTAACCAAGGTTCGTTCAGAACATGGCCCAACAAGGCTATCGCATCCCTAGCTTCATCATTAAGACATCACTTCTTCTGGGAACAACACTTTCCCATCTACCAGCCAGGGTTACCGTAGTTGCCTGTTTAAGCGCCGGGTCTTTGAATGAGCGCGGGTCTTGTATAAGCGCCGCGGGGTAAAGGGGTATTGAAATGGGAAAATACACCGTAATCTAAAGTCTTGAATAAGCGCCTGTCCTGTATAACCACCGGGGGTAAGGGGGTATTGAAATCTATGAGCGCCGGGGCGCTATGGTACTTGAGAAAAGAGTAGCCCTGCGAGGCCATTAACCTCGACGATCTATAATGAGACACCCTTGCCATGGCGTGCCCTTTAAGAGTGGACCTATAACGATGGTACTACCGTAGTGGCCTGTTTAAGCGCCGGGTCTTTGAATGAGCGCCGGTCTTGAAAAAGCGTGGGGGTAAAGGGGTATTGAAATCTATGAACGCCGGGGCGCTTAAACAGGCCACTACGGTATGTAAGATTATTTTAAGGCAACCTTGGATAAAAGGCTTTTGACACTTAGGTATTAATCCAATTAGGTTATGTACTGTGGTGATGGGTGGTGGCAAGATGGGGAGTAGGGGGTCTGAGACTCAATGGTTGGAAATGAGCGGGGGTTGTAGCGTTTACTGCACCATTCATACCGGCCCATCCGTCCGATGGATGCCTTAAAACCCAGTCCCCCAAAGCTTTGTGGGGACGCGATTCATTTGGAGGCCACTAGAGGGTTCTGAGCGTCCCCCAGACGTGGTGTCCACTAGTGGGGAGTCTGGTCACGTGGTTCAGTCACGTGGGCTGAAGGCGGAGATTAGTCCTAGCATCAAAGACACTATGTCCAGCGTCCTTATCTACCAGGAGCACAAATCCCTGGGAGCAGGTGGTTGGAAGGAGGATGGCCAGGTAGCTCATACAGCTCCCCATACCAGCTGCATACAGCTCCCAAATCCCACCAATCACTCTTGAGGCATACAGCTGTGCCCCAGACTGCACCTCATTCCAGTTTATCAGTATGAAGGTAACAATCATGTATACACATGTACCACATACAGGTTTATATCGCGGTAGCTCAGTTATGAAAGTTATACATGCTGTATGAAATCATGGATGGGTCGGAAGGAGGAGGGGGTATATTATACATTGGTTGCTAAAAAATACTGTTTCAGTATCGGAGAAAGCAACCAATCATTATCAAGGTACCTATACCTTTCTAATATGTGCTAAAGTCTACGGTAAGATAGTAGGCGTCGGCTGGAGCCATCTCAAGTTCAACCAAAGGAAAGCGCTACCAATAACTGGAAAATACTCGAGGCGGACAGCTACCTCCGGTAAGCAGATATTAGCTCGTTATGGATAATGTCAGCGTTTCTGCCTCTCCTTGGCTGGGTTGCCAAGTCCTTAAAGGTCACACCTGCCCCAAGGCTTCATCTGAGTGGCATGGGACATAGCCCGGCCATGGAGCAATCCAACAGCACTACTCGTGCTGGTCGGCTCGACAAGAGGGCATGTGGTTGGGTCCAAGTGTAATGCCCCCAGGGGTAGAATGGTCCAAGACAGATGTGGGCTTTCTTCTTACCTTCAGTGGCATTTGTCATATATATTGATTCATTCTATGGGTGGTCTGAAACCAGATTCTAAAAAGACCTGGCGAAATGTCCAAGCAGGAGACGATTATTTCAGAGGATATAACAAACGATCCTATGGGCTGAAGTGATGGTTATTGTCAGTATTAAAAGAAAATACCATTATGATTATGTCAATTCAGCCTTTTACGACTTAGGATTCAAATGAACATTCTGATTCACAATAAAAATTAACCTAGGCATATTCCTATCTAGTTATATGAAACACCCTAAATGAAGTTGGAAGCTTTACTATGTAGTCTATGTAATATATATATATTCACAAAAGAACTTTGTAACCGAGATATTCATACAACAATAGTCTATCCACAGTTTCCCCTGTCATTGAGAATAGTATTCCACTCCCAAGTAGGCCCGATGGGCAGCCAACGTTGTGTGCTACCTGGGTGCTCTAGTGGCTTTTCCTGTGTGACGTGTGTGAATGTTACTTTGTCACGCTGTAATTGGTTATAGCATATCGGTCCACAAAGAGAAACACTACCTCGACCATAAATCACCCAAAGGGAAATAAACCAAGCCTCATTAGGCTCAGCTTTCACTCTACACTTCATGCGCGGGGTAGGGGGCAGCACATAACCTTGGTGTGTGTAGATAGGAGAGTGTGGATAAGTGGGTTGAGGCCTTTATCTGGGATATTCCATAGGAAGTGCAACCCAATAAACCTATATAGCGACTATACATACACCCACCCTCACTCTATTGGATCCACACAAGAGCTGATCAAAAGAGTGCCTTCCTGGAGTAGAATATTAATGATGAAAATCAGGTAGTTATAGGCTTACATCGAGAGTCCACTTGGCCTCTATCGCAGCAATCTACATAGGAAATGTATGGCTTATTCGCCGGCGAAAAGCAAAGTGGACTATGGGTCTAAGACTGAAGTCTGAAGAATGAACAGCCGCCTGTACTGCAGAAATGGTGGTGCAAGGGGCAAGTATAGACCTATATTAGATCTACTGCTTCAAGACAAATATTGATCTGTATACGATGAACTTCTTATGCTAAGATACATCTTTCATCGATAGTCCACTAGGCCTCTGTCGCAGAAATTTATATAGGAAATGTATGGCTCAAACGCGGTACTACGGAGCCCCTAATAGGACATATCAAAAATGATTTTTGTCTACAAAATTATTCTTGCGGGTACTGGGACATTCTTGCGGGTACTGGGACATTCTTGTGGGTACTGGGGCATTTTTGCGGGTACAGGGTACTCTTGCAGATAGAGGGGCATTACAGTTACACAAACATTCTCAGGTGCACAAAGAATTCTTGTAGTTGCATGTTATTATTGTTGAAACTCCATAATATGGAGCCCCTAATAGGATATACCAAGATTTTTTTTCCCCATAAACATATTCTTGCGGATACTGAACAATTCTTGTGGGTACTGAACAATTCCTGTGGGTACTTAACAATTCTTGCGGGTACTGAGCAATTCTTGTGGGTACTGAACAATTCCTAAAGGTACAGCAACATTGAGCAACATTCTTGCGGGTACAAAAACTATTTAAGCGGATACAGAAACAATTTTTGCAGGTAAAGAACTATTCTTAGGGGTACATACGGAGTCAGGATAGGACTTGCAAAAATATTTTTTACCCATAGAAATTATTCCTATGGATACAGGAACAATTCTTGCGGGTACTAGAACAATGCTGGCTGGCACAAGAGAGATTTTATTGGAGGAAAAAAGACTTTTTGGTAGGTGATTGCATAATTCTAGCACCCACAAGGATAATTCTAGCACCTACAAGAATTATTTGTGCACCTATAAGAATTCTTTGTGTACATGCAAAAATGTTCCTGTACCCGCAGGAATCTTCCAGTATCCGCAGGAATCTTCCAGTACCCGCAGGAATACTTTATTCATGAAAAAAATCTTTTTGGTATTGTTAAGTATCCGCAAGAATATTTTTTCTAGTGAAAAATTCTTTTTGGTGTGTCCTATTAGGGGCCTACGGAGCCCCTAATAGGACATACCAAAAATATTTTTTTCCCAGAAAAAATATTCTTGCGGGTACTGAAGAATTCTTGCGGGTACTGAAGAATTCTTGCGGGTACTGAAGAATTCTTGCAGATACTGAACAATACCAAAAAGACTTTTTTTCATCCAAAAAAATATTCCTGCGGGTACTGAAAGATTCCTGCGGATACTGGAGTATTCCTGCAAATACAGGTACATTCTTGTGGATACTGGAGTATTCTTGCTGAAGCAGAAGCATTCTTGTGGATATGGGGGATTATCTTTAAATGACTTTGCTATGTTTGAACTGGTTATTTTAAGAAACTATGGTTTCCCGCATAGAATTCGAGAAAATGATGGGAAAATATGTGTATAGAATTTGAATAAACAAACCCTCATAAATTATTTCTGTAGTGTTGACAAAATCTTTTTCTCCATGCAGGCCAATGTTTTGTACCCGCAAGAATTGTTCAGTACCCGCAAGAATTGTTCAGTATCCGCAAGAATTGTTCAGTATCCGCAAGAATTGTTCAGTACCCGCAAGAATTGTTCAGTACCCGCAAGAATTGTTCAGTATCCGCAAGAATTGTTCAGTATCTGCAAGAATTGTTCAGTATCCGCAAGAATTGTTCAGTATCCGCAAGAATATTTTTCTTGGGAAAATATTATTCATGGTATGTCCTATTAGGGGCTCCGTATAATAGAGCCCCTAAAAGGACATACCAAAAAGATGTTTTTTTTTCATACAAAAAATATCCCTGCGGATACTGGAAGATTCCTGCAGAAAATGAACCATTCCTGTGGATACTGGACCATTCCTGCAGATACTGGACCATTTCTGCGGAAACTGAACCATTCCTGCAGAAACTGAACCATTCCTGCGGATACTGGAACATTTCTGCGGGTACAGGAACATTTCTGTGGGTACAGGAGGATTCCTGCTGGTACATAACCATTCTTGTAGATACAGGGGATTATCTTAAATTAACGATTAATAACAATTTCTTTTAGTGAAATTAACCCTGAGGTCAGTAGGTTAGATTATTTTTTTGTCTCATATATTCATACTTTGCTATGTTTTCATTGATTGTTTGAGAAAAGGATGGGAAAATATGTGTATGGAATTTGAATAAATCCTCAAGAATTATTTCAGGTAGTGTTGCTGAAATTGTTCAGTACCCGCAGGAATTGTTCAGTATCCGCAGGAATTGTTCAGTACCCGCAGGAATTGTTCAGTACCCGCAAGTATATTTTTTTCTGGGAAAAAAATTATTTTTTGTATGTCCCCTTGGGGGCTCCGTACGCGACAGAGGCCAAGTGGGCTATGGCTTTTAGAAATAGTTTCGGTGATGTCTGTTTAATATCGACTAGGGTGGCGACAATCATCAAAGCTGAATTTAATGGTAGAGGATGGAACAGGTAGAACACTGTCTGTAATGTAACGACCCTGGTATATTACCCCTGCTTGAATGGGGCTTAGTATTGAGCTCCAGTGGGTCCGCCATTGCTTTATCTGAGACCTGGCGAGATGAGCACTGATAACTGCCTGCATAATGGGTACCAGGTGTTACATAATGTACCCAAAAATTCTGCAGTGAATGTAGGGAGTCCTCTCATTGGTTGGTAATGTATCCCGGGTCAGCCCTATAGTACAAGCATTTTATAAAGGTTGCGGTTGGGATTTTGTTCCAGAGTCATTATGAAGTATAATAACCCTGGTTCAAATCGACGACTGAGTATACTACTACGTACTTCACCATGAGCATTTCGCTATGTACAGAGGCGGCGTAGACAGGGAGTTCATTAAATATCTCCGGTTCAAAGAAACACATGACATTGTGTATAATACTACGTGTATGCACTTAATGAGCCTACATTTCATCATCAGTATTTTGCCATGGGTAGATCCAGCAGAATTATACAGTCAGGATTTTAGTTATGTTCCTGGTTCAAACACCCAACTGCGTATACTACTATGAGGTTAACCCACAACAGCCCGCTATGGGCAGAGTTGTCATAGACACACAGCTACTTTGCAACATGCCTCTGGTTCAAACGCCCAATTGTGTATACTACTTTGAATTTACTGAACCTTTAGTAGTTCACTTTGGGCAGAAGCGCAGTAGACATGATAAGCAGTAATGTACTGTAGTTCACCATGGGTAGACCCTACATACAGGCTCACATCTTCCTCTATGTCCTCATATTCCACTACCAACGCCAAGGTCATATCAAACAAAATGGAAATGTTTGATTTATTCTGACATTTCCTTGATTGCATTGACGTGGACATCACGGCCATGTTTTCAAAATAATCCAGTTTAAATTACAATGTCAACAGCACGAAGTTTAACACGGTTTTGTTTTGACGTGCGTTTCCTCTTGTGATAGGTCTTATTTATGGATAAAGCTCAACATATTAAGACGTCAGATTAATTTGCACAGGATGGTGATTTCTAAGGGTGACAGACAAAAACGGTCGGGACTGAGCAAAGGAAGGAGTCACGGGAGGACAGGGTCGTTTGGCGTCATCTCCTATCATCTGCTGTCATCCTGCGCAGGTGGTTGAGGGCTTTGGCGGAAGGATATTAATGACCTAGTAAGGAGGCTGGCAGCGCCTCCGCCTTGGGGATGTGCTGCTTGGTGTCAGAAGAGGAGCTATGCATTCTGAGTCTGCTTGTAGTGCAGATTAATATGACCCCCAACCCTGACCTATAGATGCTGGCCTCCAGAATAACGTGGTCAGTTTCTATATGTAGTCCAGATGTCTAGATTTGGGAAGTAATCATCAAGATCCCTGCTGCCATTCCGACCGGCCCTGGCAGATCTTCTCTGACCTAACCAGAGTCGGGGGAGCTCCTTCCTGGTTTATTTTACTCTTGGTTACTGTCTGTACTATTTTCCATACTCCATTTCTATGTTGCTTCTTTCTACTCTGTAGTTGTCTGTCTCTGTCTGTCTGTCTCACTATCTGTCTGTCTGTCTGTATTTGTCTGTCTGTTTCTTTCTTTCTCTCCCTCTCTCCCTCTCTTTATCTCTTCCTCTCTTTCTCTCTCGTGTTTGAGTGCTACCTCCCACTTCTATATGACAATATGTGTATTTTATGCAAAACCTATGATTATATAATACCACAGGTACGAAATCATGTTCATATCACACGCAACTCCTTTCCACATTCCTTGGAATGGGAAAATCCCAGGTGATTTACTTGCTTATCGTGTAGGCCTATTTCGATTATGTTTAGGCAAACAGTTTAGACAGTCACGCGTACAAAATGAAAAGAGCGTTTTTTTTCTTAAATGCGACAGACACATCGTCACTAACACCACAGCTAATTTTAGATTATGCCCAATCACTGAACATGTTCAGCTTAACACTATAGATTTTAATTATCTTTTTTCTGACCTTTTGAAATAATGTCATGGTTTCAGAATGACGATCAGGAATGTCAACACTTTAAAACCCTTCCAAAAAAATCGTCATATATCATACTTTGTATAAACGGTCATTCTACGAGCCACAAATCCATCCACCCTATTGTGAAGGGTGACATAACGCTACATAGACGTTATCAGACAAATACAAATGCGTTTGTGTTAGCTGGATATTGTGTGGTAAGTTGATAGCAAAGGGATCTAGATACGTGTGTTCCTACCTAACCCTTGCTTCATACCTGATCTTGATACGATAACACAATTAACTATATTATGGACTATCCTGAAACCTCCCTGGACCCACCATTGCCTGATGAACTAGTATTGAAGTGACAATTAGGGTAGTTTACCCTAGAGACATCCACATACCTTGAGACGTCTACCCCAGAATAGCCATTAAATGGGTTTCCTGGTGATTAAGCATTACTAAATAGTTGATTCAATACTCACCAATGAGTTTGCAATGAACATACAGAAGTAAACCCAATTTTATATTCAATGTTGTGGTGATTCGAGGTGGGATGGAGTCACCCAGAGTACCGAATAAAGTCCAAATTTGACTCTTCTACCATAGTGGTTCTCAGAATAGAATAGTTTTATAGGGAGGCTAAGTCACGTCACGTGAGCCCCCGTTCTGAGCTCATGGTATTATCGCCCGCAGGCTTAAAAGATGTTTTTTTCCTCCAATAACTTTGGAAAGAATGAGAGTTGAGCTTAAAATTTCATATATGGTGGGCCTGCAGGTCAACTGAAATATTGTTCATTTTAGTTCCAAATCAGAATTACTTTTACGACATGGTTTAGCGCAAGACTTATTGATTCTTATCTAATGCATAGTTTCGATATCTGCCAGGTCATTGTTAATCACATCCTGATTCCTATCTTTGATTCACACCCAAGCATGACACATGACGTGTGTACCATACTGAACAGCATTTTGTACTCTTCTGGAATGTGCCGAGTCATCAAGTTCATGTACCTCATAAAGGGATAGGCATTTCATGTTATAAGTCGGTTTGGATTAAAGAGACGATTTCATGTTATGTTCTTTTAGATCGAATCCCACATGGCGAAAAATGCCTGTAATACCTCTGCAAATTTTAATATGTTGCGTTTAAGGGACCTTCCCCAAATTCGCAAGGGGTATAAGTATAGAACACAAGGACACTGTTGCGTTTATCCATGCACCCATTGGAGTATTTTGCCTCTGTTGATGTTTATATCTTCGTGAATTATATATTTTCTGGCCTAAAATCGCAAAAGAATGCTTGTGTTCAATATACCCTGTTGTACTTATAACCCTTGCAAATTTGGAGAAGGTCCCATAAACGCAAAAGATTCAAAATCGCAGAGATATTTCAGTCTTTTTTCGCCATGTGGGATTCAACCTTAACATTACCCCATTTTTGCCTAATACTTTGTGCCGATTTGCGTTGTGCGGCACGAATTACATGTGATACTTTGCTAGTTGGTTGATTAGCATTGGTTCATCTAGGTATTAGATAGGATCGAGTCCCTCATCCCGCACTATTGGAGAAAGCTGCATAACAACCATTCTAGCAATGTATGAAAAATACCACGGTCTATTTCTACAAGATATGGAATTTGACATTCTCATTAACTCATCGATATTTATAGCGTATGGACCATAACGCTTATATCTAAGCTTATCACTCTAGTAAGTGGGTGGCGAGGGTTGGTTAGGGCCTTTCTTCACTATAGGCGATATTCAGCCAGAAAGACCATCGTTGCCGACGAACAAGGTGCTGTGGGTATCTGTGAGTGTGTAAGTGGGGGTTGGGTACCTCCATTGTACAACTGCCGGTGCCAAGATAGGTACCGAATCGCTTGAAAAAAAAATCAAACATGAGTTTTTTTCAGGTGGAATATCGTGACAGATATACACATATGTCACGATAGTCGTGTAGTGGAGACAGGCCCTTAGTTCAGTGTATTCTGCTGACTGCGAAGAATTTTCCAATGAAAACTGTTCATTCAGTTGCTTCTTAAATCTTCACGAACCTAAACCCTTAAAGAAATCTTAATCTGCCTTGCCCCACCTGGAGGGTGCACGTGGTGGAGATGGTGGTGATGACAATGGTGGTGTGGAGACACATCTTCCTCCCCCTCACTGAACCGGCGCCCATTATGACGAGGGTGATGCGCAGTCAGATGAGCACGGGTATATACGGAGGCTGTGGTATTTGAGATAGAAACTAACTTTATCTATGCCATCTTTTATAATAACATTTCTAAAGCTCTAAAAGACCATATTCGCCGAGTCTTTCTTGAAGCCGGTCCCACACCATATAAAGGGTATGTCTGTCATGTTATGTCTAGACAGGACTTCCAAGTATAAATAATTAATTGAGTAAAGGCGAAACGCTGAGTCAAATTAATGAGCATATGTCTAGACCATAAGGTAATTATGTAGGTGCCAGGTGCTTATGACCACATGCATGTATGCAAAGGAGCTAAACATATATCACAATAATTCCATCCTCTATGGTACATGTACCATTCATCTTACAATATGTCTTAGCTATAATACCACACTAATCAACAAAATGACACTGACCTAAAGCCTCTAGCTCTGTATCCGAATAGTACTCATCAGACTCATTCCCTTCCATTGGTGACTGCTTCTTGTTGGGTGACTCTATACACAATGGCTTCAAGATAATTAGTAAGCCCCTTCTTCTGTAACATACCAGTGTGTAGATTCCCTAGGTGGCTATCCTATCTCATTGAGGTGAGAACGGCGAGGGTTTGGGATAAAGTAGCCACCAGGATGGCTACAGGACCTGATATGGATATCAACAAGTTACATCAGGGATACCAGATAAGCACTAAGTCCCAGCGATATGTTGGTGATCTCAGCCTATGTGTTGTTATCAGGATCGGCAGCTAGGACAAAGGCAGGGTAGCCTTGCTTGCCTTATTGGGTCTAATCTACTTTGGATCATGGTGAGGGAGTGGGGCTTGCAGGGTGTGGAAAATGATAATGATGAACTGGGGCTGGAGGCTGTTATCTCCTGTTATAATCAGTGAACGTGTTGAGAACGCCGCCCAACGCATTACAGCCAGGTATTAGTGTGGGATTTGCAATGCTAACACAATATCACTTGCCATGTCCTGAATTTTAGCTGCTACAAAATAAATGGTACGGGTGTTTTATTGAGTATAGATTTTAATAATACGGTGTCAGTAAGCGATAATGATATACACAGGTATTTATGTACGGACCCATTATTTACCAAGTCTCTATAGGTCGAGTCCCACATGGCGAAAAATGGCTCAAAAATCTCTGCGATTTTGAATTTGTTGCGATTTTGGGGCCTGTCCAAAATTAGCAAGGGGTATAGCTTCATAATCCACTGTGGCCCTTGTTGGGGCGTTTTATGGCCCCAACAAGGGCCATACAATGCAACAGACAAATTCGCAGAGATATTGAAGCCCTATTTCGCCATGTGGGATTCGACCTGATGAACGTATTTCATTGTGGGCCATACTGAAAGTTATGATGATTTACACACAGCGTTTTTGTCATCGGTAGCATAAACGTCTCATTTATTCAAACTTGTTTACTTACATGAAACCTGATTCAGGCAAGTAAAACATTCTCTGATTTTACAAATGGTCTTAGCAATCCAGCAATACTCAACTCTTGGACGCTAAAGTTATGCCAAAAATGTCAATCCTTGCCGGGCCCTCTCCCGGTTTTCAATCACTTTATCCATTCCCGCCCCGGGTTCGTCATTACGTCAAATGTCGTCTACTGTCGAGTGGCGCCGTGAAAATGTCGTCTGGTAATAGATGTCGGTTCGTTAGTGTCTGTGCGGCCGACCACGTCCCACGGAGAATATCAACAACCCAAGTATAGTTAGGGATCCTGCCCCAGGAGGAACTATGCTAATAACAACCACACACTACATGTACTAGTCCAACTTGTATTTGGAGACCAGTTATATCAATTCCAGATCAGGTCGAATCCCACATGGCGAAAAATGCCTGAAATATCTCTGCGATTTTGAATCTGCTGCATTTTTGGGACCTACCCCAAATTCGCAAGGGTTATAACCACAGTAGGGTGTATAGAACACAAGGACACTGTGGCGTTTTTTCTTATCTACCCTTTGGGATAATATATTGCCTTTGTTGATGTTTATACCTCTGTGAATTATACATCAAAGGGCTAAAATCGCAAAAAAATGCTTGTGTTCTATACACCCTGTTGTACTTATAACCCTTGCGAATTTGGGGTAGGTCCCACAAACGCAACAGATTCAAAATCGCAGAGATATTTCAGGCATTTTTCGCCATGTGGGATTCGACCTATCATACACAAACGATAAACAATAAATAAGTATATTGACTCTGAAAAATATTCCTCAATAGTCTTACATCGCATTATTGAGAAGTACTCTCCTGAATGGCTGTGTGGCTTAAGGGGTTAAGAATAGGTCGAATCCCACATGGCGATTTAGGGCTCAAATATCTCTGCGATTTTGTCCCTTGCGATTTTGGGGTCTTCCTGGGCTCCTAGATCGCAAGGATTGTTCAACTTATACTGAATCCAACACTGAATGAAGACCAATTAAGCAGTTATCCTTGAGATATATGGGCTCAGGAAAGCCCTAAAAGTGCAAGGGACAAAATCGCAGAGATATTTGATCCCTAAATCGCCATGTGGGATTCGACCTTATGCAATGCGGAAGCTTTGGTTAAGTCCTGTTCATGTGGAGGTATGCCTATCAGTTTTATATTGGTTGACCAGTAAATCGACAATCACAATCAGGGCTTAAGCAGTTATTCTATCTTCATAAGTTATCTCCTAGCTCTACTACCACAGTAATACATATATGTTGATGGATAAATTCTTTAAAGGTCGAATCCCACATGGCGAAAAATGGCTGAAATATCTCTGCGATTTTGTCCCTTGAGTTGTATGGCCTTTGTTGAGGCCATAAAACACAAGGGCTACTGCAAACTTGTCCCTAGACCACTGTGGGATTCGGAATGAGTTGGTCAATCCTTGCGTTTTATGGCCCCCACAAGGGCCATACAATGCAAGGGACAAAATCACAGAGATATTTCAGCCATTTTTCGCCATGTGGGATTCGACCTTGTGGGTCTCAAATTTCAGTTGGGGTAGCTACATTGAAAAAAATGTGAAAATAACCACTTTCCACACATGCCCCCTGTCAAAAGTACATGTTTATTAGCTAGGTCATTATCTTTGCACAATGTTTACTACAATGTTCACTGATTACCTGATACATAGATCAAGCCATTTTATTACTGGCATCAATAGGAGGTGTTTTTTCGTGTAAGATCCGGCAAGTGCATTGTCTACACCACACTCCTAGCCATAGGACTGATCCCACACTTGAGAGTAATTATTGGAATTTTGGTATGGACAATACAAGTTATTTGGAAAATAATTACAGGTGATTTGCAAGCTTTAGTTAAGGAGTTAAGACCTTGTTGCCGGATCTTACATTGCCATAAATTCATCTAGATGTATGATGTGTGTATATATATATATATATATATATATATATATATATATATATATATATATATATATATATATATATATATATATATCAACACGGAACAAGGTACGTCCGCGAAGGGGTGCGTGGGCATACCTTTTACCGTGTTGATCCACACACACACACACACACACACACACACACATATATATATATATATATATATATATATATATATATATATATTATTTATATATATATATATATATATATATATATATATATATATATATATATATATATAAAATCATGCTTTCATGATATTTAGGGGTAAAACCACTAGAAAGCGTCAAAATCTACTAAGTAAAAGAGTAATTTTAGATCTATGTGTCTGCTATACGTTGGTAATACCTAATCCAGCAAGAATAAAAGAATTTTCACTATAGCATCGATGATCCAACACATCATACAACCCTATACGAAGAGTGATTTTTCTTTCCTCTGATGCTGTTCAGCCTGGGTAACTCCTATTTGAAATGAACATATGATATATATGCTTTGGTATCATTTTTCTTCGTCATCTAATGAGCAGCCTGTCATATCTTATATTAATCGGCAGTGCAGAACTAACTTTCTGTGGCTCAGAATTGGCACACGCTTGCCCTGGGGCGAAAACGCCACTTAGTCACAGCCCGATTGGGTTTCTATGTTTTCGTCACTTCCATGGAGTAGGCGGGCTGTCATTCCGTCCACCCCTAACAACATCTCTACTCTGGGGGTCTATTTCAAAACAGACAACATTTGCCTCCCATTTGGAGTCCCAACCGATCACCTATCGTACCATTAGTCAATGGGCAATATGTTGCCGTTTGCACCATATTGAATTGTGAAAATACAGTCTTGGGCTATTCAAAATGAAGTAGAAATAGCTAAAGCAAGTGTACGAAGTTGTACTTGAACCCTGTACAATGATGTTTACATAAGGATATAATTCTAAAGATTTAGCCCGATTCTCTGATCGTAGTAGTATTTTCTTGATCGTAGAGCTATTTGGTGATCGTAGGTTGTATTGTAAAAGAACCCAGGGGTCTAAAATACTGCCCCCTTTCCCCCAGAGGCCTAGCTAGTGTTCCCATCCTAGAACCACCTACAAGACTACCAAATATCTGGAGAGGTAAATCTGCTTGGAGAGAAACTGTGTCCTTAACGCAGACTCCTTAACAAGACCAATCTTGGCGATCATACCGGTAACCAACCAACCTATCAGCTTCATTATCACGTGACAGCACGCGGCAGTAAACAGTCTCTGATCATCGTCCAATCAGCCGCTGGTTTCCGCTGAGATCCACACTTAACCTCTATGAGAAGAGCTGTCCACTGGTAACAAGCAGCCCTTGCTAGGACTGGGTCTGCATTTCATCCAATTTCACTGATACAAAATAGACTTCATTTAGAAGGAAAGTGGTCCTTGTTGGTGACCTAGGTTGTGAGTAGGTGCCAAGGGAATATTTATTCCTTCCCCCAAACTCCCCAAATGAGATTGAAAACAAGTTCAAAGCCATGTGGTAAGGGATGATGGCCACTATACCATCCAAGGCAATTAATCCCTCAGATTTTAGATCGATAAAGGCCTACAAATTTTGGTTATTGTACATTGCTGGGGACAGGCCTCACTATCCTTGCCCAGGAACAGCAGAGGAAATCTGCTTATTTTGCATGTTATCAACGAAACAATGGACCTAGACCAAATACCGGTGGAAGGTCTTTGGGCTACCACTTATAGTTTATTACGACTGATAGCTCCCTTTCCGGTGATAAACTTAGCTTCAATGGTATACTATATTTCTGTGTTTCTCTAAGGATAAGAATGGGTCCAGCTGTCATACAAGGGATATGTGTATGATCAATTTGACATATGAGAAATATCATACAGACTAGTGGTTATAGTGTGAAAGAATATCAAGCTCTTATATAGATTCCAGTTGTCACTGGTTTATTCAAGGTTTAGGCACTAGTTATGTATCAGTAATACAAATGTCAATATACATGTAGTTCACACACAGTAGTCATAATACCGTTTTCGTTTTTGCCCACAAAATCTCTGTTATTGCACTGTATTTGCATAATTCTAGGTCCCAATAGGTGGGGTGTGCGCTTATTAGAGCATGTGCGCTTATTAGAACGAATACGGTAAGTGTTCCTCACATACATGTGATAATAATAAGACAGTGTCCAATATAGGTTCTAGGTGGGTTCCCACAACC
The DNA here is from genome assembly GCA_949317995.1 of Acholoe squamosa. Lineage (NCBI taxonomy): Eukaryota > Metazoa > Annelida > Polychaeta > Phyllodocida > Polynoidae > Acholoe > Acholoe squamosa. Next base: position 33,818,448 of record OX439035.1, on the reverse strand, counting down.
TAGCTCCTGGCCTGCTGATAGAGGGACATCCGGGCCATGTCCATTATCTGGACTACGGCATACGTGAGAAGGCGTTAGCACCATTGGAAGTTCACAACACGTGACACTTAACATCTTTTGATATCAAATACTCTATCCCTGTGAATCATAATAACAATCACAGTGATTCCACTCCTACTACCAGCTATAGTCGGATTTGGAGTGGGAAGAAGTGCAGTGAGAACCTTTGTGATTTAGGAAATTGGCAAGAGTCCAAGGTTGCCGATATCCAGAATCACAAACATTTCAGAGCCATTTTTCGTGTAGTGGGATTTGGCCTTTTCCGTGATGCTGAGTGTTCCTGTCCAACCAGATTGCTTATCACACTCTTTCCCGATAAATCCACCCTCTTTATCCTACCGAATGGAGGAAATAAAGCATTTCCCTGCTGCAATATCTTCTGTGGCCTCTCTGCAATAGCCCCCATAATAGCACTCGTAATGAAAGCAATCGGCTTGAGTGCCTCTTGTTTGGTAGTCTTTTGATAATTGCACAGAAGGCCTGGGGTTGGGAGGCCTCGTCCTGGAAGCTTTGTCAGGTAGACCTGGACGGTTCATGGAAGGAATTATGTCCATAAAACCACTAACCCGGTTGCTCCTCCTCTAAGCATTAATTGCGATTGTTTTTTTTTTTATTCGAATTAATTCAGCTATTCCTATTGGTACAATGGACACAATCATGGGAAGTGTAATCAGCTTTTTTCCAAAAAGTTGAATTCGCCTCATTTTATGAAGTGAGATTGTCTCCTGATTATGTTCAACTCCCATATTTCATGAAGAAGAGCAATGCTCTGACCAAGTAGTTCTCTTCACAACAATAAGCTGTCTCATTGTCATACACGCAATTCAATCTTACCAATGCTTTCTATATTGAAAAAAAAATTAATAAATAAATTAATGACCCCAATTGATCTCTAAAATCATGCACATGTACGTCCTTATCACAGTAGCTTTTTCCTTCCTTGTATGGTCTGATGTAATTGTCTGGGGGAGGAAATAACCTTGTTGAGTATAGCAAATGAATTCGGTGGATGTCCACATTCGATTGGTCTATCAAAAAGGTCATTCAGACGGTCTTTAGGAACTGAACACCATAGGGTCTAGAAATAGCCACACCGATTTCCAATATGCTATCATACAACCGCAATGAGGAAGCAGGACACTGGTATTGGGAAGCAGGACACTTCGTCCTGTAAACCTCCACTACCAGGGCACTTCTGGACATTGTAGATCTGCCTTTAGTTAGAGTTTAAATCTCCCTTAGGCCCCAGTTGGACCCCTCAGAGGTCGCCCCGTACTACTCAGGTCGGCCATCAATAGACTTTCGCCTTGGAAGCAGCCTGAGGGCTGAGACTGTATTCTTGGATGGGTGGAGAGAGCGTGTGGGCAGAGGGGTGGATGCACAGGAGCTATATAAGTGATCGATTGTCTGCAGTTGCCGCCTAAATGCATTCAGCAGGTGGTCACTCTGCCGCCCCGCTCCACCTCCCTCCTACCCGGATACCACAGCAGCCAGCGCATATAAACCATCGAGGGAGGGGTGGATTGACTGAGGCTCACCAGTAATTCCTGAGTTACTCACTGGAGCTGCTCTATCAACCCACTACCGGGAGCATATCTCCTTGATTGGCCTTTTCTGTGGCGTTCTTCCTAATTACCCCTGATCTCCTCTCCTCCCTCGAGCTACTCCTAAAGTCATTCCATGACCTCAGGTATAATTAATCACGTCTTCTGACCCTCTTTCTTTTTTCTCTCAGAAAACTTGCCTTCAATGAGAATCAGAAATATTTTCACAAGGCCCATTACTTTTCATGTAAGAAAAGTGTCATATCATGAAGCTGTTTTGGTACCACTAAACGATAATTATAATAGCATGTGGGCCAACAGGCTAAAAACGCTCCTCCAAAGAGGACTTTTAGTACTGGCTTTAGCCACCAGGGCACAATCTATGGGTACAACACTGAAATATAAGCCAAAACATGCTTTATAGCAATTTTTTTTATGGAGAATCCATCTCCACTGAAAGTGTTCTATTTTTGGAATGCAAAAGGAATGTTCGTTGCCATGGCGACATAGAAAATTGACATATATGGCAATTTCTGGTTGCCATGGAAACCATCCCATTATTCCAAATGGGAATTTTTGCCACAATTTATTTTTTAAATCCCTTCAGAAACTCAGAACTGAAGAGAGAGCTCAAAAGTTCCCTCTGGAACCAATTTTACAATATAAAAAACATATTTCTTTGGTTATTTTTCCACAAAACTGTATTTTTTGCATTATAAGTATTTATGCAAGGATATAACACATTTAGAGCTCATTTGCCATTTTCAGTGCACATTGCAACCTATGGTTGACAAGCAATTACAGTAAAACTACTGTGGATACTTTAGCCCAAGATATCTCATTTTAAAGCCTGTGACTTAAACCTTAGAAAACGATTTTCCCCCTGGAGGCATGTTTTCCCTCATCAGGCCACACATAATTATTATGTTAAGCAATATATTGTATTGCTTAACTCAAATATAGGCATAGCTTACAGCAGTCAGGGGGCTTTACTAAGGTCAGCAGCTTTGTCTACAGAGGTCGCACAAATCTAGCTGCTCTCACGGTATTTCATGAATCCACCCTGTATTATATCGAAGGCATGCATTGCCTCGTTGCCATTCCTTGACCAAGCATTATACAGCACATTACCCTTACCGCGTTACCAACCAAGCAACCTGCGCCTCCTATTCCTCCCGCCGGAATTAGTGGAACAAGGTGCCTGACCTTTCTTCTGTTTTTATTTTACTCTGACCAGACCAAAGAGTCTTAACACTATAACCTCTACAATGATGAATCTAACTGTGCTTCTCCTACGGAGCCGTACAGTCTCTCCTATACATGTACAGTTGTAAAACGACTGAAGAAACATTTTCCATATTTTGGAGGTTGATTCTAAGAAACACCTGTTGAGTCATTCTCGTTAAACTGAACAGTGAACCACCATAATGGTATCGCAGTAAAGCAGTGTAGTGTTTACAATGAAACAACAGATGGTAGGCAGTTAACAGTGGCACAAGAAACGCCCTTGAAAATAATGACGCATCTCTGGCAATTCTGGGACAAGGAGTCTACCGTTATTTTGACAACATTTCATTTATAATGTTGCTAGGTATTCACACGTATTTACTCATATCATGTATCATTTCAACAATTAAGAGGTCCGCTTTAGACATTTTCTTTAGACTCTTGACCCTCATCATGTTTTAATAATCCTAACATAACTGACAGTTAACACTATAGAGGAATCCCTGTTCACGTTTCGCAACCTATTCTATATATTGTATACGCCTTGGCCATATCTTTTACTAATGTCAAGAAGATAGACACATAGAATACTACATGCCAATGATAGGAAGTGCTGTGCTCTCATTAGGATTTCTATAGCTCTAGACTGTAGTCAACACTATCCAAACACGTTGTCATTGTCTGAATTATGGACCGTGTCTCCCACATGCATGTGACATGTGATATAAAAAAGGGGAGTCACATATATAAGTAGTACATGTGCCGATTGTGATAAATAGATGTGGGTTTATGTATGTGGGAGATAGGGGAGGTAAAGGGTAATTCAAAATAACAAGGATCCTACCTCCTTTAAGAAGAGACTCAATCAGTTATTGACTTGGTGAGTCATGTATGGGATTGCTTTGGGGATATTGAGTAAGAAGGGGATGAGTGGTCAATCAAGTTGGTGAGCAGCTCCAGAAACTGCTCACAATACAATGCCCGGAAGGCCGAGTTTAACTTTTCAGTACGTCACACAGTGCTATAATTATAGTTCTCAGCACTCCAGGAATGTGTGCCATCAAGGTTGTGGCATGAGCAGCTCTTAAACCCACCACAGTCACCATAGACAAGGCTCAAAACATTGAGGGGACCACACACATGGGACGGGAAAAGGCCATCCTAAAATATCACAAGGGATTAAAAACCAGAGTCTTCCTGTCGTTAATTCCTAAATACAGGTGAAGTAACTATCACCTTCATTCTACTTCTCTATAGTGCAAGCCTGTTTATTGGCTTTCTTTGAGACTGGGAAATTTATAAATGACACTTCCCTTTCCTAAAATAGTTGTTGATGAAATATCTGAATAATTTAATCGTCAGGAATAGCAGCTAGTGTTGTTATTATCAATCAAGAGCTGAATAAATCTAGACACAGGAGGAAGTTATCTCATACTAATATTACTATGGCAATAAAACCTGTCCTTTCATGCGGTCGCTTTGATTGATGACTCTCCTTGTTTGTGTTGGGAAAGAGGAGATCCCTTGAGTAGGATGTAAATATTGGTTTTCACGACTCCTTAAATTTACTTGTGACAATCTGGGATTAATGCGCCGAAGGGGAAGCACAAATGGGCTCTCAGACCTGCCTCCTGATTCGACTAACTCCGCCTGCCTGCAGCAATGCATGGGGAGACCAAACAAATGGTAGGAAAACCTAGGGATTATTTCCTCTAAATTACACTTCTGTCAACTCTGCCTAATTCAACTGAATTGTTGATTTTCAGTCTGCTGTCATTTCTAAGGGCCCGTTGTTCCTGTATTAGGGTAGATGGCTTTTAGAAATAGTTTTCTACGTTGTTATCATGGGTTAACATACCTAATTGAGCTATGCAATCTGCGAATTTGATGATTATTTTCCTCTTAAATCATGCGTATTCCGATCGGGCTTTGAAGGAGATTGGAGGGTTGGCGGTGGTTACCCATGTGTCTGAGCTGGTGATCAGATTAATACCTTTAACAACGATCTGTGTTGAGCCTTAATATGTGGCTTAGCTTCGTTGGAGGCTATGCAACTAACAAAACACACGATCAAAGCTAGCCCAATTAGCCATTTGGTTGGTAATTGGTGTTCATTCCCAGTAATCTACTATTTGCATATCTGGAGGCAGGCCTTCATGATGAGGCCAAGAGTCGGGCGCAAAGGCCAGGCTGAAATTGGCTTTATTGCACACGTGTAAGGGTTTCTAATTATCCTTTCATCAGGAGAATGACATTAAAAATTACAGATCATCACAGTTAATGGAGCAGATAGTTGTCGGTGGAAAAGAATTTACACTTTTTATTACTTAAGTTCAAACTAGTTTGATATTCAAGGCATTGAGTAGGCCAACTCTTAGGCAAATGTAATGCTTGTGATTGAGGGATAATCTATATCGAGGGAGTTGCTCTGTACATATAGCATGAGCGTTGCAACTCTATACAGATCTATAATGTAATAATCCACTGCATACAACTTCAGCATTAATTGTATCGTCATTTTCTTCTTTTTCCAATCAAATCTAACATATGATAGAGGAGGACAAAGCAATCAGAGCAGCTCGGCTTGGTGTTCATTGAAAATGGATATATACCTGTGAGCAGCTCAGCCAGCGCTGCAATATCCTGCTCCCCTACTACCACAGCGCCCACTGTTGGTTCATTGTTTATCCACTAGGCAACAAACTACCCTAAAATCGTTATTGTTGCATCCGTGAGATGTCGCTCTATCCCAATAGGCCAGCATTGACAGTGACTCCTGTTTCAGGCTGCTCCCCTGCCCTCCTCCTGGTGGTGCAGGGAGTAAACCATGGACCCCTTAACACTAGTGTGGTAGTGGCAGTGACTGATCATGTTTGTGTGGTAGGACAATAGGCAAATACAGACAGCCCTAGTCTCTATTGCAGATACATAGATAAAAGATTCTATACTCCTGATTACATTACAATCTACTTAACATAGTCCTTTGGGTCACGCAAATGGGGAAATGTGCATTTACTTAGTTGGTCACCCTAATCAATGTTCATTGCGCAATAACCTTTACTTTGAGTTTTAAACAAAACGTCTAAGTGGGTCTCAAGTTCAACTCATTACTGTCATTCATGGCATTTATTATAAGGCGGCGATAAACCTCGTTCCCTGAAGCTTGGTTATAGATTACGCCATCTACGTCGCAGGCAGTTCCACGAGTGGTCTAGGGTTAAGAACCTAGGAGTAGAGCAATAACCGTCAGGCCCTGCTAGGATCAAGTCTGAAGGACATACAGCAGTAGTTGCCCTTTTGAGCTGGGTCTAAGGTTGAGGCTGGCTGATGGAAGGGCTGGGGAGGGAGTATAGTGTAACACATGACCTTCAATCACGGGGCCTTAGTCTGCTAAGTCGGCCAGGAGAAGGGCTGTATCCTGTGTGGGTGCATTAGGGGATGTGTATGGGCGATTGATGCGGGGACTGCTAGGGGAGTGTGTTGACAACCTCAGCTTTGATGGAGATAACAGGGGTCGCATATAGACAGCAGCCACAAGACAAATGAGGTGTTCTATTCCAAAGGAGACTCCCGCTTGAATATAACTGTTTTAAAATAGTAAGACTAGAAGGCTAGTCTGAAAAGGTCAAATTCTTATTCTCTTTGCTATACATACAGGCTTCCCTGTACCTCTGCTAAACAGGATTATGGATTTTCCCTCTTTCAAAATACCCAAAACGTTAAGAGCACGACAGAACTTTGCGTCTATTGCCATGATTAAAATACTCTGCCAGTCCAGAGCTTTGTCAAAACCTCAAGCACGAACCCGAACCAAACCTTTTAAGGATAGCTTTTTTAATCCTGGGCAAAGAGAAAAGGCTAACAGATGCATCTGTGGTCGTGTGAAAAGATGTATTTGCATTTGCTCTATTCCATGAGTTTCTACAGCTTCGCTGCAGAGTGTTGTATGATGAGCCGTATTCAGTCAAACTCGTGGTAGATCACCTTTCCGTATACTACTTACATACATACGGACATAAGTAGTATATATAAATGAACCTATCACACTGGTTTTGTAGGCTCACGTGCAGTTTTGCATTGTCTATGTGGGTATGCTTTGATGCGTATGGCTTCGTCTTATAGATAGCATAGAATGATCATACGTGTATTCCCTGGCCCAGACTGTGGTAAGCAATTGGGATATCGCAAAAAGTATATCTGCTAATCTATTCCCCATGGGATTTTACCTTTCTTGGATATGTTTGGTGCGGAATATCTGATGGTCAGGTCATTCTATAGTTAGCTGTTCCACTCCTTCAGAAATCTCTGTGTGCACTTAATTGTGCACAGATATATTGCAATATGAGTAGATGAGTCAGATCGTCATAGAGAATGCTTTTAACTTTTAGAGACAGAGACAAAATGTCAATACTGTACCACGGGTGCACAGTGATATGGTTGACAAGGCTCATTTGCTTGTTTAGAGGGTACACAATTGCCACCAGTATATATATATATATATATATATATATATATATATATATATATATATATATATATATATATATATATCTTTAAGTAAGCAATCGTGGAAAAAGTATCGATAGAGATTGATTCATAAACTGCTCTATAATTTAATTATGAGTGTGGTTCATGTCTCCCTACATATCAATGGTTGAGGAATTGCTGTGATTAAATCTGATGTTTTAAATATCATACTGCAGTTGCCATAATGTTTTACTGGAAGCAATAGTGTCAGATGAGATTGTCAGTTTAGTTGAGTGTGTAGCTCACTATGAAGGGTCCTAGAGGCGGCGAGCAGCTCAGTGTGTTGTATTCTATGTGAGGGGAGGGGATGTTAAAGTGTAGGTCCCCTTACAGACAACACGCTGATTCAGCATCTTACGTACCACTGCCTTATACTACATGTGTCACGCGCCCTACCGAGACTAACTGGAACTAAGCAATGCCCACCTGCAACACCCCCATCGCGCCCATTCCAAAGCCCACCCCCTCCCCCAACTCAGCAAAGGACCGAGTCACTCAGTACATTCATATCCCAAATCCGGGTCGTCGATTGTTGCGCCGGTACCTTTCGTGCCTGTAAATTGTTGTAGCATTAAAGCCGAGAACAAGTGGTAATGTGTGCAACCCGTGCCTAGCGGACACTCCCACCCACTCACCCCCTGCAGAAGTGTGTCTTATCAACGGCCTTTTTGTAGCACAGCACGCCCAGTGTAGGGACACATGGTTTATTCCCCACCAATATGCTGCCAACAATATGCACTGACAACACCACACAATATCGTATTAGGTGGCCGACTAATCCAATGATGCTATGAAGAGGGGGTCGGCTTTAGTGGCTTTTGGTGGTGAAATTGCACACCATTTGGCTATTACCGAAGATCTCCGGCATACCCTACTCCAGTAACTCACCTACAGCTCGTGGGCCTATACACGTACAGCCTAGCCTAAATTGAGACCGACCATATAAGGCGCACATAGTGCTTGATATGGACCAGTTTGGTGCCGATTAAGTCTAAAACCAACAAGGGCACACCGCATGCCCCCAGTTTCGCCCCCCCCCCCCCCGAGGTAAATGGGAGTATGAGAGTATCAGTATGAAGATAGGCCTGTTGCCCTTTAGTTGTGGCAAAGCCCTTGGGACCCCGTTTCCTATGCCCACAAGGCTCTCACTGATTGGTTGTGAAGTACTAGAGAAAAGGCCAATCAGACAGCGCCGTGCTGGAGACCTCAGGGACCGGACCCAGTGGGCGATAATACGTGGGGTTGTGAATTGCACGCCGATTGGACGTGACCCTCACACATTGTAGTTCCTGGAGCCACTGACAGGTGTTCCAAGGCTGACAGGGCGTCGTCATTAACGCCATACAGGTGACGTCATTAATGTCACCGTGACTTCTTTCAGGCGCTATTTCCTAAGGGCAGAACGTGTCAAAAGTAACACTCTTCATTGTGTTATTTTTTTCCCTTTAAAAAAATAAATAGAGAATACGATGATGAAGCAATAACTTGGGAACACTCTGTGGAAAGTTCACCATACCTCCAAGACATTCTCTTGTGGAAAAGCAGTGCTGCGTTAAACATGAATTTTGGCTTATGTTACAGCGTTATATTTGCTGGAGCCCCGCCCTGTAAGTGTCTTTGCTCTCATCTACATGTATATCCTTTGAACATAGTCCTCTGCCTCGCCCTGCTGAGTGTCTATGTAATCCACATATTGCGTTTTAGTATACACCTGCACTGCACCAATAGCTTCTATTTATAACTACCTTTCAATAACACTGTGTTGCTATTCTCGGATATCCCCCACGACAAATACCTTAAGCTATGCAACAGGTTTGGGCTTCAAAAGCACGGTCCCTTTTCCCTGCAGACACCTTCTCATGTGTCTGACAGAATGCCATTAAAACGACAGAGAGCTAAGGCGTTGACTATACACACATGTTAATGAGGTAAGGGACGCACACTCTGTGAGAACTGTGCAAGGCAGATTGAAGGAATGGGAACGAAAAGGAGAAACGCAGCTACTGTTAATACAGGTTTTTAATATTTTGATCTAAGTACTGCAATACTTTTGGGATCAACTCCATCGTGCACTTATGCATTACAATGAGTGCATTCTGCGCGAAAACGGCGTTGCGAGGGAGAGATCAATTGACCAATAGGAAAAGATAACACAGTAGGCCTCCATGTGCAGCCATCGAGTCAAATTAAGCCACATGGCTCCACTTCTTTAGGCCCTACTAGTACCCTTGGGTCAATTCCTGTAAGTTCCAATTTTACCACCATTTCCTCCCGGAACCTCAAATTATTTCGCAGAATCGCTGGTGTCGTGAAGGGCTAGAAATGAGGGCGATATCAGGCCATCACTCGAGCTCTGTATTCACTATTGATTAACCAATATGTGCCTGACTAAAAGTTACACTTCAGCTAGTTCAGCATCAGGTCCTCCATCCAATTTCATAGCATGGAGGCTGTGTATATCTCTATAAGCTCTAATCTCTACTTAGCTACTTAACAAATCCTCTCAACCAACCAGGCACATATATAAACACCTTACCGGACCATGATGCAAACTCTACCTCTAAGAGGTCATATTGTTCTACAGTAAATGATTGCCTTTTAGAAGGCTGACACGGGGATGGCAATATGTCTCTAAATCTAGAATCCTCAGTATGTACGGACTATGTCTTTTTGGAAGCACAAGGTCATATTAATCAGTAAAGAGTGGCACTTTCTTGTGTCCATAAATAGACCTGCCGGAGAAATTCTAGCCAAGTTGAAAAGGTTATTTCTTTTGAGTTATTCGGAAGATTTGGTTCTATAACATCTTATTCCTAGACTGAATTAGGTAAACATGACTTACTTGTATCCCAAATGTGTTGTCAAATAAGTATATGTCATTGGCAGATGTTGGCCTTTTTTCTGGAAATAGCAGTTAATGTGTTGAAAATTAACGGAACCTGTTTATGAATAGATGGAGATCATGGGACCGCGGACTGTGGGTGGGGTATGTGGTTTGAGGAAAAGAAAAAAAGCTGGTGGGTGTGGCCTCCAGGTAGAGAAGTGTGAATAAAGCCTAGGCCAAGTGACAGACATCCTCCAGGTATACACAGTGCTGCTATATACCACATCTCCATCTCCCCACCCCAGGGTATTGGTGCTGGCTGTGTAATCCCATCTGGTGGTCGACACACCAGCTAATGGGCTCTGTCATGGACACTGTCTCCCCCCTGGCGGATCAATAAATATTTCCTGACTGATTATGATCTTCAACAGTCTTCACAGGTATCGGCTTGACAGGTGGACGTTTCTTATTATTCCATTTACGTTGTTAAAATTGACATACATGTATATGAAGTGTGGGTTCCAATAGCTTGGCAGATGTGTGCAGCTGTATAACATATGTCACCGTCGTTGGAATGACTGAATGTTATATTTTAATCTTTTTTCGTCTTGCGTTACTGCAAAATAGTCATTTCCTTTCTTCATTGGAAAATAAAGTTGGAAATTTTATGGACCACATCAGAGTAGAAAAATCAGGCCTCCCTAGCCCACTTGAAAGGGTCTATTTCTCCTCTTTCCTATCCCCTCAGGATGTGTGTGGTGCACATATGCGCGGGCACTGACACATTCCTCTGTGAAATTGTGTGATTCGCCATGGATATGTTCTTAGCTGTCGAAATGGCGTTAAACCTCTATTACTCACTCTCATTCAGAGTAGAAATAAAATAGTTCACGGAAGCCAGTTATGCTCTGCTTCCGAATCCCCCTTGTGTTATATATATCCTGTTGGCATTTGAGTTCTCCACTGAGAACAAAGGCCTGCAGTTGACCGACAGAATAAATTGATTCATAATACATTCTTTCTCACTACGTTCATATTATTTCTACGAATTATGAACAGCAACTGTGGCTTCTGCGGTACTGTACCAGCAATCACATGTAGGAAGCACCAAATCGCATCCAGTTGACCACCCCCCTGCATATTATGTACTCAAAAGGATTTTAAGTGAATAATATCAAAACTGGACAAAATTCTATTCATATACATTGCAGTGTATCTAAAATTTAAAAAAAAAAAAACAAAAAAAAAAAAAACATAGAAATATATAAGTTCATTTATGACATGAGATAATGACGATTTAAAAGTAAAATCACATGGGTTCGTCTCAACTTTTCCCTCAATAGAAGTGTATATGTAACGGGTGGGGGTATACGGGTAATTCATGGCCTGCAACCTAGGAAAGACCAGGCAGGGATAGTCTCCCGTCTGGGATGAACGTATCTTCGAACTAAATCAAAATGAGAATCTTAATAGGTACGTATACATAGGTTCTGAACTTATATTCAGAGAAACTAAATTATGTTTTAGTCCACTGCCAATGGGCGCCTTCCATTCTCATCTTTACATTGTGCTCTGAGCAATCTCTTGGACACCGTATACTTTATCAGATGATGTTTGTACTTCTTAACAAAAATGCGGATTTCTGGCCCACTGACTCAATATACTTGGATGATGCCACGTAGGGTAGGAAGAAGGACGTGAAATTGGTGCGTCTGGGCAACACTTAGCATTGATAACAGGCCCTGTAAAGGCCCCCTGTATAGACGTCCTACTTGTCGATGTACTTCAAGTGTATTTGGACAGTACTGGTTGCTGCGATTTGAGGCTTTCCCCCTGTTAGCTGGGGGGGGGGCAGCTCATGGATATCGCAAACTGCTGGAGTTGAAAGCAGCACAAGATATCATAGCTGTATGTGGGTAATTTGATATAGCTGATAATGAACCTGGGGTGCGTATCTCGATATCTAGGTCGGAACAAGGACTTTTGTAAATGTCGATATTTGAGTTGTATGGCCCCCAACCATGTACCTTCTCTCTCTGGGCTTAGGGAGTGGTCATCATTTATCAACAGGAGGGGATGGTGGGTTTGAGGGGGGGGGCGTAAAATTTTCAGACCCCTCCCGAGGGGGGGGGGCTAAAGATATTTTGAACCCTCTTGAGGGGGGGGCTAAAAAAAGTGACCACTCCCTTAGGGGTGAACGAGCGCTTACAGTATGTCCCAATTCCAGGACACACCGGCAGCCGGTGTGTACTGGAATGGGGACATACTGTAAGCCGGACTGATGGCACACCTTACGAGTGAGTGATGAGGGGATCCTGTGATATAAATTGTTTGATATCAGTAGGCCTTGTAGCTAGGAGCCATATCTGCAAGATACCTAGTTACATAGTGGGATAGATTGGAATAGAGCATATGATAGCCTTTCCATCCCTGTGTTCCCCAAATACAGTGTTATAGCACTGCATATAATTATGCAGTACGGGGGAGTTATGCAGTACGGGGCTAATGGAATTAGGTAGGAGAAGGCATGCTAAGCCGGTTCCCTGCAGGTATTTAGGGCAAGATACCCGCAGGCCATGCCTGATGGCATTTTCCCCATATCTTGGAGAGAGGTTCTCTTAAACTCCACTAGATGGCACTTTATCACTCTCCAATCACAGTTTCGATTCCAAACATATGTATAGGAGAGACAGGTAAACCATTTGGGTGCTGGGGTGCCTCTTGTGAGTAAGGGTTAAAATAGGGGATGGTTGACAGCTAACTTCTTAGGCATGGTCTGCCTGTATGATGTCCTCAACATAGAAGCAGGTTGCCAGCCAAAAGGCATGCTTGATGTTATGGGTGATATTTAGCCTATACAGAGAAGGCAAATGAGGCAGAGGGCGATACATGCATCGGTGGTGGCCAAGGACAGGAAAGCCAGAGGTAAGAAGTGTACGCTGCAAACCTAGGCTGGTGGAAAGGTCATCACTGCAGAAGGCTTTAGACGTTCACTGTTTGACTATAGGTTGAGGTTAGGGGCTTATTCGAATCAATGCTACAACTGCCCCTCCCCCCCAACCAGCTAGTCCTATAACGATCGATATCCCTTATGATGCCACCATTATGGCCTATAATAGTGCTACCACTGGTGTGACTGCTTTAACAACTATGTAGTGATTACATGAGCGCCATTCTTACAATCTCAGCCCCAATTGTAAATGGGCTATAAAGGCCACTGTACTGAGTACAGGGCAATCCACATCGGGGCATATGATTTGTGGTAACAGCAACTCCTACTGTTTTCCAAAAATAGAAGCAATCTACTACAAAGCGCTTGCCCCAGTCTAACAGTGTTCATAGGCCATGCCTGCGACCACACGGCCTCCTACTGAGTATTTCAAATATTAGTGGAAATATGATCGGAGTGACTACTGGTGGAAGGGTACTCTCCCGGACCTGTATCAATCTGAGTAGCTTAAAGTGGTTAGCATTGATTACTTTTTGTAGCCATATATTTTCAGTGTAACGTCACGTATTAGATGTAGGTCTTCTCTGGACACCAATGACGAGGACGTGGTGGATGGACCTGTCAGCCGCACATGACAAGGTCCCCAGCCCAGGAGGACGATACAGAAACATTCTAAAGATGACTGCCTTGCCCTAGCCCTAGCTCTCCACTGTGTGGTGAATTCACACTTAATGACGGAATGACTTTCTCAGTATTATCACCAAGATGTCACCGACATGCCTCTGTGTAAAAGAAATGTAGCCATAAAATACACAGAGCTTATCAGCAGAAACATTAATAAGATTAAGATATGAAGGTTGGTTCAACAACAGGTCGCTCAGCAATTAAGAGTTAAGCTAGGGATCCACTGCCACGAGTTTGTTGCGAATTGTACTCGTGCGTGTGCCTTCGCAGAAAACGTTCCAGCAGTGGATCTGCTGCTGCGAGAAACCTCATGCGACGTCGGAGCGGCGTGCGACAACATTCGCAAAAATCAAAATAATTTGATTTTTGCGAATGCTCTGCGAGTAGGTACGCACGACTACAATTCGCAAGTAACTCGCGGCAGTGGATCTGTACCTTTAGTGGACTGGGCCATACTTTTAATACCCTAGACTGTAGTCATGGATACCACGCCCACGCCTTAATTGATTCTACATATTCTGTGCTCTTTCTGCATACTGTATCGGCGAAGTACCTGAGCTTGGTAAGAGTTCATTTGCATACAAAGTTAACTTCTTTCCTTCACCAAGTCCATGCTGTAACCAGAGCCTTTACACATTTGATAGGATTTTATTCATATTTAGAGGCATGTAAACATTCGATGAAATATGAAATGGTCATGGCTATGATATGCTGATGTACGACACTGATAGGATCGATTAGCGTGTTCTAAAGACTGTATCATAAATCTGTGGCTTTAGGGGGTCGTACGTATAAACCTGCAATACCTGCTTTTGAAAAACTTAATTTCGACCACTATCAATTTCAACCACTATCAAGAACCTCTCATAGATTCATTAGCCCACAGAAGTGGAAATGCTCGAGGGACATGCCGAGAAGTGTATGTTAGATTCGTCCATAAATTAAAAAAGAAAATTTCCTTACTACTAAGAATAGAAATATGAAAATCTATCATTACATTGTACACAAGTCCTTTCGTATGCCAATTACATACATTTACAGGCAAATTCTTTTGAGCCATTTACCTCTCATAAAGTGAACAATATTAAAGATTTATAAGCTACCTGGCAGCTGAAAGTTGAAGGTCACACATGTGGAGACTGTACCACAGGGGGCAGTGGTGCTGGCCATTGCAGTGGGGGTCTAAACTTATGAAGTATTTAAGAAAAAAAAGAATATATATATATATATATATATATATATATATATATATATATATATATATATATATACATATATATATATATATATATATATATATATATATATATATATTACAAAACTCCTGAAAATCAGAATAAGGATTATTGAAAAATGAGAAATAAAATCAGGAAAATTTTTAACATGGAGAAACAGTCAATTTTGTAAAGAAACCCCCTTCTTTGTAATGCAAGTCAATAGACTAGTACCTCGGGAGACAGTAGTAGCTTATTCCTCTCAGCCTTGATCTTCTAGGCCCTATAGTGGGCCTGGAGGATTTCTTATCAAATCACTGCAATGACTTCTCTAAAATGATCCAGGATCCTGGATCATTTTCTCATAAGGTAGTGGCCTCACTGATTGGTGCATTCCCCTATGTGCTAATGAATATTTATGAATGAAGCTTGTCCCTTGGGCTTAGGCTGGGATTGAACTTACAACCCTTGGATTTGGAAACCTCTGCTCTCCCAACTGAACTAACCAGGCAATCAATTTACCAGCAGTCAAGGGAACAGCACATTCTCTTGGTTGTAGGGTTAGGGTCAGGATACAACATAGGTAAGTTTTTGACACCTACTTCAACCTGTTTCAATGTCAATGGATCTATGATAAATCTCCCAGACTGTATATAGTACAGTCTGGGCTCATCCGAGACTGTTCTCCTCTCTGCAATGTTCTTAAAACTCTTTACAGGTGTCCATGTGCTTTGTTTAAAAATACCCGGAAAAGGTGATCGTACTATTTTTGGTATGGAGAATGTCTAGATGCGTTATGTTATTATACGTGCATATTTTAAGTATGCTTGTTTTTCAGCACCAATTTGCATTCAGCCTCTCGTATCTGGACACAAGTTACAAGTAACAACACCACATTTCAGACATTAGAATCGAGCTCCTTTCCTGACTACAAGGCAGGTAGGGCAATCTGCAACAACCAGGTACCTGGTATATCAAAAATCCACTGTCAACCTATCAAAGGATGGTATCGACCATGCAGCATTTGAGCTCTCCCATCCAGGCACTTAATAGCAAGCAGGCATCCTATTTCTGTGATACAATGCCTATACCCACCCACCCCATCCCCCGCACGCCCACAATGAGAGGCCACTTTTCCCCGCACAAAATATGCATCTGTTGCACTTTCTCTAGGTACTCCAAACCAGTGAATGGGTGTGTCGTTGTTAAAGCAAGTCTCTGTAATCAGAGAAGAGTTTAAACACTTTTGGTCCATATAATGTTACACATAGAACTGCACACTTCGGCTGAACTTTTGGTGTTCCTCTGCTCAAGAAGAATTACAGCCACCCAATGGCCTAAGCTCTTACCTCTGATTGTATTCAAAACCATTAGAAGCACATTAATGTTATTTGATGTGTGCTGTTCAATCTAGCGTTTTCCTTCAGAAGGGCTTAAAATAATAATCTTACGATTCTTTTTCCTTTCTCTCTTTTTTAAGGGTTTAATCTGTTTATTGACCACAAGGATATATGCAAGATTCGCATTTATCCAATATACCTTGTATAACGTCTGCTGTTGGGTTAGTTAACAAGGATAGTGTAGGTGGGACATTGTTCATAAAACACACGTGTATTCTTTTCTATAGTTATATGGAAGATTTATAAATGTGCATTATGACATGGTGAATCAACTCATGCCTTTCAAACAGGGGTTGGATAATAGATTAGGGAATATTCTGCAATCAATTGCATCTTGCATTGTAGCATTCCTACCGTTTTCATTGAAAACAGTCGCGAACTATATATAACAAAGCAGGATTATAGGTGCGACACATCCAATTTTGCATCACCTGTATGCCATTGGCTGGGACCTATGAATTCTATGAAAAATAAATCTAGAGAAAATTATGTGCAATTTCACCCATTACGTGAATAATATTAAAATGCATGAATGCTCTCTTAGCCGGGATCACATTGTGGACAAACCCATGCAATTGGTTCAGTCTAAACACATTGGGACCTTCAGCACATTATGTTTTCAGAAAATATCAGTCTTGATATACCAATCGTGTATCTCTGTCTTACGTTAACCTTTTGGTGCCCAGAATTATTTGAAGATTTTACATTATTTCACAATTATATTACTTAGTTGATGAACCCATGTGTTATTTTGATATTGGCTCTGTATTGCATTTCCTGAATACTCATAACTCAGTGAAGACTTTCAGTTAAGGACACGGAATTTATTGGTTAGGTTTGGTAACCATAGTTACATGTGTGTGTGTGTGTGTGTGTGTGTGTGTGTGTGTGTGTGTGTACTACCACTCAGGAGACATGATGTGCTAGTAACAATGCATGGACTATCTCTATGGATATGAACATTTCTTTTAGAATCTAATGGGAGTATGGGACATTGGATGTATATGATCTAGCATAATAATTGTGTCATGTCTGGTCTTAGCCCCCTGGAGGGTGGCCCTCTAATGAATCATTTTCAAATTTTGACTCCCTTTGTTAGGTATAATGGTAAAAATGGATGGTTGTATTGTGATGGGGAGGTCATGGCGCTTCTATAGAGGGTATTTACAAATAAGCAAGAGGTAAAACTTTGGTTTTGGGGAAACTAAATGCTTAACCCCTAGGTGCCCAAGCGCACTTATTGGAGCCCCCGTTTAAAACTGCGACTATAACCTATTACATGTTTTCATGAGACACCACATGCTCCTGCAAAGCATGAGTATCATAAAACCCATAGTCCAATTGGCCTCCCTCGTCCAAATAAGCCATACGTACAGTCTATTTAAATTCTTGTCATCGAGGCCTAGTGACCTATGGGTATATGGGTATGAGGTATGTTGGAACAACAATGAAAATTGGTTACTATATATAGTATAGTACATGTAATATGCCTGCTCTGATTGAAAACGAAGGTTTCCAAGGAGGACGCATATGTTACCTGTCGTTGTTCACAAACAGCCCAATGTCATATACCCTGGATATGACATTATATTTTGATAGCTCTAGGTCAACATGGGTAATGGTATGCACAGAGTCAATCTAAGTAATGCAATTCTACCATGAACCCAATTGCATAGGCCCAAAAGATCACAACACTGTAACAATTAGAGTCCCGGGGAAAACATATCATGTGGAAATCATGTGACGTTACTATGTCTAAGCACTTTATATTCAGTCAAAACCGACACCATCAGACGTTATATATACCCTTGCCGTGACACGAAACCACGTGTTCAAACCACCATTACAGAGCAAGAGGGTGGGACAGACAGGAAAGGGAGGGCAACTGCACGGGAGGACCTGGAAAGGGGAAAGGGAACTGATATAACATCAGCCAGATCGGTCCTAGTATCATATGGCTTCTTGTGCACAAAAAGGCGGTTGCTGTAAATAGAAACAGAGAATGAGAGAGACAGGCTCTTAGACACTCCTACTCGGGATGGATAGATAGACAGACAGATAGACAGGACGACAGGCTGAAGAAAGGGGGGGGGGGTCAAAATAACGGCAATGATAAGCATGTGATAAAGCATGTGATAAAGCTTACTATATCAGATACGGTCGCTGTATGTACTGAAAGCCCGGGACTTGATACTGTTATAGCTTGATACTGTCGTAGCTCCAGGCCTCACTTGATCGATTGGAATACAGAACAATTTGCAGCGTCAGTATTGCAGCCATTTCAATGCCCCCCAGAAGACGGAACTTCATTCCCCCATCTCCTCATCTATCTCTGATATGAAGCTATACGTTTAAGGTGCAATATGTGCCTACCTGATTGTGAATAGAATGGTGACTGCCTTGTACTGATGGTGGGTGACTGTCCTCAGAGCTGTGTTTATCGGCAAATGCTCAGAACGCCAGCTACAGCTGCAAAGCCTTTTCCCTTCTTATCAGTAGTCCGCAAAGTAAGTGTTTTAACCCAGCCTGTTCACACACAGCCAGTCTGGCCTAGCCTCAGCTGCTCTCAGGCTTTAAAAAAAACCTGCCCCCTCTGAGCACTATCAGTCTCAGGCTTTACACTCACCTCCTCTGAGTAGATTCGAGCAGCTCAACGTTCGGGAGCTGTTCCCTCAGTCAGCTGCACGTTGATAGAGTCAATCAGCCATAGCTGCCTATCAGCAGGCCGGTATGTTTTGGAGCACACCTCCGCTACATACTGCTACTAGAGTGCCTTGCATCTCTACCTATGAGAGGAAGGCAACACCATGCGTATAGCACGCATACACCACATGGAGCTGCTCATTGGAGCTGACTGCTGGAAAAGGAGCTGCTCCCTGCCTTGTGTGCTGGTGGTAGTGCGTGCTGGTATACAAGCGACGGTGCACCAGGTTATAGATCCCCTCCCCTTCCCGGATGTGGATACAAAGCACGCCCCATCTTGCTGGGTCTCTTCTAGCCTCCCGGGGGCTCGCGTTATCTCGTGCAGCATTGTAGCATCTCGTGTCTACAGTCAGTCTTGTGGTGAGCATCTCGTGTGGCCCTTCGCCCTTTGTTGGTCTATTTAACCGTTATTGACCTCAACGCTGTTTTAATGTATTGATGTGAACTCTATGAGTCTCCTGTTGCATCAGGCCTTCTCATCCTATGTTATTACACGACTGAATCTATTATTACAATGTATTATAGTGTGTCGTTACACAGTCTAAACTACTGTCACAAAGCATGTTGTATCACATTCCTCCTTACAATGGGGAAATGGTTGGTGGGATTGTATTCAGCCACCACACCAGAGAAGGGATTTAAAGCAGACTGAGGAATGTTTTGGGAGATCAATGTCAGGAGGGGAGTATATAGAGAGATGGACTAGCCAAAGGGAATGGGTGAATGAAGATGGAGCGGTGGCCAATACTGAGGTATTATAGGGGTGGAAATTACAAGGTACAGGCTCAAGCGAAATAGATGCAAAAATAGGCTGGCCAGTGGCAAGCAGGATGGGAGGGGGCTGAGAGATCAGGAGTGAAAGGTGGTGAGGAAGGATAGACCGACGTCCAGAGTTGCTTTCTTGGTGATGGCTACGAAAAAGGAGTTGACCTAAACCACACGAGCGTGGCATCACCTGGCCTTTGGTGCAAGCAGTAATTCATTGCTGCTTTGGCAGTGGCAGACTAGGCAATCTAGGGTGGTCGTCAATTAAGGCTTGCGCAGGTGTGGGGCTGGTGGTTGGGGATATCGGAGTAGGGTTGCATTATTGCCACGTCAGTGAGACACATCTCACTAGGGAGCGTCATACAAGAAGTGACAGTCGGAGACTGCAGGCACCGCCTGGTGATGAGCACTGCCTACTTCAGGTAAGGGGGGTGGGGAATCTATATTGGTTAAAGCTCATTGGGGGAAATATCTCTATTGGGTTCAATGGAAACCACATTGCATGTCACAATATTTGATCACTGGTGAAGCAGATAATTATCTCTTCTGAATTGGCCTACGTGGTTTTCTCCGTGACGCCCTTTTTAAAATGGAGACAGCTTCGTTTCTGTACATTACGTAATAACCGTAGATCACTTAGCATCAGACATAAATGAATTATTGAAGAGCGTTGCCATGACGTATGGATTCTTGGCCTTTAAGTATCAATGGCACCTGATTTGATGGTTTGACATCTCTAATACCCAAAGTCCACTTGGCCTCATTTTATTGCGAATGAGCCAGAAAACCCTATATAAAATCTGGCAAATGAGGCCTAGAGAAGTATGCTAAAAGACCCATACTCCACTTGGCCTCGGTTGCCTGAGTGAGCCATACAAATCTGCCGGCAGAAGCCTAGGCCAAAAAAAGAAGGTGTGTTTCCAGTTACAGTTTTTTTTTTGGAGGGGGGGGGCTGGGAGAGGATCTTCCTCCTGTCCAGTACAGGCATGTTTTATATCAAAAGAAACCTAATTTCAAGGTGAATCTGAGATAGTCCGTCAATATAATAAGGGAGTGGTAGTTATTCAAGGTTGGTGGTGGTTTTTAGGGGGGGGGGTAAAAATTTTGGACCCCTCCTGAGGGGGGCGTGAAAAAAATGTGTGTTTCTACAGTTAAAAGGGAAGCATAAAAAATGTTTGCATATCCGCGCATATACCGCCCCTCCTGTTGATAAATGATGACCACTCCCTAACATATAAGGCAACATGGGATATGACCAATGCCTTTATTTTTTACGATCTTAAAACAAGATAATCCAACAGTATGTACCGAATCATGGGTCACTACCAGGTCATCGGGCCAGGGCATGGAAGACAAGAACATCACATTCCATGGGGGGATGGCAATTTATTTTTTTGGCCTCTGGCCACCGAAATTCTTAGCTTTAAAAGTCTGTAATCCAAGTTATTATGATAACATGGCCTAAGTCAAATAGATAAAAAGTGTATTATGAACACTGCATATTGGCTTTATCAGCAGATAGAGCTCTTTCCAAAGAGTGGTCTGCCATTTTTGTACATCTATTGGTGTTGATACTATGGTCCTGTCAAAAAAAAAATTGCCATCCCCTGTTTTGCTAAGGTCGGTCAGGTAACTGGAAACAAACCTTTTTTTGGCCCTAGTGGACTATGGGTATCATAGGGCAAGTTTCCTCGAGTATGCACCAAATCTATCATAAGGTTCAGTCCTGATTTAGATATTCGGTCAGTTTTGGGACTTTAACAAAACTTTATTCATTTTTTTAGTAATTTTGTTAATCAATTATTACATTCTGCTGGAGAGCTTTCAGGACAACGTGGTGAACACTGTATTAGAACTTATACTTCATAAATGATATACTGTCGACCTCCAGTGAGAGATCCTACTGCTGTTGTATACTCCATGTCTTTTTGATTTTGTTGATAATACCCATAGTCCACTAGCCGTCTATCACTAGATTTAATATAGGCTAATTCATGCGATATGGGCCAAGTGGACTATGGGTTTGATGGGACTAAACCCATAATTTCCTGGTTTTAGGACATTCCCCCCTAGAAAACTCCTACCCGGTTAATTCCCCTCTGGGAGTTTCTCACCCGGAGACCCCCCCTCCCCAACCACAGCTAAGTTTGTGAAATTTCCCCAAAAATTTAAAATGGCATAATGTTTCTTTCTACTTCTTGAATATTCTAAATCCAAAAGACTATAGTTAGCCAGGGCCACCACATGAACTCCCTTTGCTGATGTATCAATTTCATTGTAGAGAAAGGGCTCTAAGCCTATCCCTAACTTTAATCCTAAACCAAATCCTGTCCCTATATTCCTAGCCATAAATCTATTCATGAAGATAGCAATAATATCCTTGAAAAGATAAGTTAGAGAACTTTTCTAACGATATCTTTAAACTGTCTGTGCAAAAGACCACTGTTGACAGTGTACACTATTGACTATAGCTATAGAGAAACATAGTCAAACGTTTTCAATGTACCTTTGTACAGTGTCTGTGATATTGGTCAGTAATTATAGCGGTATCTATCATATAAAATGTCGATGTAGGAGAAACATGTTATTGCCCATTTGCCCTGATGTATATGAGCTTCATTAATACATGCCCTCAGACATTGCAGTATCAGCTCGGCAGTGCACCTGGTTTCCGCCCGACATACATTACACACCATAGGTTAATAGATACACACATTAATTACTAACTAGGAATGGGGAATAGACACAGCTTGGCAGGGATTCTCTTGAGATCCATTATAAAAATATCACCAAAGGCCCTCATTAAATAACCTCCTCAATTAGCCTGATTTGATTACTCTTTAATGAATTCTAAGTGAGTCATAAACAATGGATTAGATGGTGCAGGCACAGGTACAGATCCTACAGAGAAGGCCAGTAATTGGTTTTTTATTGATTAATAATTGCTAGGTCTTTTAGCTACTTTGTAATTAATGCCAAAGGTATGTTCTACCCAGTGGCAAAAGCACAATGTCATTTGTGCCTCATTGTATTCAATTTCAGGAACTGAAGAAACCTATATTAATAATATTTTCTTCATCAATTGCATCATAGCAGATGCATCTATATTGAAGGAATGACACCTTTCACAGTTCTGTATCACATAGATTGCCAGATTCCTATCAATACATAAAGGCTGAGACAATTGAGGAAGAGGATAATTATATTTTGGTAGCCAAAATGGTTTCAACATTGATAGTTTAGTCAGTAATTATAGTGGTATCTATCATATAAAATGTCGATGTAGGAGAAACATGTTATTGCCCATTTTCCCTGAAGTATATGAGCTTCATTAATACATGCCCTCAGACATTGTAGTATCAGCTCGGCAGTGTACCTGGTTTCCGCCCGACATGTACACACAATAGGTTAATAGATACACACATTAATTACTAACTACGAATGGGGAATAGACACAGCTTAGCGGGGATTCTCTAGAGATCCATTATGAAAATATCACCAAAGGCCCTCATTAAATAACCTCCTCAATTAGCCTGATTTGATTACTCTTTAATGAATTCTAAGTGAGTCATAAACAATGGTTTAGATGGTGCAGGCACAGGTACAGATCCTACAGAGAAGGCCAGTAATTGGTTTTTTATTGATTAATAATTGCTAGGTCTTTTAGCTACTTTGTCATTAATGACAAAGGTATGTTCTACCCAGTGGCAAAAGCACAATGCCATTTGTGCCTCATTGTATTCAATTTCAGGAACTGAAGAAAATTATATTAAAAATATTTTCTTCATCAATTGCATCATAGCAGATGCATCTATATTGAAGGAACGACACCTTTCACAGTTCTGGATCACATAGATTGCCAGATTCCTATCAATACATAAAGACTGAGACAATTGAGGAAGAGGATAATTATATTTTGGTAGCCATTTACCCCTTATCAAATTGACGATGGTTACAAGGGTAGTTTTAATCTGTGACGGGGTGCAAGACCTACACCTCTACACTCCCTCATTTTCTACCTTCCATTCCTCTTTGTAGAAGGCTTGGTGCATAGGCTAACAGCATAGAACATCTCTGTTTTAATGATTTTCAATGACGTGAAATGCCCCAATAGGATAAGTCGAGGCCGCAATCGACCACCTTCCTTCACAGTCGAAGACGCACAGAAGACTATGTAGATAAGGCCAGGTGTACACCACACACTGCACGCTTTTTGATGCTAGAACCAACAGTAGCGTGACATGTGATATAAAACTACAGGAATCTTCATAGAGTTGCAACATAGAAGGTGTTGACTCTGCCTTTGCTATAAATATGACTATAGATCGATGCAACAAGAAAGGTTGACTTTTCAAAGTAGATGTTGATAGCATTTTTGGACTTTTTTGTAGGTTGCACATGTTCATTTGCAGGCCTGCCATAATATACACATCATTTGATCGAAATTTATCTTGAAATTCGCCCTATATGTAAGTTGTTTGCACATGTGGATGACAGGCAAATTTATGAGCATTCCACCAAAATTAAACTAACCACAACTTTATTCATGAAAAAGTTACCTTTTCTTGCTGCATGGGTCTATAGAGGGATGGGTGGAAGGGCGAGGGACTCACTGATCTAAATATAGATCAGAGGGATATCATTGTCTGTTAGAATCTATATTGGCTCGCCATACACGTTTATATCAAAGGGGGCTTTTCACCTAGTACAACTATACAGGTGAGCGGTTTAAACAGGTAGGTCGGCAGAAGATATTAGTACACAAAATACATGCCATGCATACCAACCACTCCGTATGAACAGGTATATACCGGAGTCTGCATAATGTCATGCTTAATGTTAAATGGAATGCATGTAGGAGATGCTCCACTTGCCTCATGCATGCATGTCTAATTGATAATCTGACCTTCACATGAGATCCGTTTCTTTCTTCTTCTCAGTTTAATGTACTCTATCATCAAGTATACATTGCCTGAAACAGAATGGAGGCACCCAACAGATTTTACCAGAGGGGAAAAGTGTATCTTAGATGTCTGTGGTAATCCAATTGGAAGGTGAGTGATACATAATGTACATCCCCTACCTATCATTCTATCTTTGATTAACCCCACCTCTTAAATTGCTTCAGTTTGTGCAAATATATGCAAGTTCGTTTTATAATTACTCCTGTCTTTGTATCTGTTTGTGTGTGCACCTGTTTGATCTCTCTGTCCACTGCCCTCTCCGTCCATCCGTCTGGCTCTCACCTCTCTCTCTCTCTCTCTCTCTCTCTCTCTCTCTCTCTCTCTCTCTCTCTATCTATCTATCTATCTATCTATCTATCACTCTCGCCCTCTTACCCCCTTGCTGCCCCTGTCCTCTTTGATAATGCAAGAGCCATTGGCGTCTGTCCTAAGGCTATATTTGTCCATCTCACATTCCTCTGTCTACGGTAACAAAGCATACCCTAGCATGACTCTCCTGGAGGAGGGGGTTGTAGCAGGAGGAGGGGCTGATGGATGAGGCTTTCCCTTGGTTTGAGCTAAGTTTAGTAACACCCAGCATCGCTACCAGCACTGCCAGTGGTACAGCAATGCCGTGGTACAAGGCACAGAGCACTGTTTATTCTGATGATATGTTGGCAGATATGCATTTTTAGCACATTAATTCTGCCATCCTTTTGACATAATTATGCACAAGTAAAAATGTCATAGTAATATATGTGCTTGCCTACACCCCATCTGATATAGGATTATTTGTTCAAATTGCACATCTATGTTATTTTAAACATAGTCCGAATTAAATCGAAAATAGATTGATTGATTCTTCATTATCATTTCATGCTGAGGTGATACATATTGTAAATGTATGAAATTTAATTATCATGAATCTATGAGGACTGGCTTTGATGCTTATGGCGGTGACATACAATGGTGATCTCAGCTTCCTTTGAAATGGGGATGCAAAATGTGGAGAACGGCACTTTCCACTACAGCCTTTGATTACTGCCTGTCAGCCTAATTACCTGCTCTGTGCCTCCCAAGGGCCTTACTGGAGGAAGTTCCAGTGATGCACCTACACCATTCTTATAATCACCAAGGGCATGTATATACCGGAGTCTGCATTATGTCATGCTTAATGTTAAATGGAATGCATGTAGGAGAGTCTCTTTAATATGGAAATACAAGTATGCTCCACTTGCCTCATGCATGCATGTCTAATTGATAATCTGACCTTCATATGAGATCCGTTTCTTTCTTCTTCTTAGTTTAATGCACTCCATCATTACATATACATTGCCTGAAACAGAATGGAGGCACCCAACAGATTTTACCAGAGGGGAAAAGTGTATCTTAGATGTCTAAAGCTGTGGTAATCCAATTGGAAGGTGGGTGATACATAATGGACATCCCCTACCTATCATTCCATCTTTGATTATCCCTCGGAAACCTAAGCGTTTCCAGAAACCTATGAGAGGTGGAGTCACGCATGCGCAGTCAGTTTAGGAAAACGCGGCATCAAAAACAGTCAGTTCTTACAGTTCACCACTGTTTAGCCTGGTAAGTATGGTTCTTTTTGATATTTAGCATTCCCTGCTTCAGGGAACCGTTATGAACGTATTCTGCAGCCTTGGTTCCCCCCGGAACCTTGGATGTTCAGCAGATTCTTAGTTATTTAGGATTCTGTACTGGCTCCCCTTGCACCCGGATCAACGCTGGGAACTAGGTCACGGTGGCATCCTTCTCCCTGGGCTGTCCCAGCTCTGGACTAACCTGCACCCCCTGGTGCCAAACTGTCCGGCTTTAGACATATTTGAGCCTTAATGATCGATTTGCTGCCCCCCGGCAGCTCACAGATCAGCTTAGGATGAGTTATTCGCCCTTTTAGCGTATAAATCGCTCACATTCGCTCAGAAATCGCTCAGCTTGACCTCGTCCCCCGACAACCAGAGCTGAAGTGACACCCCTTACGCACGGCCGGGCCAGACCCTTGCTGCCGTGGCCGAGCAGGTTAAGGCGCTGGAATAGTTTCTCCAGTCACCGTCTTTTTGGGGCTGGCGCCACGGTACATCAGGAGATCGTGGGTTCGAATCCTGTTAACGGCGCAGTTTTGCGCACTGGCCCCCCCCCCTTGATTAACCCCACCTCTTAAATTACTTCAGTTTGACTCTCCTGAGCCGGGGGTTCTAGCAGGAGGAGTGGCTGATGGTTGAGGCTTTCCCTTGGTTTGAGCTAAGTTTAGTAACACCCAACATCGCTACAAGCACTGCCAGTGATACAGCAAAGCCGTGGTATAAGGCACAGAGCACTGTTTATTTTGACGATATGTTGGCAGATATGCATTTTTAGCACACTAATTCTGCCACCCTTTTGACATAGTTATGCACAAGTAAAAATGTAGTAATATGTGTGCTTGCCTACACCCCATTTGATATAGGATTATTTGGGGCAAATTGCACGTCTATGTTATTTTGAACATAGTCCGGATTAATTCGGAAATAGATTGATTGATTCTTCATTACCATTTCATGAATGCGGAGGTGATGTATGACATTTAATCATCATGAATCTATGAAGACTGGCTTTGATGCTTATGGCGGTGACATACAATGGTGATCTCAGCTTCCTTTGTAATGGGGATGCATAATGTGGAGAACGGCACTTTCCACTACAGCCTTTGATTACTGCCTGTCAGCCTAATTACCTGTTGTGTGCCTCCCAAGGGTCTTACTGGAGGAAGTTCCAGTGATGCACCTACACCATTCTTATAATCACCAAGGGCAATGCCACGTATGGATAAAATAGTGTCATTTCCTGTCACTATCCCCTCTGTCTTTATAAATACAGGTGCCATGTTGGACCCAGAAGCCCTGGACCGCCCCCTATTGGTCCTAAGGGGAATGGCTTCTGGATATTAGCATGCAGCCGGCTACATCTCGACACAACTCCACTGGCACCAACCCAAGAGACACCTGGTAGGCAAATCCTGAAGTAAATTGGCTTGGCCTGCAAATGGCCCTACTGGTCTGGGCGCGACTAGCTGACAGATGAGCCTGGTTGGCGGACAGATCAGGTTGAATTAGGAAGGGCCAGTGTCTACCAAGATGGCCACAGCCTTACTGTGTAATCTAATATTAGGTGCAAACTACCCACAGTGATCTACGTACCTAAATTCCTTCCCATGTTGGAAATACTGAAATGTTGCATCTCCTGATTTAGAGTTAGACATATCTCAATGTATGCTATGGTGCATCATTGCTCTACTCCTCAAAAAGGTTTTTCGTACATACTGTTAGTGAAGTGTATTCAATGAAAGAATACACTTTAATGTCCCTGAACCTGTGGCATTTCACAATCAAACTTCTCTCTATAATGGGTTCAGAATCTGGCACATCGAAGCTTTTTGAATTGTATGAAAGAGGGTTTCAATAGCGAGCAATGAGGATTTTTTCAAGTAACGTTTTTAGATTGCATATATGTGATAAAGCTGTTGAGCAATGGGTACATATCCTATCTTGTGACATTAGTTAGGCCTGACCTCTGGAATCTCTGTTCACATTAGTCTTAATGGACCAGGTAGATTCCACCTGCTGTTCACTATGATGCTAGTCGTTGATCAGCAGTGGTGGGGGTCTGAGGCAATCATCCTGCCTCACCGTGTGATCCTGCCGGTCAGAGTTAATCTTATTTGTCTGGTTAATTGATTTAATACCTCTGACCTACACCCAACGTCCACTCAGAGGTCAAACCGAACATATTGTGGATAAACCTGTCCTTCATTCAGAATTATATTCAGAATTGGTATCTGCAGCAGAGCTTATGCATTTGTAACATTGCAAATTGGACAGCCTTGTGTTCCATCTCTTTAATCATTTATATATTA
This sequence comes from Acholoe squamosa, assembly GCA_949317995.1. NCBI lineage: Eukaryota > Metazoa > Annelida > Polychaeta > Phyllodocida > Polynoidae > Acholoe > Acholoe squamosa. The sequence goes on along the minus strand of OX439035.1, from coordinate 33,789,688 downwards.
TATATTGTTCGGAAAATTGCGCCATTACTTGAACAGTCTTTAGCTAATAAACCGTATACAGATGTAGGCGAATGGATTCCCCGCCCCAGTAGAACGACGCGCAGGGGCAGGTCGCCGTGGGTCAGGTCGCTGGGCAACCACAGGTTTCCCTTGTGGTATCACTGGGCCCAGGTGTACTGGAATGTGGTTATGTCAGGCCAGGGGAAGTAGCTCAGCGGTAGAGTGCTCGCTTGCAAGTCTAAAGACCCAGGTTCGAATCCCGGCGTTTCCAAAAACGGTTTCACCGACCTCTGCACTAGTGGAAACACTGAGTATTCCTGACCCCTGTGGGGACTACAGACCTCGGTGCCTGGTCCATTGTGATCAACTGGTGATACAGCGAGTGGTTCAACACATTATTACTGGGAAACTTGGAAACAGGTGGCACCCACAGTGTTTCCTGGGAACAGGAAATATTCTCGCTGTGTGTGACTCAGTACTGGTTAAGTAGGGTGGTTGAAGCTGTTTGGGGGCTGTTTGGGGAAACGGATTCCACGCACCTGTTAGACCGACTCGTAGCGTCGGCCAACCCCTGTTTCCCTTGTGGTATCAGTGGTAGAGTGCTGGCTTGCAAGTCGGAAGACCCGGGTTCAAATCCTGGTGTTTCCAAAACTTTTTCACTGACCTCTACCAGTGACGGATTTAGACCGGGGGGGCGTGCCCCCTCCTTTTCCTTGTAGATTATTTAAATCTGAAATTTGGCCAACAAGGGAGACAACCTGGCTCCCACTCATGAAGAAGCAGGTCGTTTGGACAGATTATTGTGGACTTCTGTCTATCTCTCATACTCAAACGACAGACACAGCAGGGCGGACAGGACGGAAATGTCACTTACCCTATATAGTTTTATGATTTTCCTATAATGGGATGGTTTTATTTATTCTGTGGATGAAAAAAAAATAGAAAGGCTGTTCTGGTAATTGAATCAATTACAACTTCACTTTTACATTTACAGCTTTTCTATCGATCAAAATGAGGCCACTCTAAAAAAAGAGTTGTTTCTCAACACCGAACCATAAAAAAGTGACGAATGATTACTTCAGTAATTGTGTATCTACATATATGCATTGCAGCCCACCACAGACAACTGTGGGGGAAGAAAACATGTATATGTATGTGTATTTGAAATCATTGACATTTTGCAAGTGTGCTTATGTTTATTATCGTGGACTTCTGTCTATCTCTCATACTCAAACGACAGACACAGCAGGGTGGACAGGACGGAAATGTCACTTACCCTATATAGTTTTATGATTTTCCTATAATGGGATGGTTTTATTTATTCTGTGGATGAAAAAAAAATAGAAAGGCTGTTCTGGTAATTGAATCAATTACAACTTCACTTTTACATTTACAGCTTTTCTATCGATCAAAATGAGGCCACTCTAAAAAAAGAGTTGTTTCTCAACACCGAACCATAAAAAAGTGACGAATGATTACTTCAGTAATTGTGTATCTACATATATGCATTGCAGCCCACCACAGACAACTGTGGGGGAAGAAACATGTATATGTATGTGTATTTGAAATCATTGACATTTTGCAAGTGTGCTTATGTTTATTATTGATAGCAAGTTGCATTTCTGAAGCCATAGGCTTTTTAAAAGTAACTCTTTTTTTACAGTGGCATAGTCATAGCTACCAATAAAAAGGAAATTAATCAATCAATGACTGAATCCAGGAAAAATAATTAATCAAAGACTGAACTCAGGGAAGATGAAAATCACACTGTGGAAGTGATAATCATAGCTACCAATAAAAAGGAAATTAATCAATCAATGACTGAATCCAGGAAAAATAATTAATCAAAGACTGAACTCAGGGAAGATGAAAATCACACTGTGGAAGTCATAACAGAAAAATGAAAACAGGTAGCACAACTTCACCATGGAAATATGTTCATAAACATCACATTCAAATTAGGGCATCCAAAGTAATTCCTTTCAATTTTCTTATAAGCTGATATTATCATGATTCAGGGATTATACATGTAGTAATACTGCTCGAGCTTGTTGCTCAACCATAACCCAGTCCGATGCAACCAAATGTATAGCCCCATAGGAATCATGAGTATCAAGTCCCCAAAATATCAAATAAAAAACTATACAACACCAATGCATACATATCCTGACTCTATCCTTGATTAGGTAAATGCTATGGTCGTATCTACAGAAATAGGTTAAGGGCTTTAATAGGTCGCGATCGTCTAGCTGTCCTTTGTATACATACGTAACTGAAAAATTGTCACCTTACTCACCCGACACTTGACATCAATGGGGTACATTTGGTTTATTTTCCCACAGAAAAAAAGACCAGCATTAGAAACTTCAATAGGTTTTGCCAAAAAGCCAAAAAAAAACAGAAATGTGGCATCCACCCTATTGTGTGGTATCAGAATGAGGCCTTCATACCAGGGTACTACTCAATTGCGTGCGCATATTGTGTACAGGCAACGGTGTTTGTAGATGTTGTTGGTAATCATTTTATTGAATAAAATTCTCTGCATACAATAGCAGTCCTTTCAACACAGTCAATTCAAATACACTCCTTTTCACAAGCTGTGGTACACTGTTAAAAACTTCGGTAGATTTTACCGAAAGTACCGTTATGTCTTTTATGGTGAATCTTTGTCTTTTTGGAAGTTCATATTTTCCCACTAGGTGGCCTCTGGCTCACTTTGAGACTTTCTTTAATGACCCTAAACAGATCAAATTATAGCAAAAGTCAAAGAGTATTCACTTTGGATTATGCACCATGTTATCAAAGTGGAAGTCTACATTACAGTTTCATAGATTGCTGATAACCAAAAGAAAAATAAGTTACCCGGTATCTTTCTGTGGCAAAGGAGACTAACAGGAATATCATAGACACCAATTATATGGTAGTAGAGAAAATGAAATAGGCATACCATTGCAGTTTTCAAATCATCACAATTCTAAGGTAAACTGTGTTCTCAGAATGGTACTGTAAAGTTGTGATGATCAAGAAATGCCTCTTAATTAAGAAATCATTAATAATCATTATGTATATATATATATATATATATATATATATATATATATATATATATATATATATATATGTGTGTGTGTGTGTGTGTGTGTGTGTGTGTGTGCAACCAAACCTTATATAAAGATACCCTAATCCATTCTGAATTCCTAGAATGACATGCCTTAGGCTGAATATTAATATGAAAAGTTAAAGGTGTATGACATTAAGCCAAAATAATGTGAATTGAATCAACCTTTGTCATTGTTTAGAAATAACGGTGAAAGTCTGTAAAATTTATGGTGACTTTGAAAATACAGTGACAGTAAAATCAACACTGAAAGATTGACAGCCAGTTTTGCCAATGAATCAATTTTTCTACAAAAGATTTAACAGTGTAGAGTAGGGTGTATGGTGGTGTTTTGCAGGCTTCGATAGGGTACAGTGTGATGTACTAGGGAAGGTGCATGTGCATATTGTGTAGGCTGTGGTAGGATAGGGTGTGTGCATGTGAATATTGTGCAGGATGTGGAAAGATAAGGTATAATGGATGCACATGCTGTATAGGCTGTGGTAGGGTAGGATGTATGATATTTACAGTACAAGTTGCACAGGCTGCGGTAGGGTAGGTGTATGGTGTGTATACATATTGTGCAGGCTGTGGTAGGCTACCATATAAGCCTGTATAAGCACACTGAAAACCTGGAAAATCCAAAACTAGTCAGCGGTGACGACTTTAGGTCCTCCAGTTGACGATACCTAAAACTACAGCTTTAGGTAGTCAAAATGATGACTTTAGGTCGTCACCCTGATGACCTGAGTCATCAGTATGACAATACTGACAGTACAGAGTTGTCATACTGATGACTTAGGTTGTCAGGATGATGACCTAAAGTCGTCATTTTGACTACCTAAAGTTGTAGTTTTAGGTATCGTCAACTTGAGGACCTAAAGTGGTCACCGCTGACTAGTTTTGGATCTTCTAGGTTTTCAGTGCACCGGGTCCTTGAATGAGCGCTGGTCTTGAATAAGTGCCGGGGGTACAGGGTAATCCAAATCTTAAAATCTATTTTTAATTTAAGACTTGAATAAGCACTGGTCTTGAATTAGTGCCGAGGGTAGAGCCCACTTGAAATCTATGAACACCCCGGCGCTTATACAGGTCAATAATGTAGGTGCATGGTGTGTATGCATACTGTGAAGGCTGTGGTAGCATAGGGTCAGGATGTGCGTGTGCATATTGTGCAGGCTGTGATGGGGTAGGGCATATAGGGTGTGCGCTTTATTGTTTAAGGTTTGAAAATTCCTGATTTATTTTCGATTTTTCTGTTCATTTTCCATCTAATCTTTCAATGATTTTGTGATTTTGATAAATTTCTCTCTTATTTTCTATGACCCATATGTTTAGAGCCCCACTGCCCATGCCCACATCACCCTCCCGACTGGGGAGGTTTCAGAAACGACTGACGACTGACTGTATGGTGTGTGCATATTGTGCAGTCTGTGGTAAGGTAGTGTGCACAGTGTGTGCATATTGGGCAGGCTGTCTTAGAGTAGGGTATATAGTGTGTACATAGTGTGCAGGCTGTAGTAGGATAGGGTGTGTGCCCATTTGTGTGTGGACATTGTACAGGATGTTGTAGGGTAGAGTGTAAACTGTGCAGTCTCTGGTAGGGTAGGGTGCAGGGTGCATGTTCATATTCTGGTAGGGTTGGTGTAAAATAGCTGTGTTCATGTTGCGTGGACTCTGTGATTGGATAGAGTGTGTACTTAAGGTCATCACAAATGAGTACAGGATCAGTTTGATCAACCCTAATCTCACAAGCTGGGGATCAAAGCCCTTTCTGGTTGGTGTTTACCTATCCAGCTGATTGAGCAATGAACATGGCAGGGTGAGAGGCCGTCTCTCTCTCTACCGTTGACTGTGGCAATATGACACATGTTGTAGAGGGGGGGGGGGGTCAAGGACGCACTCAGTAAGTACTAGTAAGTACATGGCCACAGCAAGCAAATGAATTATTAGAACAAACCCAACCTAAAAGATAGAAATAGAAATAAAGACTTTTGTCTGAAGCAAATTTGGTATTTCCGTATCTTATACAGAGAATCTCAATCATCGTGCAATGTATAAATAAGTGTCAATAGTCAGAACTCTTACTTGATCTAAAGCAATTGCATTGGTATAGGCATTATGGCCTTAATCAATATGTTGCTTTAGCAATCATATAACAATATACACCATCCGATGCAGAGAAAGATATGACCATAATGTGATCAACCGTCGAGAGAGTTTCATTTAGCTTTATGAGCAATATACAGTCACATTTGTAAGCATTTCATCGAATTATGTGATTCAAAATCTAATACCAAAAATAGTGTTCAGTTAAAGGAGAAGCACTAAAAAGTAAACCTAAATTTAGCCACAGTAAGAACGCAATCTCTTTAGCCAGCCACTAAACAGAGAAGCATGTGATAGGATTAGTGGCACGTGTTACCTTTCTTTATTACACGACTTCTGTGATTATCTTTTTTGTAGATATCCCATGCTGTTATTCCTGCATAATTTGCACTGTAATGTGAACATATGCAAGGTGGATATCAGCATGGTTTGGAGTGGATATCAGCATGGTTTGGAGTGGATATCAGCACAGTTTAATGTCTAATTTTGCATTTATAACCATGAGAACCCTACGAGAATTTCATTGCCAAAGGTAGGGGTCGAACCTGCAGTCTCAGATCACTAATCCAACTCCCTATGCAGTGCACCACGGGGACTGACGAGAAATGCTTGGTTAGAACCATGTCTTGATATGATACAAAGCCCGGAGAATTCACTCACATATAACTATTATACATTCAAAGTGTGAAAATCCCCAGCAGTCTGGGTTGTGACCCCCCCCCCCAAGCTTTGTCGCTACTGCTCGCATAACGGCAACAACTGCGGGCCATAACCGCGAGATGTGGGACACGTTCAAACCAAAGCAAGCCATGCCAGGCGCCGGGGTGTGTGTACCTTTGGTCTAGTGGGTTGCACATTGCGCACAGCTTCTACAGGTAGGCGGGCAAGTCCTGGTCCAGGCGTATATTTTTTTTCGCAGTATGTAAACACACTATGGCAGGCTGCGAGTACCGGGGAAGGATTTTTGTTTTCAAATTGTTTTTATTGATATTCTATTGATTATTTATTGATTTTTTATTGATTAATCGTGTAATAAACTTAGTAAGGTATGAGCTAACAGGCACCTCATTGCTTGTATCGTAGGATATCGTAACTCGTGGCCGTTCGTGGCCTACGGCCATTCATTACGATATCCTACGACCCCGTGTTACGATATGCTACGATACAAGCAATTCGGTGCCTGTTAGACCATACATTACTTAGTTATTATTCCTGACTCGTCATTCTCCTCACCAGGCTGACATTGGGAACTCAGTAATACGCAAATGTCAGACAATTATGTACCGGCAGGTATTCTGTTTATTATTTCATGAATAGTCATATCCATGCAGAGTATAGGGAGTATCATGCATAGACTAATCAATGCAGCGTTTGGGGAGCACCGTCCTTAGTTGTAGGAGAATGCTTATGAATATATAAAATGTTGAAGATATTGCTTGACAATTGAACACATTGTAATTGTCATCAACACAATCAGTTATCAGCTAATATCGATTAGATAGATTGTGCGATGATATTTCTCTATGAGGATGGTATTTTATTCCTCTGCATCCATCCCCTCCTCTGCAGTTACAGCAGGCTCCCTGTGGTATTACTAGACACACTCCACGGTTAAAGCTAATTCCCACAGAGCAACCAATGCGCCTCCTTCACGTGTCACTAATCTGTCCGCGCTGACCAGAGACTATTTTGGCATGTATTTTTTTTACCCCTCTCCGGTCATGTGAGCTTCTACCAATAGAAGAAATGATGTGAAGAAAGGTAACCTGAGACAGAAATTCTCATGGGGATAGCGTTCTTAAAGGATGCAGAGGACGCCGCAGGTAATACTGCCTCAGAGAGAAACTTTTGAGTCGTTATAATTAAATCTTAAATCCCTTGGAAAAAGCCATTTCTTTTGTATTTCAGAGGGAATTCTTGTCTGCACGTTTCTTGTGTGAGCCACTAGTATACTCTTTCTGTAGCTAGTCCCCTATGACTGACCCAGTCAATCCAAGGGGTACGTTCTCTTTTGATTTTTTTCTTATCGAGTGCACAGAAGCACGGGGGAAGTCCATCTTTAGTCTTGTAATCTATTCTCCCAGATCAGGCCATTGCCTTTTCAACTCGGTGATGAGATTGTTTTATTCTTCTGGACAAGCTTTATAATGGTATTGGCATTGGGTATCTCCAGTCCCATTACACCTAACCATTCTCTTATATGGAACTGTTACTAATACTGGGCACACATCTATGGAGAAAATAAATGAGCTAGACTCTAGGAGGTGATTAACGCACTATACGACTGCTCAAATCGTAGTGGATATGTACAGTCGTAGTATTCAGCAAATGTCCTTCAGAAGAAGTTCATTTAAGCTTGGAGTTACCAATGTTGCTTCTAAGAAAATTCCGCCATCTCTCTATAATGATCAGGGAATATAATCTCTTTGCCATTAAACCCCTACCCGCCGCTTTATGATAACCTATGGTCCTTTGTATACACATGGCAAATGGGTGCACGTATATGACTTGTATGCAGATGTAACAAAAATGAAATACAGATTATTTTACCATAGGCCTTTAGGTACATCTTCAGTCATATGGACGGTCCCCTTTAATGTATGGTATCACCGACAGACAATTGTTGTTTATGTACGTTTTATAATTGTAAAATGGCGATGTCAACGAAGTCGTGTGGGCTTGTGGGGCAGAGTTGTGGAGTTTCGCGGACTAGACATAAGGTTGGAGAATTATGGGAAGCAGGGTGTATGGGTGGAGGGGTGGGGAGCAGTCCCCAGACAGCCTTTGCACGCGAGTGCCAAGAGGTAGGTTGTCAATCGTCCTGCGGCAAGTGGGATGGCTTTGCTGATAATAAATGGCTGAAAAGTACAGGGTGGGGGTATTTTTAGAAAGGACTATGTCGGTGCTGGAGCTCCTTATAGTGGATGTGGCTGAGGGTGTGGCGCTGTTTCATCAATAAGGCGGGAAAACGTAGCTGGATTCTCGGTCTGCGCACATCAAAGTCGTAATCCAGTTGTCCATGGAGAGTATGGGCGAACACGTATGGATCTTTCAATGGGGGACTTTTCCCATGATCCATATCATCATAAGAGATGGTTAGAATTCTAATTCTTGCAGCGTTCTAGAGGCATTCTTATGTGCACAATTGAAGTGCCATGTTGCTACATGTATGTCGTAGGATTACTTTGCAGTGACATTTGAGGTGAGTTTGCGATTTGGCCAAAGCATGCAATGTCCTCAGCGCCAAAAACCTTTTGTTTCTGGAGCCTCTCCCATTTTCTTTTTTTTTCAATTCAATACCAGTAATATAATCTACATTGTCAAATAATAGATACAGTGCAATGTGCCATCAAGTCCCGGGCATCAAGTACAAGCTAAACAAATGATGCACATGAAAAAGCCACCATGGGTCCTGTCATGGTAAATATTTTGCAACATCTGTGAATTGTCTCACAAGATTTTACAACAAAAATATGCTAAAGACCTTAACTACATTGCTTATAGATTTATGGCGTTCCTTTGGAATTAACCTTATAACTTGATGTCAGCATGCACTCATCTCTACAGGGACACTTAATTCCCCCAGCAGAGGCCAGTATTCCAGCTACCTGCTTGGCACTATAAATCTGACTTCAGACAGCTCAGATCAATTCCAGCTTTGGCTGCTCACCGTTCCAGTTCCAGTCACGGTGAGGCCAATGGGTAACTACTCACGGCTCTCAATAAATCGACGCGGCAATAAAAGAGCCCCCGTGCTTGGTTACCTGTACTCTGAATGAAAATGTCGTCTGCACCTTCCTCTGTCGGTAATCTGCCCCAAAATGCTATATACTGAAACCAGTATGGTTCTCCGTTTCCCAGCACTATCGACTGGCACGTATTGTCTTCTTGGGGTAGTAGGGGAGTCGGAAGCAACGTCAGTTGATGAGGGTGGGGTGGGTCAAAGAAGTACCTCAAGCCCCCCCCCCCCCATGTTTGGGATATCCCCCCCCCTTGTTTTAGTAATTGTGGGATCGTTTGCTGCTGACACTGCCTTGAACCTCATCGAAATGAGTACTTCAATGAGTTAACCTATCTAAGTATCTGAATGAATTTGTTTCCTTCACATGCGTTATTGTAATAAATGTCGTCTGGCTCTGAAATGTCGGCTGCTGCCGAGATGCTGCGTCCCACCACGTGATCTATACTCGCCACACGCTGGCCAATCAGCGTCCACTTAACAGAGCGAAACCAACACCGGTGCCGGAAGTTGTGCGTTGACCGGAAATCACCTTCCCGCGTGTGCCATTTGAGAGATGCCGGCGCCCGATTCATATTATGCATCCACTGGGAAGCCTGCAACACTGGGGCGGAGAAAAGGATCCCTATATGGACCGATAGTACCCGGGATAGTACAAATGCTGTCCGTCCGTGTACCTGTACTATAATCGCAATTTTGCATGACCCTTTACTTTCAGTAGAGAAGGCATGTTCTCCCTATTCGCATTTTTTATAGTTCCCTATACAGGTAAAACATGAGAAAACTGAATTTCGGCCAGCTGATTGACATGGGACTCACTGGGTATTTTATACGTGTAGCAACGTTACATAATTTTAATTCCAAACTTAGTTTTCAATGCATTCGTATTTAGTTTCGAGGATGTCTAATGAACACGCAGCACATTTAGATAAAAGGGTCGCAGCAAACCAGCAATGGCATAGGAACAGATACTCCTTTAACTCCAGGGCCAGCTCCAGGGCACTGAACAGTATGTGTCCAGAACTTCATTTGGCAAGAGGATAGGTTGGCTTCCCTAGCCCACTTAAAAGGGATCTCCTCTTTCCTCTCCCTTCAGACCTTGGATGTATGTGGTGCACATATGCGTGGGCACCAAAACATTCCACTTTGAAATTGTGTAATGTAGTTCTTGCCATAAATATGACCTTAGCTCTCGAAATGGCGTTAAACGTCTATTACTCACTCACTCACTCACTCACCAGAGGCGTAGAAAGCAAAGCAAAGATTTTTTTTATTTGGGGGGGGGGCAGGGGGGCTCACCGCACCCACCGTGAATCATTGTTTATCCTCTGCTCGAGCACGGCTACACCTGTGCATGTCTATATAAGATTTGTACATAAAAGTAGTCTTTCATGACGAAGACAATAAAGTCCGATGAGCACACAGCAACTTTAGATATACAGCTAAGGGTAACAGACGAGCAGCAGTAGCATAGTGCGCCCCCTCTCCTTTCCTACGTCAGTGTTGATTGTACACTAGATATACAGTTTCGACATTATTCTGGTTGTAACTCCAATAAAAAAGGGTTTTTTGGCAATGATGGCATCCTTTGGGATACATTCAGGTAATGCACTGAGGTATAAACAAACCTACAGGGATTACTCTGTGAGCACTCAGAGGAGTGTACTAAGTCTAAGTGCCTTAACTATTAGTGCTGCCCAGGTCAGAGGGTTAAAATGCCAAAGAACACATGCAATTATGGGCCAATATGGAACCTGCCAAAAGTATGCATGGACATGCCAATAGTATGCATGTGCCTGAGGCTGTACTTAAAAAGACTCTATCCATGTATGCCGATCAGATTGCTTATAGTTGGTAGAAGTATTAATTCAGCAAAGAATTCACCTAAAATTCAGAATCCAATTCAACATTCACTCCATCTTCTAGTCAATAGCTTTTATTGGTGTCAAGTCACAAAAGCTGTGATTTATGAGTTCCTTCCATACCTAATACCAGTATTAATGAATTCATACTCATTAGACCCCTAAAGTATTTCACATTGTGGGTTGGGTCAAGATAGTGTTGCCTACCGTGCAGTATACACATGAATGCGATAATGCTCTATAAAAACTTACAAAAATTATCAACGTTACTCATGTGTCAATCAGGGGCGTAGGAAGGGGGGGGGGCTGCCCCCAATCATAAAGGAGGTGGGGCCTGAGTATGTCTGCCCCCCCCCCAAAGAAATTGCCAAGAATCGATAATAGATTATACAAGAAGCCAAAATGTTGCATCTTAAATTATATTGATAGAGTAATTGGGTAGGGAAGATGGGGGCCTGGGCCTCAAATCAAATCTAAAATTCATAAAAAAAAATAACTTTTCTCTACAAATTTTATACATGTATAGGCGCTATTGCGCTTGAGCCAACAATTCAAGGTGGTGGACGTGGGGCCCCTGCTGCCCCCCCCCCCCCAATGAAGATTTGCTTCCTACATCTCTGTTCTTATATGATAATCTCTTCCTTTCAATCAGTTCATTGCAATAGCACTAAATGAGGCCATGTTATAACAAAATGTTTCATGCCACCTACTAGTGCGAAAGACACGTACCTGTCGTCATTTAGCTGTACCCCAAACTATGGTGAACAACTCAGTGTCTATATATCCCTAAAGGTGCTAGCCGGTAGGCAGTCTTCCACAAGCCCACATCGCCGTATTCAAGGCTAAATGGACTTTTTATGTCAGAACACAGCATTGCCGTATTTATACTGCGTACTCAGTCACGACAAGGGCGGGAGATGAACACAGTGGGAAGTCCTCAAAATGTCGTCTGCTATCAAAATTGTCGCCAGCCGACATCGTAACGGCACCTGTCACGAACACCACATGTCGGAATAGAGAGGGGAGAGGTGTCTAGTGCTTGACTTGTTGACGGGGGAGAGGGAAATAAAATCAGCTTTTCTTGTGAATATCAAGAATGGAAGAAATGTAATTTAGCTTGCTCAGGGCTAAAATCAAGGGCAGCATATTGCAACGTATGGTGTTTAATGGCATTCTAACCTATGTTGTCTGAGGGCTCCTGTGAGATTACTTGCTTGGTAATGCAGAGTGCGTGGCTTCTGCATGACACAGGATTAATAAATCAATAGATTATCACTCCCTTGCCTGATAAAAACTGCCTTCCCATGCATGATGTCACGCATATTGAAACTGCCTGTCATCTATTGCATTGATCACCCCCTTAATTGGCGCTACCCCAAAGACATTGTGGTGATGGCAGAAGACCCTTTATGTATTCTGGCAAAAAAACTTAAATAAAAGCTCCTGGCCAATCGTGTTCTTATAATTAGAGTAAGGATGTGATTTCTTTTTTGGCTTTGGAACAAGCAGTTAGGTAGGCCAGGGCACCACTACACGTATCATATGCACGTATTGTACACTTGTACACCAGTATCAAGTTAATTTATTTATATTTTTATTATTTCCAGTTATATCTGTTGAAGAACGTTTGATATAAAGTTTCAGTCAAAGTAGATACCAAGCAAACATCTACTATCATATACATCATTTAAAAAAAGAGTTAAGCCTATTTATAGGGTTGTATGATTATGAATACAGGTACACGTGTATAGGCCTATACATGTACCTTCCTGTAGAAATGTGCTTAAAATCCTCAATGGCAAATACCTGACAGCTAGATAACTGTTATACTGCTATATATACCAGAGCTATTTTGGGTGCGCTTTAAACCTGGTCTTACCTTATCCTTGCCTCTTGGTGTATACATGTGTCGATAGCCGTCCTTGAGTAATGGTATCCTCTATGTGTCACGTCGATGTCATCTCAGGTGTACACAGCGCACCATCTTTACCTCCCCACCACCTGTATAATAGGCATGGGGATCTGATACGGCCTTGGTGCGTACTCCAGGTGCTATGATCTTACTCCCTACCAGGGGTTCCTCACTACAGACTCCTTAACGGTGTGAGCTTACACACAGGTAGGTGCTAACGGTCTGATTTACATATGATCCTATGTTAAAGGCTAGGTGGAGGAACCAGGGAAGCTACGTTAGGCTGTTGGGCCAAGAAAAATAAAAGCTGTGATACCAGTAACACAGCTCAAAGTGCTAGGGTCGGTAGGTCGGATTTTTGTTTTTACATTTATATAGGAAATGTTAGGGCACATATCGATGGATGTATCTAATTCTTTGATTTCATTGTAAAATAAGGATGCGAAAATGGCAACTATGAAAGAGGGAAGAACACGAAAAGGATACAGGAAAAATCCTCAAAAAGTGATGAAAATTTCTTTAAAATATGAAAAAATGAGACAAAATTCTTCAAAATACCAAAAAAAAGGTGTTTTTTTTGCCCCTGTTCTGCTAGGGTCGGTCGGGTTACTGGAAACACACTTTTTTACCTTGGGAGAGAGCCTAGGATTATGGAGGAGGTTATTCCCTGTAGTAAGCACTATACAGGCTCAGCTACAACCCAGGAGTAACACTTGTATAAGCCAACATGACTCTGAAACTTTTAAATCCTATAGCCCCTCTTGACTTAACGAGTTTGAAAGGTCAGCAATGCTTTATTTGGATTCCTTTCAACTGTGGATAATAGCTACAACGGTTATAGTACCTGTACAAACGTTGTATTCATTTTGGTGTTGGTCTGAATTTCAAATTTCCGCTCACACAATTTACTATTGAATTGAATTGACAATCGTTTATTTGCACATACATTGCTACCAATGGCTGAGGCATTGACGAGTTATGTAACTAGTACTATGTATCGTACCATACCCTGCGGAGAAAATGTGAGTTCACCACAAGCATGTCGTATGTAACATTTGGGCATGATATATGCGTCTTCACTCATTGAATACAATAATATGTGAGGTAAGACTATGCTCACACATCCTCACACGTTCCAAGGAAGGACTTGATGTGTATATGCCAGCACGTGTCAGTAGATTGATAAAAATATAGTTAACTATCTTAGTCAGTAGACCAACTTAAGGTAGGCAAATGATAGCGCTAATTTTGGCTATCCCTCTAAAACCTGTGACTAACTGAGGTGAAAAAATAGTCACTTCCGAAAATGTTTTCATTTGGTACGGGATTAGTGCACAGATAAGCCAGTACAATGGTATCTAGGTTATCCATGGCACATGCCTTGGCCATGGATAACCCAGCCAATGTTGGCAATTGGCAACCCATGACTGGTAGATGGTGGCAATCTATGATTGGCAATTGGCAATAATTATTTGAATGTGAATATTCAATCGGCCTCCCATACACCAACTTTCCATAGATACATTCAATGGCAGCTGACAGTCACAATTAGCAGCTCAAACTGGCAACCTGCAGTCAGCAAGAGTAACACACAGGTGGCAATTGGAGATTGTCAACCAGCAACTGGCAAGATGCCATGTTGATTATGCATATAAACAACCCTTACTTTATCAACCTCTTGTTTACTCTTTTTTGCCATTCTATATACAATCTCTACATAATCTTAACCATCAAAATAGTAACAAAGGCTCAAGACTCGTCAAATCAAATCTAAGAATCTATATGCCTTATGAGGTCTTGAGAACAGCTGGAACAAGAGGAACTGTAAAACAGTGAATAAAGAAGCAGAGGTGCCTACCTGAAGTCAATGTTGTGTGCACATTTGAATCCTAACTGTTTTCTGGGCACAAAAACTTGTGACATCATCACTTTATGTGCCCCAAACAGAGTCAGTAGTGACTATCTTTATGACTAATATACAACTAATATATATTATAGCCATCTGACTATTGGGGTTAACGTATGCTGGTATAATCTCTACTGACTATAGCTTTTATTATCAGTGTACTTGTTCACTCTCACTCAAGCTCGCACATACTCACTCATTGAAATTACTTTCGTGAAAATATAAGGTAAGCCTGGGTAAGCATTTGTTAGGTCTTGTTAAGGGAGTGATCATTTTTTAACAACAGGGGGGGCTGGTGGGTTTGAGGGGGGGTCAGATTTTTTTCAACCCCTCTGATGGGGGGGTCAAAATAATTTCATCTGTTTTCAGTGGAAAACCGCGCACGTTACTATAGGGTAAAAGGGCAAGTTCGCGCGTTATTTTCGGCCCTTATGGGGGGTCAAAAAAATTTCATCCCATCATGAGGGGGGGGGGGGTCAAAAAAATTTCACCCCATCATGAGGGGGGGGGTCAGAACTTTCTTTACTTCCAGGTACCTTCCTCTCTTATATATATATATATATATATATATATATATATATATATATATATATATATATATATATATATTAATATATTATTCACATGTGGACCAATGGGCTCAATGAAAAACCCACCTGAATACACATGACCCCAATTCTGAACGAATGAGGCTGGGTTAAATACTTGCTATACATCCAGCAATGAAGACAAAACGGCCCCTGTCCACTTGGATTAAGCTACTCGGTCGTGCTGAAGACTGAGATGGTGCACTTTAATAGGGATGGATTGGCTGCATATGATAGTGATGGTGGTGACCTCAAGGGTCTTAGGAGTGGTCAGGGTAAGGCAATGGAAAGCCTACAGACGAGGTCTGCCATACACACTGGAGGAAAGGGGGTAGGATTTGAGTCTGTTATACTTGTGTAAGGTTCGACATGCAATGGTAATCATCGGGTTTACTTTAAAAAAACATCAATGACCTTAAACTAAATGTGGAAGGCACATTACTTCTATGTAGATATATTGTTACTGATGCAAACAAGATTATTGTTTCTACATCTTATATATGTTGCTAATTTTGGTCATAGCCATACCATGCACGTGCATGCCTTTAACAAGTTGTGCATTTGATATACATTGTAATATTATTTCAATATGAATCTACTTGTCTGGTGAATGTAGCGGTATGCCTGAACTACGTCAATGCGAAATCTATTCTGTATTTGTCACATGTGTCAGCTCAGGAGAGAAAAAAAAAATGAATGAGCAAGACCTATGAACTATATACTCTAAGTATACTGTCAAATTAATGGCGGTTCTCTAGCAACTTTGCGACAAGGAGTTCCCCGTTATTTTTACAGAGATTTCTTGTAACACAATTTATGCTTAACTGTACTGCCATCTGGGGTTTCGATGTAAAAACTGCCATGCTTCACTACATTACGATTAGGGCTTCGCTGTTTAATCTTAAAAAGATGCCTGGTAGAATAAACAGATTTTTTGAGTTTATAAGTACCTGTATGGTGTTCATAGCTAAAACAAAAAATAGCAACATTTATAAAACATAGAAATAACAATCGTGTTTACATCACTAGCATTACATCTGCATAGAAGCCATAGTTTGTCTTGCGCACTGGGTAAGGTCCATCTACGATCTGACCAGACCACCTTGTGGTCATCAGTTGTAACTGGACAGGGCCAGACCGCTTTATCTTTCAGCTTGGTTTCCTGCTGTGGACAGACCAAGGACCAGAGAAATGAATACTTGCTGACGCGGCGGACAATTGACCTTTCGATATTTCCCTCCAGGACGATACCTGGAAGTAACCAGCTCACCAGAGACGGCCTTCCAACCCATGGATCCCCCGAGCTGCTCAACAAAGTAGCCCATGGTTACGGCATTTATAAAGCAGCTCCTTGTATAAAGCATTATTATGAATGGGAATAGGTACAACTCAACAATTGCGAAAATACTTTTATATCATGGTAAATTTGACACCAACATATAGGTTTGACCAAGCGATATATCACAGGAGCCCACTATTTCGCACTGGCTCATATAATTATGCAGTGTCGCACACATGCCAGAGGCGGATTTAGAGGGGGCCCCGGGGGCGCGAACCCCCTCCCTTTACCCTGTAGTTTAGAGTTCATTTGGCTCATTTATGTCGGAAATTTAGCTAAAAATAGGGGCTAAAGAGGGGGCGCCCCCCCCTCCTTTTCAAAATCCTGGATCAGCCACTGTCGTGCTGATCTTTAGAAGTACATCATCCCAATCCCAATCAGCAATGGAGCATTGGGCCATGCTTGTCCATGCTTGGCCCAATATAAGCTAGAAGGGGAGATTACACTGTATCTGTACTTATTAGAGTAATGAAAAGTTGTTTAGATGTACTGTACACCATGCACAACTATCTGAAATAATAACACTAGGCTGACAGTGTCTAGAACAGTAGTAAATAGAGGTTTTAGATTTGTCAGTACTAGAGTAATTCAGTTTGCTTACTGTAACAAGTACTTGGGTGACTTCGGTTGGAGTTACCCTAGTACCCAACTTTCAGTTTTGGCTGATTTCTATGTAATCCAAGTGATGTAGTAACTCCAGGTCTTGTATCCATAAGTACCCATGCCCTAGATAAGATTATGTAATACTATTATTAAGTAGAATGGTGTATTAGAAGCATAGAAGGAGGAAAGGTATTCGCATATGTTTGCACATAATCATTCACGTTGGATGGGGTAACTGCCAGTTACCCCAGTACCTACTGCACTGTGCTAGTGAGAAATGGTCCTTATGCATGAAACGAATGGCGATGAATAGTCATGTTGCAGGAAAGGAATACCAGCCCCCAAAGGGTGTATAGCTGCAAAATGGTAGTGCATCATTACATGTATGGGGAGAGTGTCAACTCAACAACGATCACGAGTAGTCCCAGGCACCGGGATATGTTTCCCAGAACACTACCAGAGGGTTTCCAGTTAACTACCACTATGCCTTAATTTCAATCAACCTCTGTATTTTTCAATAAAGCACACTGCGCTAATAATTCTCTAAAATTCTGTACTATCTAGTAAAAACACCATAGGGTCTCCAGTCAGCTGTCATGTGATCTCCACTCAGCCGTCATGTACCTGCCAGTCTCCCACATACTGTAGGCTCTGATCTCCAGTATCCTGCTGTCGCCGCCTGGTGGTCGCTTTAAGTACCAACAGGATGCCAGGCATTTCCTTCGTTGATCTTTTATTCATCGCAGCAGGAAGTGACGTCATGCTGATTTCCGGAACCAGTATGGCGACCGGCGGGCGCGATGTGGTTCAAAGCCTCTCCAATTAATGTATGCCGCTCGATCAGACCATCTGCGGCTGACAGCTGATAACCGCGCCCACTGACGCTCCACTGGGCCATGGTAGGTGCGGGGCCGGAGAGGCGCCGGGCCCCCATAGAATAGTGGAGGTACTTGTTAAGGGGGCATGGAGGTGCATACCACACTCAACATCGATTTGGCTGATCGGAAATGGGCGAAATGAGGCGAGGCGTTCAGGTGGTACGTACACGCCACTACCATTGCCATACGGGAAAAAGGTCTTTGGTGCATAGATACCGGTAGTAGACTCTTCGTTAGACTACGACTCTGTTGTGAGAAAGAGATAGGTAGAGAGAGAAGGAGTAGATCAAATCAGTGTTTAATACTGTTGATAAAATAATAACAGCATCATGATTAGCATTCGGGTCACGGGCTATTCCCCTGCTGAACCCATTCTAAAATTAACCAAGCCGCAAGGTGTTGCTTCTTGTATGGCCTTATTGTTGGCATAGCTGCTTATTCATACAGCGTTAACTCCACCAGGATCAGGTTCTTCGGTGCTGGTGAGCCTTCTTGTAAGCATTGCACTGGAACACACATGCTGATCCATCAGATGTACATCATCCCCATAGGGTCGGCATGTTCCATCCTATAGGGAGAAAATGATCGTTATGCATGAGATAAATGACGATGAATAATCGCGATGCAGGAATCCACTGCGCGGCCCTTAAAGTATTAAGTAACATATAAATAATCCCCACAGTTGCACAGGTGCCAATCTTTGATCTCTTATACAAGTAACAACTTAGGGTGATTAGTGTTATCCTTGGGTCAACAGTAAGAATGTTTGGAAACATAAGTTACAGCCAAAATACGCATCTGTCTTCCATGTTTAGATTTAGCATATCGGAAAAATTGATTTTCTTTATCCTATTTTACTTTGATCCACACAATATGAATATATCATAGGGATTGGATGGGACTCCCCAGCTTACTTTCGAGTGTGTCCCGGTTGATATTTCTCACTGCCTTTCAAACGTTTAAGTATAGTGTATTGTAGTTTTCTATGAATGGGTGGGACTATTTTGCCTCTATTCAAGATGTGCCACTTTGTTCACCCTACTCCATAATCATGTAAAAATATTGAAAGTCCCATTGTGTCCATAATTATAGTGGGTGCCAGGATGGCCCAGCCCACCCCCCCCCCCAAATCACATAGGAGGTGGGGCCTGAATATGTCTGGGCCCCCCAAAATTTGTCATGACCTTATTATAAAATAAAATAAGATTCTTATAACTCACCACTCAAACTGGACTAATATGATTGTCATTAGTGTAGGGAAAATTGAAGTCTGGGTTAAAATAAGCCATCAAGGAATAATATTTCATAGAAATCCTATTTGGCCATGTATCGACGTTAGCATGTTCATGCCGATTATTTTTTTTATTTCCCCCAATAAAAATTTGCTTCCTATGCCTCTGGTACGATAAATTGAGAGAAAACAGCAAATCTCTATTAACTGTTGGGATATAATCTATATTGGCTACAAATAGATGCAAACAGTTACAGATTATAGTTAATAGTACGGCCATGTGATTTCAAATTTACATTAAAGTACAATTTGATCCAAATCCGTCCATTCCTTTCAGTGTTCAGACACGCAACAACATTGTCAGATAAAGATGAAGGTACAGCATTCCATTGTGTGAACAATTTAGAATTGAAGTGATTTAAAATTAGTCCCACCATTGAGGTTTTATCCAGTGTTGACCTATTAATAGAATTAATAGCGAGTTGCTCAAGGGGAGTTGAGACCTGCTCTGGGCCTCTTTTATACTGCTCCCTGCTGGAACCTCCAAAAAAGATGTGTCGCTCCACAATGTCCTTGTCACTCATGCCTGCCAGGTCAGGCCTGAATACAGTCGGGTCGGAAATCAATTAGCAAGCCCGACATAATATTATCAACAAATTTACTAAATGTCATTTCATATTTGGGCGGCTCATGGGGATGAATGCATACGTCTATCAAAATACCATTTGAAAAATAATTCCATCTGTGACATATACTGGGAATAGGGACCTTAATGCACCCTGCACTATGGGCCCTTTTCGCAGATCCTGTCACATTATTCTATTGATATAAAATGAATTTACCCTTTCTTACTAATGACAGTATCCATTTTTGCTTGCTATTTTTGGGGTCTTGAATAAAGCAATATTAGATCATATTTCAGGCGATGATTACAACGTTGTTTTTAGTTCATCATAAAATGTTGAAACATGTGCCGTTGCAAAGCATGGCGATGACTTAATTGGAGCTCATAGAATTGAAACTCATTTAGCCATATTCATTCTCTTTCATCTGGCCTGCTCCTTTAATTGAGAAGCTTTTTCAACTATCTAAGCTAAGTACCACGTAGGCACCTCACCCCCACCTTAGACAAGTCCCAATACAGCAGTCCACCCAACAGCCTTGGCTTGGCAGTTGGAGATCAATGAGGCCTGGCGTTTCATCTGGGGTTTGCCTGCAGGATGTTACAGACACAGGATGATCAACAGGTCCCGATCAATCTGGCCCCAGCTCGACCACTAGCGTGAGTCGTCTCTGGCACCTAGCGTTTGTGGGTAAAAGAAGTTTTTTTCCGCTGGTTGCTGTAGTGCTTATTTGTAGGCAGGTACCTCGCATAGTAATCTTCCCCAAAAAATGGGGACCATCCTCCCCATACACGAGAGAGGTATTTCCTAGAATCCGGACCGACGGGCGAGACTGGGTCGCGATTATAAGCGATGTGAAACGCGAGCATTAACTTGTCGACGGCGTCTCAGGTATAACCTGGTTCCCGAGCAGTAGCGCAGAGTGTAGTGTAGGCACACTGTAAGAAGTCGACATGTTTTTTTTTACAGCAAAATCCCTTGGCAACTTTGGTTCCAGTACATTTTGTTGTAAATCTACAGGAGGTGAATCACTGTAATTTTACAGAACAATTCAGAGTAATCATACAGTAACAGTCACTGTGATCATACATCAAGCTCATTCAGTTCTACAGAAACATAATTATGCTGTAAATTTACAGCAGAATGTGTTGTAGAATTACAAAGAAATTTCTTGTAAATAAACAGCAATATTTTCTGTGAATGGACAGCAAATTTTGCTGTAAATACACAATAAAATATACTGCAAATTTACAAAAATATTTGCTGGCAACTGAGGTTCCAGCAACTATTGCTGTAAAATTACAGAAACTTGAATCATAGAATTACAGCAAGGGATTCTGTTAATCAACAACAAATGTATTGTATATACAGGTATGTTATAAAAGACACTGCTATATACTCTGCTATTGGGGTCAGTTCTTGGTAATCATCCCCATGATATCATTTATGTCTGTGTTTCATGCATGCATTGATACTATAAACCATGCATGCATTGATACTATAGACCATGCATGCCTAATGAAGACTATTGAGGGTAAGAGAAGTAGAGAACCATCTCACCCAAACCATTTCATGGTCATTCAGTTTTAACACTGAAATAACCTAAAGGCAGGGAGGCCTATGTTAGCTTCAACCCCAGAGTCCAGGGACTTGTATTTCAGATTTAGACATATATATGGTGTCATGTATGTATATTACTGGTTGTCCCTAGTTTCCACTCAGGTAACCTTGAACAATATCATTGGTGCACAATACTAGATTGAACCTGTTGAGGTTATTATCATATTGCAATTCATTATTAAGCTCTGGGGACAATATTTGATTGGGGTGTGCAATATAAGACTATACATACTAAACATATGGTATACTACTGGCCTCCAGTGGGTGACAGTGCATGTAAGGCTATTTTGGTAAACCCTTTGAAGGGCCACTAGGGTGACTGGCTGGTCTAGGGCTTACTGCATACATAGTAATTATACAGGATCACTCACTGTACACATATATCTACACCTACAAAGCCTTGGTATTACAGTAAGAGTCACGGTATTTGAGAGTACAGCACTTTCCCTGTGAGCTTACAAGAGACATCTCTGTTATAAAGCATAAATTTCTTACAGTGTACAAACGCAGGCAGCTAGTCAGTCAAGTCTCAGGACAACGACCTGATTTGAGATAGACGCGCTGCTGGCAACGTCATTAGGGAGTGATCATTTTTTAACAAAAGGGGAGGCTGGTGGGTTTGCGCGAAAAAAATTTTGACCCCCCCCTCTCGAGGGGGTCAAATTTTTTTGCCCCCCCATAAGAGACAAAGATCGCGCACGAACGTCCCCTTTTAGCCTATAGTAACGAGCGGGGTTTTCCAATGAAAACAGGTGAAATTATTTTGACCCCCCCCCATCAGAGGTGTTGAAAAAATTCTTACCCCCCCCCCAGTAAATGGGTTGAAAAAATTCTGACCCCCCCCCTCAAACCCACCAGCCCCCCCCCCCTGTTGTTAAAAATTGATCACTCCCTTACGTCCTACAGCTAGCCTTCAGCTTCCCTTTCCAGTGCCCCTGGTGGCAGCCAGAGTTAGCCTGTAGCTATTGCACTTCCTGTTGACTTAGAGGTCAACTCTCAGAGAGAGGCAGAGCTATTCCTCAGGACAATGTTTCCAAAAATAGCCTAGATCAGTGGATATGGGGGAGGGAGGATGATAGAGGGCTAGGTACCTCGGTTAGGTACTAAAGTGGGTGTCACTTCTCCCCGTACCTCTCCACAGAGACCCGAACCTTGTCAGTGCCTGACAGGCCCCCCGGTGCCCGTTCGATGTGATCTGAGGAATTCACATTATTTATTCATAAACCCCTTTCACTACCTACTCCTTCTTTTTTCGTCCCCGTCAAATCACTGATCCCCAATAGTATCAGAGGGTTCATTCTAAATATATACTAAAGCGGATACACTGCTTAAACACAATGAGACGGAGTTTAGATGCTCTGGGTGAAAGAAGGAACATAAGGTACAAGCAATAGTCCCAGTAGAATTAGAATTATTTGAAAAAATCGCATTGTCATTGACAAGAGAAGATCCAAATACTAAATGTTTAACACCGGGCTATCGCTAACACTACCCGACATAACCAAAGCAACACGTATTTCACATTATTTAGAGGCCTGTGCCTGTTTCCCTGCGTCTCGATTGATACATTTTTCTTCCCCAGCACTCTAGCTTCCCAACAGGACAGTGCGTCAACCATGTTATTGGACAACCCGAACCCGTAGCTCCCAACAGGAGCGGGTCCGTGACGTCACTTCCTTTGATCATGCGTTTATTGGACAGGAGAAGGTTGACTTGTAGGCACGGGTTGGCAGGTAGAGGGTTGGGGGAGAGGGTTGGGGTGACTAGCTGCACGATGAAGCTTAGATTATGGCAAGGCTGTGGAAATGATAAGGGAGTGGTCATTATTTATCAACAGGGGGGGTGGTGGGTTTTCGCGCGGACGCGCGAAAATTTTTTACGCCCCCCCCTCGACGGCAGTCAAAATTTTTTGCGCCCCCCCGCGCCGGAGGCGCGGAGAGTTTTTCGCGCCCCTCTTTGATCTATAGAAGCGCGCGGGCTTTTTTGCTAAAAAGAGGGTGAATTTTTTTAGCCCCCCCCTCAAGAGGGGTCAAAATTTTTTTAGCCCCCCCCTCGGGAGGGGTCTGAAAATTTTATGCCCCCCCTCAAACCCACCACCCCCCCTGTTGATAAATAATGACCACTCCCTAAGGGAGACATGGGCGCGTGGGGCTGGCTCTTTTACCACAAACAGCACTTAGGCCTCAAACGAGAATTCGTTTGAGGTCTATTACTAGGCCAACCACGGGCCCTTTGATATGCTACGAATATGATATTTATAAACACGAAGGCACTATATACATACGTGTGCCCTTATTCCATAACTGCTACTGTACCACACACACACACACACACACATATCATTTCTTATACTAAACAGAGTCCTACTATGTTTGTGACCTGTGTGAAGTGTATAAAGAATTTAAGGGCTAATTGCTTTATGGATCATACAGTATACTACATGTATATGGTCCTAAAATGGTCAAGTTTGAAGCCGACGGGGTTTGAGGCCTATGTTTGAGGCATGTTTGTGACATACTGTCTCATGCAATTTTGTATGTATTTCATATGTTGCTCACATATATCACCAGACAAACACAGTTATATGTTTAAAGAAACCACTACAAAAGATACATTTTGGGAAGAACCCCCTCCAAATGCAGAAATCCCTGATTGGGGTGTGCAATATAAGACTGAAATCGAATGACATGATTTGCATTTTACAACCACTCTGCTATACTAAGAGTGCTAAGACATATTAGTGCGATTGTGCTTCAAAGCTATAACACATGTGTGTTGAGTTTACACACTTTGTAACACGCTTATTTGCAGCACATTTTTACTCACTTATTTTTTCAACACACAACACACTTAACTCAAAAGTGTGTTAAAAAGTGTGTAACTCTCAGAAGTGTGTTGATAGAAAAAGTGTGTTGACATCAAAAGAGTGTAAACATAAAGTGTGTGGAGATGAGTGTTTGTTAAACTTTGAGGAGGGTGGAGGGTGGGGGGGAGGCAGTGTTAGTGGGGGGCTATCTTTATTTTTCAACATTTATCATCGCTTCAGTGTGTCTGTTAAGTTATTCCAGGCTCTTGCATTTAAAGCCAGTCCATCACTATACAGTTCTTCTCTGAGCCATGATGAATGAATGGTGCAAATTCTGACCTGAAATATCAAGAAAACAAAGGATTAATGTTTAAGGCAAAGAGCAAAGGAACATGTTATACAAAGATAAAACATTAGTCATGACAAGAACATCACAGGAGTAATTGATAGTACATTAGAATACTCCATGATTAATTTATTAATTTCTTTTTGAAAACTCACAAGGATGTCTATACAGTGAAACTTGGTTTTAACAAACTCCCTTATAACGAAATTTGGATACAGCAAACAAAAATGCTTAGTCACAAACCTCTCCTATATATTTCTATAGTAAAATATCTTGGTTATAACGAAGTACTCTAGGCATAAACTTGTTTATAACGAATTAATTTCGACTCCCAAACCTGGGAAAATATGCAATAACTGTCCCCAAAGGCTTAACACAACACAGCCCACTGCTACAGTCGCACAGATGAGGAGGGGGGGATAGGGATGTCCTTACACAAGCTCTAACACCCCCCATATCTCGCCCACTAATGCAGGTGTGATGGTGAGGGTGGGTGGGTAGAGATGTCCTTAAACAAGCCCTAACACCCCCCAGATCTCACCTACTGCTACAGGTAGCTAGGTATACATATAAAAGGGACTTAAGAATCATTAAACCTGCCAAAAGTGCTGAACTTGGTTACAACAAAATTTGGTTATAACGATTTTCTTGAGCCTATAACAGCTAGTTCGTTGTAACCAAGTTTTACTGTATAAGGCCTTCATTGAACTATACATGCCATGTATACATTGTACTATAATAATATCAACATTTCAAAATATAGAATGTAGTTCCTGATAACTTACTCTTCTTAAGTCCATGTGGGTGCCTGCAGGGATTGGTAGAAGCAATTATCTGAAGAGAAAAAAAAACAATGAGGAAATACTACATGTATTTATGGGACTATATACACCCGTGTATATATATATAATTAATATGTGCAGTGGTTGGATCTACTTTTCCTCCAGGGCGCGCATTGGTATGTATGACGTCATAGTAAACAGTTAGCGCCTATAAAAGCTGCGGGATCCAAATTAACCGTCAGTTGGCATATATCCTCCGAGCGGCACACACCACGCTGGGTGGTGCCGGGAATTTTAATTTTTAAATCTTGGTTTTTTCGAATATTACGGTATAATATCCTGCAATATGGGTAGGAAATCAGCGGGTGGAGCTACTACCAAGCCTGGTACTAAGAAAATACCAAAGAATACGAGGAATAAGGCCAACTCTAGGACTTCGAGCAGCTCTGATCCAAGTATGGTTGACCCGGTGTCACCTGTTCCAAAAGCTTCAGGAAAGAATTTGGGTCTAGCTGCTGACCAGACGTTCATCAATCTGGAGGAGAGGACTACGGTAATGGAAGACCAGCTTGCAGATATCAAGGATCTTCTGGAGACCATAGCGGCTAGACAGAGCAATCCGGTAGAAGGGGCGTGTCAGGCGGACTCACGTGGTGATGTTTTGACGCTGGATTCGAAAGGCGCTGTAACCAAGCAACGGGGGAGACGTAGGCAGCGCTCGCCTAGTGACCGGGGAAGCCATGACAACAGGAATCCAAGATGGCGACGGGACCGTTCTCCTTCGTCGGGCTCGGATAAAGATTCGTCTTTTTCAAGAAGTTCCTCTACTGATACGACCCATTCTACACGTAAAAGACATCGGGGTTAGTTCGATCAGAAGAATTATCTAGAGAAAAATTCCAAAATTGATTGTATTGAACGGTTAATGTTGGTAAATGTACGTCTTGCGAAAGACAAGTATGAGGAGGGCGAGGATATTTTCCATTTACTGGGGCACCTTGAGATGTTGGTCGAAAAATCGAGTACAAGAATCTATACGGTGTCAGCTTTATCTAAATATGACAAGTCTGTAAAGGATAGGGCAAACAAGAACGGTTTAAAAGCTTTCGAAAGAGTAGATAACTCCGATATCCTTAGATATTTATCATACGACGGGACCGTTCAGGCCCAGAAAGGACAGGTGGCAAAACCCAAGTCTTTCAAATCTAGGTCAGCTCGTACTTGCTTTGCTTTTAATAGAGCTGAAGGCTGTAGGGAGGACCCCTGTAAATACCGTCATGTTTGTGAGGTATGTGGTTCCCCAAGCCATGGCAAGGATAAATGCCAGAAAAACAAAAAGGACTAGTGTGTCGCCCTTAGGCAGGGTCCTACTTTAAAATCTGAAAATTTGATGCCTGGTTTTAATTTAGTATGTACGGTTGACCCGCCTAAGCCCCCCGTTTCTATCATTCCGGGTGATAAAACTAATAATGATAGTGTAAATATGTATGTTTCTTGTGAATTGTCAAAGAATTTATTTAATTCTTATAGTTGCCCAGTACAGGGTGAGTTTGAACCACTTTTTACGGTGGAATGTTTAAATAGACCCAGCATCAGGGTCTATGACAGTTGTGTAAATGGGGTATGTATGTGTGAGCACTTCATTTTTGGTAGAAGGGCTCAGATACTCCCGTGTCGACTTGCTAGTTTTCTTAGGCAGTCAAACCTTATTTACATCAATCAGATTGAGTCTGATTTTCTATGGTGTGGTTTTACCGAGGGGTTCAAAATAGTTGACCCAGGGTGTGATACAACATATGATTGTAAAAACTATAAGTCTATTTTAGAAGATAGATTTTATAACGAGATGTGTGGTATTATTGTGGAGGAATTGAACCAAGGCCTGGTTACAAAAACTGAATCTAAACCCAAATGTATTCACTCCCTAGGGGGTGTGGAAAAATCTAATGGTAAACTTCGTCCCATCACTGATTGCAGTATGCCAGCGGATATCTCTATTAATAACTTTATGAGTACAACGTCCAAAAGCTTCTCGTATAACTCTATTAACACTGTTACCTGCCAACTTGATAGAGATGACTTTATGTGTGTAGTGGATTTAAAATCTGCTTATAGAAGTATTAACGTTTATGGCCCACATGTGGGCTATCAAGGCTTCAGGTGGAATCTTGGTAATGGAGACGAGTTTTTTGAAAGTAACCGTTTGACATTTGGTCTAAAGTGTGCTCCATATATATTTAGTAGAATATCTGATTTTTTGACTATTATTGCAAAATTTTATGGTGTAGATAGGATAGTAAACTACCTGGATGATTTTATTATCATAGCCCAGACTGAAGAGGATTGTTTACGTAAAAGGAACACCCTGATTGAGTGTATGGAATATTTAGGGTTTGTGGTATCTAAAGAGAAGGTGACTGAGCCCAGCCAGGTGTGTACTTTTCTAGGTATAACCATTGATTCTACTGCTATGGAGTTGTCGCTCCCGCAGAATAAGTTAGATAAAATGACTTCAGCTATAGACGAGTGTTTGGGTAAAAAATTCGTATCTAAGAAGACATTGCAGAAGATTGGTGGTTTGATGTCTTTTTGTTCCCAGGTAGTACGTGGTGGTAGAACCTTCAGCAGGAGATTGTTTGATCTTTGTGCAAAAGCCAGGAATAGGGGTGTTATTAAACTTAATGAGGAAACCCAAAATGACCTGCTGTGGTGGAGGGATTTCTGTAGAATTTTCAATTGTAAAAATATCATTTTGAATGATAATGAATGTACTCCTATGTATTCCGATTCATCTATACGGGGCTTTGGAGCCTGGTTTGATAAGGATTATTTGTATGGTACCTGGGGCGATTCTAACCCTATGTTGGACTGTGTGGGTCATTTTGTTCATGCCCCTAAACTTGATAATCTGAAAATTCACCACAGAAATATTAATGTGTACGAGCTCTATCCAGTAATGGTAGGTCTTAAGCGCTGGGTGAAGAAGTTTTCCAACACTAGGGTTCATTGTATTACGGACAACATGCAGGTCTTGGCCATGTTGAACACTGGTAGATCCAGGAATAAATTGTGTATGTCCTGGTTGAGGGAAATCTTTTGGCTATGTTTTATACATAATATTGAAATATATGCAACATATATTAAATCTGAGGAAAATGTTTTAGCAGACCATTTGTCTAGACTAAATTACAAAGGTGTTCCTCTGAAATGTAAGAATGTTTTAACTAGTTATAACATGTGTTGCTATGCTTCCAGATCTGAGGGAGCTAGAGCGGAGAAGGAGAAGGTTTTTGTACAGGGGCATGGCTGAGTCCACACGTAAGGTTCGCAAACAGCAGTTTGGCAGGTACAAAAAATTTTGTAAAAAATTTAACTTTAGTCCCCTACCTTGTTCTCCTTCTCAAGCTTCGTTGTATAGTGTGTATTTATCAGATAAAATGAAACCTGTATCTGTTAGGAACTATTTGTCTGCAGTATGGTATTATCAGAAATTGGAGGGTTATTCTGATTATAGTAGTAGCTTTATTGTAAAGAAGACTTTAGATGGTATTGAACGTAATTATAAATGTTCTTCTATTAAAACATATCCTTTAACCCCCAGTGATATGTTGAATATCAAATCTAATCTGGATTTGTCTGTGTATGATGATGTAGTTTTCTGGTCTGCTATCTTATTGTGTTACCGAGGTGTGTTCAGGGTGGGTCATGTAGTCGATTCCCCTCATAACTTTGAATCTAAAAATGTTTCTATATCTGTTGACTGCATTCGCATTGATGTCAAGTCTTCTAAAACTGACCAGTATGGTAGGAAACCTTATGTGGTGTATTTAAAGAGAAATGACTATTCTGATCTTTGTCCAGCTAGATACTTGGAAATTTGTAAGAAGTCTAAAAGTAGATTATTATTCAATATATGTAACAAACCGTTAACTTATAATTATATTAATGCCAGGTTGAAGGCTATGTCTATAAAATGTGATTTTCCCCACAGAGTTTCAACTCATTCACTCCGACATGGTGGGGCTACACTTCTAAAGAACTCTGGTTTAAAGGTCGAAGATATTAAAAAGAGAGCAAATTGGAAATCTAATGTGGTATATAATTATTTACATGATTCTAAGCAAGACCTACTAGCTCTGGATGTGATGTTATAGTGTGGAATGGTGTATCCATTGTGTTTGGCGGTTTTTGGCATGTACAGAATTGATATTGACTAAGTCAATTCTCACCAAACCCACTGTCTCCTTCCTTATTCCACTTGTGATATTGATATAATATTTATTATAATATTTATTATTATCATTATATTCCCAACGAACATAATTAACTTATGGGACTATATACACCCGTGTATATATATATAATTAATATGTGCAGTGGTTGGATCTACTTTTCCTCCAGGGCGCGCATTGGTATGTATGACGTCATAGTAAACAGTTAGCGCCTATAAAAGCTGCGGGATCCAAATTAACCGTCAGTTGGCGTATATCCTCCGAGCGGCACACACCACGCTGGGTGGTGCCGGGAATTTTAATTTTTAAATCTTTATCATTGTATATTGTATTTATATTGTTATATTGTATCTATTATTGTATATATTGTAGTTATATTGTTATATTGTATTACTGTATTGCATTATTAAATTATTGTCTTATTAATAAAGGCATGTACAGAATTGATATTGACTAAGTCAATTCTCACCAAACCCACTGTCTCCTTCCTTATTCCACTTGTGATATTGATATAATATTTATTATAATATTTATTATTATTATTATATTCCCAACGAACATAATTAACTTATATAATAGATCACTTTGTACAACATGAAAGATACTTACTGGATGACACACAGCATGCTAAAAATAGTCATAAAGCCTTTATTGGAAAATTATTCCTTTATATAAATGACATTGTATTGCTATGAATTACTACAATGTACCTGCATATTGTACTACAACTGGCATTTCAATCATTTTCAAGAGGATAACATATAAAATTACTTACCAGACATATAGCATATAAGTGAAGACACTCCTCTCTACAGCAGGTTCAGATTCAAACTGACTGTGTGGAACTGTTAAAACTGACCTTTGGTCAGGTGGGGGGAGAGGTAGTTAATCCGTTGCATAATGCTACTTAAGACTGAGCTGGCATGTGTGTATTGCAAAGGATTAATAAAATGTGTGTTGATTGAACACACTTTTCAGGATCTAAACACATTTCAGGATAAAGTGTGTATGTGTGTTAGAATATGTGTGCTAATGTCCAGAAAGTGAGTAAAATGTTAAAAGTGAGTTGAATATCCATGTGTGCAACGATTTGTGACATAAGGTATTCAACTCTCTGTGGAAATTGCAATTGGGCTTATTGCAAGGTGAAATTAAGATCTTTGTGTAAGGACATTTGTGGCATTAGAGCAGATGTGTTATAAGGGCATCAGTGTTCTGTGCAAGGTTTTTGACATAGGAGCCCATTAACAGATGCTCATATGCATAAAACAGAAACCCGTTTAAGGTAGTTTAAGGGATGACTGGTATCAGGGTACCATTACACATGTCTATATTTTTCAGCATTGGAAGTGGACTATACAAGCACTCTATATAATATTATGGGCCCAGTGATCATGCCTATAGATTGGAGATGGGACACTTTCTTATGGCATAGAATCTGAGTGAGTGAGTGATTAATAGATGTTTAACGCCATTTCGACAGCTAAGGTCATATTCATGGCGAGAACGACATTACACAATTTCACAGAGGAATGTGTCGGTGCCCGCGCATATGTGCACCACACACATCCAAGGGGATAGGAAAGAGGAGATATAGACCCTTTTAAGTGGGCTAGGGCATAGAATCTACATATAAGCCTGCAATATTGACTATTTTGGCAAAGAGCACCGGCCATGATACCAATGTCAATTTTATCTAAGTTACATGTGGGCTGACAGCTTATTAGTTCCGTTTAGGAGACTCCGTCAAACTAGGTACAGTGGTAGGCAACTGCCAAGAATCAAATACCACGATGTCAAAAAGGACAACACTCTGTGTCCGCTGGCTGTCAACGTTTAGGAAGGGATGTACCTTGTATCAGGTTGATCAGGAGGATGAGTAGCGGTTCATCCCTAGTCTGTGATCTGGGTGCGTGTGGGTTAGGTAGGTGCTGCTGAGGGAGCCTATACCTTAGCGCCTAGAGGCTCTTATTGCCATCAGCAGCTCTGTGGCGGTCTTTCATGCAGCAGCCTAGTCGTTACAGACACCCAGGATCTGATTATACCAGTGGCCGCCAGGTGGCCTTTGCGGCTCCAAACAAGGGGGGGGAGTTAGAGTAAGGGGCAGGTGTGGGATGGGGAGGGTGCCTCCTCCCCCAGGGCAGATCACAGGCTGCACCTTAATGATCCTCTGGACCTCAGTCTGGAAACTGCAGTGGGAGCCACGACAATGCATCACCCTTCCACGCAAAACCAGTCCTATACACCCTTGATGTACATCCAATATTATTATTATTTATTGCAACGAGGTCGTCCCAAGAGGACGTTTTTCCACCCGCCGTTGGGCGAGGATTACAATATGTCAGTAAATCAGTACAAGTAAAATACATTTGCAGACTCCAACTTATAAGCAAATGGTATATCAACCAAGTTTGATAGGGCTAAATTGCAAAGTTGCCTCAAGACGAGTGTTATAACGCCCATTTATATATTGTTGTGACAATAATATTGTATAATATTTCTTACAATTAATAGGCAACAGGTAATTCGATGGAAAACAAGGGTGGTCTAAGCTATAACTCTTTTATGAAATTTAATATGCTAATAGCGCATTTGAAACGTCTTTGTGGGCAACCTTTGTGTTAGATTGTCTAGCTTGTCCCATAGCTTGACTCCTCTATAGTAGGCTGAGTGTTGAAAAAAACTAGTTCTAGCTCTTCTTATATTAAACTTTAACTTTAAATCACCCCTAGTTCGTATATGTTCACGTTCAATTGTCTCCCCATTACGGGATTTCTTCCACATAATGGTTAACAATTGCACAGCACGTCTTTTTTCGAGACTATCAATATTGCATTGTACATGGAGGTTCTTAACACTTAACTGTCGAATGCGAGTTTGGCAGCAGACTCTTAAGGCCTGATTTTGCATACGCTGCAATTTCTGTAGCTCATTTACTTGGCCACTTCCAGTGTAGAAAGAGCAATATTCTAGGATTGGACATATCATAACCTTATATATATCCAAGCTGGTTTTTCTTGTCATACATTTACACAATTTACATAGTTTATACAATTTATTGCCAAGTGACTTTTTGACCTTTGTGATATGGGGATTGATGGTTAATTTCGCATCCAGTTCTACACCCAGGTATGGATAATTCTTACACACTGGTAATACATCATTACCAAGCTTCAGTTCAGGATCGGCAAGCCGATCAATTTTTGAACTGGCACCAAACAACATACACATACTCTTGCTAGAGTTGACAGTCATGTAATTTCTGTTGCACCAGGCATGTATTCTGGTCAGGTCCTCTTGCAGTAGGTTGATTGCATTATTATGATCTGGGTGGGAATATCGTCAGCATAGAGTATAAATTTACAATTTTGTATTACTTCAGTTATATCATTGATGAACAATACAAACAACAAGGGGCCTAGGATTGATCCCTGGGGGACTCCAAATTTTACTAGTTTTGGGGTAGAAAGAACACTGTTTGCTATTGTCTGGATTGAGCGGTGTGCTAGGTACGCTGTCAGCCATTTTTTTAGGCATCCTTTGATGTTCAACCTTATCTTGGTAATTAAGGTAGGGTGATGTACACAATCAAAAGCCTTGCAGAAATCTATAAAGCAGGCAACCGTAACATGACTGTCATCTCTGGCTTCAAATAGATCTTTGACAACATTAAAAACAGCGTCACTGGTACCTCTATTAGGGCGAAAACCAAACTGTTTGTCAGATAATAACCCATTTTCTTCAAGATGACCACTCAGCAGTTTGTGTATTAGCTTCTCCAGCAATTTACCAGGCAGTGGCAAGAGTGTAATCGGGCGCCAGTTTTTAATAGAGTTCAAGTTTCCTTTTTTGGGGATAGGGACAAGTATTCCCTGTGACCATGTAATCGGAAATATGCCACGTTTGATGGAGTTCAAGAATATGGTAGTCAGTTCAGGAGCTAGTATCCTTTAACACTTTGCTGTTAATTCCAAGTATACCACTAGATTTGTCAATACTGATCTTTTGAATCAGGCCAAGTACAGTATTAAAATTTATTAACTGGCCAATATTCAGCTCGTCGTAGTCATCTGAGTATATCCGGTTTTGAAACAATTAGCCATTAATAAATTCAGCTGTTTTATCAATAGGAATAATTTCACCGGTTATATCATTCTCCAACTGGATGACCAGGTTTTTTTGTCACAGGATTCATTAATGCATTAACCTCACACCAGAAATTGGTGGGGTCATCACATGATTCTTCCAGCAAACATAGGACATATTGACTTTGGGCATGTTCCAGCTGGCGATGGTTACGATTTCTAAGTGCGCCAACCCTCTTTAGTATAGCTCTATCGCCTGTGACTTTCCACTCAGATAATAGTTCATCTCGGAAATTGACTAGTTCTATAATTTCATCAGTAATCCAAGGCTGGGATTGCTTTTTGATATAGAAATCCTTATATGGACAAGAGATATCCAAATAATCGCTTAAATTCTCTTGGATAAAATTCCATTGGATATCCGGGTCATTGCTACTATTGAATGGTTCCCAATCAATATCTAACAGAAATTCTTTTAGATCATCAGAATCGTAATTCTTATAGGTTCTTCCGTTAAACTTGAGAGAGCAACTTTTTTCTCTTGGCTTTTTTCTGCAAGCAAAAACAGCAAATAATAATACGTCATAGTACTATGTCTATACACTCATTTCACTAAGCTAGTTCACTTCCCATCCACTAGGGGCGCAGTGTGTCTACAGGGGCAAGCCTGGACTCCACCCCCAGGCCCCCATAGGCTTACTATAGGAGAGAAGACACCTCTCACAATCATGCCATTTTCTCAGAGAAGATATGCTCTGACCTCTGTAGTATAGGCTTGATTAACTGAGTGTATACGTCAGCACCTCATTTTCTCATCATCAGTAGCTAGTGCTGATGATACAATATTATACGTATACCGGTAGATAAAAGAATATATACAGATGGATTGGCATTGCACACAATCCTGCTAATATCAATGTATACTTTCACAAACATTCGAATGCCTCTATTGTATCAAAATGAAGAAGGCTCACTCTCGTAATCTAGGTGTTCAGGCTAGATCCATGTATCCAGAGATAGTAGAGTAAGAGTCTCTAGTTTAATCAGTATTTATAATCTACATATCGCTGTCACCGCTGGCATCCTGGACAAAAAAGATTGTTTACCAGAGGACATTAAAATGACGTGTGGCATTTGATGTCATAATTACAACCTTTTCTGATCTTTAGAACCGTACAGATCATAAGATAAGATGTGATGTAAAAGATGTTTACTATTTGCAACAACCGTACATCTTAAATTAGCACTTTCAATACCGGCGCCTTCATGATATGTCCTGTAGAAGGCCCTCTGTCCCGCTTTCCTACAACAGTGTAATATATAGCTACAGAAATCCGTGGCAATACACACATTATGGGAACATAACACTTTGGTCCCAGCCTTGACTGCGGGCAAGTTTTAATGCAGTGCTAATTCACATATTGCAATCAAGTGTATTGTGTGTAGGGCCTTGACTGGTTTGTCCTCTATTTATAGTTGCTTCTATTTCATTTTCCATTTGGGCTAGACTCGCTTTCTGTTAAACGAAATTCCAATTTAGATTTTGAGAATGCAATGGATTTTTAACACACAAAAGGTTGAGTTACTTTGAGGTCTATATACTAGAGATTCGAGATGTTGACGATATTTAAAGCTTCCCTTGCGTCGATTATATTTCTATCATATTCCTCCATATCCATACCTAGTTGGCTTCTCAACTCTGTTGTCAGAAATTAATCACTTAACCACGTAATGCTGTACCAGGAAAAGCACCTTAACCTGATAACCACATTACAGAATAATATTATCTTTGCTTTTTCCCCTAAACGTAATGTATTTAATGACATTTCTAGAGTTCATGAGGTCCTTAAGGCCATGAGGTCATAAATCCATGGATTATACATTACTTTAGATGCCGACTTCGTTACTGGGTGATGATGAATAATCCTGTTTACTTATCAATATTACAATAAAGAAATGAGACAAATTTGTCAAAAACAAAAATACAAACACGTCTACATACAGATCTCTCAACATCTACACTGTTAAGAAATTCCAAAAATCTAGCATGGAAACTCGGTTTTACGGTGATTCTTCGTAATTTAAAAGAACGGTGATTTCCCCTATAATAACAGTGTTTCAACCTCCTAAGGTTCACTGTATGGGGATTCTACGAAGTGTTCAACAGGAATTCACAGTATTTTTCACCTTTTTTTGATAATTTCTTTTTTTCTGTGTACAGTATTGAGGTCTACCTTATCCAGGGTTTGAATTGTAAGGAGGGCTTCCTTCACAACCTGCTCTGTTTAATAGTCATGTAGTCGTAATAATTAGATCATGCCCCCCAGAGAAGTAACCCCGGACGTGTGCATTGAAGGTTATAGTAAATGTATCAAGGATTGGATTCTGTTTACTGTTTGGCATCATAGCAATACTGTCAGGAATAAAAATGTACATTTTGACTATACACATGTGTTATAATGTCCTGTTCCTCTATTTTAAAGTTTGAACTTCACTTGGCTGTATTTCATATTGTTAAAGTTTCTAATTGACACAAGTATACTGTGCTGATATTTTTTGCGTGTACAAATTGTATGTCCATATTTATAGATATATTCTATGCTCATGTTGTGGGGGCAAAAGGAATGAACAGACCCGATTCCATCCACTTGCAATGAGACTGGATATGATAAATCTCTGGTTTCAAGGAGCACACCATCAGACCATAGCCATATGTAGTGCAGGTTCCAGCCTGTATTTCGTAAATAAATACGTCGTATAAATTATCTGGCAAGCCAAACCCCTCAGTCGAGCCAAACCCCTCAGTCTACAGTCGCGAATCTAAGAGTAGCTGGATGGCGACAGCGTCTGCTCAGGGACTATTACGGGATGTGTAGTGAAAAGGTCACACGGTCGACGAGATTCTGCGAGATTCGCGAAAAATGTCGGCTGGGCATGCTCAGTCAGTAGGTGGGGCATTCTTTAGACGTTCTTTTTGTGTAGCCTGTTTGTGTTTTTGTTCTTGTCTTCTGTCTGGTGACTTTGGGTGCGATCTTGGGGCCCCAATAGCTGCAAAGCAGACATGGACAGCTTTGACAATTAATATTGGCATGTCAGACTCGAGTTGCTACTTAAAATGAAATGGCTTTCAAGCCAAAAGGGGTGTTATCAGGTAACCTGACCTAACCCAGCAAAACAGGGCTAACCGTAGCATTTTATGGCGTGGGCAATTTTGAAAAATACATATTTTGATCAATTCTATCAATTCCTGTGTGTGTGTGTGTGTGTGTGTGTGTGTGTGTGTGTGTGTGTGTGTGTGTGTCTTTAATCATTCTATTCAGTGCTTGCACAAGGGAAAAAGACGTTCTATAATCAATACAATCGGGATATAAATATACGACATTACAGCCGTCTCACATTTCAGTCTAGTTCCTGGATCAATTAAAAACCCAGGTAGCAAGGATACATTGGGCCAATGTCGGCTTATATTGGGCCTAGCATGGATAAGCATGGATGGCCCAATGCTCCATTGGTGATTGAGAAGGAATGTTT
The DNA here is from genome assembly GCA_949317995.1 of Acholoe squamosa. Lineage (NCBI taxonomy): Eukaryota > Metazoa > Annelida > Polychaeta > Phyllodocida > Polynoidae > Acholoe > Acholoe squamosa. Next base: position 33,752,400 of record OX439035.1, on the reverse strand, counting down.
TTTGTAATAATTATCATGGAATGATACAATGAATGATACCTCGGCTGTTCCCTTGATCAGGATCCTACCAAATCAGTTCACATCATGAAGCTGTAGTGGAATTTGATTTTTTGGCAGGGCAGAATTTAGATTTTGGTATTAGCTCTTTTTCAACATCAGATTAACTTCCATGAGAGGATAATTCAGAGCATGTGGCAGCTAATATGACAGGGGCTGACAATAAGACCAGGCGCGAGGTAAATTTACAGTGCTGCTGGCAGCAGAGGACAGGATTCAGGTGTCAACCTGGCACAACTTCCATCTACTACTGTCAATGTTGGTATCCAGGTATTGTACCATCTGTCAGGTCATCTGGGGTAACATCCATGGCTTCCATAATGTTAATGCCAGGGCAAATTACCATTCATTCATCTCAGTCTATTTTCTTTCTGTATCAGATTTCTTGTTTACATGTTTGCTGTCAAGAGGTATCAGTGAGGCAACCCTTAAAAATATGTCCGTTTCCTACTCAGAAGGTGGGATTTTTCAGCCCCATGAGGGAGAGAATTTTTTTTTCAGGAAAATATTTTTATTTGTCATGAACATCGTAAGTGGGGACAACATGAATTTGCCATCGCATTCTAATATTTAGTGATTGGAAACCTAAATTCTTGTGCTGATGGACCAAAATAATTCTTTTCTGAAGTCAGGAAAAAATAAAAACCACCAGGCCTCTGGACAGAAAACGAACATATTTTCAAGGGTGGCCTGATGGCAAATGTAGGACGTACATATATGGAATGCGTCTGGTGAACCCATATTTGATACTATTTGTTCATTGATTTGTGCAATTATGTACCTCCTGCAATCTAAATAAAAAGGCAGTTGGTGTTAACTATCTATAAGACCAAACCTCCACTAATCTAATTACAAGGTGAAGATTGATATTCCAGATTAGCCTTCAGGTATTTCAAGTAACCCTTTCTTCCAGATCTGTTGGATCCATAAGGCCTTTTGAAGTACACAGACAGATCACTATTGGCTTTAAACCCTATCAGTCCACACAGCCAATGAAGTCAAAACAGCCTTGATGACATCTTCTAAGAACTTAAACATCTTTTCATCTCTGGGAGTCTCTTTAATTTGTCCTTATCTCGAGTGTGCACCTTTCCCATAATGTCCAGCCCTCTCCCGTGCACAGCACACACATCTGCACCAATTAAACGACTCTTTAGAGGATGTTCTCTAGGGTGGATGCTTAATTGGAGGGTGTCCATTTTCCCTCATGTGAGGGGTAAGCAGGGACTACATGGCTGCCAAGTCGTGCTCGGCAGTAAAAGCTTGTTTGCTCTTAGATGGCTCTGTAATCAATACTTTGTGTTTATCTAGCAGGCCGTACTGAATCCCCTATCTGGACGCCCTCTACTATCAAACCTTCCTTACATTAACTAGTCCCAACCACTCCTGAGCCAACCCCACCTATCCATCTGTCCAATCCCAATTTAGCTTGTCGCCAGACTTTGATGCTGCTCCAGCCTACACTGCCTCTCTGTCCACTCACCTTGGTGCCCAACTTACTTAACTCACTATCCCTACCTCTATGGCTGCAAGCCAGCTTGTCAATACTCACATCCAGCACACTCTCCTTGCACGGGCTAATCTGATAACACATACCACAAGCTGTTGTATCCTAGAAATTTATTTGAATACCGTAGTGGCCTGTGTACCTGGGCACTTATTGATATCAATACCTCTGTACCCCCGGCCCTTACTCCAGACAGGTACTTATTTGAGACTCCCCATGCATAAGTCAGCCTTTACGGTAGTTAATGATATAGGAGAGGAGGGAGGTGTATGGAACAACCACTATTAAAAAGAGCAGTAAGAAGCCCAGTACACAAGTGATTGTGTACCACCCAATTGATAGCCATTGCGTTCAGTATGTAATTGTGTAGAGGCCAGGGTATACAGGTCAGAGAGAGGGTTGAACAGTGAACTTTGATGGAGTGGCTAGCAACACGACAGTGCAGGATCGTGTTTCAATAGTTTCCATGAGAGGATGGCCTCAAATCATAGTGGGAGGTATAAGAAATGACTGCATACCAGTGACTGCATAGTGAGCTACAGTACAGGCCTCAAAATAGTAGCTGGCTGGTATGAAGTCATTTCTAGAAGCCACTATTGGCTACATAGTGACCAGTCATACCTCCTGCATGGTCTAGTATGCACTCCTGTGTTCAAATGAGCATAGGGCTGCAGTAAGAGACGAGTCATTTAGTGCCAGGTGGGGGGGGTGTTAAATATAGGGGGGTCATTTTGAAAATGACTCCCTTGGTGGGGGTGAGACAAAACCCAATAAACCTTCACACTGGGGGGTGGGGGCATTTTGCAAAATCACTTCTTAGAGGGGGGGGGTCGCGATCATTTTTGTTGGAAAGAAACCTGCCCATTCGCCAAAATCCATCAAGCCCCCCACCTGGCAATAAATGACTTGTCCCTAACTATATAAAGGTGATTCCACATGGTTACACATCACACACATGGTTAATTCTCATGTAAATGGATCATAGTTTTAAATAAGGTCAATCTATGGTCATGATTCTGCATACTACCTATCTTATCTAGGAGCCCAAATATATAGTGTACAACATAATTAATTGGAATAATCTTGCAAAATCAATACATAGACTAGATCAAAAATGCATAGATGTTATCATCCCACAATCGCTCAGAGGATGATTGAGGCCAGGGATGCTATATTTAGGAAGGCTCTTCGACCTCTGTGAGTGGCTTGGGGTCAAGACCTTTTGGATCATTAGTCTATATATAGAGAATACTTATATGACTACAAAGCAAAGAGCACAGATTGGCTACATTTGAGCAAAGGAGTGCAGAGGGCAGCAGCTAAGACTACCCACTAATTATTCACATAGAGGGCTATCATACAAGCACCCTTATTGAGTCACTGCTCTGGTGGCTATTTATCCAGCAGGCAGTACGATCACCCAGTAATGTAGCCAGCTATTTGGTCACTATGGCCAAAATCCTTAGATCAGCTCATAAGATTTGGCCCATCTCCAGTCATAGCTGGCTGAACCTGCTGTAGAATCTATTGAAACAAGGTCCTGAGCTGAGTGCCTGGTGGCGGGGTATTAATGGTAGATTGTTGTGCTCTAGTCTGCTGGAGAAAGGGGGTTGACCTATGAATTATATACATACTGACAACTATCAGTTAACAAAACAGTATGTAATCTCAGTGTCTTGTAAAGAAATTAACAGTATCAAACACTCAATATGCCATGGGGAAGTACCTTCTCAACCTAACCACATCACACATAGCTGGACCAGTGCTGCTCTAATAAACTGCTACAGGGTTATCTACCCATTATGCACTGAGTAAATAGGAATTAGAAACACAAGGTTTTCAAGCACTTGTATAAGTCTTGCCCAGGAGTCGTAGGTTGTTAAGAAATAACCTGCTGATCTGATACTGGAGAGACATGCACTGATAGATACGATGGGTACTAGTTGCATCCTAAGAAAGCAGCAGTTAAATTCTTATAATTCGGCAGTCAATGTGCAGATTCATCTCATTGGTTTGTAGTACATGTTGCCACCTGCCTACAGGGCTGTAGTGTGATGTATTATAAACCAATTAGATATCCTGGTGATTATCAACGTTTATCTATCCAGGCACTGATAAAGCAATGGCAGCCCAATTGGCGTCCAAATTAAAGCCTAAACCAGAAACAGGCAATTATGCAATCTGCTGCATGGTAGGAGTGGTATGAATTTGCAGTCACCACGGACACTGCAATCCTGCGTCTTTCCATATCATCGGTTACCCCAACCCCTCGATACATTGCTGAGAGAGCCAGCATAGAACGTACACAATGTACTCCTTTACTCCGGCTGGACAGACAGACCACCTCCCATCCATTAATGCCGGAACTAGTAATACGAGCATGTAGGATTGCCAGGTGGAGGCGTCCATATTGCCGATCTCAGGGGAATTAGGAGGTGCCAAAAGGGATATATGCATCATATTGCATGTTATGTCAGAGATCAGTGTAAATCAGCGACATATTCAGAGAGGCCCCGCAGTCACCTGATTTAGAAGGGGACCCCCTCCCCTCCTTTTAGTCTGTAGTTAAGAGTTTATTTGATTATTTAAGACCCGAAAACATCCTCAAATAGCTGATTTTACCCCCTCCTTTGGGGCCGCGCCCCCTCCTTTCCTAGATCCTGGATTAGCCACTAGCCCCTCATTATTTTTGCATGTACTTCAAAATGTTTATTTGTCTCTATTGGACCTCAAATAATCCGCTAAAATAGGGGGTTGGTTTCCTTATTTTGACCCAACACCCTCCGTTTTCAAAAGTCTTGATCTACTACTGCCCAGATGCTGCCCGAGAAGAAAACCATCCTTTTTTTCACCAAGACATGTTTTACCAATTTACAGGCGAGGTTTAGGTTCATGTGAACCAGCAGCATTCTGTTATTTCCCTATAGAGAAAGGCCTGCACCAGATAAACGCTACAGCTATAAGAACACCCCACGTGACCACACCAGTCACCAATTACTGCACACCACACGGACGCAGTGTCACACGCACACACGCACGTGTACTCCCGAAATAACCCAGCTACACAAGTCGATCATCTTACTATGATCATGTAGATGGGGAGCCAGTCAGCTCAAATATCGATATTTAAAAATCTACTGGTGCTGAGAGCAGCACAAGTTATGAGACATGTGTTTGGGTATTTTGATAGTGCTGATAACGAATCTGATGTGCGTATCTTTCTATCTAGGTCGGAACAAGGTCAAAACAAAGGTCAAAGGTCACAATGCTATTGCAATGCATCCTGATCAACCCAGGATCCACATACATGGAGAACAACCTGATACCAGGTGTCACTAGCTCACTCCTAGTAACCCCTGATCGTCTGTGCCATGCATTGTGGATACAGCCTGTAGTGGCTAATTAGATGCATTGGGCAACACAAGAAGTAAACCCTATGTTTAGTACAGCCAAATACATGTATTGTGTCATACCTGCATTTCCCTATTATAGGTACAGTGGTACAGGTGTGCACTGTCCCAGCAGTATTGAGGTTTCATCTAGTATACCTGTGACTATGCATTCAGCTAAATAGAACTTGGGCTGAAGACCAATGTGGGAAGATTAGGAGATTGTCTACCACACACCAACAGCAAGTAGAGGGTTGGACTCCCAATGTCAGGGAAGTAGGATCAAGTCACCATAGACCCACCAAGTCAATACTATTATTTTTGTAAGAAATGTATGTATCTATTAAGACATAACCAAATACATCGCCTCTACTATGAATATCTTAGTTTTTTTTTAGTAGTTTTCATAGTTATACATGCTTGGTAAGAGCAGCAGAGCAAAACAAAATTAAAAATTAAAAATTGGCAGCACAAAACAAACCCTTTTGGTTCAATGAAAAAACCAGCATCCGGTGAGACTAGAACTCAGTTACCCTGCATTACGAGTCCAGTGTTCTAGCCACTACCCTATTCTAGATAATTGGCATACAGGGTGTAAAGTCCCCACCTCATTAAAGGCCAAATCCCACTACGCGAAAATGACCATAATATCCTTGTGATTTAGGTATACAGGGTTTCTTAGCCAATATTGGAGGGGTAGTATTGTCTAAAGACGGCCTATAGTGGCTAAGGAGCCTTGCAAAAGGGCTGCCTTTTGTGCAATACATCAAAACATATAGATATTTTTTGTCACAGACCCTTAAAATCTCTGTGAATTACTTCATTGTCTAGATTTCTCAGCCAAAGTGTGGAATTCACAGTGATTCACTGCTCAATAACAACAATAAAATCATATTCATAGGGATTCAGTGCCCAATGTTGGCAATATAATCAAAATCTACTGTCTTATATCGGCAAGAGAATCAAAATCACAGAGATGTATCATCCAATATTGGGTACCAGTGAGATTTGAGTCTTTTAAAGGAGGGTAGGCTAACTTTACGATTTAAAATAATGACAATACCTTAAGTCTGCTGATTTTTCAATTCATATAGATTTTAGACTCATTTTTGCGTAGTGGGATTTGGCCCTAACAACACAGTCCTTACCATCACCTGGTTCCTGAGATCCACAGCCCCGTCTAGAGTTTCACCATACCAACAGGGACTAATTTCCTTCTCATCAGACATAGGGCAGAAGACCAGAGTCTAGGACGATAGTACTTAACTCTGGGACCAGTTTGACATGGGGAATTCACCGTGCACTAGGAACCTCTAGTGTTAAGTAATGGAACATAGCCCTCTCTCTATTCTATATTAAATACCAGAGTGTGACCTTTGACCTTTAATTTGACCTTGTTCTGGCCTAGATAGGAAGATACGCACCTCAGATTCGTAATCAGCACTATCAAATTACCCAGATCCAACCCTGAAAGCTTGTGCTGCTTTCAACACCAGGTGTTCGACCTGATTCCAGACTGGCTCCCCAACTAATGGGGTGTGTGTAAAGGCAAGCCGATCAACATCACCTATACCACCAGACTCAAAGTGCACCTTTACAATGTGACAGTGCCTATGTATAGATCTGTGATACTCTCTGATCACTAGAATGTGTCATAGAGATAGGTGGAGGTAACGACGGCTATGCGTATGTGATCTATATGAGATGGATAATAGTGAGAGTGACAAGTGGTGACAAGTCTATGGATGGACCAGTTTTGTAGTGAGGGTTGATCCTGCATTTTGACCTTCTATCAATCTCACTTTGACATGTGCAATCAAATATCCCACTAATGATTACTGTGGTAGGCATTTGTGACTATCCTTTACTTTTCTATCTGCATTAGAAGGGTCACTGCTATCACGCCAGAGAACTGAGTAGGGTGCGAGCAGTAACATGGGGTCTCACTCCACATTTACCATATCCAAATCCTACCAGTAGCTGATATTGGGCACTGGAACTCTGTGATTTTGATTTCCTTGCCGATATTAGGCAGTAGATCTCTGTGATTTTTTAGTCTATTGCCAATATTGTACACTGGATCTCTGTGATTTCGATTCTATTGCTGTTATTGGGCACCAAAGTCCTGGGTAATATGCAGTTGGACATTGGAATCACAATGTTATACTAAATCACAGAGATTTCTAGCCCTTTGTGAAGAAAAACATCAAAAACCTTTGATGTATTTCACTCCCCAAATACCAGCATTTTGGCAAGGGTTCTTAGCCTTTATAGGCCTACTTTAGACAATAGTTCTACCCCAATATCGGCTTAGCAACCACATATCCTATATCACAAGGATTTTCTGCCCATTTTCGCATTGTGGGATTTGGCCTATGGGGTGTTCTGCATTGTTTTTCAGACAAATTAACCTTAAAACATCTATTATGGGGTTTTAGTGTATTGTTGCACGATGTTCTTACATTAGGGGGTAAATACCCTAGCATTCATGTTGTGCCCTACCCTCAATTATTCCCATGCAATGTATTTCTATGGTCAAAGCAATATCTTAGTTTCTTGGCAAAAGGGACACCATTATGACTGACACTCCTGCAATGTGTTGTGGTTGATAAAGTCAATGTATTCATGGAAGCCAGTTTTCGCACCCCAAACACCCATGGTCGTCCAGTTTCTTCTGGTGACTGGGGACACATGGTCACAAGTATTCTTCCTGTCACTCATCACTGGTGATGGACAGTCATCAGAACACCTTATGACCTTTTCCTGTATACAACCAATAAGGCCAAATCCCACAACGTGAAAATTGTCGGGAAATCATTGTGAAATAGGATATGTGGGTGCTTAGCTAATATTGGGGTGGTAATATTGTCTAGGGAAGACCTATAAAAGCTAAGAATCCCTGTCAAAGTGCTGGTATTTAGGGAGTATAGTACATCAAAAGTTTTTGATATTTTCTTCACAAAGGGTTTAAAATCTCTGTGATAGACTTAAAATCCCTGTGATTTAGAGGAAAACAACAGTTTCTAGGAAATCAGAAGAGGTGTGTTTTGATAAATCAGGAGCCAAGTTCCACATACTACAGTCATAATGGGGTTCTGCTTGTGATTTATGCAAGCTACATTTGTTTATGCTATGCAGGAGACCATTGCAAACCATAGAAAATAGTCAGAGACAACTGTTATTTTAATATCAAATACTCTATCTCTGTGAATCATTCTAGCAACTCATCTGTGTAGTAATGAAAATCACAGAGATTCCCCTGCTACTATCAGCTATAGTCGGATTTGGAGTGGTAAGAAGTGCAGTGAGTACCCTTGTGATTTAGGAAATGGGCAAGAGTCCAATGTTGCCGATATCCAGAATCACAGACATTTAAGACCCATTTTTCACATAGTGGGATTTGGCCTATAGGGACAGTATCTTTAGGGTTTAGGGCTGTTCCTCTAGTTCTACAAGAAGAGAGGGATGTTATCATGGTTTGAAAAAGCCATGATTTCTTTAAAAGAAACTATGATAACATCCCTCTCTTCTTATAGAACTAGAGGAACAGCCCTAAAACCTAATGACACTGTCCCTGCTGGTTGTATACAGGGTTTTTAATCAATTCAGAAAAGAATAGAATCTTGTCTCACAGGGCTATAATTATATAGGATAGATAAGAATCTTGCCCCGCAGGGCTATACATTAAGGATAGAATAGAATCTTGCCCCGCAGGGCTATATATTTAGGATAGAAAAGAGTCTTTCCCCGCAGGGCTATACATTAAGGAAAGAAATTAATCTTGCCCCACAGGGCTATTAAAAAGGAATAGAAAAAAAATTTGCCCCGCAGGGCTATCAAAGTTAAGCTTCTATTGGATTCCTTCTTAATAGCCCTGCAGGGCAAGATTCTTTTCTATTCCTTCTTAATAGCCCTGTGGAGCAAGCTTCTTTTCTATTTCACAAATTTAGAATAGAATTCTATTCTTATATAGAATAGAAGGTTATATATAACACAAATACTAGTGACTTTCCTGCCTTTATGTACTACCCTCTGACTAGAAAACCACAGAATAGGTGTCTAAGGGTATGTGGTGCATACAAAAAGTCATAAGGTGTCCTGATGACTGCCCGCACCAGTGACAAGTGATGGGAATGTCATAAGAATTGAATTGAATTGAATTGAATTATTTATTTGACAAACGTTCGTACATGATGATTTATAAGTAAGTCAAAGAAGAGGATACACAAAAAAAAGGCCAAGTAATAACAAAGCAAAAGGTCATTACATTATAAGATTGGTACATTTACAGCATTATAATCATGGATATGTATTTGCTGAGTTACACGTAACAGCTTGACATAAAATCACATTACCGCTGATATAAAGTCAGATATTTCCTTGATGTGCTGTTGTTCACATGTTAATAGATCCCATAACTCTAGACCTCTCCATAGAGGACTCTTTTTGTACATACTAAGAAATGGGGAACTTTTATTCAATATCACTTTGCTTTTACTTTTAAGTACCCTTCTGGGTTCAAGTACATTATTTGGGTCTTGGGACAAAGTATATACTAGGGTAAGAATGCCACTAACCATGTGTATGGGCTGGTTTTCATTGGCGTTCATTCATCTATGACAAGTGCAGAGTGCACCAATCTTTGTTGTCACTGGCCATACCTTATTATACCATGATTTCGGGACTTCCGGTGGGTTTATATGCAGTTTAGCCATGCATTATTCTGCATATACCACACATGTGCATTTTTGAAATTTTTGGTATATACTTTTTCAGGGTCAAGTTGCACTTAGAATATTTTTGGAAATTATGGCAGCTATACAAAGTTAATCCAGCCATTTTCCACAGTGAAAAATCGTGCCAACTCGTAGGAGAATTGAACCCCGGCCGCAGTGGATGTAGGCGAAGGCCTTAGCCATAGCGCCACACTGAACGGTGATGAAATCCTATGCGAAAATGAATAAGTTCTAACCTGAGGTCCTAGTGCTATGTTTCCAGTCAGTTTTCGTCTTGATTCCAAGCTTGTCATGTTATAATATCGAAATCCCAAGAAGTTTTCGATCCATAGAAGAGGAATGCGTGCTAACTTTCTCCATTTTCTTCAATATACATAAGAATCCATTGATTTTTCCATCGTATGCGAGTCGCGGCCCGTGGCCGCTCTGCGCGAAGCCATTGTTTTTGTTCCTTGCCGGGAGAGGTACCGCCGTGTTTACACACACATTTCATATCGAATCCAACCATGACAAGTCTTCAAATTAAAACATACATATCCTTAGACACTTTAGATGATCCCTCCATACGTATTATGTCCAATATATTCAAAGTAAAGGAGAATCCATTGATTTTCCAAACGGGTCCGAAATTTTCGGCGTCTTTCTTGTATGGCGAGCAGTTGACCTATATCTACATCCGGGCCACTGACACACTTTCGTCGGACAAGAAGGCGGGTGGGAATGGCTGGACTGCGACTCGCTTATGATGGAAAAATCAATGGATTCTCCTTTATTTTGAATATATTGGACATAATATGTATGGAGGAATCATCTAGAATGTCTAAGGATGTGTATGTTTTAATTTGAAGACTTGTCATGGTTGGATTCCATACGAAAAGTGAGTGTGAACACGGTGGTACCTCTCCCGGCAAGGAACAAAAACAATGGCTTCGCGCAGAGCGGTGACCCGGGCCGGATCGCTTGCTTTTACAAAATATCTTCTCCTGGCTATATTCTGTGGATATCAGGTAAGAAATTAATACAAAATGGAGTAAAATGCCATATACACCTATTAGGTGATGGATATCGGGGCCCCACGGGCTGTATATGCTGTATATACAGCCCTAGGGCCCCGATATCCATCATCTATTAGCTTAGTATACGTGTTTCTAATACTACCTTGGATGTGCCCTGTGTAGACTTGTGCATTTAAGGTGGCTAGCTACCATGCAGAACATGTCCTCTGCACATAATGTACCTCTCTATGGTTAGTGAGAGACTAACAAAATCATAGGACCCCTATATTTTTTTAACACTATTTGAAAGAAGATACAATTTAGATCTTGTGGTGAAGATTTGGAGAAAGCTTAGCTACTTTTAGCCTTAGGGCGCCATCCACCTTAATAGGGCCCATTCTTTATAGCAGTGCTGTAAAGAGAGCTATGTGGCTGAGTGCCATTCAATGCACAGCCACTAGGATTACTGACACAGAAGCAAAGGCTGTATAGAGGCCCTGGATGTGGAGGTAAAATGATGGCTTTTTAAATAGGACTGTTCCCTCAGATGACCTCAAAGGACGAGCAGCGGCAAGTTGACATAAAGGTCACAAAACAGTCATACGTGTTGTTACTCATTAAGTCTTCAGAAAGGAAATGTTAGATCATCTAACAGTTTGGAAATTACTGACCTGACAGCAATAAGTGGTATAATAGCACTAACAATATTACATGCACTCTGAGTGATTTAGTCAAGGAAAATAGGTGTGAACATTCTCTTCTGTGTGTCACCTGTTTTGGTATTGGTTCCTGTGCGTCTGTGCAATCCAGAATACACAGACTAAACTTGGGACAAGCTTTGGGGGTGGGGGGGGCATCCCGCAGGCCACCGGGGGACCACTGACCCAACCCAATCTGGCCCCAGCTCAATCACTAGCGTGAGTCGTCCCTGGCAACTAGCGTTTGTGACTAAAAGAAGTTTTTTCCGCTGGTTGCTGTAGTGCTTATTTGTAGGCAGGTACCTCGCATAGTAATCTTCCCCAGAAAATGGGGACCATCATCCCCATACATGTGCACGATAGAGGTATTCCCTAGAATCCCAACCGGACGAGACTGGACCCAACCGTTGGTAACCATGTATGAACACGTTTTCAAGGGGAAGGGGCCTTTTGGGACCCTAAGCACTGGCAATCGAGAGCCCTTGATGGGGGGTCCTTTTGAAGCAATTTTGAAGAAAAAGGGGGTACTTTTTAGACAGAACGGTGCATCAAATACAGTCTGAGCCGTCCAAATGGGTTTATTTAGGAGCAATTTATATTGTTTTGTTTTATATGAATGCAACTTTCTAGGTTTATGGTGTTTTTTTTGTGTGGTCACCCTTAATTAGGGTATGACATTTGGTCTTTTCCATTGATTAGGGTTCAAAATCGTTCTACCCTTGAATAGGGTACAAATCAAGGGTTTGTTTACTATAGAAAAGTTAGGGAGTGTCCCAGTCTTCAGGAGATTTTTCAATAGAAGGGGACAGTTTTGGTCGCGGTCACACTAATCTTTATTTTTCAGATCCTTTTTAAAGGACGTGGAATATTTGGTCAAAACGGCCCTCAGGAGGATACAGTTTTATAGGTACAATCCCCCTATCAGGGTTAAGCCTTAAGCTAAGGGGCGTCATAGGTCAAGCCGCACACCTGTGTCAGGAAACAAAGAATGCCCCCGTGGCAGTAGCAAGGAGTACTTTATGCAGATAGTTATAACATGGAAATTCAATAACGTGTTGGCATATACGAGGTGTATGGTGTCTTTTTAGGGACATGAATGTGTACAAGTCATCATGTCAGATTTTATCTTGTGAACAAGAGTACCAATGACATGCAGGAAATATTATGGTCGGACTATTTCAAGTCAAATTCGATCAGCAATCGAGAGGGTGGAAGGGAGAATTTATGCCATCATGTGAAGACGTAAAATAAGTAAAACAGAAAAGAGATAAACACGAGCTCACAATATTACTTCCATCTCCTATTTTCCCCTGCAAGTCCATAGCTGCGTAGATGGTTTGTGGACCAAGTACTTCTTTTGCACAGCCGCCAGGGCCCAGTAATTCTAGTTCTATTTCAGGAGTGTGGAATGTCTACTAGCGTGCCAGACGCACTTCTGTCGCTGCAGGTGCGCCACATGCCTCTATGGAAACTACCAGGCCCTATCGTGATGATAACAATTCATCCTTTTTTGTACTGGATCCTTATATAGACTATTGATGTAGAAATGAAATAAAATGCCCTGTGTAGTTATAAAGCCAACGTGTAGGGACGTCATGCAATGCCAGCATGCCACATCCGTCCACTTTACATGAGCCTGGATGCTTGGTAAACGGTGGTCCTGTTCTAGGTTCGCCCATAGCTTATCTACTAGGACAATTAAGCCACGTATATTGATTGGCAATCTCTTCACAATGATTGATGAATGAAGAAATAATATGATTAAATAAATCAGTCTCATTTTACCATGCATAATTTTATTTCAATTCAACTACCGGGTATGTCCATTTGTAGAGAGATAATTGATGCACTGGTGTATACGTGTAGGTTAAAATCCTTCCTGGGTTTTGACAGAATAATTTGCACTGATGATTCAGGTGCCGCGTTACCCACCTTTCTATTTGAAGCAGGGTTGTTCTCTCGTTGATACCTTTCTTTGTGGAAGCTTCATCAAGAAGTGTGTATATGTTACAGCATGGACGATCCTTGACTGCATGTCAGAAAAGGTCGCAGAGTCCCCCAGGAAGACCAACAACACCGGACGTTGATTACTGTCTTCCGGGGGGACAACACGCCTTCGACCTTATACTGTGGCCTACTAACTGACCTATTGGAACCAACAAATGTATGTTAGCTCCAGAAGCAACAATTTATTAGCAGAAGAATTCAGGCGAAGTGGCATTTTCAATGATTATCTGTGTCCTGATAAAAAAAAAAACAAGGAGCCCGCGCTACACGTCAGGGATTCAAGAATAATAGAGGAATGGTCGTATTCCAATGCTCGTTTCCATACAGTTCACGTGAGACATGGCAGACAGAGGCCACTGGACTAATTCCTATCATCTTTTTATCTACTCTAAATCACTTCGTGGGTATCGTTCTTCCTTTTCTTTTCCTTTTTTTTGTTTTATTATAAACTGATGAAATAGACGCAATCATCCTCTACCCCATCAGCTAGTATCTATGTAGGGGTAATGATGACGCTAATCGGTTTATGATTGGAGCTGATTACCTTGGTCCAGCCTCCTCTATTCCCTCTGAAATAAAGTGATTTGTCTAATGATATCACTGGTCTAGATCAATGAAGTAAACTTCTTCTTTTTTGTAATTGAAAGGAGGCATTGATAAGAATATAGACGAAAAAAAATTAGATGAATGTATCCTAGTGCGTGTGCATTGTATTGAAAATGATCTACTTGTACAATCAAAGTAACACCCACTGTGTATGATAATATTCACACTAGGTGTCACTGTGGCTAGTGCCTATGTTCTAATGGCATTTTGAATGCTGGTAGATAATGTTTTAAAATGACAGGCGGTTAAGGTCGATATCTATCAAATGTGTGACTGTATTCATGCTCAAATGTGACTGGCTACATTGGGAGCCACGCAAATGCAATGTAAATGCCTCGACTTCATCGGTGCTCTATGAGTATTTGTAACGCAAAGATTATAGACTGAGAAAGTTGGAGATTAAATGGAAGCTGAAAACCCACATGCTACCTTACGGAAGCGGGCTATCCTCATCCCATTCCCCTAACCGGCTTTTACTTCGGGCTCCGAGGCCGCTCCCGCTCCAATCCGATGCCAAGAATAACCACTTCCGCCCAAGTGCGTGATGGGACGGTTTGGGGACGATTAACTGATTAGCACACTGCGCATGTGCAGACACTATAGTGACGTCATTCTTTACAGATAGCAGTGGGTGCCCTGCTATAACTCCCCCACACTACTGCCGACACGCCCCAAACGATGAGTGGTTGCATTAGAGGGTGGCGGCAGCAGAGAAGGTGCTGGTTTTTCCGCGGCAAACGTGCCCTGATCTAAAAATAGCCAGGTAAGTGGTAGTGGGGAGGAGAGCGTTCCCTGTAGCCATGGCTGATGGCGGATGCTGCCTGTTGTCAGAGTTTGTGTCCTATCTGATTATAATGCCCGTAAGCCATTACCTTACATCAATGGAGCAGTTCCCCATCTGCTCACCAAGCTCCACAGCTGCTATCTCAACTCTTTATCTGCTCCTTGAATTATATACTGCATGTACTCTATCATCGACTGCCATCATTTGAAGCTATTGTGAACGTGGCGATCGCATTTTAAGTAATTCTACCCTCCACGGTAAAGGGACATCTATATTCCCTGGGCAGGGTGATGACAAAAAGGAAAGACAATGCCTCATTAGTGGGATTTCTGAGGCTAAAGATGGCAATCAATTTACAGGCACATACTAGTAGTAACTCTTCAGGAATGCTCGCTCCCACTAACGCCCCTTTCATATAATGGCCATAGTTACTCAATTTTGAGTGCATATTGATATCACAAAATTTGAATTGGTCAAACCTTAGATCCCTTGTCGACTTTCCAAGAACTGAAAACAAGAGCAGCATTTCGACTGCCTGAAGCAAATTTAATTTCTCGTATACTACTTAGTCGACGATATACATGCACTACCGCTATGTACGTGTGTAATCAGATAACCCGCATTTGAAGGTAACAGGATAACACGTTGCTGAAACTAGAGAAAAAAAACTAGGAGAAAACATTTGAATCAACCTAAGGAGACAGAGGCATATGTATGTATGGTTTAGACAGTGTATTTACAAGTTACCTTCAATAGTTCGCCATGAATATGACCTCAGCTGTCGAGATAGCGTTAAACATCTATTACTCACTCACGCACTCCTTCAATAGTATCGGAGTGGACTTTGTCCACAGGTGCACCCCGATAGTGCTCACCATTTACAACAGACTCGTGCCTTTTAGTACAGGCTACGATATACTGTTACCCATCTATAATACAGCCGTTATACCGAAGTATAAAGGTTTACAAGTGGAGAGTTATTCTTGAGGAGCCCAACGACCACTCCTTGGATATATTCCTTTCTGATATAAGCAGTAAAAACACTAGACTACTGGTTTACCGTATTAGGTAACTTTTCTCTATTAAGATTTGTGTTTAAGGTGACAGCCCAACAAATTGTCGTGACTCAACCTGTGTGAAGTGGCTCACACATGTGGCTAGATGGAACATGACATCACTATAGCACAAGATCACCAGGAATAGCAGTGGTGGTGATCACATGGCCTCACCTCAGATGGCGAGGATGGTGATCACTCATCCTCACCAGGGATGGCAACATGAGTGATCACTCATCCTCACCAGGGATGGCGACATAAGTGATCACTCACTTCGCTAGATGAGACGCACACCACGTCATAACGCACGTTCACCATGGATGGCAAGGATCGTGATCACTCACACTCATGGGGATGGTCACTCAGGTGATCACTCACCTCGCTAGATGAAACGTGTACCTCGTGATAGCACAGGTTCACCACAGATGGTGAGGATCTTGATCACCCACACTCACCAGGGATGGTGACACGAGTGATCACTCACCTCGCTACATGAAACACACACCATGCCATAACACATGTTCACCATGGTTGGCGAGGATCGTGATGACTCACACTCACCAGGGATGGCAATGCGGTTGATCACTCACCTCGCTAGATGAAACGCACACCATGTCATAGTGCAGGTTCACCATGGATGCCGAGAGTGGTGATCACTCAGACTCACCAGTGATGGTGACGCTGATGATCACTCCCCTTGTTAGGTGAAAAGCTCATGATCATCGACACTGGTAATCATGCAGCCTCACATCTGCCACAGACAAGGTGTTCTTATAGATATTTCCCTTTGTATTTTTCCTGTAACCAGAGAAAAAGGTGTTTATGGATAGTTGCTTTTATTTTAGAGATACCTCTATCTAAATTCAATTGATATTTTCTCTATATAATCTTGTTTGATTCAACTCTGAAGTATTACATGGAAATCAGTGTGAAACAAAGCACATTTGATATGTATGGGACTTATACTTCATGCCCACACTTCCTAGATAGGCTACATGTTGAACAGTGGTGCTTTCTCAACAACTTTGGCAATGTTGGTGATAGTTGCCATTCTGAGTGAGAGTGAGTGACAGATGATGCAATCCTCAGAGAGCATTGACTTGGAGTGACACAGAATTATGCATTGAGTGAGACCAATGTTGGCAATCATGGTGATAAGTCACCATTTTGTGTGAGAGTTGATAACAGTGGCACACACTCACACAGCGAGTGAGATCCATGTCAGTGATGGTGGTGATGAGTCGCCATTTTGAGAAAAGATTAACAAGGAGTGACACAAATTCACGCAGAGAGTGAGATCCATGTTGGCGATGGTGGTTATAAGCTGCCATTCTGATTGAGAGTTGACTGGGAGTGGCACATACTCACACAGGGAGTGAGATCATTATTAGCCATGTTTGTGATAAGTCACCATTCTGAGTGAGAACTGGCTGGGAGTGGCATATAATCACACAGTGAGTCAAATCATTGTTGGCGATGGTTGTGATAAGCCACCATGCCATGTGAGACTGACACACAGTGACGAAAGATGACACAGTGAGTTATCACTCAAAAAGGAGTCACCATTGATAACCAATCATGGCGACAGATAACGACAATTTGCTGGGAGTGAATGGTGGCGCTGAAAAAGCCAACTGTGCTCCACCGAAGGTTAAATGACAACAATCCCCCTGTATTTACACTTTCAAGGTCATAGTTCTCATCCTCTTCATGTGTCAGTGGGTTTCTATACAAGCTTAGCCATTCTCTTTTATATCCCCTCGTGTATACTTGAATTTTCGTCCCTTTATTCTTAGTTCTAAATTTGGTTTCTGTTTTGAAAGGATGGTAAAGATACTTTGTGGTGATGCATTCGGATTTAGAAATGATGGCAGGAAAATGTAGACTCTTCTTCTTCAATATATATATATATATATATATATATATATATATATATATATATATATATATATATATATCAACTGGACTTCGTTGTCTATCAGTAGGTCAATCGTAGTGCGTGAGGGTCATCGACTTCTCTATTGTAAGGGTCATCACGTCTCTACTGTACTGTGGATACAAGTCCTCGAGATTACAAGTGTGTGTATAAACTGTGTAGACTATGCATCAAAATAGTATATATGGTAAAATAAAAGTGAATTGTAAAGTTGTTAAATTTATCGGTAGGTATATAGAGAGAGATGGAAATAAATCCGTTATTGACATTATGGTTGTGCAGGCACTTGAATTTATGTTCAGTTCCACATTGATTACTGGTTTCCAGTATGATTCTGAGATATAAATGCGCCAGGAAAGGCACAACACCTTTGGAAAGAGGGCTGGTAATTCCTGTTCTTTCGTTACTCTTTTTCACAGATGACTGTATTGGTCGTTGACCTCAGCCACTCAATTTTTGTTGCAATATTAAAAGACCACTTCCTGGCGTCTGTAAGCCTTGCCACTTTCTCTCATTTTCCCCCTCCAAAATCTGCCGGTACCCATCCCACTATTTGGTCATTTCATTCCATTCAGCTCCTAAGGATATTGCTACTAGGATGATTGTCCTTTGAAAAAAAAATCAATATTGATTTACAGGAGATTTCTTCTGGGGTGGTTGACAAGGTCTCTACAACCCAGGTGGCCTCTGATTGGTTGTTGAGAGACCACGTGACCACTATTAGAACCTGGTTGGTGTGGTCTGGTTGGTTGAGAAGCTCGTAAGCCTTGAGGTGTGATTGATCCCGTGGGACTGGCTGTAGCCCAGGCCTGTTTTCAGTGGCATGTTTCACCATCCCCTGGGAGGGAATTGGTCCATGTTTCTCAGAGATCTGAGCTGTGGAACGATTGAAAACTAACGTCAGTGCCATTGCTCTATCCTATTTTCCATGGTCAGGATGACGTCATTCTCTTTCAAGTTTGGATGGAGACCTTTTCATGATATAATTTTGATGTTTGTGGTAGGATTTGCCGAATGGGGTTGTACGCCAGGAAGTGACCACTTGCAGCCCCTATAACTCGTTGATGGACCCTATCTGGTTATAGATATGGACTAAATGGATATATACCCTACCTGGCAGAATTGTGCCAGCTAAGGGTCAATTGCCAGATATGGTCATGCAAAGTATGTAGTAAAGAGTCCCCACACTTTCAGACTTTGCACTTTACCTTTACCTAAATTAAATCGGTCCCTACGCCAGATATGATTTGAGTAGCTCTAAAGGTCCGTATCATAGATGAAAAAAAAAGATTTGTCATACACTTGAATACATGAAATACAGGGGGGAGAGGATCCTGAGTTACTCCAGGGTGTTTCTATGAGAAAACTTGGGGAAAACATAACACCATCAATGATTAACAGCAATAACAACAATCCGGGCCAATAACAACGCGATTTTAACATACGGCCCCATATATAAGCTGATAGCCATGACCCCGCACACAGAAAATAGAAGGACAAATACAAGCAGATCTAGACTGACAGAGAAGGACTATTTATTGGCTGTCTTTGTCCCTTGGGCATTGAAAGTGTATTTCATTCATATGCAAACATCCGAATAGAAAGGATATTAGAGGGTTATTGACTCTTTGAAATGATACATTGTGATATGAATATTTCAGGTAGTTCTTTGTGAATCTCTTCCAAAATTATGTCCCTGTGTATAATTGAAAATGACAAATAAACTCTAAACATTATTTCCATCATACTATAAATACTAGTCATCGTAATAATTCACCATTTAGGGCATTTGCGTAAAAAAAGCCTGGCATTGTAATTAATGGATAAAGTATTCTCTGACATTGTAATTAATAGGTAAAGTATTTCATATTTACAGATTTATCAATTGTAGTACAATATCCATTTTATCCTCGATAAAGTGCCCACCATAACAGCAGTACTGCATCCACAGAATCAGAAACTTATTTTGACAAGAAATTTCAAGGCTGAACTGAATAAATACATGATCTGTAACGTACACATACTCAAGGTATCACAACGCAAGGCTAATGATAAACACCACTGTTCTTTTAGAAAATAGAGTAAAGTTTGGGATTTTCTTTTGAAAAGGTCACTATGTCTTGTTTTTTTTTAACATCCGCAAATTTCACCAGTTAATGCTTTGAAAGGTCATTGGTTGTGATTCATTAGACCTGGTGTGCAAAGTCATACAGATGAAAGCACAGAGATGCCACTCACTGGCCGACAAAAACCAGGAAAACTTGACTTTGGACACATTTTCCCAGGAATTTAACATAATCTAATAAGAAATTTTGAAATCAAAACCAGGAATTGCAGGAAAACCAGGAAAAGTGGCATCTCTGAAGCAAGATAAGAACTTTCTCTAATTTTAAAGACATTTCAAGCTTGTTTTGTTGGTGTAGTGCACGGCGCTTCTACTTGATCTTTAAAGCTTTTAGTGCTAATGTAGTAATATAATTTCCCAGTGTCTTAGTAGGGACCACGAATACATACCCTCCAAATGCCTCACCTCCACCGGTATCTCAACCACAGATCTCAACCAGCCACTATTCCCCATCCTCGCCAATTACCTTCCTGTATATTACTTTATTAAGTAAAGTAATATACAGGAAGAATTTCATGAATGGCACACTCGGGATATTAAGCCCATACTCTTATCACTAGCAATGTAATATATTATGTAGTACATGTGCATTTAATTAATTGTTGGCCATTTTGTATTATTGGTACATTAGGCTAATCCTGAAAAGCTTCACCTGTATGATATTATCTGGCCAATAAAACTTGTTAAACTCAAAGTCAAACTTGTTCCCCTTTAGAACCAACTACATGCCCTCACCCACCTGCAGATCCACCAGTCCATAAAGTCCCTGCACTGACCAATACCTACCGGGTATATAGGCACATGTCCACGACCATGGAATAGTTTTGCATCGTATTCGAATACGATACATTTTCCATGGAAGTTGACATTTGTATTTATTTCATGGTTCTACGATCTTAAAACAACAAAATCCAATAGTATCCATTGATTTGTCACCATTAAAAGGGCACGTGACCAGTGCGTGGAATGCGAGCACATCGTATTTCATGGGGAAATGGAATACGAAGTCCTTTGGTAAACCAATGAGACTGTTGCATTCACCATAAAGTAACTAGCCATTCCTAACAACCCTACTTACACCTAACACATTCCATCTCTGCCCTAATAGCCCTCCCTACCTATACCAAGGTAGCGGATGCGGCCATTGCTGAAACTGGTTACCAGCTGTTATCACTGATAACACCTATCAGATGGGTACCTACTGCCCCCGAGAGGACGGCAGTGAATAGTTAGTGTGACTTCATTGGCTGATAATTAAACCAGCTAAGTTGGAATACCTGTACAACCAGCCAGCTACCCAACACCGCCTTATCCATAATGCTCCCCACCCAGCTTCATGGCCACCCACCTACACCAACCCTACTCATCCCCATAACCACTCATCAATCCCTCCCCCGCCCAGTAGGACGACTGCTCAGCTTGCTGATCAATGTTCCCCTTGTACAGCTGATGGTTATACACATTAAAGTACTTAGGGCAATTACTGATTGCACTGTACATTGGTAGCGACCGGTCCCAGCCTCTGTCACTTGAGACTGGAATAGCTGTATTTGCTTTAGGCTTGTGCAGAATTGGTAGAAGAAGGGTGTCTGTATAATATTCGAATTCTAAATAGTACCCTAGAAAGCTGCACATTTGCCTAGCATGCATTTGATGCTGAATGGTTCAAGAGTTAGACAAGCCCTTTTCATCAATTGTAGTAAAGTAATTACAAATCTAGACACAATTACCCAGTGCATGGAATTAGTATTCAGTCACGTCTCTCTGTATATGACAGGCCCTGATTCTGAATTATCTGGAAGTCTCAGGTTATGTCCAGTACAGTTGTAGTAAATAATGATTAAATGCCAACTAGCAACGCCCACTCTAAAAATGCCACGAGAACTAACAACATACTCACTGACTATGTGTGATAAGGCTACATATAGTTGACTGTCATCTGTAGAAGGTTTCATAACACAGATAAATATCTAAATCTAAAATGTCAGGTACAAACGTAACCATGGTTTCATCATTGTTTAGGACTTCTCACTCATTTCATTGTGAGCTGGACTTAGCTACTTCACAGGGTGGTCGGCTGAGTGCACACATGACCATTACGTGGTCCATTAACTACAAATTAGGCAGGGGCGTAGGAAAAGGGGGGGCCAGGGGGGCCTGGGCCCCCCCCAATCATGAAGGAGGTGGGGCCTGAATATGTCTGCCCCCCCCCAATATTTTCCAAGAACTTATAAACACAATGGAAAAGAAGCTAAAACTTTACATCTCAAATTAGATTATTATGGTGATGTCATAGGGAGAATGGGAAAGTCAGATCCAAAATTTACCAAAAATCACTTTTCTATATGAATTCTAAATATGCATATATATATATATATATATATATATATAGACGCCATCACGCATCAGCCGACAATTCAAGGTGGTCGCGATGGTGCCCTCGCCAGGCCCCCCCAATGAAGATTTGCTTCCTATGCCTCTGATTAGGTATAAATACACAGTGTACAAATAACAGCTGGATATGGTAGCTTACAAAGGATTTTGTGCATATCCTACACTGATAAAAGCAGGCCACGAATTGTTAGTCGGGACAGACTAAGTTCTGAAGTTCCTAGAGTCAAGTGACGGTATCTCTCATGACTACACTTGCTTTAGTCACTTGCTTTAGTCACTAATCACCAAATTAAATTAGTCCTACAGTCAATCTTTAGTAAGACCCTCCCCCCTTTATCAATGCTAAAATATTTTCTCATTTAATGGATCTGTGCAAACAACAAGGAAGATCCATTCAGCCTTCAAAATTAGGGAAATCTCGAAATTCACTTGTTTTATTAACATCCACAAACTTCACCAGTTGATACTTTGAAAGGTCATTGGTTGTGATTCATTAGACTTGGTGTGCAAAGCCATACAGACGAAAGCACAGAGATGCCACTCACTGGCCGACAAAAACAATTAATGGATCTGTGCAAACAGCAAGGAAGATCCATTCAGCCTTCAAAATTCGGGAAATCTCGAAATTTCTGGAAAAATAGGGACCATGCATGCAACTGGCAGCAACTGGCAACCCTAACTGACAAACAAAACTGGCAATGGCAGTCAAGAAGAGGCAACTGGCAACATACAGGTGGCAATTAGCAATTGTCAACTAGCAACTGGCAAGATGCCATGTTGACTATCAATATACACAACCCTTACTATATCAACCTATGTATCTATCTTTACTAACAAAAAAGTAACAAAAGCTCAAGATTTATCAATCAAATTCTGATAATCTATGTTTCCCATGAGGTCTTGAGGATGCAAAGGCAACATAAACACAACACTAACACCAAGAATGGAACTGTAAAACAGTGAATAAAGAAGATAATTATACCTAGTTGAAGTTGATACATCATTCACATTCGTGTTCTGTGCCCACAAACCTGTGACACCATCACTTATTCAGTACTGACTACCTTTATGACTAATATGTGACTAATGCATATAGTTATCTGACTATTGGGGTCAAAATATGCAGGTATAGTCACTATTGACCCCTCACCCCTGCCTATGCAACAGGCATTGCCTTAGTCAGTCTCTGACACAGCCCACTTGATTAAAAAAAAACGTTTCTTTTTTTTACGTTAAAAAACACGTTTTTATTGGTTTCCCTATTGGTTATTCGGTTGAGAATTGGTTAAAAACTTTTGTTTGTTTTTTTGCCAAGTGGGAGCCTTTTCATCCACCTCCCAATTGTATACTTTAGGATTCGACACAAAGTCATTTTGTAGTGCAGGAGGGGCTACCTTGGTAAAGTGTTGTTGATGTCAAGCAGTTTACAAACGTGAGTAGGTAGGTAAGTAAACAAGCCCTACCCTAAGGTAGGCTAAGGTTGTAACTGTAGGCAATGTAAAGCAGAGGTCTATAATACGACACAATTTAGTAAGTGTAGATAATGCTTTAAGTGGTAATCAGCTTGGACAACTATATATATAGTAGAATGATTGAGATGATCTACAAAGTTCAATATCTATGGAAGCCATATCTAAACACAATATCATAATGCTAAACACAATAACCTTGAAACACCATATAAGCATGTAATATCTAAACACACGGGTAAACCTAAACCTAAACACAGTAAACACTTTACAAGCCTAAAGATAGACCTAAACACATTGAAATCCAAACACAAATGCTAATCACATTATGAGGCTAAACATGTTTAGGTTGATAAAGTGTCCTCAAAAACAGGACAAGAAAATGTTTAGCAATGTGTTTAGACTCTAAACACCTTTCTTACAATGTACCCAACAGTACTAATCAGATTTTCTTAGCTGCGCTTTTTAAGGCATATGCAGATTATGATGAAATATGATACCCGGTACGCTATATATATATATATATATATATATAGAGAGAGAGAGAGAGAGAGAGAGAGAGAGAGAGAGAGAGAGAGAGAGAGAGAGAGAGAGAGACTCTAGACAAGCCCCATCCGAGCAAAGGATGATTGCATTGTGTTCAACATTATCAAATTGCATATATGGATTGAGACTTCTGCTTAAAACGGAGGTCTTGAAGAGTGTTTGGTCCAATTCATCAAGCACAGAGGCAGAGCAAACAAATGGGGAGGGGGCGTTGATATGCATTCTTCTCAATATGTTTCGATATTATTTTATATTCGTCTTCATTTAACATGTTAGACTCGGCAGTAATCTGGCATAAATGTTCCTATTGAGTACCAAAAGCTGTTATAGCTATACAGCAAAATCAATTCAAGAATTTTAGAAGAACTGTATAAATATTTTACAGAAAATTCGCTTAAAGCTATCTAAATGTGGCCATCCTAAGTCAATATTGAGAACACATCGGCATGAATACAGATCTGCATAACCCATGTTCCCTGTGTACCTGCACATTGCCCATTCTTACACATGCTTGAGAAGTTTCTGTTTCTAATCACTTACTACCTACTCACTGCTGCATCAAGGGTGGCTAACCTGTAGCACAGGGGCGTAGGAAAAGGTGGGGGGGGGGAGGCAGAGGAGGTGGCGCCTGAATATGCCTGGGCCCCCCCCCCAAAAAAAAAAAAAAATGTGTCAAGCCTCATTATAAAATGTAAAAGATTCCCTCAGCTCACCACTCAAATTGGACAAATATGTCATTAAGATAGGGAAAATGGCAGCATTGTTTAAAGATGAGCCTTCAAGGACTAACTTTTTATATAAATCCCATACAGCAATGCATCAACACCAGCGCGCTCAAGCCAATAATTAATGGTGGCTGTGGTGGGGGCGCCCTGCCCCCCCCCCCATGAAGATTTGCTTCCTACGCCTCTGTAGCAGTTAATTAGATGAAGAGATCAATCATTGTGCAGCACTTCTCCAGCTAATACAGGTGTGTGGTTATAGGTTAAGAAGGTATTTCTCCATGGCATATTGATTTTTGTGGCACTATGCAAGCCATATTATCATCTACTCTGATAGTACCACTACCAGTAAAAGGTACATTGATATGTCTTGTACAAGACACTGAGATTACAGCTCTGCACTGTCATGTGAATAGCCACTCCATCCGATTGCACTCCTCAGCCCTTCCTCTGGTGTGTACACACGGGTCTGCACACAATTACAATACGATAGCAAAGGCTCTCAATTGGGTGTCTATCCTATGAGGTGTTTTAGAATCTCCTCTGTAGTTCACTTCTCACTGGTGTACAGCGTATTTCATAGTAGGTGTTCATAACCTCTCCCTCATCTCCTATATACAATTGACTATTCCAATTTACTTTAGATAATATCTACCAAGAATACATTGAGTAAAATTGCAGTGAGAAACTATCGTATCTCAAACTGAGCAGTGTGGCACACTACCTTCCTTGTGCACAGTGCTTGCACCAATAGACTCTATCATTCTATCGGTGCAAGCACTGTTCACCTCTGACATACATGACCCCTAGCTTATTGGGGTCCTACTTGGGATCTACGTGACTGGTCTAGGCTGTACCCTATCAAGAACTGGACTGTGCTAGCTTGTGCCTTATAGACGATTACTACGCTACAATCCTACATACTTGTTATTACACATGTAAAAGTATCGATCTCTGCAGATTTCACCAGCAAAACCTCGATGAGGATAAAATTAGCTGTGTTGTAATTGTTATTATTTGAGTGAGGATCCAGTAGGCCACATGCCGACTTTGTTTGCCCTCAGCCCACCACTCTATGACTTGGCGGAAAGGAGAGTGTTAACTCACGCTACATCTGTGGAGCATGCATAAGGCGTAGAGATAATAATCATAGCAAAGGTCAACTTACCATAGTGGAGGTCTGGGTGACTATTGCGAATCTCAGGTGTTAGACGGTGGATGCCCCTTGTCCCTGTTCTGGTGGCCATGGGGGTGCCCGCCAGGGGGGAGGACACGAGTCCTGCAGCCCGACTCGCGGCCAGCCCTGTGCCCCCTGGCCACTGCCGCGGGCTCTCACCAGGCCCGGAGGCCGACGACCACCGGATGAGCTCACGTTCCCTCGGCGAGGCCCTCTTGATAGGGGGCGACTGGAGAAGGATCGAAGAGGCTGTGTCCCGGCTCCGGCCACCCATACCTGAGAAGAGTTGGCGCCGTTCAAGCGTTCCCTGGGTGGCAGTGGTGGCGGAAGAGGAGAGGGGCAGCGGCGACCTTGGAGGCGTGCAGGGGGCCTGGGGGGCGGAGGGCCCGGGGGTAGGCGCCGGGGGGCCCCCACCCCCCGGAGTGGATGCGGTGGAGGAGGCGGACGACGGTTTCTCCTCGGTCGACTCCTGGCTGATGTGCCGCCAGAACTGGCGGTACCTGTTCTCCGACTCCGGATCATCGTCGTCGGGGGGCGGGCCACGCGCGCCCCCCTCCTCCTGGGGCTCAGCGCCGCCACCACGTTTCTGTTGTTGCTGCTGGCCGCCCGGGAGAGCATGGCCCGGGTGACGCGGGAACATCTGGGGACTGGACGTCTGAATTTGCTGCTGTCGGCGCAGCAGCGGGCGTGAGGTCGGGTGGCCACGTTCGGACTGACCCTGAGACCCGCCGCGAGCCTTGGCTCCTCCTGGAGTCGCCGTGACTGGCGTCGACCCTGCGCTCCTGGGCGCAGGGGCAGTCCGAGATGATGCAGCTGACAAGGGGGACGCGGACGAGGTGGCGCCGCGACTGCCGCTGCTGCTGCTCCTGCTGCTGACTGCTGCTGCCGCTGCTCCAGCAGATGGCCGTGTACCCCCACCCTCTCCTGATGCTGCTGCTCCTGCAGCTGCTGTGGTGCTCTTAACAGGGGGCCTGGGCCTTTCAAACGCCGAGATGGCCCTGAAACCGGGCTTACTGGCGTCGATGTCCTCTACAACGATGACTGGAACCACAGGGATGGCAGAGCGCCACTCTCGTGTCCTATCGGCACTGCGGGTCGGCTGACCAGGCAAACCGCCCGGATAGGTGGCCCGACGTGGTGGCCGTAGGTCGGCAGCCACCAACCGCACCGACTTGTCGATGGCCTTATAGGGTATGTCGGCTGAACACATGCTGGGGGACAGGCACGGGCGTGCTCGCTACACACACGGCTGGGTGGGTGGCAGCCGTTGGTAGCTGAGGGTGGGGAGAAAGAGGAACGATCTTAGGTGGGAGGGGGACATTGACAGAGGGACACAGTAGTTTATGTTGATGCCGACAGGCGGCGCAGCCAGCGTCTGTGCTCACGCCAGGTGACCGCGCACGTGGTGTGGCAAGGTGTGTGTGTGGGGGGGGGGGGTAAGGGCACTACTGGGGCCCACGTGATCAGGGAGTGTCCCCAACAGGTAGCTGCAGCATGACCCCTTTGACAACTGTCTTCCTTCTGTCACTAAGTTATTTTTTTTACCTATCTCTTGTCATCTCTCAAACACAGACAAGTTACAATGACAGCTAACCCCGTTCCTAGTTGTGTTGATGGTACACAGATGGCAGTCAGTTCTAGATGTGTTGTCTGTTGATGGTACAAAGATGACACCCAGTTCATAGATGTGTTGTCTGTTGATGGTACAAAGATGACACCCAGTTCATAGATGTGTTGTCTGTTGATGGTACACAGATGACACCCAGTTCATAGATGTGTTGTCTGTTGATGGTACACAGATGACACCCAGTTCATAGATGTGTTGTCTGCTAATGGTACACAGATGACACCCAATTCATAGATGTGTTGATGGTACACAGATGACACCCAGTACCGGGGTGTGTTTATGGTAAACATATCACACCCAGTTTCTAGATGTGTTGAGGGTACACAGATGACCAAGGACATGTGCACCGCGGGCAACGATTGTGAACACGGTCAAATGCTATGTAGGTGGTCTGACGTGGGATTACTGCTTCTGATGAACACAAGCCATAGGCAATTAGAAGCAAGATAAATGGGATCTAAGTCCCGCTCTGCCTGTTTCGAAATAGGGGAGGGTTTTGGCTTTAGTGAGGGCTGCTGTAATTACTGTAAATCCTCCTTCATAAAGAAGACGTTGCCTGAATTTGTGGATTTGATAGACTAGTCTTAACCAAGCGATTTTCAAAATACAAGTACGTATGGCTAGCTGAAAGCTCCCCCAACTTTCCTAACCACCTGTAGGATTTGAGAGAGCCTTTTTGATGTGATGGGCAACACCTAACCCCCTGCACCTTTGGGCAAATCCTGGCGGATAAACCATGCCTTATACACGAGGATTTAGGTTATATATTGTGGATAGGTACTAGGTGGCTTGGGTGGCTATTGGGCTTTGTTAGTTGGGCATTAGGTGGTAAACATGGCATGGATTGACGGATTGACCATGGGTGATGTTGTTATTAAGGTAGTGTGAATGGGCAGTGGGTGGTGGGGATAGGCAGTGGGTGGTGGGCTAAATCGAATGGATGGGCGTTGGGTAGTGCGTTTGAGCAATAGGTGGTGTTGAATGGGCAATAGGCAGTGGTGGACGTTGGTCGGACAGTAATCGGTGTATATTATTAAACAGGTCCATAACACAACAAGCAGATAACAGACGCCCTTGTCCGCTACACGCCGAGCAGCTCACTCTCACACAGAGGGTCGGATCAGTAGTTACTATAAATAGATCGTGCTGCTTCAAGCAGGTCGGGTTTGCTTGACTGCTAGGCGGCGGGCAGGTCCC
The DNA here is from genome assembly GCA_949317995.1 of Acholoe squamosa. Classification (NCBI taxonomy): domain Eukaryota; kingdom Metazoa; phylum Annelida; class Polychaeta; order Phyllodocida; family Polynoidae; genus Acholoe; species Acholoe squamosa. The sequence continues at coordinate 33,723,373 of OX439035.1, read as the reverse complement.
CGGGTGGTGTTGGCGTTGGACACGTTGACATTCCAAGGCCCTGTCTTTCAGTCCTCCGGGCCCTTCATGTTGTTACAGTGTCTGTTGGACGTGGTGGCATGCTGCCTCGGGCATGCTGCTGACAATAATAGGCGGGAAGTGCGCTGGAGAAGCTCGTATAATGCTGTATACACGCTGCATGTAGATTAGAGAAGGGCCTCTGCCGGGGTTCTAATATACCAACCCGCCTGCACGAGGGCTGTGGGGCTTCCTTCCCTCTTCGACCCGACTGTGACGCTTCTGGCCCTGGAGCAAGGGCTCCTTGGTTGACCACGCCCCTGTCAGCCTGTTTATCACCTGTAGACGGAATGGTGACAGTCAGAGAGATCGTGACGGAGGGCGGACCATGTACCCCAGACGGTGTCTGGTCGTGTGTGAGAGGGGGCGCCTGTAGACATCGACGACCCCACCACTAGGACCACGCTCCGTAGCTGCTACATGTCAGCTCCACTAGTCTGAGGCAGACGGCTGGCAGCGTCTGCTGCTGGTGGTGCCAGCCGCCATGGTGAGCACCCTTTTGCCGTCTGTTCCTACCATGTGGCTACTTGTGGACATATATACAGAATATACCCGCACCACCTTGTCTCTATCAGTGGTAGCAAGAAAGTCTGGTGTAGTCAGACCCCAGCCACAAGGCAATGGTACCACAACCGTCTGATATGAACCAATATGCCTACTCCCCGAGGAATCCCCAGTAACTATAAAAAATGTCGTCTGCTCCTAAATCTGCACGCGGCGATGGCGCGGGAACGGCCGCAGACCGACGTCCGCTCCTCTACGTCTGAATGCTCACTAAAGGGCTGGTTCCACAGCGTCGGTTTTGGTCATTTTTTTTTCAAATCCGATGATTTTTTTCTACACATTTACTATATAAAAATCGGTCGGATTAGCAAAATATGGCCCCGACCGAAACTGTGGAACCAGCCCTAGTCTCGATGCTATTCCGACCTAGCGGGATAGGAGTGGCGCCGTAGTGTCTAGCTGAAGCTGGTCACCAGCATATGCTTTACACTGATTTTAGGGTACAGTTATGTAACACCTGGGGGGAATCCACTCTGTCCCACCCTACACACAGAAGTACTAATAAGACTTATTAAATTAGCACATAGTGGCTTAATAATAGGGAGGTTTAGCAAACATAATGTACGTCACCCGTAGCTCATTTAACGCAGGCGTAGCAATGCTGTAGGTATGCTGCACGTCGGCGTTATATTGCCCACGTAGTGCATGCTAAACCTGCCTACTATAAATACAACTTCAAAAGTATGGTTAGTGTGGGTTATCACTCATCACACCTCCAGGTGTGGAGTCTTCACATCTAGAGGTGTGGAAACTCACCCATGTATAGAGTGTGACTGTCTTCTGACCCCTGAAGCTGCAAATCTCGCGAGAATGCATGTTAATTAGGCCTTAGCTGGTGGCTGCAGTGCAGTCACACCTGCATGCCCTACCAGCATAGTACTATAATATAAATAGCATCCACTGGTCCACTTGCAAGCTCGGTATAGAATCTGACGCTGGTGGGCCTTGGGTTGCACAGGGCTCACTAGACCCCCTGTGGTGGCAGTACAGTGATGGTGGGATGGTACACTGGGCGGTGTGGTTGGGTTGAGGAGGTGGGGATCGGTGGAAAACCAGGCAGGGAGTCCTGAATGTCATGTAACTAGCAGGCAATGTTGAGTTGAAGGGGAACAGCCAACAATGTTGTAGCTTTGTGTAGTACAACATGGAATCAATGTTCATAGGATGTCCCGTGATGACACAAGAGTCTGATCAGTGTACCCTAGACCTAGTAGGGATGATCCTGGTACATCTTACATTCCTCCTTTTGAAACTCAGAACAAGAGTATATATATATATATATATATATATATATATATATATATATATATATATATATATATATATATATAAAGAATGAATGAATGGAAGAATGAATGTCGGTGTTAGCCGAAGAAACACCGAAAAACTGCACACATACATAGTTTTAGGCGGGTGAATGGGAGCCCTGCGGTCAGTGAGTAGTATAAGAAGTGAGAGTATGCGTCAGGCGGGCGTGGTGGAAAGCATAGTAGTATACAGGAATGGGGAATTGAATCAGAATCAGTATAGCTTGCTTATGCATGGACCACGGACACTGCATTGTCATACAGACTTTAAGTGTCTGAAAATAATCTGGAGAAGTCCGAGTTAGCTGTATTGAATTGGCAATTATAATTCGTTTGTAGTGCTCATGAACTCTCAATAAGCACTAACCTCCTCCGCTGAACATGAAATCAATATCATATTACATTTGACTAGCATTGATATATGTAGATGTAGCCCCAAAACCTGTAATAAACAAGGGTCACTCTCAACAGGTGCATCGTCTATGAGTCATCCATTATCTGTTGAAATGAAGTAGGTGTGAATGACTGAGCAGGGTAAGGGAGTGGTCATTATTTATCAACAGGGGGGGTGGTGGGTTTTCATTTTTTATGGCCCCACTTGACAGCTGTCAAAATTGTTTGCACCCCCAGCACCGGAGGCGCAGATAATTTTTGATCTATAGTAGCACGCAGGCTTTTTTTTTTTTTTACTAAAAAGAGGGTACATTTTTTAGCCCCCCCCTCGAGAGGGGTCTGAAATTTCTATGCCCCCCCCCCTTAAAACCCACCACCCCCTCCCCTGTTGATGAATAATGACCACTCCCTAAAAAGTGATTGATAGTGTGGTAGTACTACTTCATACTGGTGCAGTCTACTTCCCACAAAGTCTGATTCGCTATGAAATAAAGGAAATTGACAGGTTTCAAATACAAAGGGGGGAGGGGGGTAGCATCATTGTAGCATCATTGTAGCATCATTGAGGGCTATCTAAAATATTCTTGGAAAATACCAGACTGGTTTGATTCGAGTTCCCCTAGCTTGATACTACGTGGATTAATGCCAAATTTTACATGTGGCATCTTAGAAGTGTCCTGGTCCTTGTATGATTTTTTTTTTACATTTGTGATACAATCTGCAAAAGGATTTGGGGCAGCCATTTGCTAATACTACAGGTCTCCCTGGTGGAGGATTTTTACCCTTGTGTATTTTTGGCAGGAAATAAACATGTGGTGTGCACGGTTTGAGGTTTGAGGTAACTTTCAGTCACAGTCAGAAGTGTCCAAATTCTACTTGGTTTATTTATAGCCAACCCAAGCAAGTGTTGTAACAGCTAATTGTGACAGATGAAATCAACAACATGACTAATTGACGTATATGGACCAATCACTGACACTTATCAATAGTACTGGCGAGTGCACACCTGTATAGCGAACAATCGGAAGCAGGCTGACATCAGTGACTTCCGGACCTGATATCGCAACTACATCTGTTCCTGGCATGTCATGCAGTTCGGAAGCCTTGTACCTGCTTAATCTCACGAGACATTCCGAGGTCAGAACTATCATGTCCGTGCACACAGAATGAATATGAAACCTCGCCATAGGTAACCTCCATCGAAGTTGACCTGTGTGTAGAAAAGAGGCGCACTGTAGAATGTAAAAACATACAGAGGTCAGAGAAATGTGTACAGTATGCTATGTGTGAAATTATAGAACATGAAATGCTGCAGTAGGATCAGGGGAGTGCGAAAAGTAACATCGTCACACTTCCTAGAGGTTCTCAAGCTCTTAAACCCATAATCCACTTGGCCTCATTTGCGTGAATGAGCCATAGAAACCATTATAAAATCAGGCGAAGGAGGCCTTATGGACTATGTGTGTCAAAATATTGGAGACAACTTTAAGGGGGAATTTGGCCTCAGATACACGATCACTAAAACTTACATTTCTGTTACTGTTTTTTTTTTTCTCTACGTGAACGCAGAGGGCGGCATTATAATTATCATCGTCACCCATTTTCATAGTAAAATGACACAAATATATTCATAAATGCAGCTATTATCCTCCAAGTTAGCCCACGGCTAAAACCAGGATTTCCCAGTAGCATCCATCGAATAGTAGTTGCTTCCTTTAAAGGTGCCTTCTCCTCAGAAGCTCCAGGCATGTAATTTAACAAACAAGTATTCACCTTCGCACTAAGAAGCCTACAGCTATAAATAGTAGTTAATTCCTAGTGTAGCTTGGCCACCGATGGGTCGTATAACCACCCCCGGGGGGATCGTCAGCCTGCAAACCGGCAGCCATTATAAATGTCCGGCCTTAATTTCCCCTTATGGGCTGGAGGAGAAAACGACGCTATTTTTGCCTGGTCATGTGCGATAGGACTGCTGAGTAGCTGAATGTTACACAACACATATATTCCCATCGCCCCGCCCTCCTCACTGCTCCCGACTCCCGCCATCTCATGACTATTATCCATACTTCCTCATCCCCATGTCCCATATCCCTCTGTCCCTGTACTCTCACTCCCCTCACATGCCCATAACTCCCCTTACTTGTCATCACTCTGCCCCTACTCTCACTCCCCTTACTGCCCATAACTCCCCTTACTTGTCATCACTCTGCCCCTACTCTCACTCCCCTTACTGCCCATAACTCCCCTTACTTGTCATCACTCTGCCCCTACTCTCACTCCCCTTACATGCCCACTACTTCCCTTACTTGCCATCACTCTGTCCCTACTCTCACTATCCTTACTTGCCCACCCCTCCTTCCCCAAAATCTCTTTATCCCTACTGTCATCACTCCAGCTTCCAGCGTCCAGAGGTCCCAAATATAAATACATGTATGTTGGCCCTCGCATATAAGCTAAGAGGGGTCGCCTGCCCCTTCCTCGTCCCTACACCATTACCCACGGGCGTGTTCTGGTTACCAGGTTGACTCTATGTAGGTGTTATCCATAAGAAGGGTGAGACAGTAAAGGAGCGGTGCTGCCATCTGCCAGCTCTATTTCCCATAGAGTAGACCTTGATTACGGAGGTGAGGGGTGACTTTGGCATAGTCACCCATCACTTCCGTAATCAAGGTCTATACATACACTGAGAAAATTCTTCCTGACAAAGTGACATGTATACCCATGTCAACTTGATTTGACACAGAGAGCACAGGTCATTGGGACATGTGCACATATGTCACCATGACAACTGTAGCACACAGTAATCCTCATATGATTTGACATGCCTTAAAATGCCATGTCATCTGTGAGTTGACCAGGGTCACGGCCATGTCGAAGGCACTTGACATGTGATGGTTTGACATACATAATTGTTCTAGGATATTCCACTAGATGGAGCAAACAACCATTTTGGTACCAGGACTAATCACTACCAAGAAGTACTACCAACACTTGAGACATTTGATGTATCTGTGTCATTTTGTTTTCATGAAGAATAGATCACTAAGGTCTGTAAATACTATCAATAAATGGTAGTGAATTCTATTTCGTTGTTAAATCTGCATTTGTTATTGAATATCAAAATAGACACCCACCATCCTGAATACTCCAACTGGAGTGGTTAGACACCTTATGTGTGGGTCAGTGAAAATACCAAAGGACTGTATTCTAACCCACAATCTATAATCTCAGTATCTACAGTACAGGGAGACATATGGCATTGCCATGCACCTCCATGCCCTTGTCTTATGGACTGCATAGAGGTCCTCAGTCAAGTAGGAGTTCTGTAGATAGGAAAAAGTGCCTTAGTGTTGCAGGCCTGTGGGACTATGATATCCCCTGCCTTCTATTATAGGCCTCCCTTGATTGAACCATTGGTACATAGTTATTGACTGCTCTTGACCCTTACATAATTGTCTCACAGTATTACCTAGCACTCAGGTGAATGGATCAGAAATATGTGACGTGTCTTTATTACGCATGTCAAATGGAGTTGACAAACCAAATATGAGAGGGTCAACCTCATTTGACATGCCTTCATACATGTCATCTGGGAGACAAATTGTGACCTGTGCAGTATGTGTCAAAGCGATCAGTGTTCTTTCCTCTGTGTAGCAAATAGAGCTGGCAGATGGCAGCACCACTCCTTTACTGTCTCACCCTTCTATATGGATAACACCTACATAGAGTCAACCTGGTAACCAGAACACGCCCATGCCATTACCCATCTGCTCATATAGGCCTTAGTATGGATACCCAGTGGGTCCACTCTGGATTGATCTGGTAACTGGCGGGATAAGCATGAATAACAGCCAGCATGATGGGGACCAGTTGTTACATATTGTACCCAACAAAAGAAATCAGCAGCGAATCGAGGGAATCATCTGATTAGCTGATCATGCATCCCGCTTCCTTCCTATGGGGATCTCACCAGGGAACGGGTCAAGCAATGGCGGCCCAACTACGGCTCCCGCCTCCGGCCCATATTCTCAGATCTTCACCTGTCCTCTATACTGCACTAACATGGTTAACCATACATTCTCCACATTTTCCCTTCCACCCTCAATCTACCGTCTCCCCTTCAAATTCTTAATTGTCTCTTGCCTTTCTTTTACGAGGCATTCCACATCAGCTCCCTGGATTGTTAGAATAGATCAAGGCTGCCTTTAACTTCAGACACAATGCGTGTTCCTCTGGGACTTCATCTACAAGAAGCCATTTCCCATGGCAGAGAAGAAAAAGAAAGAAACCAATTCAAAGACCTACTGCATTTTCATTATATAATTGTTCTGCTGACCTTTTGCAAGCAGACTTCAGGTCCTCTCAGGGAGGCTGTTCTGACAATAGACCTCTAATAAATCTGTTGAATGGGCAATCTTTTGAAATTAGCGAGGTTTATCGGGCTAATTATTTCTGGTTCTACCAGTGCATAATTCGGAACCAGGTTTGCCTTAAGTGAGGAGAGGGGGAGATAAAGGCCTGGAAGCCTCTGACTTCCCCCGACCCCCAATCAGAGCTAACCTCCTGACATTGAGAAAATCATAGAGGAAACTTTACTCCTATACTTATAAATATTTGTATCTAAAAATTGTCCCAGTGTGACTATATATGACACTACCTTTCCCACATTGCCAGTGAAACAAGACAGTTCCCTTTATTTTTTTAGTAATTCAGATTTCCTTCAGGCTGCTACAAATAAAGCAGATGGCCAGCACAGTGTAAATCACTCATCCCAGGTACCTTCGTTACCTTGTTCAGTTCAGTATAATGGTTGATGAGCAGTTGATAACAATTCCGACTGGAGCCAATGATTAACTGCTTCATCAGACCACAGTCTATGCATTTTCTACAGTTTTGGCTTAGACCCATGTTGCTACCATGTAGTAAGGGACACATCTATATAGATCTATAGATATCAATTATGATGGATGTAATTGCCGATTTCGAGTCAACTGGGTGCAGTCACTGACTGGACTTAATTATCATATTATTATCACAGGGAAAAAAGGACATTTAGACCAATTGGACTGCCAATTTGGTATGACTATACCGGAATACAATATTCATGGACCTCCCTCCTCAGGGTTTCCCTAGATGTGTAGTACTATACATAGAATCCGGGCGTCTCTATTTTCTGCACACAGGAGTAGCCCTCTTCCCTGTTCTGCTAGAACAAACATATCTGGGCGAGCCCTGAGCCGTGGGCTGATATGCTGTATTAGGACCAGAACTTATTAAATGTGCATGTGTGATGAAAGCCGTCTCCAACGCACCTAATGGAGTATTTATTGAAATGTCACTATCCACCACATCCACCACCACCACATCAGGCACATGTTATCACCCAGCATAAGGTCGTACTAACAACTTCCTCTGCAGACATCAAATGACCCAGGTCTGTAAAGTAGGGGCTGTGTTAGTGGCCTGATGGTAGGGCTCTAAAGGCCAGGCAGCGCCTACCTCACCATATATCATCTCCTGTTTGCGCCAATTAAAAAGCACCTTGACATTGCCATCCATTCTACGACCCCACCTCCTTCTCCACTCAAGCACTACCAAGATGTATGCCTTCCCAAAATACCCTGGCAGGTAGGGCTGGAGGTGGTGCACTGAGCCTCTACATAATGCAGAGAGCGGCTTTAATAAGCCGTCATCTGTGGTAAATAGCTGACCACCACAGCGGGCTGACCACAGGCTGATTGTCAGACTATAGGGCCCTTGATGGGAGGTATCCATGTCGTTTGTCTATTTTAAGAAATGCTCATGTCCCATGTCACTAAGCTAGACCCATGTCACTAATGCCACTAAGAAAATCAATTCATGCTGGGTAAAGAGGTTAGTACCAAGTTTAGTGTTGTGCACATTATTTAACAGGGTTTGTTACATTTCTGCATGGGTACGTGGACATTTTCTTCAGGTTCATTCCTTGTAATGGCTAAATAATTGTAGAGTTTATTTATCATGTCATTAAGCACAATGTCATATGTCGAATTAAAGAAAACTTAAATAGCCATGTTCCATGTCGATTTTGAGAATAGTTCATGTCACCATGTCGATTTTAACAAATGGTCATGCCACCATGTCGAGTTAACGGGTCTAGGGCCATCGGTCTGCCAGCTAGTCCAGTACTAGTGCTATTGCTATTGGGTTCCATCGGTTTGTGCCTCAAATAATGTCCACACTGCATCTCCTTACAAATGCTAATCAATTTTGTATCCTTAGTGATTTATGGAAACTGAAGACGGGCACCTTTGATTTACCGTATAATTTTATTATCATACTCACTTATAATGGCCATAAAGTAGAACCATGTATCTTGGACGGACTTCCTTTTAGTTCCTTTTCTGGTGGTACTTTAGAACCTGTTTTGCCAAATTCTAGCTCGAGCTGTTCCTTGGCAACACATCTTTTTGGCTTCCCTGTGTGGCGATAGTGCTCTTCTGACTTCTGCCTGCCACCATCAATTTCTCCTTGGTCTTTCCACCTGGCACTATACGTCCTAACTACCATTGCCTCACAGTACCATTACCTTGGGGTGGTTGCCTCGTCAACATCTGCCGGCTTCCGTTGGGTGCAGAAATAACCAGGATGGAAATCCTGATGGACGAGGCATTCACCTGCAGGCCATGACATTTGGGCGCCTACCAGAGTGCAACGCCTGTGTTCAAACTGGACAGCTGCGAGTCCAGGTATAGTATATACCTTTTACCTAAAAATGTTTGATGATTTGGAACCAATGGTTATGTCGGACAACACCATTTCATAATGATTACTATCCTATACATTTAGTATAGGATGCAAAAACTACATGATGCATCTGAGATAACCCTGTACATTTAGTATAGGATGTAAAAACTACATGATGCATCTGACATATCCCTATACATTTAGTATAGGATGCAAAAACTACATGATGCATCTGACATATCCCTATACATTTAGTACAGGATGCAAAAACTACATGATGCATCTGACATATCCCTATACATTTAGTACAGGATGCAAAAACTACATGATGCATCTGACATATCCCTATACATTTAGTATAGGATGCAAAAACTACATGATGCATCTGACATATCCCTATACATTTAGTACAGGATGCAAAAACTACATGATGCATCTGACATATCCCTATACATTTAGTACAGGATGCAAAAACTACATGATGCATCTGACATATCCCTATACATTTAGTATAGGATGCAAAAACTACATGATGCATCTGACATATCCCTATACATTTAGTACAGGATGCAAAAACTACATGATGCATCTGACATGATGGATGTCTTTCTGAAATTATTATGTCTGACATTGATGCGGGTAGGGGATCTTTTCTGACATAAAAAAAATGCGGATCTTATGCTATGATTATTTTTGTTGTTGTATTGGAGTTAGGAATGACGTGTGGCATTTGATATCAACCTTACAACTCAAAATGAGTTATTCTGTAATATAACAATTTGAATCAAAATGCATGTCCATGTGATAGGCCTATTTCTATCTGGTCAAACTGGACATATGAAGGACTGATATATACATCTAGCCTCATTGGCTATGTGAAGATGGTGAATTATCAGTAACACTCTCTCATCCTTCATCGTCCCTTTTCATTACCCAAACGATGACAAGGTGCGAAACACATTGGGCTATAGTTGCGGGTGCGAACCTTTGGGGGAGGTTTTGTCATGGTTTATAGTTCTCATAGCTATTCACGAAGTTAGCTAGCTCTTAATTTGGTAAAGCATCATCCTAAATTCCACCCAACGAATACAAGAGAAACATAGTAACTGGTTATAACAGAATGTTGACTACAGTGGCCCACAAGGGTCCACGATTATGAGGTTGATAAACCTTAATGATAGTATTCTAGAGGAGTCTATAATGCATCTATTCACCTGATTAAATTGGTCGACGGCATACATGTCTAAAGGGCCACGATCATCTTTAGATCCCATATCCATAATTACATTATTTTTTTAATTCAAGATTTCATATGCATTTAAAAAGTGAAAGAAATTTAAATGTTTAAAGTTTAGTTTGTCCATACCATGACTCTGATCATGGGACATTTGGAACAAGTTATTGAATTCACTCCATATTCAAAACACCCCATTTCCTATGATTTGAAAAGCTGCTTCTCTGTTTTACTGGTTTAATTATGAATGGACAAATGTAGACTTAGAAAGAAATGTACGTTATATTGTTATGATTAATTATAATACTGTTTCTACACATGACATACTGGGGATGAGGTGTTCACATTGTATACAAAGGACCCTGAAAGCTTTTATTGGTTCTCAAAAAGGGAATAGAGTCAAATGTCAGTTATTATTGAATACTGAACCCAATCATCAGTGTGTCGTTCGATATGAATGATGCTCGGAATAATGGACTGTTTTTTTTACTAAAATGTAAAAGCATTTTGGACATTTATACATGTTACAGTTAGATTTTCTGTTCAACTATCACAGGAAGAGAATTGAATCCAAGGGGCTGCTTCTTTATCAGTGTAATACAATTGATGGCGGATACCCCCAAAGAACCAAAAGACATAGATTATTTTTATGACCACTTAAAATCACTGTTGAAATCGAATGACACTGTGTACAATCAACATATATGATTGAGTATAATCAGTGCTACTCTGTTTTGCCTATGATCATGATAGATATTACTGTACCTCGTCTCTGTCTACCAATACTGAAGGTGATATCATCAGTTTTCGATTCACGCATTACATCAGATGATAATTATCTCTTCAAGCTTTAGAGAAATGTTATCTATTTGCGTGTGATATCGTTGAATTCTAACTGCCAATACGCCCTATATATATATATATATATATATATATATAAGTTAATTATGTTCGCTTGGGAATATAATAATAATAAATATTATAATAATATTATAATAATATCACAAGTGGAATAAGGAAGGAGACAATGGGTTTGGTGAGAATTGACTTAGTCAATATCAATTCTGTACATGCCTTTATTAATAAGACAATAATTTAATAATATAACAATACAGTAATACAATAGTAATACAATAACAATATAATACAAATATACAATAATAAGATTTAAAAGTTAAAATTTCCGGCACCACCCAGCGTGGTGTGTGCCGCTCGAAGGATATACGCCAACTGACGGTTAATTTGTATCCCGCAGCTTTTATAGGCGCTATTTGTTTTCCATGACGTCAACATACCAATGCGCGCCCTGGAGGAGAAAGTATACCACCCGCTGCACATATTAATTATATATATATACATGGGTGTATATAGTCCCATAAGTTAATTATGTTCGCTTGGGAATATAATAATAATAATAAATATTTTAATAATATTATAATAATATCACAAGTGGAATAAGGAAGGAGACAATGGGTTTGGTGAGAATTGACTTAGTCAATATCAATTCTGTACATGCCAAAAAACCGCCAAACACAATGGATACACCATTCCACACTATAACATCACATCCAGAGCTAGTAAGTCCTGCTTTGAATCATGTAAATAATTATATACAACATTGGATTTCCAATTTGCTCTCTTTTTAATATCATCGACCTTCAAACCAGAATCTTTTAACAGAGTAGCCCCACCATGACGGAGTGAATGAGTTGAAACTCTGTGGGAAATATCACATTTTATAGCAATAGCCTTCAACCTGGTATTAACATAGTTATAAGTCAACGGTTTGTTACATATAGCGAACAATAATCTATTTTCTGAAACCTTACAAATCTCCAAGTACCTAGCTGGACAAAGACCAGAATTATCATTACGTTTTAAATATACCACGTAAGGTTTCCTACCATATTGGTCAGTTTTAGAAGATTTAACATCAATGCGAATACAGTCAACAGATGAAGAAATATCTTTGGATCTAAAGTTATGGGGGGAATCGACCACGTGACCCACCCTGAACACACCTCTGTAACACAATAAGATAGCAGACCAGAAGACTACATCCTCATACAAGGCCAAATCCAGATTAGATTTGATATTTAACATATCACTGGGAGTTAAAGGATAAGTTTTAACAGAAGAACATTTATAATTACGTTCAATACCATCCAGAGTCTTCTTTACAATAAAATTACTACTATAATCAGAATAACCTTTTAATTTTTAACCCCTTTACAACAACCTTCTCCTTCTCCGCTCTAACTCCCTCAGATCTGGAATCATAGCAACACATATCATATTCAGCCAGGGTATTTTTACATTTCTTAGGAACACCTCTATACATTAGCCTTGACAAATGATCAGATAAAATGTTCTCCTCTGACCTTATATATGTAGAATAAATCTCAATATTATGAATGAAACATATCCAAAAATTTTCACGTAGCCATTCCATACATAACCTATTCTTTGAACGACCCGTATTTAACATGGCCAAAACCTGCATGTTATAAGTTATACAATGAACTCGGGTATTCTTGAAATTTTTTAACCAACGTTTAAGGCCCACCATAACTGGATACAACTCATATACATTAATATTTCTATGGTGAACTCTCAAAATATCCAACTTTGGAGATTTTACAAAATGACCACAAAGGTCATCCAACGGGTCTGTATCTGACCAAGTACCATATAAATAATCTGTACCATACCAGGCACCAAAACATTGAATTGAAGAATCCGAATACATAGGGGTACAGTCGTTATCATTCAAAATGATATTTTTACAATTGAAAACTCCCTCCACCACAGCAGGTCCTTTTGAGTTTCCTCATTAAGTTTAATAACACCCCTATTCCTGGCCTTTGCACAAAGATCAAACAATCTCCTGCTGAAAGTTCTGCCACCACGTACTACCTGAGAGCAGAAGGACATCAAACCACCAATCTTCTGCAATGTCTTTTTAGATACAAACTTCTTACCCAAACACTCCTCTATTGCCAGGCTCATCTTGTCTAATTTTTTCTGAGGTAGCGACAACTCCATACACGTAGAATCAATGGTTATACCTAAAAAAGTACACACCTGGCTGGGCTCAGTCACCTTCTCTTTTGACACAACAAAACCTAAATATTCCATACACTCAATTAGGGTGTTCCTCTTACGTAAACAATCCTCCTCTGTCTGAGCTATGATAATAAAATCATCCAGGTAGTTTACTATCCTATCTACACCATAAAATTTAGCAATAATAGTCAAAAAATCTGATATTCTACTAAATATATACGGAGCACACTTCAGACCAAATGTCAAACGGTTACTCTCAAAAAACTCGTCTCCATTAACAAAATTCCACCTGAAGCCTTGATAGCCCACATGCGGGCCATAAACATTAATACTTCTATAGGCAGATTTTAAATCTACTACACACATAAAGCCGTCCCTATCCAACTGAGCTGTAACAGTGTTAATAGAATTGTATGAAAAAGGACTAGAAGTGGTACTCATATAATTATTTATAGAGATTTTATCAGGCATACTGCAGTCAGTAATAGGACGAAGTTTACCATTAGATTTTTCCACACCCCCTAAGGAGTGAATACATTTGGGTTTAAACTCAGTTTTTGTAACTAGACCTTGGTCCAACTCCTCCTCAATAATACTACACATCTCGTTATAAAATCTATCTTCTAAAATAGACTTATAATTTTTACAATCATATGTCGTATCACACCCTGGGTCAACTATTTTGAAACCCTCGGTAAAACCACACCATAGAAAATCAGATTCAATCTGATTGATATCAATAAGGTCTGACTGCCTAAGAAAACTGGCCAGCCGACACGGGAGTATTTGAGCCTTCCTACCATAAATGAAATGCTCACACATACATACCCCATTTACACAACTGTCATAAACCCTGATGCTGGGTCTATGTAAACATTCCACCGTAAAAAGTGGTTCAACTTCACCCTGTACTGGGCAACTATAAGAATTAAATAAATTCTTTGACAGATCACAAGGATTATAAATATTTACATTATCATTATTAATATTATCACCCGGAATGATATTAACGGGGGGCTTAGGAGGGTTTACTGTACATACTACATTAAAATCAGGCATCAAATTTTCAGATTTTAAAGTAGGACCCTGCCTAAGGGCGACACACTAATCCTTTTTGTTTTTCTGGCATTTATCCTTGCCATGGCTGGGGGAACTACATACATCACAAACGTGATGGTATTTACAGGGGTCCTCCCTACAACCCTCAGCTCTATTAAAAGCAAAGCAAGTACGTGCTGACCTAGATTTGAAGGATTTGGGTTTCGCCACCTGCCCCTTCTGGGCCTGAACGGTCCCGTCGTAAGATAAATATCTAAGGATATCAGAGTTGTCCACTCTCTCGAATGCTTTCAACCCGCTCTTGTTCGCCCTATCCTTCACAGACTTATCATATTTAGATAAAGCTGACACCGTATAGATTCTTGTACTCGACTTTTCGACTAACATTTCAAGGTGGCTAAGCAAATGGAAAATATCCTCGCCCTCCTCATACTTGTCTTTCGCAAGACGTACATTTACCAGCATTAACCGTTCAATACAATCAATTTTGGAATTTTTCTCTAGATAATTCTTCTGATCGAACTCACCCCGATGTCTTTTCCGTGTAGAATGGGTAGTATCAGCAGAGGAACCCCTTGAAAAAGATGAGTCTTTATCCCAATCCGACAAAGGTGAACGGTCCCGTCGCCATCTTGGATTCCTGTTGTCATGGCTTCCCCGGTCACTAGGCAAGCGCTGCCTACGTCTCCCCCGTTGCTTGGTTACAGCACCTTTCGAATCCTGCGTCAAAACACCACCACGTGAGTCCGCCCGACACGCCCCTTCTACCGGATTGCTCTGTTTAGCTGCTATGGTCTCAAGAAGATCTTTGATATCAGCAAGCTGGTCTTCCATTACCGTAGTCCTCTCCTCCAGATTGATGAACGTCTGGTCAGCAGCTAAACCCAAATTTACTCCTGAAGCTTTTGGAATAGGTGACACCGGGTCAACCATATTTGGATCAGAGCTGCTCGAAGTCCTAGAGTTGGCCTTATTCCTCGTATTCTTTGTAATTTTCTTAGTACCAGGCTTGGCAATAGCCCCACCCGTCGATTTCCTACCCATATTGCAGGGTATTATACCGTAGTTGTACGAAAAAACAAAGAATAAAGGTAAAATTTCCGGCACCACCCAGCGTGGTGTGTGCCGCTCGAAGGATATACGCCAACTGACGGTTAATTTGGATCCCGCAGCTTTTATAGGCGCTATTTGTTTTCCATGACGTCAACATACCAATGCGCGCCCTGGAGGAGAAAGTAGTACCACCCGCTGCACATATTAATTATATATATATACACGGGTGTATATAGTCCCATATATATATATATATATATATATATATATATATATATATATATATATATATATATGTCTGATTATCAATTAGATGTTCATTATGATTAGTATAATAATGGTGTTAATAACCATACTTATGCTCGTATCCTTTGACTATATTATTTTCATTGTTTTCACCATGATAACCTTTGTGGAAAAATCTTTATCATGATTCTTTTCTTGGTCTTTCATGTTGGAATGAAATAGGAATTGCCATGGCAACACCTATCAACGAAACGTGCGGACCCTAACGCGTTATCTTTGCAGTGGCATTATTTCTATATGGCTATCGATATTGTTAAACAGGGATACTGTGGGGTACTCTGGGCAATGCTTCTATTCTTGACACTATGTTGAGTAACTGAATATGGCTAATAGAGCCATCTACAATTCACCATAGCCATTTATAAGACAAGTTGAACAACAGGTCTTGCCTGCTGTGGGCAATGCGATTAGCTGGTGAGGCGTGGTAGTTTTGTCTCTTGTAATCGACCTTCTCTGAATTCAATTTATCACCTGACTAACTCCAATCTGATTTGTGGCCACCATCAGTCAAAATCCACTCCAATGGCGTCCTCTACCTTAAGTACCTCCCCATGGTTTAACCTTATCCACAAGATACTCTTAATGGGTATGGATGCTATCCCCGTTTTCCATGAAGAAAATCTACTTTTCTCAGGATACATATCAAGGGTATACAGATTCATGTCTGTACCTAAGCTGAGATGTCCTTCCTGAGTATATGATAGAAACTGTGCATTAACACAAAGGTGAGTTTATCTCTTCCAGTCTCAACTACATAATCCTGTAATAATCCTGCTGCCTGATAAATGCTCTAGTTCTAATGAAACCTCCCTGCTCCTTCATTGGTCCTAATTTTATCTTCAACAGTGTTTTCTAAGACATCCCAATTTGATACATGTTCAAGGGAAAACAATTGTTTCCGTCGCAGTAGAAAAGACGTCTCCATAGAACTGTGGCACCAGTTGCTGCTTCCATGTATAGAGGCTATGTACAGCAGCACTATCTGAGAGCATACACAGTACTTAAATGATGGCCTCCACAATCTGACCCACTCTCCTCACAAATAAATCGCATAAGAATCAGGATTTTACTTTTGGTAATAGCTAATGTCAATCCAACAATTACCAAGGCCTACCGCACACTCAATGTGACTTAAGTATAGATAACCAACATGACAATTAGAATTATCAACCTCTTCAATATTTATATGCTATACTCTTAATCTATCGGACGAAGAGCAATTAGAATCCTGTCATCTCAGTCAAAAGAGGCAAACCCAACACAACCTGATACCAGACATTTCCTGACTTGTAATTTTCCAAACGAGTCTTGGTCATCCTATCAGTATACTGCTATAACTGACATTTGTGATGCATTTTATTCTAGCTGTTGTTTACTGTGATGCTGCACAATAGGATACACCTAAGTAAATGGGTGTATACCGATATGGAGTATACCTTGGCTCATCAGAAATGGATAATCAATATAACTCTGTGGCATTGCACCTGTAACACATTTTAAGTATGTACATGTATACACCCGCTACACTGTAATACCGCGCCAAGCTATTTACAGCACATCGCTTTTAGTTTTAGAAAACAGTAAGAAGTGCTGTAAGTACAAACCTTATGACTCTACAGCACATTGATCCGTACCCAGTACATGACAATGCACTGCATATTTACAATTGGGGCTCAGAGTGTAGGCTATATGCAAATCTCCCTAACTCACTCTCATAGAGACCTGGCTAGTTGGCAGTAACATTCCTAAATTTATTTGCAATAGGGGATATTGTTAAAGATGTGAAAAACAATTCAACACAAGAGATAGTATAATCACAGAAAGCAAGTCTTGGCAGTCCATTTGAAGTAAAGTGTAGTTAGATTTTTTATACAGTGGATACACCTTGAAATCGGGGCACAGTTGCTATCATTTATAATCATACTCCCCGTGATATCGATATGTGCCTGCATGTTGTTATTCTATCTCTGAATACACAGAGAACTCTCAATACACAGTGAATTGTGTATATCCCTTATGTTAAAGATCGCGAAGAAGTTTACATCAGTGGTCGGACAAAGGACATCCAATCTACCAACTGCACTATGGTCATACATATAAATACAGAAAGCGAAGAAACCTTGGGTTGTTCAGTGTTGTTCATGACCAGGGACTAGTGGGCACAATATGAATATCAAATAAATTATTTAGTCTACTCTTTAATAGAGTGATAAACTTTTAGTGATCACGTAGCAACCTTTTTTTTGAAATTTCAATATGGACCAATACAACATATACGAAATTGTATACCACACTTATCACATGGAGTCATTTCCACAGAATATATTATACTCCGGACACAGTAATCAGTATAGGGTAAGGTGCTATTGTCCCTCTTTCTATCCAGGTACCACATGGAGGTGCCTGGTATGCCCTGGAGGAGGACTACATCGCTGGTCCATTTGTGAGACAGACAAAAGGATATTGTTCTGGAGCATTAGTGGGTTCTTAATTGAATGCAGTACTTTGTAAAGTAGGCGTCCTACGTTATCTTCCCTGGGGTAGTACCAGGGAGAACACCGGGTCAACACATATATCATTTATGGCCATAAAGAATAATCATGTGGTCGACCATCTATTGCAGCATCACATTGATAATTAATCACCAATGCTGGTCTGGTGGGTGAAGCTTATCATCCCTATAGCTCATTCTTCACAATGCTACTTAAGAGCCAATAAGCCATCATGTAGGTGGAGAATCTAGTTCTATCCCAGTCAGCATGTACTGCTCTGCTAACATATGTCACATTTTATTTGTTCATTCGTTGGCCTGTCGTTCTGTCTTTAAGAGCTTATTGCTAATGTGTACGTTTATATATATGCGTTATGATCTCATATGTATCTCGCTTTCCGTCTGAATAAATCTAATCCATCTTTTACCCCATCAGAACTGTGTCTTTCTATCCCTGTTTCCGTTTCACGGGCTTTTAACAAATAATAGGCAACTTTAAGGCATTTCTTTTGCTATCAAATGGTAACTTTTAGAAGTATTTCTACAGGGACTTAAAAGAAGCACATCCCATTCAAACGTCTCTCCTTCCCCATATCCAATACATGTAGACCTATAATTGGCCTACCCTATACTGCACCCACCCTCCCTTCCCCAAGGTTCTCTACAGGGTCTCTCAATACTCAAAGCCAGGCTGAGCCCTGTGATTAGCCTTGTCTGCTGGGGAAACTATTGCCATCACATTTTATTGAGTACTGACCGAATACCTCTAGTTTTCTCCTACAACTGCCTTAAGGGGTGCATCCACTGCAGCCGGACGGACCATCCATCGGTTTCATCCGTCCCATTTATCACTAATTTTTCTATGGAGAAATAGACGGATTAAGGGAGACAGATGGCCCATCCGTCGCAGTGGACGCAGCACTTTACGCTGGATGGAAGCGGGAGAGCTGCCTACGGGAGGGGGATCATCTTACATGCCCATCTACAATATATTGGCTTTCTCCCCTTCTCCCTTATAACTGCCAGATCTAGAAGTATGTCCTCACTGTCCTGCACGGTTGTTAGTGGTGGTGGTACTGTCCTACATATTTTCACTTATTGCCTGGAACTGTCTTTCAGAAATTAGCTATCCTGAGCAAAGTGTAACGCGAAGTGAGGGACCAGTGGCAAAATTCATGACATGCGATTGGCTAATTAATACACTGATACATATTGATGTAACTAGGATAGGCTATAATATTATGTCTAGAAATAACTCAATCACTTCTAGCAACGCTCAGATTCTCGTGTAAGCTAAGGCGATATATAAGGAAACATTCGCATTAATGGGTAGGTGGGTGGTGTCCGGATTCCTGACAAGGACATGGGGGTGTGAGTGTGGCTTTCCAAACCCTTACATTCAGATTTTTATTCTCTCCTTTTACTTCCCATTCCTAAGGCACACACGTAAAGAGAATAAAATGTAAACTTTGAAGCTCATACAGTCAGGTCGCGATAATCCAGTGTGTAACAATCCAGTGATCCACCTTCCAGTGAGGATTCCTATGGGACCAAATTTATAGCATTGAAATTTCCCTTCCCAGTGAACAAAAAGACGTTTTCTGACGTTTTTCAACATAATTTGAAAGTTTGGAAACGTTTGTTTTGAATGTTATTCTAACGTTAAAACATTGACTCATTCTGACGTTTTTCAATGTTCATACAAACGTTTTTTTCTAACATTTTAAAACCTTTTCTAACATAATTTACAACATTAAAAAACATTAGAGAAGATTCTTAAACGTTTCTACTAGCATAACCACTGGGGTATTTTGACTTTGTATTTTGTATAGGTTCCTATTGCCCAAACTATTATGCCTGCCAAATTAATGACAGAACATAATCATTTGTTGTGCACATAGAAGTATCTTCATATAGAATTCTCCTGAAGCACATTATACCTGTAATCCCTGAGCAAAAATCTCTAGGACTGGTGCAAGAGGACATTGTCCTCAGAGGGAATATGTATATTTCTTGGTAACAAGCAATGGATGTCTTCATCAGGATTATTTCATTTAATCCAATAGAATATGATTATACCAGTCATATTCTATCAAGCATGACTTGGAATTAAAGCTTTGATCCAAGGATATATGAAGTAAGCAAAAATATGATAATGTATACATTTAAAGCAACTTTAGATTACAGAACATACAGGGAAAATCTCCCCATTCGATTGGCCTGCCACCTTGTGGGGAAGATATGTATAACACAAATGTATAAAAATGTTAGAAAACGTTCTATAAACATTTGTTGAATGTTTTATTACATTTTAAAATGTTTGGAATGAATGTTCACATTCTAAATTACTGTTGATGTTAACAAATGTTTGTTAAATGTTTGTTTGATGTTATAAAACATTATATATGAACGTTTGTTTTAAAGCCTTTATGGACATTAATAAAAGTTTGCTGAACATTTCATTTATATTGGAAAACATCAAAACCTAACGTTCACTTTCTAGCTTTAAAATGATGTTCACAAACGTTCTCTACACGTTTCCTGTTCACTGGGTTGTTAATCCAGTTATTCGACTTCCAGTTCCAGTGGTGGAATATGAGGGGCAGTATGTGTATTCAGCATTAAGAAGTAACTTGATAATCCAGTTGGTCAGGGGGGATAGAACATTTCTTTGGGATATTGATGCATTTAGTATGGCACATGGAGCATTTCTTTGGGATATTGATGCATTTAGTATGGCACATGGTCTCAGGGGAGGGGTTTGCAATATAAACCCTGTGTTGAAACAATAATAAGTCTGTCTATGTTTGCTTCTCAGATTCCACTGTCACTGGATGTATGTGTGTGTGTGGGGGGGGGTGTATTGACAGTGTTATTGTTTAGATTTATACTGACTCCCCCATACAAGAAAGGAACCTTGTGTAGATCTATAGGCATATAGGAAACCATAGATTCTGAAATCAGATAAAATTCTGAAAATTTACATCCATGCAAAGAGGATTAAGTTATTAACTTCAACTTCAAGACTTTAACTGAGAGACACTAAATGCTTTGATGAATGAGCTAAAATACTTTGAAGAATAACACCATCCCCCTCCAGGCCACACACACGCAGACAGGATGACACTATTGCAAACAGAAAGGGGAGGAACTACCTCTGAAAGTCTATTCATCAGATATATAAATATGCAGCTTTTTTTATTGATTTCCTGAGATATACCACAATAAATCATACGTAAGAATCAAACAAAATAGCATAAGTGTACACTAATATGAACAGATTTCAATAGAGTATTCCCCTTGTGGCGCGGCCCAGTCATGGCTGTGTGGGAGTAGGGGGTACAAACACTCCTGTAGAGCATGGGAAAGGTGACCCCATTTCCATTAGTCAGTGATTTTTGCCCAAAATATAAAGTTTTGTGTAATCATGTCTGGACAATATGATAGGTCATATTCTTGGTATCTATGTTGGTGCCATCATTAAAAGTAATCCATATATCTATCAGGGATAGGGAGACTTAATCAATATTCCAAGTTAGCACATTATCACATGGGCGCGGCCATTGCTGGAGCTTATTACCAGCGAGTTCTACTGATAACACCTATCAGATGGGAACCAGTTGGCCCCCGAAGGACCGCAGTGAATAGATTGGGGTTCTCTCATTGGCTAATAATTAAACCTGCTAAATCCGTATAGGTCAGGCCTAAAGCTATACTGTTCCATAGTGGGAGACTGCCCAGCTGTACCCCTCACTCAAAGAGCAGTCCCGAGACTGGGAAACCCCTATTGAAAAGAGCTAGGCCTAATGCCTTAATTAGTGGCATGTTTATTTTGGGGGTGATGACAGCCACTGGATTATCGTGACCTGACTGTATTTCGAACTTCGACGACCTCTTTACCACCTTAAAAGGGAAAATAGGCTAAGTAATGGAAAACCTCCAGTCTCACTCCTGTCTAAGGAGGTTTTCTGACTTATACTCCATCCACTATGTAGCCTGAATTAGCAGTAGAGTACACCAAACATAGTCCCTCAAGTATAGAAGGGTGATAGGCATATTAACAATCGAGAGAGAAACGTGTGACACCTGTCGTACACCCTATGCAGCTATATGTAGGACTGTCGTGGCACCCGTCGTATACCCTCTGTGTCAACTCCCAGGCTGTATTCACATACTGCAAACCCCAGAATTATATTTCACAGTGAGGGTGATTCATCTTTCTACACCAAACACCCAGATTCATATGAAAAGGTCTGTAAAAATTCATGTTTTTTGCAAGTTTTTGCCCTTGATAGCTCAATTTCCACCAAAACCCCCTTGAAAACAACAAATTTCCCACATCTTATGGTTCTAACTTAACACTAATAAGTGAATAGAAGGCTTAAAGAATGTTCAGAAACATGTTGGGATAGGTTGTAAGCAGTTCAACTGTTCTATAACAAAGGAGGTTGGAAGGAAAATACAACACATGAGGGTTTAGCCCTCAGTTTACGTGCGATCATGGCACCCGTCATAGACCCTACTGGAGGTGCTATAGCAGTAATACTATAAACTCTAGGCTAATATCCTTATACGTGGATGTAGAGAAGCATATTAGCTAGCATATAAAGCAGGAATAAGGGAGGTTACTCATTTTTGATTAGTTTTATAGAGTTTGACAAAAGGCAGGTTCAGTTGTGTGGGCACCCTCCTTAGGTCTCGATATTTCATTTTTTCTCAATAATTAAGAAAAAAACCCATAGAATATGCATCTAAATTCATTCATAGCATGCTTATTTTATATATCATAAGGAATTATTAAGGTATGGTTCATATGTTACATGTTAAATAAGCATATACTACAACAGGGCCGGTTCTCTGACGGGTGGCATGTGATATTGAAGTACTCAACTTCGCCGCTCTGCCCTTGATCTGGAAACGATATCTAACCTACCCACATATATGGAGCCTAAGCCATAACACCTATACTATATGTACCCTAAAACTTTTTAGGCTGGTCCAGAATATTTTTGGGACCCCCCTGCCAGCCCACTTCTGGACGATTCATGATTATTGGTCAGTAACATATCTCCATTCAGTAGATGTCCTAACACTCACATGGTGTAATGGTTAGCACATGGGACTCTGGATCCCAGCACTGCCTGGTGCATGGGTACGAATCCCATATGGGACAGTATTTTCCCAAGAATTTCATCTGCTGTTCAAAAATGACCTAATTCATTAAACCTCCTGCTACACTTGGCCTATTTCACAAAACCTCCTCCCAGACCTGACCCAATTCATAAAAACCTCCTGCCAGAACTGACCTTATTCATATAACCTCCTGCTGGCTCCCCAACTGTAGAATGTGGAAATAAACCTACAGTAGGAACAATGGGGTGCACAGCCAAGTGGAGTATAAGGGCCTAAACCCATTAGACAATTGTAAAGTTGGCTGATCATATCAATCGGGTAGGGTACACATCATAATTGGTTACAGAATCGGCCATTGTAGGATTTTACAAGGACAATTTAAGTGGCTTGCACTACATTACCAAGCAGATTTTTCTAACCTGTTTGATATATAAAAACCGGGCATGAAAATGAAATATTTACTAGAATCAGCAGTATATGGCACCATCGGCCACAGAATCGGTGGCTTATTCCTAGATTTCAGCAGGCTTTTTGGTTCAAACTGAGCAATATCAAGGTGAAGTATGCAACATTCAGCCGATAAAGGCACCCATTCTAGCAAAATCGGGTAATGGGTTTTAAGCCTAACACCTAATTACTAATACTTTCCTAATGGCAGCACCTCGGCTTTTATGACACGTCCTGTTTTCATATAATACCTGTTGTGTTGGTCTCATTTGCTGTAGGTATTATCTACCATGATTCTGTGAAAAACCTTTCAGACCGACGGGCCCTATATAATAGTGTAAGGGGTTGTGGCCTTACGGACCTGGGGGTTCGGGTCTTACGATTCGGAAAGAAAGAGTAAGACGGTGTTTCAAGTGTATGCCAACGGTTAGATTTATTACTAATGCACACTCACGGCTACCCGATAGTATAGAAGGGGCAGCTAATAATGATTAATGGTGGTCTACATTCTTCGGAGGCCAGAAGGGCCTCTGACGTAGCGGCTGAGCCCTGGGGTTTATATAAGGACCCAGGTGTTCGTCGTCAGATGTCCCCACAGACCCGGATCGGTGCTGCCACCTATCCGGAACCTGAGGAATGTCCGACGACTCGACTCACCCGCCACGTCAGACGGTACCCAACTCTATGGTTAAACAATACGTACCTCTACACCACTCCCCCAGACATTTAGGAGGGTGTTATCGTTATAGTAATATTACTAGGATAACATTTCCATATGTCTAAACCATTAGTAATAGAGGTACAACCATAGATATAAAATTAACACCAAGTTAAATATGATTCGAATGTCATATACATATATTCTGATAGTGTATATAGTTACATAATAATAAATTGGATGTTGTAATATGATACGAATTACTTGAATGAATAACAGTTGTATGTATCGAAACTGTTAATTAGCTTATTATACCTTTAGGATAACATATCATGTTTACGGTATAAGTAATAGGACAAGTATCATAATTCGTATACATGTGATAGTAACAGTTATGTGTAACGGAACTGTTAATATTAAATAAATCACATAACAATATCCATATGCGTTTGTAGTTATTAATAACACATTTGATTATATAGTCTTGAAAAAGACTTTAAAAGTAACTACACTGACTAATGACATATAATCATGTATCATCGTAACATGATATAACCATATGAATCCGTTAAGGATTCCGTGAGTAGTGCGAGTAGAACCATTTGTATTTTACACTTGAAAAAGAAAAAAATCACGGTGTAGTAATGAATATGATAATATATATGATATCACCGTGTACCAAATAACCTCTATAACACCAGATTAATATATTTATGATACAATATGTCTCGCAGGACAATAATATGTACGTTCTGGTGTAGTTTACCGGATCTTATATTATGAATATCAACAACAATTTGAGATCCATACTAATAGATATGTATATACCCGTATCACAATATATAGTAAGTTATGACTACAATGTCAATATGCACATACAAATATCATTATAGAAAAATAGACATGTGACATTATGTACAATATAAAAAATGGTAGATGCTGCTGGAGTCTTCTGCTGTAGTTTTCCGGATACTAGAAGGTAAGTGTGGTCAGCTAACCACGGGATGGACGTGCTAAAGTCTATGATTCCTGGTTATTAAAGGGAACACGGTAGATGCATTTGGGGCAGCTACCCACAATCCTCTGGAAGTGCTATAGTTCATAAGTATATCCGAATGGTGTAGAGTAGAAGTAAAGTGTAGATCCGGTTTTGTCAACAGTGTAGAATCGTAATCCATTTAAGTATTGTTGACATAAGTAAAAAGTCCAATATAGGCTGGTCCGGAAGTAGTAGTAACATGTAGTATAAGTCCATTCGGGAGTATAGGTGAAATGTAGAGGTAAATCGTAAAGTCCATCCTAGTATAGGGGTTAGCACAGATAGCAGCAGAAGTCTGGAACCGGCATCCGGATACGTCTGACAGCAGCAAGTCTACTATCGGATTGTTTGTAAGTGAAGTTCTGAATCCGAATAGACTATTCAGGGTACAATAAGAATTATACGGCCTGAATCATACAATAAGCTGGTCATAAAAGGAACCCGGAACACAAAGAACAGGTGTTCATATACTAATGAAAGACATTCGCAGACCTGTAGGGTTCCGCAAAGACTATATCTGGTTATTTA
The DNA here is from genome assembly GCA_949317995.1 of Acholoe squamosa. Classification (NCBI taxonomy): domain Eukaryota; kingdom Metazoa; phylum Annelida; class Polychaeta; order Phyllodocida; family Polynoidae; genus Acholoe; species Acholoe squamosa. Next base: position 33,697,312 of record OX439035.1, on the reverse strand, counting down.
GTGGAGAGAAAAATTTTTTAGAAAATAACCCGTAGCATGCTTAGGCGGATTTCTTCGCATGCTTCTTCTTAAGAAGAGCTAGAGCCGACTCGGGAGTGCCGTCCCACTCGTCGAGATCGACTCCGAATACCCTCATGAACTTGGTGTTCAAGTTGGTATTCCGGGTGATTTCTTCTTTGACACGTTTCTCCAAGACGTGTACGTGCATAGCTGCCTTTTCTTGTCCCGAATGAGGGTCTCGAGGCGCTGCTTTTCAGCATCCGCAACCTCCTTCATGCACAACAGGGTATCATTAAGAAGACCCTGATGGAATTCTGTCGCCTTCTCGCGGACGCATTTCTCCCAGTGGGTGTAGATGGCCTTCTGGACATCTGCTTCCCCCTGGCGAGACTTCTCGAACCAAACTTCCGCATTACCGGTTTTAATGGTAATGGCGTCTTTTGGTTTCACTGGTGCAGCGACAGGCTTGGGGGGAGTTGATGCGGCCTGAGGACCACTTCCGGGTGTTGGACTTCCGGACACGCCTGCTGTTGGCATACAGTAGGTTGGAGGCTGGTTCTGCTTCAGCCCCATCTGCAGATAAAGATTTAACTGCTCCGGGGTGAAGTTGACTGGGATGGCGGCTGGAGCGGATGCGGATCCGGCGGCAGCAGGTGCTGAGGTCTTCTTGGGAACAAGTCGACCACCCTTTCCAACGACCAAGGTCTGGCTCTCAGGTCCAGGTCCCTGGGTCAAGGACGGAAAGTTGCGTGAGTTAACTTTCCCAGGCTTTGATACTGCGCCAGCGTATCCGGCAGGTTCGGGTTTCTTGAACACAGGAGTGCCCTGAACCTGCTCATGGGGGTGCCGAGCCAGAGGAGACCTGGAGCGGTCATCTGCTCTGACTTTAGCAGTGGTGGTCTGACCATTACCGTTACCACCACGGTTCTGATCCCTTCTGCTCCTTTCACGAGCTCTCTTTCCCTCCTTGCCGGATTCCTCGCATTTCTGCCAGAGAGACTCGTGCATGTCCAGCTTACCCTTTCCAGGAGTCAGGACTATCTTTGAGCGGAGTTTTGAATCCTTGGTCTTCGGAACCTCGCAGAGGACTTGGTCCCCTGGTCGGATCTTAGACCAAGCATCCTCGCTCAGACTGTTGAACTCCTTCATGAGTTCCTGATGAAGCTCCATGATACGCTTCCGAGCCCCATCTAAACCTTCTGCGTGGCATTTCTTCTGGTGCCTCGCCAGATCGCTACGTCGGCTATATTGAACCTTCGTAGTGCACTTCTTCTTACCATAACTCGGATCACAAATGTAAACCGGGTGATGGTGGAAGTGGGCCTCTACCAGATGCCTTTGGAACCGGGCTGGAGTACTCCAGGTCCGGACCGAGACATCACTCGCAACCTGGCAGATAGAGAAGGGACAGGACTTCTGGTCGTCACCGTACCACTTCTCAAGAGCCCAACGCAGCTTTCTCCTCTGGGTATAAGTGTAATACCCTTCGGTGTGGTTTAGCATAAGCCACATCTTTCGATAGGCTTTGCTCGGATTGGGGTCCTCGTCCGAAAGACGCATCCAATCTTCATCATCTGACTCATTATTTTTATTGACTGAGTCCGGGCAGGCATATAGGGTGGAGCCGTCCTTCTTTACTCCGTAGGCACAGTCGGAGAAACACGTCGGATTTGGCGTTAGCCCATCGTTCAGCCTCAGTTTGAGTAGATGGGGTGGCCTTCTCATCATACTCAACCGAGGACTCGTGTACCGACTCCTCGTCTGACGACTCAACCTCCATGACAGTACTACCAGTGGCTGAGGTGCTAGCTTTCGGCTCGGCTCTAGCAGAATCCGGTAGATGCTTGAGCTTCCGAGCAGCGGACCTCCTGTTCTTACTGACCTTCCAGTCTTCCTCCGGTTCCTGGGTTCCGGATGCGCTGGAGGTCGAGGCTTCTACCGGGGTGGTAGTACTGCCGGTGGCTGATACAGAACCGGCTGTGCTTCGGGTGGCAAGCTTCAGGTCGGGGATAGGAGGTGCGGGTACTTCCGCTGCCCTCTTAGCCTCTTCCTGGGCCTCCTGTTCTGCAGTCATTTGACGGACGAGAACCGTCCGAAGGGCTGCACTCCGGTTCATGCCTGTTAGCGAATTGTTTTGAACATCCACTAACTCTTGCTCGGTTATGTAGTAACCGTCATCCCACTGTTCAAAGTTGGCAGCGGCTTCCCTAAACTCCTTCGTGGTCCGGTACTGGGGCCGGGTGGCACAAGGACGTGGGTAAGTCTGCCCCTCGGGTTCCGAGACGCAGCCTACCCAATCAATGTTTGTCGCCTTGACGTTCCACAGGGTCTTATCCGGCTTCGGATATCCTTCGAGCAGGAAAGCTCTGTTGGCTTCATACACTACTTCGCGGAAAGCAGCGTCCACCATGAGTCCCCGTTGGAACCACGGCCAGTCTCGGAGCCATTCGGGAGGCGTCCTATCCAGCTGTTCGGGGACCATGACGCCCTCGATAGCTATCCTCACCTTCGGGTCCAACCTAACTGGTGTACCGTCAGCATAGGTCACTTGTGCCTGTAGTTCCGGGTGGACATACAGGTAGCGACCATCATACTCTGCAGGGAACGGGTCAGCCACTGCTGGCTTCCACTGGTCCTTCGGTCCGTCGACCTGTGCGGTCTCGGACCCAGTCGCTGCGGGTTCAGCACTCGTAGCCCCTCCGGATCCCTCGGGTGGGAGTGGAGACAGCATTTTCTCTGGCTCATTCAGTGAGAATGAGGCCAGCTTCTCCTCGAACGAGCGATCCGTGGGTTCCTCCACGTCCATCATCTCGCTCTCTTCCTGTGTAACAGGTGACAAAGCTTCCAGAAAAGCTTCTGCGGACGGAGTCAACTACTCCTTTTTCCGGCTTTTACGGCGCCGGGGCCGACACAGACGGAGTCTGCCTACTGAGAGACAGACTCTCAGGGCGCACCAAAGGTTTGCTAGACGGCAAAATCCAAGGAGGGGAGTACACTCGTCCGCCTTGAACGTTACCGAAAAACAATATGGCGACAGGCCAGCTTTCGTGACGTCATTTCCCCGCGAGGTCACGAGGGGTCAGCCGAGACTGGACGCGGTGACGTCATGCGGAAACGCACGTGCTACAAGCGGAACATCAACAAACTGATTGTTTTTAGGTAATTATCGCTCACGCCGATGACTCGTCTGGGGATTTAAGTGGAGATTATGGAAAGCTTAAGCAAATCCACCGGATTATCCGTCCACTACCCATTGGTACATCATGCGGCGGCGACAAATAAGCCTTTCGGGTCAGTTGTCATCCGTTCCTCTAAATGTAAACATTACACCCGTTGTGTATACAGGTTAGGTCACTGCAGTCCTCTGGGCAATTCGAGGGCTGCGACGAACGTATCTTCCCTTCTCGGATAGTTCTTTATCGGACCTGACAGTCTGAAGAGCCTTTTCTAGGTATTTCTTAGCCTTCGAGACACCTTTCCTCTTCTTCTTGTCTTCACCTGCCGAGACTTTTTTAACTCCCCCACGCTTAATCGGTGTTGGCGTGGGTGCCACTGATTCGGAACACTTCTTAGACCTACCACGGCCTCGCTTCACTGTAGTGTTCTTTACCAGGTCTATTATACGATTCTGGTTCAGGATCTTTCCGGAACCTTCACCATACATTTCTGTGGAGGTCTCCCTCCCAGACCATTTCCTCAATCTAGCCACATTTGACTTGTAAAGTCGACCAAGGTCAGATTTAATAATTACAGTACAATCACTGATAACTTGTGTTACCATGAAGGGACCATCCCAATTAGATGCTAATTTTATGTGTCTAAGTGGTTCATGTAATCTTAGAACTCTGGCACTTTTCTCCAAATCAATTCGGACAGACTCATATGCTTTTTTAAATCTGTCTCTTAAACATTCCACAAAAACTACATGGCAAGGTAGTTCCGGGTCCATCCCTACGACTCCAAATACTAAGTCGGCAGGCATTATCAGATCTTCTCCGAATACTAAAAGGTTCGGGGTACAATTTGTACTTGAATGTACCGTACTGTTATAAGCATGTGTCACAAAATGACATTGCTCATCCCAGTCGTCCATATGTTCATTGACGAGTGACTTTAGAACTTGGATAAGGGTTCTATTGAACCTTTCTACCAATCCGTCGCTTTGTGGCCTATACGGGTTGGTTCTAGTCTTACAAATAGCTAAGTATTCGCACATACCCTGCCAGAGATTTGATTCGAATTCTCTGCCTTGGTCACTGTGTAGCATTAATGGTACACCGAAACTTAGTACCCAACCTTTTACAAAGGCTTCGGCACAAGTAACTGCTTTGTGGTCCGGTAGTGGAAATACTTTAGTGTATTTTGTGTAATAATCACACACTACCATCATACAGGTATTATCATTAGTGGTTGTATTCAATCCACTAATGATATCTACCCCGATTCTTGCGAATCTAACTCCGAAAAGTTCTTGGGATAGGGGAAGTTTGCCCATCCCGGGTCCGGGTTTGTTTTTACAACAATCCGGACAGGTGATTACCCATCTTTGCAAGTCTCTTGTCATGCCAGGCCAGTAGTATTTCTTGGAAAGTCGTGCTAAACGAGCGTTTCCTTCCAAAATGACCACTGTTCCGATGTTCATGACAGAAGTACATAATGTCATGTCTCATGGCATGTGGTATCACCACTTGCTTGATTTTCTCACCATTATTACATGGCTTCCAACAGTATAACACGCCTTTCCGGACTTCAAGCTCGGTCCATTGAGCAAGAAACCTTCTCATTTCTCGATTTTCCAGAGAGACTTCAGGTCTAACTGGACGTATACCCTTTGGTACTAATTGCAGTAGCTGCGCAGTTATCGAGTCAGCTTCCTGGAAACGTCGTATGTGATCCATAGACCAATCCAGTATACTGGCAACTAGGGGTTCGAATGGTCTTCGAATCCCTGCTAACACTGCCCTATGAGCTCCACAATCAGTACAATCCAGATTATCATATTTCCGGATTGGTATTCGAGATAAAGCATCAGCATTTAAATGCTTCACTCCAGGTCTATGCTGAATCTGGTGATGTTCAAGCCCATATTCTGATAGATGGGCTAACCATCAACCTAACATTCCTTCAGCATCTCGGAAGTTCAGTAGCCATCTTAAAGAGGAGTGATCCGTACGTAAAGTAAAGTTCGTTCCCCATAGAACTTCTTAGTATATACGACTACTGCTAACAACTCTCTTTTGGTTGTGCAGTAATTGCGCTGAGTTTTGCTTAGTGTATTGCTGGCAAAGGCGATAGGTACCTCTCTCCCATTTTGGACTTGCGAGAGAGCTGCACCAATGCTATCATTACTAGCATCAGTATCCAGTATGAAATGATCCGTTTCATTCGGATATTGTAATACCGGAGTACTCGTGAACAGGTCTTTCAGCTTTTGAAAAGCAGATTCCTGTTCATGCGTCCAAGGAAATTTCTCCTTGGTACTTCCTGGAGTCCAGTTAGCTATTGCTTGTAATGGGTAACTGACTCTAGAATAATTCGGAATAAATTCCCTATAATAGGAACAGAATCCTAAAAAGGACCTCACTTCTTTGGGTGTTTTAGGTCTATTCCAATTCGTAACTGATTCGATTTTCTCCGGATCAGCTTTTATTCCTTCATCACTAATGATGCGGCCCAAATAATTTATGGACTTTCTAAACATGTGGCATTTCTTAGGTTTCAATTTGAGACCATAATACGTTCTAGTACCATTTTTAGGTTATTAGAACACTCTTCGAATGTTTTTCCGAAGACTATGACATCTTCAAGGTATACAAGACATCTTTTCCACAATAAATCACTTAGGATTGTTTCCATCATTGCTTCAAATGTTGCTGGTGCATTGCACAAACCAAACGGCATTACGTTATATTGGAATAATCCAATATGACTCGAAAATGCAGTTTTCTCCATATCTGAAGGATTCATCCCTACTTGCCAGTAGCCTGATTGCAAGTCTAGGGTACAAAACCAACTGTTTCCTCCTAAGGAGTCAATGGTTTCGTCTATTCTCGGTAATGGATACGAATTCTTTTTCGTTACTCCATTCGGCTTCCTGTAGTCTATGCAAAAGCGGATAGTACCGTCTTTCTTCGTTACCATACACACAGGACTACTCCATGGGCTATTGGAAGGGACTATTACATCCTGTTCCAACATCTTGTTTATTTCCTCTTCAGCTACTCTTTTTTTCGCTAAAGGTAACCGTCTATACGGTATTTTAAAGGGTTCTCCAGTATCTATTTTATGTACTACCTTATTTGTCGTACCTAGTTTCTCACCAGGTTTGGCAAAGGCAGTCCTATACTGACAGAGCATATCATAGAACTCTTTCCGGTGTTCCGGATCTTCTAATGAAGTTTCTTCATACAACTTGAGTAAGTCTTCCGAAATTTCATCATTTCCTGTTACCTTTTGTAAGTTTAACTTACTATCCGTTACAGTTTCCGAAAGGGTCACATTTCCAAAAACTTGTCCCTTTTTCAAATAGATAGTACTGTTTCCAGTATTAGAGACAGGTACTACCGACCAGGACGCATTTGCTACGATAGTGTCTACAGATATTAATCCGAAACTTGACAGAGTAGCTACATCCGGTTCTATCACTGCAGGCTTATTGCGCATTGCAGGATCACTTCTTACTAGCACATCACAGGCTACTCCCGGAGGGATTCGCACTCAACACTCAACACTCCTGATTGGGGTTCCAACACAACTCCATACAGGGATGTGAAATCCAACCTGAGTATCCCCTCATCTGCTATATCCGCAACGGTGGCGCTCATGACATAGTCATGTACTCCATCCAATTGTAGCTTCACACAAGTTCTACCATACGTCTGCAAGGTACTGCCATCGGCTGTCTGAGCACTTCCTCCCAATTTGAGAGTATCATGTCCATCCGGTATAAGATCATAGAACCTCTTGGAGATACAGGAGTGGCTAGCTCCCGTATCCATGAGAAATTTGGCAGATCTTCCGTTAACAGTAAGGCAAACATACCACCGCCTTCCGTTTAAAACAGAGGGCATATCCGTGATGATCGGAACGTCATTGTTCACACCAGGAGTCGATCCACATCCTTTCAGGTATTCCAGACAAGGATGACCCGGGGGCAGGTGGGCACTACCAACCCTGGCTAACGCATAGCCGCCTGCCTCGTTACTGATATTGGGTTTCCCCTGTGCTCCCGTGGCACCTGTTATATCAGCTTCCCTAACCTTCCGGGTGTCTACAACCACCTCGGTGCTAGGCGAGTTTGCTACTACATGCGAACTATCATCACGGATGGTGATATCATGGCAAGATTTGTCACTGGGATTCCCTTCTTTGCCCATCGGGAGACCCCTCCTTAGTTTTCCTCTGTACTTATTCCAGAGACAGCCATACATTCGGGAGCGTAATGCCCCAGTTTCTGGCATCTGAAACATCTCCTTTGAGATTTATCAACTCTCGGTCTCTTTAGAGCTTCTGTTAATCCGGCTATTAATGTTTCCATCATATTAGTCGGAGCAACAGCGGCTGCCACAGTTGGCTTCGTTACATTGCCAGATTGAGTCGGTCCAGAAGCTGTTTTACCAGCAACGGATCCTCCCCTTCCTCTCGAATGTACCTTCCTATACCGCTTCTGTCGGTAATACTTTCCAGCTACCTGGACTGATCCAATATATTCTCCATTTTCATCGGAGACATATTCATCCTCCTCATCAGCCTCATGAGAATCGACCGGGGCTAACTGGGAAGTTTCATATATCGGAGCAGGTGTACCTCCGTATTGAAACGGAGCTGCTCTTACCGGGTTAGGTCCTAGACCTACCAAACTACTTGTTTGTGATCTGGATCCCGCAATCCATTGTAGAATTGTATAAACAACTCTTGTAGATAGCAGTCATCGTCATGAGCCCAATTCGGACGCGCTTTTGATAGCAAGTCCTGTAGCTCCAAACCAAAGACCTTGTGAGATTCTTTAGGTTTCTGTGTCCTTTTCTTGAAGCTTACCCATGGATCTTCTCTAACGATTGATCCGAATAGGTATGCGGCACATTCGACCAATTGATCATAGGTGCCGTATGCTGCTCTCCATTGATTGAGGGCTACTTTTCCACCTTTATTCAACCAACAGATCAAATACGGCAGAGCTTCTTCTTTTGTCTAGCCACTACAATTGACTTCGTCGACAAAAGCTTGATACCTATCCTTCCATGGATCATTGGAATCATATGGAGGGGGTATCCGTGCCTGTCTACGTGCCGGATTATTACATCCGCGTAGTCTATCTGCTTCTTGCATGCTCCAGTTCATGACTTCCATGCCATCTGCTCCCTTTCGGTAGCAGTCAATGCCAAGGTTTTGAATACATTGGCTTCTATCAAAGATGGTTTGCATCCCTGAAGGCATGGAAGTTCTTCTGTTTGGCTTCCTGCCATCTCCTCCCGATCCTGATCCTCCAGATCCGGATCCTCCTGGGCCGCCTGGAGGGTTTCCTTCTGGTGGACCGTTGTTAGGATAGTGTCCGGATGAACTGCTAGGGCATCCACCACTGTAACCGGCATTTCCAGCTGTTCCGCAAGATGCATACCTAGGGTAAGAATTATTTTGATTCCATCCCTGATTATAGTTATTACCATTTTGGTAATTACTACTTCCTGCCGGATTATAATTATATCTAAATCCAAAGGAAGTTGTTCTAGGTTGATACGTACCGCTGTTAACATTGTTTTGTGGCGGGTTTGGTCTTGGAAAACGTCCATCATTAGGACTATTACCTTGACCCGATGATGGGTTCGGTAATCTTGGACCTGCTGGTGTACTGTGGCCGGGTTGGGACAAATATGAAGGTGGTGTTAACATATGTGTAGAGGCAAGGAGAAAGGGTGCTCCATGCTAAAAGTCAACTTTAAAATTCAAATCATTAGCTTTACAGTGATACATAGCATGAGAAGATACTCCTGTTAGTTTTGGAGGAATGGCTTGCTAGATATGGGTAGGTGCGACCATTTCAAGAATGTTAATAAGCTCTATGCATAATTTATGCTAATTAGCTAAATTCGTATAAATTTTTATTCTTTTGCCCATAACTTTTGATCTAGAAATGGTATTTTCATTCTGTTTTCGCCATAGTAAACCTTGTGGGATGTTCCTTCAATTGGAATCATTGATTTTCCGATTTAGAATGAAAATCATGTTTCCATGGCAACAGAAATCAACAAAAATGCCTATTTTGGCCCGAAAACATTATTTTTACATGCCAAATTTAGAACCTTTCCACCCAAAATAGAACGTTTTATCCAAAACCATTGAGTTCTCCATAAAAAAGTAGCCTATAACAGTTTTAGTCATATTTTTCCTATTCTAGTCCATAGTGGTGCCCCCTGGAGGCTAAATCTGGTACTAAATCCCGCAGTAACTGTCCTTTCTGCTTGCTGGCTCACATATGTCTCGGTGGTCCCGGTACTCTCGGTTGTGCTACGGGTGTATTATTGTTAGCACCAGTAGCACTATAGTGAGTCGCTTTAATTTTATGACTCAAATCTGGTATTGGCGGTGCCGGACCTATTGTATCCAGCACAGGAGTTGCTGGTGTAGGTGCGTTTCCATTACCTGCGGTATTATCCAGTTTCTTATAGATTCCGGATACTACATTCTTATCAGCCCCGTCGTCTACGAATGGGTTGTATCTAATTGGAGTTGCATCCTTGGATGTTTTCCCCAACATTGTAGACACCACAGCTGGATCTATAGTACCTATAGTCAGTTGGGCGGCTTCTACGTATTTGTCTAAGGTTATTGCAGTAGTCTGCAATTCCTGAAGCTCATTCGTGAGTTTCTGTCTATCTTCCTCCAGTTGTTTATTGTAAGCTATAATGCCTACCCGGATGGTTTCATTGTCTTCAGCTTGTTTACTACACTGAAGTTTCAATTTCTCTAACTCGCTCTGATAATGGCATATTTCGGATTCGAATTTTGCCTTATCAAGACTTAGTTGATCGTTCGTATCTATGTATGTTTGGATACGAATGTGTCTATTGTCATATTCTTTATTGAATGACTTTCTCATTTCCTGAAGTTTTAGTTCTTCATTTTCGAGTTCCTTCATGTACTCACTCCTTCTGGCTTCGAATTCACTTCGCATGCCAGTCAGGTCCTCTTCCAGCTGAAGTTTTTCATGGAATACTTCATCTTTAGCTTTGACCAAGGTAATTAGGTTCTCGTTCAAAGTTACATAGGTTTCATTTAACAACAGGACATCCGGTCGTTTAAATTCCTCACCTTCCGGTACCGCATAGGTTAAGTCGCCATCTATAGCGCTGTAATCTAATATTGGTAGTCCGGGTCTGGGTAATCTATAAGGTAGTTCTCCAAATGTTACCCTTTTTGGCATTGGTGCCGGATGTTCTGGATTAGTACTACCACCAACTTCGAACATCGAATTACTTAACTCGTCAACAAGTGATTGTTGGCCTATTAAGTTACCCTGTCTCTGTATGGACTGTTCACGTCGTACAGAGTCTGGTAGATTTTCCTCACTATCATTATAGTGGGGTTCGCGATCTCTCCAAGATGCAGATTCCGCATCTTGGGAGTTTGAATGGGTTTGGAGCACTAATGATCCATTGCCATTCTCCTGGGCAACTAATTGCCCTGCTGGGTTAGCTTCCGTGAGGCTATCTAACCCATGTACTAGCCGTTCGGACGTTATAACGTCCGGGCTATACACCAGAATTAACTGGTCACGGCACCAGTGTAAGGGGTTGTGGCCTTACGGACCTGGGGGTTCGGGTCTTACGATTCGGAAAGAAAGAGTAAGACGGTGTTTCAAGTGTATGCCAACGGTTAGATTTATTACTAATGCACACTCACGGCTACCCGATAGTATAGAAGGGGCAGCTAATAATGATTAATGGTGGTCTACATTCTTCGGAGGCCAGAAGGGCCTCTGACGTAGCGGCTGAGCCCTGGGCTTTATATAAGGACCCAGGTGTTCATCGTCAGATGTCCCCACAGACCCGGATCGGTGCTGCCACCTATCCGGAACCTGAGGAACGTCCGACGACTCGACTCACCCACCACGTCAGACGGTACCCAACTCTATGGTTAAACAATACGTACCTCTACAATAGTATGTTCTAGCAGAACGAGACCGGAATGTCATGGCCGCACAGAGTAGACAATAATTATGAGAAAGTGGTGCTTTCCATCAGCTCAGGTGATGTTCTGCCATGACCTGCTGTATGTCATACTGTCATTTTCGATTAAGTAAATGGGCTAAATAAAGTACAACTCCTGCGTGTATCATGGCAATTATTATTCGTTTTTAATAGATGCTCACCATAATGACAAGTACCGCATTGTTTTTTGGTTGCTTACACATGTACAGTACCTAGTGCACAGTCGCTGTTCTACTATATAGGACTACTACGGATTATATGTATGTACTTTTATCAGGGTAACTCTGGTTTTAATGTATCTTCTAAACTTTCAAGAATTTTAGGATTTCCTGATATCTGGTTTCATTTTACCCCAACACTTATACGCCCTCCGTTGAATGGAGTTGGTGAAGACATGCATCTTTCTTGTGTCCCTCTATTAGCAAATAGGTCAAACAATCACACTGAATGGTTAGTTGTCAATTTAATCAGACGAATAGAAGACGCTGTATTTAGAGCTTACATTATAGATATTTTAAGATTTATTGACTTCTTGTGAGAGTAGGACTGTCTCCCACTCGACCACTCTCACCACGTGAGAGAGACAGCCCCATACGCTGATTGGACAAATCATCGTGGAAGTCAGTCTATTTCTTGAAGTATAGGACTGTGAAAAAAGGTTGAATACGGAGGATGAGGGAATTCAGTTTAACCCATAATCTCCCAAGTTAAATTGGATCACTCTATGGGGAGGGAGACAATGAAAACCATTATCATGATTGTGGTCATCAAATACTCTTCTACACAGTAATGTTGTGACTCTAAATGTGGTAAAGCATTCTATTTTCACTTAGGCCTACATCAGTAAATTAATATACATGTGTGTGTGTGTGGCCAGGTGAGGGAAAACATGCCTCCTGGGGGGAAATGGCTTTTAAGGTTTAAGTCATGGGCTTTAAAATGAGATATCTTGAGCTAAAATATCCCCAGTAGTTTTCTGTAATTGCTTGTCAAACATAGGTTGGTGTGTACAACTGAAAATGGGAAATAAGCTCTAAATGCATTATATCCTAACAAAAAAAAAATACAGTTTTGTGAAAAAATAACCAAAGGAATGTGATGTTTTTGTCATAAAATTGGTTCTAGAGGGAATTTTTTAGCTCTGTTTTCGGTTCTGGGTTCCTGAGGGATTTTCAAAAAAAAGAAATTGGGCAAAAATTCCTAATTGGAATAGGGGAGTGGTTTCCATGGCAACCAGAAATAGCCTTATCTACCAATTTCCTATGTTTCCATGGCAACCAATGTTCCAAAAATGGAACATTTTCAGTGGAGATGGAATGATTTTAAGCATACCACTGGATTCCTTATAAAAAATTGGTCTAAAGCTATTTTTAGCATATTTGTCAGTGTTTTACCCATATACTACCCCCTGGTGGCCAAAACCAGTACTAAAACTCCCCCTGGAGGCACGTTCTCCCCCGTTGGGCCATATATATATATATATATATATATATATATATATATATATGTTTATGAAAAGATATATTGCAGCCAGGTGCAGTTGCATGCATAGCATACCTTTTATTATTAGCATTTTATTAGCTCCATGTTATTGGAAAAGACCTTCTCTCCACCACCATAAACAGATACTCCCAGCTGATACCCCGACAACAGAAACTAAAACCGTGACTTGCTATCTATGTTGTGAGATAAACTGATCCACACAACCAGCATAGCTTCAGGTCGATTGGCAAACATCTTTAAGAGTGACCAGAATTTAACTTAGATGTACCTTCTTTGAATATTATGTTGTGAGGCATTGAAGCCCAAGCCAGGACACTGCCTCCCTGGTTCCCCCTTTTTAGTTGGGTTGTCTCAGAAAAATGGGATGGGAGAGTCTCCAAAGGCTACATAATGCAACATGGGGGTGGGGGTCAATTTTCTGAGAAATTATGTGAACATAATCTATGGAAGGCCTCTAGTAAATGATTTGCAATCCATATGAATGCCAGGTTATTATTGTGTTGGCCAACTACTCTAAACCTCAATAATTGCATTAGGCCTAAAAAGAAAGTTCTTGTGTTCAGGTAACATGCTCAAAGAAATTAGGGTAGGTAGGTCGGATTTTTTCTCTTTTTTTTTACATTCTTTTTTTTTTTTTAAAGTTCCTGGATCCCGAAAACTGTCAAAACATATTAACCAAATCATATTTTATTTTTTATTGACCAAATTAAAATAAAACTATAAAAATGATGGTTATTTTATGTTATTAGCATTCGTGAGCTTTAATTTGATACCGAACATGCCTATATATTGACATTTCTTTTACATTTTTCTTTAATTTTTGGTCAAATTTACTTTAAATCTAAATTTTCTTTAAATCTAAAGAAAAAATAGGGTCTGGCCAAAAAATTAGGGATACCTGAACACAACGGGTTTTTTTAGGCCGCATGTATCATTTAAACAACTGAATCCATTCTCTATTTGTGTGTGAACTCCGGTTATCTTCTAGTGCTGCCATCTGCTGGTTCCCCTCTGTACTAAAATGCTGACCAGTGCTGCACCATGCACAATAGTTTATACCCCTCGTGTGCACTGCGTGCCCTACCCCAAATGACCAATTCATGTGCACCACATGGACCACTGGTGCTGCCACCTTCAGGCATCTACTGCAGTTCTTTCTTATATTATTCAGCTCTCCACTAGATGGCGACAGCAGCCCTGTACCAATCTTAAAGACTAAATCTTGTATGCCGAACTCGCCTTCAGGAGTCAATGGGGGGGGGGTATGGGAGGGGTCACAATTTCTTTTGACCCCTGAACGAAATTCAAAATTTCTTTTGACCCCTGAACAAATTTTTTTTTCAGCCCATTAGCCCCTCTTTATAGTGGGAGGTGAAAATGATTTAACTTTTTTCCACTAAAAAGGAAAAAGACTACACATTAGGCCTATGCCTACTATAGTCTATACCATAGCACAATTATGGGGCCCCCAAGGGCATTCCCTGATGTCACAATGTCGCCAAAATTCAAGGCTTCAAGTCACATGTCACTTTTTTAGGGAAAATAATAGGCCCTATCTCTAATAACCTCAAAAATCAATGTCTTAGCTCACATGTCACTTTTTTAGGGATTGAACATGTCACATGTCACTTTTAAAAGGGTACCATGTTGGAATGTCACCTCAAAATGGCCAAATGTCCCCATGTCATTTTTTACCCCTTGGGGGCCACAATTATGGTGCCTTCACACTCAATTTTCACTTAGCCCCTCAGAAGGGGGGGCAAAAAAAAATTTGGCCCCTCCTAAGGGTGTTGAAATCTTTTGGCCAGTCCGCTCAAAAACCCAACACCCCACTCACTCAATCACAGGATTTTTTTTTGGGGGGGGCAGTGGTCGACAAAGAAATTTCTGACCCCTTTTAACGTCTAACTAAAGAATGAGGAGCGCCATAAGGGCTCAGTCATTTATTGACAAGTGGGAGGCTGGGCATATTCGATATAGGCCTATCGGTAATTTAAAAACTCATCGCAACGTGTCATTCCACATCCTTATCCGATTTTTTTTTTGGGGGGTGAATCATTTTGCAAAATAATTTCTTATGAGGAGGTCGATCTGCCAAAATCCATCAAACCTCCCCAAGGTGGTGATGAATGACTCAGCCCTAAAACTTAAAAGGGGTGACAGAACAATTTTCACCGTCAGCACATAAATAGTTCAGCAGTGTTTAAAATAAAATGACCACGCCCGAACACCGCATGATTTCATTTATCTTCTATGTTATATGCAATTGAAAGCAACATACATTGAAGTTTTAAGCTCATATAAACTCAGTAGCTGTCGTTAAAGTTATTATCACTCACTGCTATTGATAGATTCCATCAGATTTAGATTGATGTGTGAAATAAATATAACCCATTCTTTGTCCATTTGTCCATATAAAGAGAAATTATTGTAGGGGTGATTATTATAGGGGGCAGAATTGATGCCTTGGGGGAGGGGGTAATTTCTCTTGACCACTTGCCAATCCTCCCATTTGCCGGTCGTCCCATTTGATCATTTTTTCACAACAAGTCCCTTGTCAAATCTAAGAAATGATGTTTGTCCCTTGTCACTTCATCCCCATGTCCCTTGTCGATTTTAAGAAATGGTCTTGTCCCCTTGTTGATTATAAGAAGTGGCCCTGTCCCCTTGTCGATTTTACCGGTCAGGGGCCCTCTATATAGACTCTATGTGCACCACACAGCCTATATAGCCATTATGTGCACCACACAGCCTACATAGCCTCTTTGTGCACCACACAGCCTATGTAGCCTCTATGTGCACCACACAGCCTATGTAGCCTCTATGCACACCACACAGCCTATGTAGACTCCCTGTACACCACATTACCTATATAGCCTCTATGTATGTCACACAGCCTATGTGCATCGGACAGCCTATATCTGCACCACAGAGCATGAATAGCCTCTATGTACAACCAACAGCCTGTATAGCTTCTATGTACACCACACATAGCCTCTATGTGCACCACACAGCCTATTTGGCCTCTACTTGTACCACACAGCCTATATAGCCACCATGTGCATGCCACTAGCCACCATATGCATGCCACAACCTATATAGCGTCTCCATGTCCACCACACACCCTATATATCCTCTATACCCACCAGCAACCTATGTAGCCTCTTTGTACATGGCACAGCCTATAGCCTATATGTGCACGACACAGCCTACATGGCCTCTATGTGCATCACACAGCCTATGTGGCCTCTATGTACACCACACAGCCTATATGGCATCTATGTGCACCACACAGCCCATTTAGCCTCTACGTGCACCACACAGCCTATATAGCCTCTATGTGCACCACACCACACAGCCTATATAGCCTCTATGTGCACCACACAGCCCATTTAGCCTCTACGTGCACCACACAGCCTATATAGCCTCTATGTGCAACACACAACATATATAGCATCTAGATGCACCACACATCGTATATAGCCTCTCTGTGCACCACACAACCCATATAGCCTCTATGTGCACCACACGCCCTATGTAGCCTCTATGTGCACCACATAGCCTATATAGCCTCTATGTGCACCACATAGCATATATGATTAATGTGCATCACACAGCCTTTATAGCCTCTATATGCACCACATAGCCTATATGGCCTCTATGTGCACCACACAGCCTACATAGCCTCTATGTGCACCACACAGCCTATATGGCCTCTATGTGCACCACACAGCCTACATAGCCTCTATGTGCACCACATAGCCTATATGACCTCTATGTGCATCACACAACCTAAATGGCCCCCTATGTTCACCACATAGCCTATATGGCCTCTATGTGCACCACACAGCCTACATAGCCTCTATGTGCACCACACAGCCTATATGGCCTCTATGTGCACCGCACAGCCTATATAGCCTCTATGTGCACCACACAGCCTATATAGCCTCTATGTGCACCACATAGCCTATATGACCTCTATGTGCATCACACAGCCTAAATGGCCCCCTATGTTCACCACGTAGCCTATATGGCCTCTATGTGCACCACACAGCCTACATAGCCTCTATGTGCAGCACACAGCCTATATAGCCTCTGTGTACATCACACAGCCTATATAGCTTCTATGTGCACCACATAGCCTATATGACCTCTATGTGCATCACACAGCCTATATAGCCTCTATGTGCACCACATAGCCTATATAGCCTCTATGTGCACCACACAGCCTATATCTATATGGCCTCTGTGTGCATCACACAGCCTACATAGCCTATATGTGCACCACACAGCCTATACAGCCTCTGTGTGCATCACACAGCCTATATAGCCTTTATGTGCACCACACAGCCTACATAGCCTCTATGTGCACCACACAGCCTATATGGCCTCTATGTGCACCGCATAGCCTATATGGCCTCTGTGTGCATCACACAGCCTACATAGCCTCTATGTGCACCACACAGCCTACATAGCCTCTATGTGCACCACATAGCCTACATAGCCTCTATGTGCACCGCATAGCCTATATGGCCTCTATGTGCACCACACAGCCTATATAGCCTCTATGTGCACCACATAGCCTACATAGCCTCTATGTGCACCGCATAGCCTATATAGCCTCTATGTGCACCGCATAGCCTATATAGCCTCTATGTGCACCACATAGCCTATACAGCCTCTGTGTGCACCACACAGCCTAAATGGCCCCCTATGTGCATCACACAGCCTATATGGCCTCTATGTGCATGACACAGCCTATAAATTATCTCCTCTATGTACATGACATGTACATGACATAGCCTATAATAACCTATGTGTGCACCACACAGCCCATGTAGCCACAAAATATTTGAAGTAGGGAAAAGTCAAGATGTGATGAATATAGTAAGGAGGGAGGATATAAATCTCTTTTCATGAGGATTTTTTTTTTTTAATTTAGAGATTAAAATACATCAATTAAGAATTCAGGGGAAATTAAAGGATGAGATGTTGGATTTTTTCAAAAGGGTAAAATGTCATATTTCGACAAACGGACATAATATACAAGGTGGCCCGGAGATGCGCTGAGAATTTTTGCATCTCTCGCATTGGGCTTTTTGATAAAAAGAAGGTAAAATTTTAGCCCCCTCTCAAGACAAGAGGGGTGAAATCTTTTAGCCCCCCCTCGGGAGGAGTCTGAATTTTTTACACCCCCCTCAAACCCACCAGCTCTCCCCCCTTGATAAATAACGACCATGGGGGCCCTTGATGGGGGGTCCCCAATGTCCCATGTCAATTTTAAGAAATGATCATGTCACTGTGTCGATTTTAAGAAATGTTCATGTCAGCCCCCCCCCTCGACGGCAGGCAAATTATTTTGGCGCCCCCCGAGGGCTTTTTTGCTAAAAACAGGGTGAATTTGTTTTAGCCCCCCCCTCACGAGGGGTCGATTTTCATGTCCCCATGTCGATTTTAAGAAAATGCCAATGTCCCATGTCACTCAGCTCAAAAATTTTAGGGGTCTAGGTCCCTACCATGCCCTTATGTATCGGGGTAGTCCATGTCATGCACATTTCAATAGGCCGTGTGGCGTAGTCCATACGGTGCACATTTCAATAGGCCGTGTGGCGTAGTCCATACGGTGCACATTTTGATATGCCGTGCGGCGTAGTCCGTACGGTGCACATTAAAAACAGGGGAGGAGTAGCCTACAAATAAATTTTAGAACCTCTCAATAGGGAATGATCATTTTGTGGTGGATTTGGGGGGGGGGCAATGTTTTTAACCCCTTGACTGGGAGTGGACTTGTCTTTTTCAACCCTGGCAGACAAAATGCCTGCATAAACCCAGAACCTAAAATGATCACGTCCTTCAGGGGGTGATTGTAGCGTATGTGCATTTTCTAAGAACAGGGGAGCTGGTTTGTTGGGGGGCAAAAGAAATAACCCCCTTTAAGCTTTAACCAAGAAAGCCAGCACACTGCTTAAAGGGGGGCTAGCACGGCTAAGACAAACTTGTCATAGCAAGTCACACGACCACCCCTTAACCAATCAGGGTTCCGCAAATTTTCCGCTGGTTCCCGCGGATTTATAAGCACTCTTTGTGCAGGTACCCATAATGATAATGTCCGTGCTAGCCCTCCTTTAATAAAAAGGGGGACAGGAATTTTCCCGCCATTCTTTCCTTGAAGGATACAAGCAGACCACTGCATCCTTGAAGCACACAAGCAGACCACTGTGTCCTCCAAGGACACAAGCAGACCACTGTGTCCTTGACGGATACAAGCAGACGACTGCATCCTTGAAGGATACAAGCAGCCCACTGTGTCCTTGAAGGATAAAAGCAGCCCAACAAACAAAAAAACGTTACATCACCTCAAAATAACGTTTCCTGAGGGCTTGGAAAACGTTTTTAAAAACGGAAGTAAAACGTTTCATTAACGTAAAAAAAAAGTTATACAAAAACGTTTTTTGTGTAACGTTTATAGAACGTTTAATAATGTTTTTGTATGATACCAATGACCCCTGTACCAGAGAGATCTGGTGGGCAGTTCCAGTTAATACATAGAGTGCAATAGATTGCATATAATACAATTTTTTTGATTTCTACAAAAAAGGTGTCCAGCAATAGGATCTGTGTATGGAATTTACAATTAATGCAAGAAACAAATAATCTGTACCTATATTGAATCAAATATTAGTTTGATACTTTTATGCAACAGAAGGCTGTTATCTCACCACAATCATATATCTATAACGATGGGTGCATACATACAGATACCATAATGGGATAGTGCTTCCACCTAGCATGATGTCAAGAAAACACTGGGAACATTGTAGAAATGTTTAAAAACGTTTTAAAACATTTTAAACAAAAACGTTTGTATCTAGATCGTATAGAAACGTTTGAGATACAAACGTTTGTGTCTAAACCATTTAGCAACGTTTTTTAACGTTTTCAAATGTTTGTTGTTCACTGGAAGACCAGAAATCACAAATTGTGGTCTCAAATTTTGTACAATTGCCCTCAGAACATCCGGTAACGGAACATGTACATGTCCATAGAAAATTGTCAATTACTCATGTATAAATGTATCCTTTAAGGACACAATGGTCTGGTTGTATCCCTCAAGGACACAATGGCCTGCTTGTGTACTTCAAGGACACAGTGTTCTGCTTGTATCCTTCAAGGACTCAGTGGTCTGCTTTTATCCTTCGAGGACACAGTGTGCTGCTTGTGTCCTTCAAGGACACAGTGTTCTTCTTGTGTCCTTCAAGGACACAATAGTCTGCTTGTATCTGTTAAGGACACAGTGATCTCCTTGTTTCGTTCAAGGATGCAGTGGTCTGCTTGTATCCTTCAAGGACACAGTGGGCTGTTTATAGCCTTCAAGGATGCAGTGGGCTGCTTGTGTCCTTGGAGGACACACTGGCCTACTGCTATCCTTCAAGGACGCAGTGGTCTACTTGTGTCCTTCAAGGACGCAATAGTCTGCTTGTATCCTTCAAGGACACAGTGGTGGGTTTTCGCCCCCCCTCGACGACAGTCAAAATTTTTTGTGCCCCAACGAGCCAGAGCCGAGGGGAATTTTTGCGCCTCTCTTTTATCTATAGTAGCGAGCAGGCTTTCTTGCTAAAAAGAGGGTCAATTCTTTTAGCCCCCCCCCCAAGAGAGGTCTTAAATTTTTACGCCCCCGTCAAACCCACAACCTCCTGTTCATAAAGAATGACCACTCCCTAAGTGAGCAAATAATGAGCAGTGATAAATAGATAGCAGTCTTTTTTTTTTTATTTCAACTTGTTTGCAACTATTTCAAAGAACAGATACTGCTTTAAGTTTTACCCTGGAAGGATCATCTTGGTTTTAGGCAGATGTGCAGCTGCTGCAGCAGAAGCTGGCTCCTGATTGGTCAGTTGGTTGTATCCTTCAAGGAGACTACATAATGAGCTGCTGCTGTATCCTTCAGAGACACAGAAAGCTGACCATCAGCCCCGCTGCCAGGAGGCGACCCATAAAGATCTGACGGAATTGGACCTGGTAGGCAATGGTCATCTGCATGAGTATGCAAAAGCCCTCTACGCCGCGCGGGCACCAGAGTCCAAGCGTACATGCTGCTGTTCGGTGGGGGTTAGCGTTGAGCGGCTTGACATTCATGCGGCTTCTAGTTCATTTCCCCACTATGACTGTGCACCATGTTTCTGTCCCTGGGGGGGGGGCACTTGAATTTCTTGTGACGGGGGTGTGCGGCTGGGCCTCTGACAACCCTTGGTGAGAGACCAAGAGGGATTTGGGGCAAAAGGTGACCCTTGGTGAGAGGGATTTTGGTAAAAAAAATGTGCACGGTTAAGTTTTTTATCTTGAAATTTACCCTTGGTGTGAGGAATTTTTATCAAAACTGACTGTATTTAGCAGAAATTTTTATGAAAATTCTGAAAACCGTCACTTATTTCAACACACGAGGTCAAAATATGGGAAAATTGACCCTTGGTGAGAGGGGTTTTGGATAAAAGTGACCCTTGGTGAGAGGGATTTTGACCAAAACTAGACCCTTGGTGAGAGGGATTTTGGCCAAAAAGTGGCCTTGCCAGCCGCACACCTGTGTCAGTGACAAATAGTGAGTGGCCCCCCCCCCCGGGTTTCTGTCACAAACCTTTCAGCACTCTAGGTGAGCTTGCCTAATTGAGCAATACATGTAGTGCCTGTCTCCATCAGTCCTAAAGAGCATGCATAGCTATTGCACCCCCTGCGTCTGCAGTCAGCTTATCCGATACAATGACCGACCCCCGCTATCAGCCTTTTGGATAGGCTGACATTCCCGTCACTGGTCACCCACCCTGTATACAACCAATAGGGACAGTATCATTAGGGTTTAGGGCTGTTCCTCTAGTTCTATTAGAAGAGAGGGATGTTATCATCATTTCTTTTTTCATAGAAATTGTTTTTTTATTCAATTGGTTGTATACAGGTTTTTTTAATCAATTTGGTTGTATACAGGTTTGTTTTTTTAATCAATTTGGAATAGAATAGAATTTTGCCCCGTAGGACTATTGATTTGAAATTGTTCCTTATAAGGAATGGAAAAGAAGGTTGCCCCACAGGGCTATTACAGTAAAATTGAGACTTATAAGCAATAGAATAGAAGGTTGCCCCACAGGGCTATTGAATCAAAATTGATACTTTTAAGGAATAAAATAGAATTTCGCCCTACAGGGCTATTAATTTCAAATTGATGCTTTAAAGGATTATGATAGAAGGTTTGAAATTGATAGCCCTGCAGGGCAAAATTCAATTCTTTTCCCTATAAGTATCAATTCTAAAAGCATAGCCCTGCAGGGCAAGATTCTATTCTGTCCCATATTTGTAGCCCTGTGGGGCTAGCTTCTTTTTTTACACCTGGTATATAGTTTAGAATTCTATTCTATATATAGGAATAGGATAGAAGCTTATATAGGAAAAATGCAACTCCAGGCTTTATATACAACACTCAGAGTAGCAGTCACAGAAAGGGTGTGCAGGGTTATGTGTGGTGCAATACTATTTGATAGGCTGACATTCCTGTCACCAGTGACCAAAATGTCAGCCTATCCAAAGCGCTGACTGCGGACCCTCTGTCACTATAAAGAATACGCTGACTGCAGATGCATGGGGTGCACCCAGAAAGGGCAGAAGAATGGTCAAGCAGGGTGGCGGATTGGATGCATCTGACATGGTAAACCACATATGCGTCATAAGGGAGTGGTCATTATTGGGGCTCCATGCCTCCCCCCCCCCTCCCTGGTGTCACAATGTCGCCAAAATTCAAGGCTTCAGGTGTCATGCCACTTTATAAGGGAATGGACATTTCACATGTCACTTTTTTTCTAACTGAAAGGTATGCACTGGCAATCAAAAACCCGGACCCGGCATGGGGTCTAGCTAAATTGCATGATGAACTCAGCATAAGCAAGCACAGTGGATCCACAAGTGCAGCAAGGCAACTATATAGGGGGGTCTGGGGTCATGTCCCCGGAGGAATCTTTTAATTTTATTTTTCAATAAGGATCCTGGTGAATTTTCAGAGCTCAATTGAGAGGCTGCTCTAGTATCATTTACAGGTGTGCTACAAAGTCAGAAATTGAGCGACATCTGGTACATTGGTAGGCACCAACATCGAAACTTGGGATGAGGGTAGGAGATTGGCAGTAGGGGAATAGTGGGACTGGGATGAGGGCAGGAGGACATTCAATGGTCGTATATTAGTAAGAGCTACAATATAGGATACACAGAAAAAAATAATGTTCAAAATCTTAGTCAGATGTTAGTCAAAAAGGCTAACTTCCTAACAATACCTAGTCAAAAGCACGTGCCTAAGTGTTTTTCTTAGTCAAATACGACTAACCATTAGTCAAAGTGCCCAACTTGCCTTGGCTTGCCTGATTTTGACTAAGATTCCTCAATGGTTTTGACTAAGTATGCAATCTAATAATGGTGAGTGTAAGCCCTGTATAGGATCCACATCCCACAAATAATAATCTCATCATTTAGGAAGCATGCATGTGAAATGCCTCACATCATTTTCATTGGAGCCCCGGAGTCAATTACTCTGGGTTTCCCACAAAGAAGCAGATACATCTGTGGATATTTTACTTATCTAGATTCCCACAGAAAAGGTGTAATTATCTGTCTACCTAGTTTATTTAACAAATCATTAAACTATTTGACATATTTTGCCAAGCTTGATGTTATATTGAATTGTGAAAGCCTCAAAATTATACAGCGCCTGAAAATCCCCATCATTTTGACATCCATCGAATAGTTTATGGTACACAGCCAACAGAAAAATCCTGTTTCAAACCACGCTGCCACCTGGTGTGTAAAGGCAATACTATGCCAATATAGCTTAGTCAAATTCACTACGAGATCTTAGTCAAAGTGACTAAGTGACAGTGACTAAGATAAGTTAGCTTGCCTGAAACTCCCAGCAGATACCTTATTTAAGATTGTGGTTGGAGAGAGAAACTGATATGGGTAGTCAATGTGACTAAAATAAACTAGACATTGTTAGTCACACATTCGTCATATGTACTAACTAAGATTATTTGGGCATTTTGACTAAGTTAAGTTAGACTGACTAACATGGATTTTTTTTCTGTGTACAATGTGCACCAAGTGCATTTTGCCATACTATGAACTTGTAGTACATGTATTCTGTGCCCTCCTACTAGAGCTTAAAAGGATATATGGTCGACCCTTGCTACCTCGACCCTTTAATTTTTCAGATCCCTCATTACCTTAGACAGATGCTCTGCAACTAGCTCTATCTTTTCTATCATATTTGGACTTACATCCTTGGACAATTTGCTTCCTTGGAAATTTTTCCTATCATTTTCCAAATCTGAGGAAGCAAGGCCTGGACCCTGTATTTTCCCTATCTTACGGACATATACGGACGTCTGTATGTTACATGCGGACGTCCGTATAAGGGAAAATCACATATTGGGGGGACCCGGTGGTATCCTAAAAGTGACATATGGACCTCTGTATGTGACTTACGGAGGTCCGTATGTTACATACGGACCTCCATATGTGACACATGGAGGTCCGTATGTATTGTCCGTATCTGCTATGACTTTGTATCATTTTTATATATTTTAACATAGGGAAAGTCAGGCCCCTGACTCATGGTATTGGTGGGGTACAGCCAGTGCCTAATTTGATAGGTATGGACTAGGCTACCATAGCAGGGGGTGAGGGTGGTTATGTAAGGCCGTTTTGAAATAACCTCCAGGTTTATTATTCACATAACCATTATTGTTACAATCTTTTAAACCCTTAAGTGCAACAATACAAACTTATTTCAGAACAAAGCTAGACAATTCCAAATAATGAATCTGTTGAAAGTACATAGAACTTAGATTCTGCTGTTTAACATGACTGGAAGGAAAGAATACACAAAGAGGCACTCCATTAGTGGACTCTTAGGATAGGGTTCCCCTAAAAATTAGCATCAAAATGGTGCATTATAGGTTCAATATCAAAATCAAGTTCTGGGTTTACCCTATAGCATTTTCTCAGGTTTGTTGTTGTTTTTCTTTCTTTTTGGGGTGGGTCCAAAGGCTGGGATAAAAGACCCGCAATGATGGGGCCAAAGGCCCATGGACCTGATCATAAGATAATGTTCAAGTAAAAAGCCCATGTAGCTGTTGGAATAAAAGAAAAGGTAGGCTAAATAAAATGTATCTTTATGGCCTACTCTTCACTCCTTTATCTTATAGCACCTCAGCTAATAAGCCTACCTTCAACTGCTTTAACTTGCTATCTAAGAAAACATGCATAGCCATAGGCTATTTTAGTAGGCCTTTTTAAAAGGTACTCTTTTATTTCTAATCATCTAAAATTGAGCAGGATGATCCAAACAGTTAGCCAATAAAATATTGAATGTCTGATAAGTCAACAATTTCTCATCCAATCATAATAAAAACCTACAAAAGAGTATTCATTGAGGTTATCTTTATGCCTGCTTCAATTTCAAAGTGTAGGCCTACATGGCCTATACAGCTAGTACCTTAGAGATGAGGCCTAAAGGGCCATTTACCCCCAAAGAGCCCCTTACTCCGTCCTACACAAAGTGTGTAAATTTTTTTAATCATTACTTGGGGCAATTTACCCCTCCCCCGGGGGGGGCACTCTCGATTTTATGGATACTATGTGCGTACATCACCCTGGATTTCCTACCCTTTTAGCAGGTGAAAATTCCTGAAACATACCCCTTTTGGCATGGAAACCTCAAAAAAAAATTGCGAGAATGATACCCCTTTCAGAGCTTTTGAAGGGATCTTCTCAGAAAGTGATTAAGGGTAAAATTGGGTAGTATCGCGCACCAAGTCACGATACAACAAAAATGCATGAGAAATGGCATTGTTTGATCTGCCACATGATGAGAGGTGGCAGTGCTAAAGATTATGTAATTGTTTGGGTTGTATCGTGGGCCTTTGGGTTATATCGCGCAATTAACGATATAACCCAAGTATAATGTGTATTGTCATAGAGTTTATATCGCGCACATGTATTCACTCCTATAGCCATGATTTAGGTGTGAAATCACGAGGGTCAGCTTGAATGCTGGCACACCTCTCAGCTCTGGAGTGGTATCCCAAAACTTATGTCATGACTTTCATGACATACACAGCTATATGCTGGACCATTTTGGATCTATTCATCTGTCTGTAAACTTCAACTTCATATATGCTATAACATGTGCGCGATATTATAGTGTGATGTGCGCGATATAAGCATGAGTGGAATTAGCATTGTTCTGTATGGAAATATTCAATTAAGTTTTGACATATGAATGACGAGTTTCAGACATTTTTATTAAAATGAAAGTTAGACACATTTTAGAAGGCCCAGACAGCTAAACATAACTGTAACGCAAGTAGATATGATGTGGGAAGGAAGAGAAAAAAGAATTTGTAAAAAATCTTGAAAACTTTTGAAATTAGACCTTTATGAGTTTATGTGCGTGATAGGCCTACATGGACATGCACGATACTACCCAATTTTACCCTAAAATCATACCCCTTTTAGCATGGCATCTCCAAAAAGCAAATATATCCCCCTGAAATTCCACCAATGTTCACCCTATTTAACTGAAAATTTCAAAGATTTTCATTGATAATTTGGGCCCAAAAACCTACCTCTTTAGGCCAAAAATTGCCCAAAGAGGACCCCTTTTAACGGATCCCGCAGGACCCGCCCCTATGCTCAAAAAGGTACCCCTTTCCCTCTAATTTTGTATGCACATGGTTACTATAGATCACATAGGGAGTGCCCCTTCTGGGGTAATGTATCTGAATATTTTTGACCCAGTCTGGGTGAAGTGACCTACATAAGTCTATATGAGCCTACGAAGTTTTCTCTCCATAGGTAGATCTATTGAAGGTCTAGGCTTCTATGTCTGGTTGGGGGTCCAATGGGTCCGGGGTCGGACAAAATCACATGGGTGGATGAGGACCATATATCGGAATATTTTTGACCAGGTTTGGGTGAGGTGGCCTACTTCCGTGTATATGAGCCTACGAAGTTTTCTCTCCATAGGTAGATTTATTGAAGGCCTAGGCTTCTATCTATGGCTGGGGGTCCAATGGGTCCGGGGTCAGATAAAATCACCTGGTGGGGGGTGAGGACAATATATCAGAATATTTTTTACCCAGTTTGGGTGAGGTGACCTACTTCCATGTATATGAGCCTACAAAGTTTTCTCTCCATAGGTAGATCTATTGAAGGTCTAGGCTTCTATCTATGGCTGGGGGTCCAATGGGTCCCGGGTCGGATAAAATCACCTGGGGGGGGGGGGTGAGGACAACGTATCTGAATATTTTTGACCCAGTCTGGGTGAGGTGACCTACTTCCGTGTATATGAGCCTACGAAGTTTTCTCTCCATAGGTATATAGCTGCGAGGGATAGCAATCTATCTCTGGCTGGGGGGTCCAATGGGTCCGGGGTCGGATAAAATCACCTGGGGCGGGTGAGGACAATGTATCTGAATATTTTTGACCCAGTCTGGGTGAAGTGACCTACATAAGTCTCTATGAGCCTACAAAGTTTTCTCTCCATAGGTAGATCTATTGAAGTCTAGGCTTCTATGTCTGGTTGGGGGTCCAATGGGTCCGGGGTCGGACAAAATCACATGGGTGGATGAGGACCATATATCAGAATATTTTTGAACAGGTTTGGGTGAGGTGGCCTACTTCCGTGTATATGAGCCTATGAAGTTTTCTCTCCATAGGTAGATTTATTGAAGGTCTAGGCTTCTATCTATGGCTGGGGGTCCAATGGGTCCGGGGTCGGATAAAATCACCTGGGGGGGGTGAGGACAATATATCAGAATATTTTTTACCCAGTTTGGGTGAGGTGACCTACTTCCGTGTATATGAGCCTACGAAGTTTTCTCTCCATAGGTATATAGCTGGGAGGGGTAGCAATCTATCTCTGGCTGGGGGGTCCAATGAGGCCAGGGGTCGGATAAAATCACCTGGGGGATGAGGACAATGTATCTGAATATTTTTGACCCAGTCTGGGTGAAGTGACCTACATAAGTCTATATGAGCCTACGAAGTTTTCTCTCCATAGGTATATCTAGGGTAGGTCTAGGCTTCTATGTCTGGTTTGGTGTACCAATGGTAGGTTGATCTAGACATCTATCTATCGCTGGGGGGTCCAATGGGTCCGGTGTCCGAAAAAAAAATCACCTGAAGGGGTCAGGGCAATGTTGACGAACACTTTTGACCTACCGCACTAGATATATAGCAGCGCTCAGAAAAAGGAAGGAAAACTTTCTACCCCCCCAAAGAGGGACCTAAATTTTTCATCCAATTTTCATGCCCCCCCCCTCAGGAGCAGTCTGAAAATTTTATTCCCGCCTCCCTCAACCCCCCCCCCACTCCGTTGATAAAAAATTAACACTCCCTAATACATACTGTAGGCCTACTAACACCATGACCATTCATGTCAATGCTTTCCAAATACTTCCCCTTTTTGCAAAAACGTAGACTTTTCAATTGTGAAACAACTGAATTTCTATACACCCAATACCCCCTGTTGGTACCGAGGGTACAGGTACGTCTGTATTGCGCAGATAGTCCCTGAAGTTCACCATTTTAAGTTGAGAATGACCCCCCTGTGTATTAGTTCCCAGCTGAGCCACCGTGCGTGCCACTGCAGCGCAACTTCGTAGGACTCAATAGGGCATTAGCACATTAGGCTATGGAGGCCGCCATTAGACCCCGACTGCACTATGACTAACACCTTCAGCCCCCGTCTCCGCAGTAAATGCCAGGGATGCTTCCCATTGGTCAATAATACAATAGCCATGTGCCGTATAGGTTACATGGACGTAAATGCTGCCCTCTCGTGAGTCATATGGTATTCAGGCCTGCACTGAAGGTGATCTGGGTGCTGATTGGCTTAGAAATCATATGCAAGAAATATTGGTAAAATTATGAAAAAAATCACAAGTGACCCCAAATAGTTCCTAAATGGAACAGTAGATGAGTTTTTATATTTTGCCAAGGTTTGGGGATTTTATCAGGTCTGCAAATGTTCATCTGGCCAATGGAGGTTTTGAGGCCCAAAATAGGGTAGAATGGCACTTGCTGTACATATCGCTCCCTTAGTTAAGATTTTCAGGGTTAAGCCTATCCTATATTCTAACACATTGTGTGTGAGAGATGGTTTAATCTTGCTATGGTCGAAAATATTACCAACGAACATTACGGGGGGCTGTTTTTATGTGTTATGCTATATAGAAACATAGAGGAAATGGAATTAGTTCCACGTAACCTATAGGATGATTGGACATTTGACCTGCCTATTTCAAATGCCCTCTTAATGTCATTTTTCTGTTACTGCAAGGATGGTTTTACAGAAATCTGGCCAAATTAGTCACAGAAATGATGTGTAAATAAAAAAAATAGGAAAACCTTGCTTGCGGAGGTAGGGTAATTCACTAAATATTGCAGTTTCTATGAATCTCCCAAAACATAACTTTTTCTGGACATAAACCACCTACAGGATGAAATTTTCAGCAGAAAATGACATTTTAGCCTCATTTTAATCTTCCTAGGGTTATTGATGCACAGATATCCATGTAGGGCCTACCATAGGATCTATTGGAAGTTTGGTCGGGTTTGCAGTGTTTCGTCAAAGTTTCAGTGAGAGCGCAACTATCTAATTAACCAGTAGTAATTTATCCCCCAGTGCAAATATTAGTACAATATTGATAACAGGTATTCTTGATGCATGTAACAGAAAAGGCATGCCTTAAAAAATGATCCCCTGGTAAGATATGATCTGTGAAAAGTGGGATTAATTATAGGCCTAATATTAATCATTTTTCACCAGTTTTATCATGTTTTTCATGATTTTGTGAGTTTTTCTGGCAAAATCCTAACAATATTTTGCAAAATCAATGCCCCCTTCATCATCAGGTGACTGAATTCAATGCAAATATGCAATTTGACAGCTCTAGAACTGATGCTTGTGCAGTGCATAGATCTTTGATGATAAAAGTCGCTGCTCGGAAATCACATTGAAAACTGGTAGGAATTTCAGTGTGAATTGCACACATCAATCCCCTCATATCATAATATTGAGAAAGGCTGTTGCCACCAAACTTTAGGATTTTATAGGACAGACCCTAAGGTTTGATAGGAAAAACATTTTAGTTTTATCTGAAGACCCTACCCCTAATTAAGGTTACATGGACGTAAATGCTGCCCTCTCGTGAGTCATATGGTATTCAGGCCTGCACTGAAGGTGATCTGGGTGCTGATTGGCTTAGAAATCATATGCAAGAAATATTGGTAAAATTATGAAAAAAATCACAAGTGACCCCAAATAGTTCCTAAATGGAACAGTAGATGAGTTTTTATATTTTGCCAAGGTTTGGGGATTTTATCAGGTCTGCAAATGTTCATCTGGCCAATGGAGGTTTTGAGGCCCAAAATAGGGTAGAATGGCACTTGCTGTACATATCGCTCCCTTAGTTAAGATTTTCAGGGTTAAGCCTATCCTATATTCTAACACATTGTGTGTGAGAGATGGTTTAATCTTGCTATGGTCGAAAATATTACCAACGAACATTACGGGGGGCTGTTTTTATGTGTTATGCTATATAGAAACATAGAGGAAATGGAATTAGTTCCACGTAACCAATAGACAACAGCCCCTTCTGGGCCCCTCCCTCCTCTTCTTTGTAGCGGGGTGCAATTGCTGATGATGAACTTTTAAAGCCGGCACGAGACCGACAGGCCCTATATGTTCTAGCGGAACGGGGCCGGAGCAATTGCTAGTAAGTGCTAGCTATATAGCTAGGCTAATTGGTGGCGCCACCTATGCCCTGGATTAGTTCCCTCATAGTCCACCACACCTCTACCATCAGGAGCTCGTCCTCCGTACACTTGTTGATGTTTGGCAGTAGTTCCTTCAACATCTTTGGAACCCGACGGATGAGGGGAACTGGTAGTTTGCTGACAAAATTTTCAGCAGAGCTCCTGAAAAGGTTGTAAAACGCAGATTAAAACATGTGTATGGTGCATTCACAGGAGTGTATAACAAGGATGTGGTTGACATATTTTCAGATGTATATATCAGTGGCCCTTAGAGGGTTAATATCAACTAGTATTTGTCGAAACACCACTGCTGGAGCCCGTCGAGAGGCCCCCATCGAGGGGGGAATGTTTAAGAAGGGACTCCAAGAGTGGGGTATTGTAAAGTCAATACTAAACAATAATGTGACGTTTAACAGTCTTAGGAACAGCTTACCACCTGTATTCTGAGGTGAGGGATTATTTTAACCTTAATTCTATTGCTATATTTGACGTAATATGCATCCTGGGTGCTTATTGAATAATTACCATGATACTCTCGTATTTAAAAGTTTTTACTGCATATGAAATTGTGAGATATTGGTCATTTTCAGTGAGAAAAAAATTAAAAAGGGGAGGGCGTTTATGAGAAGGTGTGCAGTTATTAAGTAAAATACGGTTATCTGTATATTAGGTAAGGTTTCCAGTAGTGCAAAATAACAGCCTAACATATCTCAATATTAAGTCTTACACAAAGTTATCGATAAGAAACAAATAAATTCTATAGGGACATGTTAAGCAATATGCAATATGTTAGTGCTTAACAACCAGGTTGGCCACACAAGTGAATGATCAGTGCTACTTTTCTGGGAAGGGTCGCAGGTATCGATCCTGCCTGCCGTGGCAATTCCAAAAACCCTTTGATTGCCCAAGTAGCTGAGCAAACACTACCTTCAAGTTGTCGGACTGCTTGCAAAACAGAGGAAATAGGAAAAGATTGAAGCTTTTAGTATGGTAACATAACTATAATTATTTTGTACTTAAATGCAAATGGGAGATTAAAGTCTGATATTGACAGAGTCGTCAGTTATGTTGTGCAAGTTAAAAGGGTATGGGTATTAAGTTTGAACTTATAACTATGAATGTAAAAGTTTCATTCCTTTCTATGCCAGGACATGCATCTATCCAG
Source organism: Acholoe squamosa (assembly GCA_949317995.1). Lineage (NCBI taxonomy): Eukaryota > Metazoa > Annelida > Polychaeta > Phyllodocida > Polynoidae > Acholoe > Acholoe squamosa. The sequence continues at coordinate 33,665,584 of OX439035.1, read as the reverse complement.
CATACCTGAGATGAAGTCCTTATTCTCTCAATGTGCACCCTAAAGGATTCCTTTAAGATTACACCGGCTCTAACTGGCCTGCTCTTACAATATCTTTTTAACTTAAAGAGAAGGAACATTAAAAGTGCCTAAAAAATAGAAACTTTTCATCTTTTATCGTTAATCTATTCTTAAATCTATGTCAAGTGTGCACATTTATCAGGTAAGGAAAGTGAGAAATTGTTATTCAAACTGCATTATAACAGTCTCTAATAGATGCTGATTTTTTGTTTGTTTGTTTAGTTTTACGTCCGGGGGCCATCGAGGAACTCAGACATTCAAGAATTTTAAACTATTCAATAGTAATGGTAGGCTGCGGGCCTACCTCGGGTTTGCGCATATGAGTGGGTGTGTGTGTGTGTGCGCGCGTGCATATATTTATGAGTCTGCTTGTAGCAGTGGGACACGGCTCGTAGTGGTGAAATACCACTCGTGGCTCAAGGCCCCTCTTTATCGTGCTGCCTCACGCAGGTAACATGTCGCAAACTGTAGACACATCACCCGGTCGGTCACATTATCCTGACACCGACGGACCAGCCGATAGATCCTGCAGAGAACGCCACCCATCTTCATCTGAAGTGAAAGTAAAGGTCATGGTCATATTCTATAGATTGATTTCTTGGCTGTGAAGCAGAGAGGCAGCTGCCAGCTAACTTGACCTGGTGCAATTCAACTGAAATATGTTCAGAGCTATGCAGTAAATTGCCTACTTAAATAATTCCCAATTATTCACAACTAAGTTTTCTATAGTCAATACCCTTCTAAAACATTTAGTGGCCTCAAAACTTGTCAGTCAGGATGCAATGGCCTATGTAACAGAGAAACTTCGTTACTACGAGGTACCAGGGACATTAACTATTACCTTGTTAAGTGCTCGTTGTAATGTTAAGCAAGGGGTGAATGGGGATGAGCTAGCTTAGATGGTGTTACCTAAATGTAGGCCATAATCATCTGCCTCCTTGTATTTTATGCAGGCCTTGGCCCTGTCTCCCTTTCATGTACTGTATCATCGCATTTAAGCGCCCCAGTGCTTAAAAATTTGGAGGTACCACTACGCACCGCGGTTATTCAAAACAGGTTCTTATTTCAGACAGGCGCTTATATCTCTCAAGTGAAAATGTATGGTGAATCATTACTGCCAAATCATTAGCTTCTTAAAACAAGCTACTACAGAACCTTAATTAATCAGAAACGCCCCTCATCAGCCGACAAAAACCAGGAAAATTGGACTTTGGGCACATGTTTCCCATGAATTTAACATAATTCAATACAGAATTCTTGGAATCAAAACCACGAATTCCTGGTAAACTAGTAAAGTGGCATCTCTGGTTAATGTTCTTGGATGGACATTTGATATCAGTTGTTTCTTTTTGTCTTTGCTTACCGGAACAAACTGAGGCCTACAGGGAGGTTTGGTAAGGTCAGTAACTTTGCAGTCAAGGCTTCTCGTTGAGCCTGTGATGCTGGGTCACTTGCTTGCTTCTCTACAGTGGCAGTCATGGTGCTCTTGGCATTGTCGCTATAGAAATATATGTCTGCTATTCTGGCCGGCTCTACACCACCCCACTCCACACTGTTCCAGGTGCACCTGCAGAGAAGTACAATCTTTGATGATTCATAAATCCTCAATTCTAAAACTTAAGATAAAGGGATTCGGGATCAGCCTTGCTGTTTAGAAGTAAATTACATAAACAGGGATGCCACTCAGTGATGCCCAAAAATTCGGAAATCCTCCTAATTTTCTCAATTTACAATAGAAAATACCTATAGGAATGAAAGCCAAGAATTCGGAATTCCTAAAAAGTTAGGGAAAGTGGCATTTCTGCATGAATCTTAAAATCACAAATCTTGATCACTCAAAAGGGGCAACACATTTTCTTACTCCTGGGACAAAGAAAATCAACAGGCAAGCCTGTAGAAATAAAAATTCAGTGACAAATGATATAGGAAACTATGAGACATGTGAGGTCTGCAACAAATGAATGATATGTTAACAGGGATTTGGATAAAGGTTTATGTGTGATGGGTTTGTATGAGGGTTATCTCATGCTAGGCCATGGTATTCTAAAAACTCGTATTACAGAATTTTACTTCAATGATTCTGGTCAGCCATCTTAAAAAAAAGGCCTCAAACAGTCTTTTTCTGGACACGAAAGGAGTTTATGGAGAAATATAAGTAAATTTTGAGCAATATCTATCATATCATGGTGGTTGAATTCTTATTGTTTTGTGAACACTTGGGCTTTTTTTTAGCAATTTTTTTGCCTTAAATCTTGAAAATCCTCTCGGCCATCAGGAAAAAAAATGAAAATTTTCTTTTTTTTTACTAAGTCAGAAATTGAATTCGTAATCCAAGTTTTTAGAAAGAAATGGCCTTATCTCTTTAGAAAATGCTAAGTGCCTGAACACCATTATGGTCGAGAATGCAAATATAGCAGGGTAGATAGCAAATTATTGTGAGCAGAAAAATATCTTTTAAATATCATGTGTATCTAGTATCTACTATCCATAGGTCAAAATGATGGGACAAGAAAACTGAGAATTTCATAGTGAGATTGTTAGCACCTCTGTTCCCAAATATTGCACTGTGTGTATCTTTAGAATAGGGTACATTCACCCTGAGACGGACACTCACCTTGAGTCCGACACTTTCGACTTACAATTGAGGAACACATGGTTGGTATCAAGCTAGATTGTAATTAGCTAATGGAGATATAAGTGTTCTCATTGATACTTATGGAGGTGGCACATCTCTGGGATAAATGTAAATACCGTAAAACCCTGGTCATAAGCTGACCCCAGTCATAAGCCAGAGGTAGAGTTTCAATAAATATTATAAGCTGATTTTGGGGTCTTTATTCTATAATAATAAAACCCCGGTTATAAGCTGGGGGTAGAATAAAATCAGGCTTGTGACCAGAGATTTACGGTTTGTTTCTTAGTGTCCTCAAGTCAGGGGGGTGTTTTCATTTCTGGTTGTGATATTCATTCCAGAAAATATTAAACTAGTTTTCTATATCCTCCTATGTTGGTAGCATCAATTTGTAAATGTTTCATATAACTAACACAAAAAGAAAATTTATATCCTTGCAGATTGTTTTGTAATGACAAGGAAATGGGAGACTGCATTTTCAACTTGAGTTGGACCCCAATTTCACCCTGATTCGGACACACATTTCAGAGGATTCCAATGTGTTTACACTTTATATTATCTATTTAACCTCATTCAAACAATTTCGTAACTATATTCACTGCAGGAGATCATTGTATGTTATGGTAAAATGAGAAAAATCCATCACACCGTAGTTTAAAAATCTCCATAGAATACCAAAGCAAAGTTTACTGGGGTGTTGCAGTCCAAATAGCCTATTCATACCCACATGCAAAGAATGATTCTCTCTTCACATATCTGATTTGATCCTTAATTCCTCTCAATATTTTTTTTCACATTTCCTGGATGAAGAATAAAATCAATTTACCCCGGAAAGCCCTGCAGTAGTGTAGCGCTACCGCTACAATATATAGAATCTACCTTTGGGCGGGTCATCAAATCCATACCAGACTTTTGGACGTCACACCGAGAAGGCCTGCCGGCCTAGCATGACGGAATTAATTTTCTATATACTTCAACATTAAAAGTACAACTGGAAGAAAGATGACGAGGGGGAGGGAGTGGGTCAGAAATGGTCCCAAAAAGCATGATGTCATTTGCACACAATTCTTGTAGATTTGCATTAATTTGAAAAGTGAACATTTGTTAGGACTTTTTGTCATCATTAACACTGACATATAAAATAATTTAACATGCCTACACAAAAAGAGACTACCAATTACGTCATTGACTCAAGTGACATAATTATTTAAGCTGAGTTTACTCACTTCTTATCCGTGCAAGTTGCTGGCTTTGTTATTCCCATATTGCTCGTCCGCTCAATTTTTTTAAGTAACGCACCCACATGTGTACAGGTTTCACCAGGCCTTTTGAACAAATGGGTGAGAAATAAAATATGCTACAGTACAAACAAGGGAAGTAACTATACACGAGGGGAAAAAGGGTGAGGATTTTTATAAGAATGGAAAGATGATAATACAGGAATATTTTTCTTAGAATATAGAGGATATTTTAAAATACAACTAAAGGATTTAGGGTATGCTATCTTTCATCCAGGTATCAGTTTGTAAGGGGATTACATCTAAATATGATCATTAGTAAGGAAGTAGCAGAGCAGAGCTGCAGTGCCATCTTTCTTTTGGATAGAGCATTATAAATTGTAAATATATGAATGGAGACGCCAATACAAGAGGTTTTTCATGATACCTCAATGAAGAGCTGGCGAGACTGCTCACCAGCACTTCATTGGTGCATCATGACAAATGGGCAAAACGCATTAATGCAGCAGCAGCCCCTTAAGGGTTAAGGAGGGTAAGGTGGGGGGGCATGTGCATGGTGCTGAGAGGAAACTACCCGTCAGACGAACGGACGCTCCCCAGGCACATGTATGGACGCCTATTCATCTTCAAGGGCTGCACAGTGATTTAGGTACTTGGACTCAACAACTGCTCCAAATATAATAATGCTACATGATTGGGGCTCCTAATATGGGAATCTCACGCATGTTTATGGTCCCAAGACTCCAAATAAGGTGGCCTTAGTGGGTTAAAGGTAGGCCTGCTTGACTTGACTGGGACCTAGGTGAGTTTAGCTAACTGGTGAGCCGTGACCAATGGGCCACGGGAGCGTGCGGCTAGAGAAGGAGGGGGCTAGAGAGTGCCTGGACTCAGGCTGGCGTCCGTAAGGGCGAGTGTGACGTAGGCTAGTAGTATTGCCTCCGGACCCATGAACTCAATCAAAATAAGAATAGGTGCATACGCTCACAGGATTACTATGGGTAAAAAAAAAAATTTTACTTTTAGGATACCTACAAAACGGAAAGCAAGTCTAAATGCGCTAGAAAATCCACCTTCTTTTATTTTATGTGAATAACTTCTTCCCATAGAGATAGCATTGCGCGGCTGATCGCCACACCCCCAGTGGCGTAACGTGTGTCGATCCACCACAGCGGCAGATCCACCACTGCAGCCTCGTTCTGGGTGCATGTAAACATTCAAAATGGCGGACCGGCGCTTGTACGGGGCACTACGGTAACGGATTTTGTTAATTTTCAGTTAATTAAATGCTCTAAAAACATAAAATAAATATAGAACTAAACTCCCCTGGTGTCCTCGGTGGCCGATCCACCCCTCAGGGGGAGACCCCCCCCCTCGTGGTGGATTGGCCACCTGGTACACCACGGTCATTTAGTTCTATTTATTTTATGTGAATAACTTCTTCCCGTAGAGATAGCATTGCGCGGTCGATCGCCACACCCCCAGTGGCGTAACGTGTGTCGATCCACCACAGCGGCAGATCCACCACTGCAGCCTCGTTCTGGGTGCATGTAAACATTCAAAATGGCGGACCGGCGCTTTTACGGGGAAGTACGGTACCGGATTTTGATAATTTTTCCTTATTTAAACCTCTAAAAACATAAAATAAATATAGAACTAAGCTCCCCTGGTGTCCTCGGTGGCCGATCCACCCCTCAGGGGGAGTCTCCCCCTCGGGCTAATGCCCTGGGGGGAGACCACCTCGTACACCACGGTCGTTTAGTTCTATCTATGTATTGAAGTACTGTTGCCATCATTCTCCTTAAGTCAGCGTGTGGCCTCTAGGATGGTTCGGTAAGAAATTTACGGTAGTTTTTTAAAGTCAATTTGCCAAGACAATAGAGCGTGGAAGAGTGTCGGAGGGGGAGGGAGGTGGTCCTAGGCTCAGTATGTGCGGCCCAGGGAAAGCTATCACATGTTTTGCTCAATAAGAGATTAGAAGTGCAAACTGACCTTCATAAGGCTAAGAAAGGGTTTACATCATGCACCAAAGATTTCTGTAGATATTGGCTATTTGATAACCTGCCTATAAATATACATGATTTATTTTTAAAAGAAAATAAATCAATAACATGAGAGCAGCATTGCTTGTGAAAGTAAGCTTTTAATGAATTAAAACTCTGCTTAAATCAATACCACTGTGAAGTTAGCTAACCAAACTATCTCGAATTTTGAATAGTTAAATGCAGGAAACATAAACTCACCCAGCCTTACAAGTGCAATGCGCAGTGATAATCTCGCCATCCTCTGTGGCTGCAGCCCATGGAAGATGAGCCTCCTTTTGATAATTGGTTGAGTGGAATGATCATCCAGATGTGAGGAGACAAAAGTATATAAAAAAATATAAATGTATTAGTGTTGAGTCAACAAGTCACATACATGCATCAACCTCACCTTTCCCTACTAACTTAAACTCTGAATCTCAATTTCAAGGGAATATTAAGTTAAGGCTTTACGATTGATATCATGGGTAGAACATATATATTTACAGATGGTGTTGATATTTTGTGTACATAGTCTACGACTTTTCATGATAATCAACTGCATTTTTGTACTCTAGATATGAGACGAATAGTGTTTGTACCATGAAGAAAAATAAATATTGTTTGTAATGTACTGATACATGTTTATATCAATTACCGTAAATTCTCTTTTTTTAAGCCGAGGGTTATACTAGTACCCAAATAAAAGTTAAGCCTATGGGATAAATAAACAAATGTCAATGACCATGGGATGCTAAAATATCCCATGGAGAGTTGACATTTGCATTTATGTCATGGTTACACAGGTTTGAAAGCTTTTAGTAAAGAAACTCAACAATATTTAACTCTGTTTGCTGCAGCAGGTCACATGATCATCAGCCATTGAATACGGGCCTACTGTTAGTACTGCTAGTACAAATCTATAGTAACGGTCGTATCTGCCATGACATAAGTCCAAAGAAGGGATGCGGCATATAAAGCCAGTATTGAACGAGCATGACGAGTATTTGACATATGGCTCAAGAGGCATATGGCCTTCATAAAAAGTAAATAAATAAAACTGGTTTTCCATGAAAATTCTAAGATGTGGAAAATCTGTAAACCAACTTATTTTTTTCTTGGTGTGGCCTACGGCTATGTTATCTAAGACTGACATCAGCGAAATCAGCAGATTGAGCTCTTTCCAACAAGTGGTCTGCCATTTCTGTACATTTGCTGGTATGGTTAGTATGGTCCTATAAAAAAAATGGAAATCTTTAGAAAATGTTGCGGGCGCAGTCCATAGAGAAAATAATTTTCAAATAAAAAAAAAATTCTTTTTTCAAAAATATGGTGCGGTAAATCCGTAGACCAACTTTTTATTTTGGACTGGCCTTAGAATGTCAAATATCTTGTCCACACACAAACATGAATTTTTCTACTCTGATGTAATGATAAAATCTACCGTAATCTCCCGCGTATAAGACGCGTCCTCTACGCCAAACAAAATGCTGGGGGGTCTTATAGGACCTCTTCAAGTTGGGGGTGCGTCTTATACGGGGGGTATTTTTTCTATAGAAATGTACTAAATTTAGCCCTAAGAGGTGCGTCTTATACGCGAAAATGCTTCTGCTGAGTTTGGGGTGCGTCTTATACGCGCAGCGCGTCTTCTACGCGGGAGATTACGGTAATTAAGATAAGACTTTGGTGACACACCTTGTTGACTGTATAGGATCTTGTAACATCTGCCTTAAATAAGAAAAATCCAGTGTTCAACTTCTGATGTAAAACGCGCTGCACCCAACCAGAATCAAGGAGATTTGAACTGCGAACACTGTTGAAGTTCTCTCGGACTTGTCTGGTGGTTACACCTGAAGGAAGGTAGTCAAAGCATAGTTTTTATTAACAGCTGAACAGGTTGTAGGATCACCCATTGAGACTAGCAATCAGCAAAATCTCAGTGGCAAACAGCATTGGCATGATATTGTAATTGGCAAATGGCAACTAGGCACTAGGAGCATACAACTGGCAACAGGCAACTGATGAATGGCTTATGGCATGTCGCACTGGCCTTCCATACTGACCTATGTGTCAAGCTACTAACAACTTAATACCTACATAGAGGGCAGGCCGATTGAAGGGGGGCTGTTCTCCCATATGGACTCCCTCCCACAAAAGAGAAAGAATCTTAATGTATATAAAGCATGCATATTCTGCTTTACCAAAGAGAAACAGTAGTATTTGTAACAGCAAATGTACTCTGGGATGACACCATGGCAGGAATTTATGACACCCTGAACAGGCCTGATTTGACACCTCCATAGGTTTAACATTAGAGTGCCAAAAGCATCGTCACGAAATTTTAAGGTCATATTATTTTTGTAATTTATATATCTGTTAAATAACTTGATCCCCCCTTATAATCTTTAGTTCTGCAGGTGCTACATAAGGTAATCTATCATATACATGTTGTTTTGATACCGAAATGAACCTTAAAAGATTTTTAATGGATTCATAGAAATAAAAGATGGTCCCTATGTCAGGCGCAAATCACCAATCGGCGCTATTCGCAAATAGTGCAGCGCAATTTGAGAATTGCGCAGAATATGAACTGCGCAAAGCTCCAATCTTGCGCAGAGCACAAACATCAATGTATCGGAGAGCTGGTCTTGCACTGAAATGGGTTTTTTTTGTAATATTAAACTGCCAAACATGCTACAACTTCAGTGATCACTTGACAAATATAAATAACCATTTTTCAAATACACATGTCAAAAAGATTTGAATCAATTGTTGCTTAGCGCAAAGAAACATTGGCGATATGCGCAGATTGGAAAACTCTTTCAGAGTTAAAAAACCATCTTCACCAGTGGCAGTACAGTGCTGTGCAAGTTATCATGATAGGATGTCAACACTTTTAAACAGCTTGCATCCCCCCGTTTTTTGTTTTTTTTTTGCTGTTATGGATCCAGCACTGATAAGACCCTTTCTCAAATGCTGAGCAATGCCTAGGGCTCTCTTATACATTCCTGAGTGTTATTGGATTTCCTAGAGCCACGGATTTTTCAATTGTATACCTTCTTGAACCAAACCTATAACATGATTCCTAGTAAAAAAAATTCAAAATTGCAAAACGTCCGCAAGGATTTGAGCGTTCAGAATATATAACTATGAAATGATAAGGGCTTTCCAAAATATGAGGAAAATGCATGGGTAAGTGTCTCAAACAATCTCTCTTTGTAGAGTTTAAAATGAGGACGGGAAAAGCCCCCCCCCCCCCACTCAAACCAACAACCTCCACATTGCTAAATAACCACTGGTTCCTGAGGTTTCAAAGGGCATTTCGTAACACTGTGCTACAGAAAAATTTACCAATATGGCGGTAAACATCTAAATATTGGTTGTATTGACTAACCAAGCACACTTATGGATTCGTATAGATGATCCACATTGAATGATTACCAAATATTTAGGCTACGAGGTAGTTCAAGGTACACTCACAGCTATAGCGATGGTAAAGAATAGGCAATTTGCCTACTGGAAGTCTTGCATGTTGGAGTTAGTGCGTAATCAAATTTTCTGTACTACCCTGGCGGGTGCCCTGTATTAGCACAATTCTACTCTGCTTAATAGTGTGTGTAGTGATCTCTGAAACTTTGAGTCAAGTTGTTTCACCAGAGATATAATGAAATAGTTTGTTTTTTCCATCTTAAAACTCTGTGTGTTCAAAGCTACTTTTCCTTTTATCTAAATATGTAACTTTGAGCATAGAAAGCAAAGATGCTGGGAACAGATCGAGTTTGCCTGCAACTTTTTTTCCCCTTTTGTTGATAAGTCAAAAAATTTTACGCCCCCCTAGACTGCAGTCCAATATATTTTGCGCCCCCCACCAGGAGACTTTTCATGCCCCTCTTTTGATCTACAGTAGCGCACAGGCTTTTTTTGTTAAAAAGCGGGCAAATCTTTTTTATGCCCCCATCAAGAGGGGTCAAAAATCTTTACGCCCCCTCCTCAGTGGAAATTTTACATCCCCTCAAAGCCCGCACCCCCCCCCCCCCCCGTTGATAAATAATTTCCAGAGTGGTCATACAGGGTAAGGATCGTTGTTTTTTTGCAGAGGGGCAAAAAAAATTCAGTTCCCTCAGGGGGGAAGGGGAAACAAAATATCCCCCCTTTTCTCAGTGAAATAGCGGGTGCACTACTATATCCCACCCACAGAAGGAGGGCCAAAAAAAAAAATTTTGATACACCATCCAGAAAATTCACCACCCCTCCCCTGTCTCTATATAAATACAAAGGGTGACACTGAAGGCCAAAAATACCATCTATTTCTGTGGGTTTTTTAATGTTGATGGTGTCACGTTTTGGGCCAGAGTGATCGGGGGATCTATAGATGGTTGCCTACAGCTACGGGACTAAGACTCACTAAGAGAGATATAGATCCAGAGTTCCTTAGCCTAGGCACAAGGGGGGTTTTCTGCAAAGTGGGTTCAAAGTTAGCTAAGGGAGTGGTCATTATTTATCAACAGGGGGAGGGAGGGTGAGTTTGAGGGGGGGGGCGTAAAATTTTCAGACCCCTCCCGAGGGGGGGGCTAAAAAAATTTTGACCCCTCTTGAGGGGGGGGGCTAAAAAAATTCACCCTCTTTTTAGCAAAAAAGCCCGCGCGCTACTATAAATCAAAGAGGGGCGCGAAAACTCTCCGTGCCTCCAGCGCGGGGGGGGGGCAAACAATTTAGACTGCCATCGAGGGGGGGGCGTAAAAAATTTCCACACGTCTGCGCGAAAACCCACCACCCCCCCTGTTGATAAATAATGACCACTCCCTAACAACAACTGATTTATGTGTGACACTGACAGCCGCCTCCCAGCTAGCAAAACTCATGCAATTTACGTCATTCTTACGTGAAAACCCCAAAACTCAGGTGATTTACGTAATTTGGATCATTTGGATGTTTTGCATGAGTTGTGCTAGCAGGGCTGGACTAGTTCAAATTCAGAAAAGGAGAACCGACCTGGGTAATCAATCAAATACTGAACGATGGCATATTGGTCAATGTATGGCCATTCATGGGGGTCATGAACCCAGACGTCCTTAGGATGTAAATATGGGCATTCACATCCTAATATCTGTAAAACTCGTCTGTATCTTGCCTGATCGACAGGGTCGAGGGAGGAGATGTGGTCAGAGTGGTGAGACATTTCAAAGTTAAGGCTGCTCGTTTCACGGTAATCTCAGCGTAGCAGCTGTCCCCGGTACAAGATGGCGCACGTTCTGACGCTCCGTTGCTAGGCAGCGTCACGTGACCACGGACTTTCCGTCTTGACGAATAACAGTCGACGTGTGCTCTGGCCGTGCTCTGTCGCTGCCCAGCAACCCCTGTGATCACTAGTAGAGTGGCAACAGATATTCAGACTTCTGTGTCACCTCCCGTCTACAGTTGTGTAGATGAGTCATCATCCAACGACTCCCACCAACAGGTCCCACACAACGATTTCATCAGTGTGGAGGGCCTTATGAGTAATAAGAAGGGCGGTGGGCCTCAGCCAATCATATAACGCCACGGGAACCCCTGTGCTAAAAATAGCACGGGAATACCCTCGATAGGCACACCACAACAACACAACGCTGACAGCTGTCAAAGTGACTGAAACCTTGACGTCAAATAACAGAGCCCCAAGATGTATCGACAACGGGTAAGCTTTTACCTCTGGGGGCAGTGGCTGGTACCAGTGGTACCCATCTGTTTGCATATTTTGAAGATCGTTTTTTCATTGTATACATATAAATGCTAGACACTAGCAAACTGGGTAGTGTTAGACAGCATTTTGTTTGCAGGTGGGGGGGGGGGGGGACCCAGCTAACTGGGCCCTGATATGTTCATTCAGAGGCCCAGCAATTGATGTCCACTGGGTCTGCAGAGGGCTCAGCCTAGTCTTCCTGGGCCCCAGATATCACGTTACAAAAAGCAAAGGCTTGGCATATGATTTTACATTTCAAAATAATACACAACAAGTATAGGTAGGTCCTAGAGTTGAGATATCAAAGACCAACCCCTGTTAAGACTAGGGACCCAGTTTTCATTGGGGGCTTGGGAAACTACTCTGAAAGTTCCACCACCACAACACCAGTGCCACCGCTTACCATCGCTCCTTTAGCGATGGTTCCGTCTAGGGGGGGGGGGGGGTGAAGAGGCTCTCTCATTCTCTGTGTGATGTGTATCTTGGCATTTATGTCAAGGTGAATATCGATGCTCCATAGAGAAAGCACTGAGAGCGCGTATTGCACCTAGGCCGAGAGATCTGCCTGCTTACAGGCAGAGAGCAACATGTATTGCTGGCTATAGTGGCTCAAACACTTGGCTGTTTCAAACAAAGTACCGGTACTCACTGTCAGTTTCTAGAAATTGTCCCTCATACTCACAAACATGTAAGATTTCATGTACAGCAACATGTAAAGAGCAAAGCACAAGATATATCCAATAAATCTGACATGTTTATGATTAGCCTACACTATCACTCCTTCAAGTTCAATGGCTTCCATTTCAGCCTGCTGGAGTAAGGGGAGGGGGATTTGAAAATCACCTGGATTATCAATTATCACATGCATTTCAAGTGCTTTGTGTATGGTGAATCTTTGGATATACATTGAGGGAAGTGTTGATGGAAGCATTAGACCTGACAATATAGTACTTCTATGAGAATTGATCACTCTGCCAGATTGGCTGAGTAGATAAACTACCAACAGACACCTTTGGTCTCTGAGGGTCAGGACCCTCGGAGGTCTACGGAGTAATTGCACCCTGCCGTGAAATAACCAGCGCCAAATCCGCACGATGATGTCATAGAGTGACAGATCCATTGCGCATGCACAACCTCGGTAAAATGTAAACATCCAAGATGGTGGCAGTCAGCATTTTCGTGTTGGCGATGGGTGAATTCTTTTTGATTTTTAATGATATTGATGAAATATTGATTAATTAGCCACTCAAACACCTTGACATAAATGTAAAGATGAACTCTTTTTATTTTTCAGCTCTTGGTTTCTTCACGGGCGCTTCCTGCCCGCCCTGCACTCTGCCTATCGGCCTCGTGCGGAAGGGGTAGAATGCGCTCGTGAAGAAACTGTCGCCGAAAACTGATCAGGGTTCACCTTTATCATTGTATGTATGCATCAAGAAGGGGGGATTCTAGCCTCTAGACTGGGGCAATTTTGAAAGGTATACTCAGTCACACTCACAGACATTGAATCTGATTGATATACCGGGTACCGGTATTTAAAAATAGCCCTGCAGTTGCAGTGCAGATCCAAGAGTAGGCTTATTGGGTTATAGGCCTATGATATAAAATTATAGACAGTTTTTCCAACATGGTAGTGGGTAGGCACTGAAATACCTCCAGTGTGTGAGTCTGCTGCAGTAGAGGTGTGAAACTGTGATAAAGTTCAAACTGGGTAGTGTTAAACTCTTCTTTCTTTGCAAGCTTATTCTGAAGCTATTTACTGGGGGATCTTTACAAACAAGGGCTCATTTTAACAGGCTTGGCTAGACCTTTAAAATGAATATTTTTTGTACAAGGTTGAATGCAGGGAATTTTGCCTTTGACCCCATTGAAGTTCAACCAAAAGTTTAGAACCATTTTATGATGAGAAGATCATTGAGCACCTAAAAATAAATGGTTCCCACCTGTTCTATGGGTAAAAATCATCTAGAAAATGTTTAGCTTTTCTTTTTCTAAGAGGCTGCAGTATGTTTGACAGACCCTGCTAACTTTTTGGGCGAGATTATCTTTGGACACTTGTCCCAACCTCCCCCATGTTGGACACTTACCTATCAATTAAAATCTTATTGTATGCATTTTATAATGGTGATAAAGTGATAGCTGTGATAAAAATAAGTGGTTTTGCTTTTTAAATGAAGTTTTTATGACAATTTAAATGGAAGTTATGATCATTCAAACATCCTTAGTCAAAGACCCTATTCTGCTGTGGTTCTGTCAGAGCGCGCAGTTGAAGGGTAAAGATGACATCAAAAATTTGCTTTATATTGTTTGATTATGATAATATCTATCATTATTTACATTCTTAGGGGTATATATTCCTTATCTGAAAAGAAAATTACCCAAAATAATCATTTTAGTGATCTAGTCTACCTTGGATTCATCTTGCTTGATCACAAAATTGGATCCAAATTAAACTCTTAACTATGGCAGAATTCTGGGTCTGATTCGGTACCTTTGACCGGTCATAATTTTACTTTAAATTGACATAGAGACTTAATTTAAAAAGCAAATCCACTTCTTTTCTCAAGATCTATCCATTGCTCATTAGATAAGTTTAATGGGATATGGTCTTGAAAACCTAGGTAAGTGCCCACTAAATGGGCGCTGCGAATGCCGACATTTAACTGACGTTCAAAAAGTTGTCGCAGATATCAAAACTTGTTGATATTTGCGAATCCTGGCGCACATCACTCGTGCAGGGCTAATGTTTTGTCACAAAAGGGGATCTGCTGTTGCGAGTTACTATCTGTTTTTGCATGTGCGACAAAAAACGCAGCATCTGTTGGAATAGTGGATCCCAAGCTTTCCATTGTGGCTAATCCTACCCTCTTCCCTACAATGGGGAGGGGGCTGAGGCTGAAAATGTACGCAAATGGGGGAGGGGTGTCTCAGTGCATAAAGAGTACAACAGGGGCGATAGTTTTTTTTTGGTGTTATCCGTACATAATCAATGGATGCCCCGTATGTGAAACTGGCAAGGCTGGCCGGGTGCTACTGGGGATCTAGATCATAAGATGGGGGGTCCCATTTGTCTATTTTATGAAAATCCCATATCATATGTCATCGACTTTGTAATCTTCCTTGTCCCTGTCACTAAGCTACCTGTTACTCAAATGCCAAAGGTCATATTCCACATCACTACTTTTTCTCCCATGTCCTTGTCACTATGAACTCCTTTTCCCTTCTCAATTTTAAGAAAATATCATATTACCCTGTCGATTCTAAGGGTCTAGACCCATGCGGTACAGTTTAAGGTGCTTACGCCACTCTCTCTATATCCGAGTATATGTGCTAACTTTGAAACATTTTCTCCTAGCTCTTCTCTGACAACCTAAACTCTGCTGTAGGCCTATGTATTTACAGGTACCGTAATGTCCCGCGTATAAGGCGCAGCCCGCGTATAAGGCGCACCCCCAACTAAGGGAGGCCTGTCCCACGTATAAGGCGCACCCCTAAGGCCAGATTTTTGTTAATTTAGTACTGTTCTATAGTAAAAATACCCCCCCTATAAGGCGCACCCCAAACTCAAGGCAATGTCCCTCCAACGTATAAGACTCAGCAGCATTTTGTTTGGCGTATAAGACGCGCCTTATACGCGGGAGATTACGGTAGCTACAGTAAAGATGGAAAGACGTACAGTATGTCTAAATCTTATTCATACCAGGATGAATAAGGTGTCTGTTCTGTTATCCGAACTCTTTAAGTACTCCTTCAATATGTGTTTGGTATTCCAACAAGAAAATAAGTAAATATTAAAGTTGGTGGTATAAAGACATGTTGCAGTACTCAAAACAGTTAGACTTCCAATAAAAAGTGAAAATTATGCCTACACTGTGTTTCAAATTCTGATGCGAACAAAATAGGCTAAAGGATTAAGGGGGGAGGATGGACAATCTCTGTAAAAGATATGAAATGCCTCAAAAAAATAGGGCAGGTCCTATAGGTGGGGTCGTTTTACCAGAAACACACCAATTTTTAGGAATCAGGTGGATTCAGGGGAGTCCCGATGTAGACGGTGGTCAGGGAATGTATACCATTGAATATAGACATAGTCTATCACTACCGGTAGTGATGATGTAACATGTCTTATATGGAAATGCAGAGGTATCCTGTGTTAGAACTTAGAGAGGAATTCACTAAGGACAATGTAGACAATGTATTTAGATGACGATAAGATAAAATCTGCTATCAGTCAGGTATCAGCAGAAGGGTGTGAAAGGTTGACGTTACTGTTGTAACTATGTTGATGCTTTTTTAAATTGTTTTAGCAGTAGAGAGTGGTCAAATACTATGATGGATTAAGAAAAAAATAAAACTTCAATTGTTTGGCTCATTGGCATATTTTAACCAATTAAATCTAAACATATTTTATGATAATGCAATATCTGCAGTGATTGGACGTGTGGGCTTCGCGGCCAGGGCCGAGTGGGTTAGGCCAAAAAAGTTGAAATGTTTGTTTCAGGTAACATGTTGAAAAAATTAGGAAGGGTAGATCGTATTTTTTTTTTATTTTGTAATTTTGTTTTAACTACTACAATGACTCGCGACTCACCGTGGTAACTCACGACTTACAGCACTGTCTCACCTATTACTGAATTATCCTTAAAAAAAACACCCAAAAATAAATATTTTGTTGAAAATTGGAGAAAAAACTAGGGTCGGCCCTGTTTTGCTAGGTAGGGTCGGGTTACCTGAAACACAACTTCTTTTTTTTTGGCCTTAGTCAGGGGACCACTGTTTGTTATGGGAACTGCACTGTCGACTATGATAGAACCCAGGTTTAACATAAGATTATATACATCTAATTACAAAAAAAAGCAACAACAACATAAAAAAACAGAGTTTTTTATTACCAGTAGGTACCCTTAGAACAATATGATAGAGTGTTCATTTGTTCAATTCATTTCGTTCACGTTTGCCTATTGGAATTGGATTAATTCAACAATATAAACAATCTGCACAATATAAGTTCAGATTTGTATTTGAATCAAACGTACACAATTGCAGTTCCCTGAAGACCCTGGTCAGCACGTGGAGGGAGAGTATACACGTACAACATACAGACAGAACCCATCCTTCTGTGAACGTGTACGTGATAGCCTGGTAGCTGTTATCATTGGGGTGGGACTCCTCACTACAGCCTCAGCACTTATCTTCTGGAATGAGGTTAGCAATTTAATATACTATAGAATTCTATCACCAGTTTTTTATATTGACACTTTTTATGTTATCAGACTTTATCATTTTTATGTAGAAAATATGTTTATGTGCTGATACAGTCGAAAATTAAGCAGTACTCTTTATTAGATAAATATGAAAGGATATTGAATAATCTGCTGGATATAAATGACTCGTTTGATATTTAATTCTTTATACAGGTCTGTTTGATAGATATATTTAGATTTATGTTTCCATACAGCTGTTTCTCTTTCCTCGTTTTTTTTTTCTTTTAAAAGATATTTTATCCATTACACCCTGTTATAGATATGAGTATACATGTGCACCTTTTCCTTCCTAGGGTCGTGCCGTACAAACAGCCAAGTCCCTACAAGAGGCGTTGGACCTGGTGATCCCCTTACAGACAGCTGAAGTGGCATTAGAACAGAACAATGGCAAGCTTGTATACCTGTCAGGTGCACTCAGGACACAGGGTGTAAGTTATCCAAAGAATAGTTATATCTACACATAATTTGCTTTAAAAAGATGAATCAATAATTCAGAGAAATGCTGATAGCCTTAGTAATACACACTCTAAGCATTAGCATAAAAATTTATACTTCAGTCATCTATTCTGTAATACTCCATTTCTAGTCAAAGGATGGCTAACATAGGTATGGGTTTATCCATCTCTGTTGTGGCAGAACGTTTGAATTCTACATGAGCTTTGGGCCAATAAACTTTACTTAATAATAAAAAGGGAAATTGACCCGGCATCCCTGATTCACAGAATGTATTTTCCATTTTTGTAAAAGGAGTTACATGACACTGGATATGGAATGTCAGTATCAGCAGTCAAACTACGACGGAAAGTGGAGATGTACCAGTGGGTGGAGAAAGAACATAAAAGGTACGAATCACCTCCCCCTCTCACCTTCAACCCTCCTGTGTTATCAAATAATCATAAACCAGCTAAAACATTTATCTTATAGTTAGCTCTGTCTCCAGATTCAAGGGCTTCACGAGAAGATTTATTGCTTGGACGAGTTAAAAAAAGGAACAAAAAAGTTGGGGCAAAAAAAGAAAAAGATAAGAAGGTTTTAGCTACAGTCATCGTTAGTATATTTAATTTTTCAGACCTATTACGGTACTTCTTATTCGTACTACTTTTTTCAGGGAAATAAATGAGGGTGAGCGTACGAGAACAGAAACAACGTATTCCTATGGTAAGTGAACAGCTGTCATTAGTTTGACGTAGACTTTCACTATTTCGCCACCTCAGTAATCTGGTACTTGGTACTGGTATTAAAGAGCAGAAGCGTGTAAAGGAGCCACCTAGTTTTGGGGCATTGCCTATCACATCTTAAAAGAGCCTGTATCTCTTCTTTTCTTTCCCCTCCGATGTGAGTCTGATATCCATAAATGCATTGCATAAATGTTTGCCTGATGCCAACTTGAACATGCATGGGTACAGACTCACATTGTCAGCTGATGTCTAATCATCAGACTAATGTACGGTAGTTTCATTTTTGCCATGAATTTGACTTTTAATAGTTGTCAAAATGGCTTTAAACAAGCATCTCTCATTGACTGAACACCTGGTGTTGATGCGTCT
Organism: Acholoe squamosa; assembly: GCA_949317995.1. NCBI lineage: Eukaryota > Metazoa > Annelida > Polychaeta > Phyllodocida > Polynoidae > Acholoe > Acholoe squamosa. The sequence goes on along the minus strand of OX439035.1, from coordinate 33,647,106 downwards.
AAAATCATGTCCAACTTTGGGGTTGTATCCAATCATTTAATATGATCATTGCATAATCAACCTATTAGCCACTAGCTGGTCTGGAGCTGGTTCCTGCGACACACACTGATAACAACTGATAAGATGGGACCAGCATGTCCCTGGAAGTGGGTGTTTACCACGGACAAGGTACCCATCATGGTATGTGTTGTCAGTGGGTTTTACCTCAACCAGCGAAATTCAAGATGGTGGCTGCACTAGGCCTCCATACTGAGTCCTATAGCTTCCAGACCGCCTTATCTTTGCATACGTTTTATTGCGTGTACCTGTATAAATGTATTGGTTCATTGGTTTCACATTGCAGACAAATTCTGGCGCATTGAGGCGGTCAGGAGTACAGAATTCGCCAATCCAACGGGTCACCACAATCCAACGTGAGTAAACTTAAGATAAAAAAGAATTCAGTATCTTTATTTCTAAGAAAATTTCATTTGATTGATGGGCACATACAGAAGATGGTTCTTTCTTGTACATACATTTAGGTACCTGTTTCAATAGGTAATGCAGTACTGAAGACATTGTTGGTTTAACTTGTAGTTTTATTCAGTAGAGGTGAACTGTAGTAAGGAGTGGTGTGCTGTGTGCCTTGCCTGATCTCAGAGTGAAGCAGGTGGAGGGCACTAGTAATATGCTTACTCACTGTGAGGGCTTTCTAGGTCAAGTTGACACACTTACATACATACAGGGCTAGGCACTGCTTTGGGCCTAGGACCTTAGTTTACACAGGGCTCACCAGAGGGCATCATATTATAACATTGTAACATCCCCAACACAAAAAAAGAAAAGATGATCATATATGAAACAAATTCAAACATAGTCTTTCAAATAATGGGGTTTGACTGATGTTCTCGCAGAACGACGCAGTTTTTTCGGAGTAGGGGATTTTGCTGGAACTACTGGCTCTTTCTGAGGTGTTGTTGGTGCAGAAGTTACCGGAACAGACACATTTGCTGGTGGAGGTGTGCTTGGTTGATCAGGCAGATTGTCTGGCATTGGTGCAACTGGTGCATCATCAGGTATTTCATCAGGAGTGATGTTGATGTTCTCCGAACCATATGATGGTCTTAGATGTAGACGATTTCTTCTAAGTGAGTGTCCAGAATCTGTCTGAATTTCATACGATCTGTCATCTATTCTCTTTGATACAGTTGCGCCTTTCCAGGACTTATCACCAACGCGGTATGGTTTAGCACTAACTCTGTCACCTTCATCAAGAGTCTCGAGAGGTTTGGCGTTTCTATCGTAGTAGAACTTCTGTTTTGCTTGTTGGAATTTGAGCTTATCCATCACATTGGTGTGTTGAGTAGGACTCAGCAGCAAAGATGTGGTAGGCAGTAATGTCTTTGTCCTACGACCCAGGAGCCTTTGGGCAGGGCTCAGGTCAATACCTTGCTGTGGAGTATTCCGAATGTTCAAGATAGCAATATAAGGATCTTCACCAGATTTGTTCGTCCTCTTCAACAATCTCTTAGCCGATTTTACAGCTGATTCTGCTTTTCCATTCGATTGAGCATAGTGTGGAGAGCTAGTAACATGCTTGATCCGCCATTTCTTCACAAAACATTTAAAGCGTGCACCAGTAAACTGAGGGCCATTGTCTGTTACTATCTCCTCAGGAATACCGTAGCTGGAACAGCGGGCTTTAATCTTCTGAGTCACATCTTTTGATCTTACATTGTACAGTCTATCGATTTCCCAGAAGTTTGAATAGTAGTCAACTGTGACTAAATAGTCTTTTCCATTGAGGGAGAACAGATCAGCTCCGATCCTCTGCCAAGGTCTTGATGGCATATCATAGCTCTTCAATGGTTCCTTTTGTTGTGACTGACTGTACTCCTGACATACATCACATTTTCTTGTGTTTCTCATGACATCTTCGGTCATCCCTGGCCAATACACTGATTCTCTTGCTCGTCTCAATGACCCTTCCACGCCAGTATGGCCTGCATGGAGTTCAGATGTTATCTCTCCCCTTAGATCTTTAGGAATCACTAACCTTTCTCCTCGAAATATCAGTCCATCTGAGACTGCAAGTTCATCTCTGAAACCATAATATTCTCCGATGGCAGTTGGAATCATGGCTTTCTCGGGCCAGCCTTCTTGTATTGTAGATTTCAAGAGAGATAGAACCTTGTCTTTGGACGTAGCGTCACGGACTCTCGTGATTTGATCTTCTTTCATTGCCAGGTGAGTAACAGCATTCACGGTTTCGAACTCAGACTCTTTGTTGTTCTTTCTGTCCTTTAGGTGTGCTCTGCTGAGTGTGTCCGCTATTAACATCTTTTTCCCCTCGAGGTACTTAATGTCAATGTCATACGCAAGTGCTCGAATGAGCATTGTCTGTAACCTTTTCGGAGCTCTGTCCAAAGGTTTTCTTGCGATTGAGAATAATGGTTTATGATCAGAATGTACTATGACGTGACGTCCGAATGTGAACTGATGCCACTTTTCTAACGAAAAGACTATCGCAAGCATCTCCTTTTCTATTGTTGCATACCTGGTCTCGGTGGGAGTGAGTGCTCGACTAGCATAGGCTAGTGGCTTGCCATTCTGCATTAATGCAGCACCAAGTCCAGTACCACTCGCGTCACATTGAATGATTAATTCTGAGTCTTTGTCATAGTAGGCTAGAACTGGGGCTTCAGTGAGCAGTTTTTTCAGCATCTTGAAAGCTTCTTCTTGAGGGTTACCCCAGTGCCATTCAGTGTCTTTATGCGTGAGAATCGTGATAGGCTTCATCACATCCGCAAGATTAGGTACATACCTAGCAAGGTACGTTACAGTTCCTTTGAGTCGTTCAACAGCTGCTACATCAGTAGGTCTTTCCATCTTGAGGATTGCCTCAACCTTATCTGGATCGACTTTCAGTCTAGTTGCTGACACAATATGTCCAAGAAACTTGATTTCGGGAACATTGAGTTGACATTTGTCCTTGTTCAGTTTTATGCCATGCTTTTGGCATCGAGATAAGAGTCCACGAAGATTCTTGTCATGCTCTTCTTGATCTCTTCCATAGATGATGACATCATCTGCAACACACTGGATGCCATCTAGCCCCTCAAGAGCTAAACATAGTCTTTTTTGGAATATCTCAGAGCTAACGTTCAGTCCAAATGGCAGTCTCAGCCATCTGTAGCGTCCAAATGAAGTAGCAAACGTAGTTAGATAACTTGACTCTTCATCGAGTTCTACGTGGTGGTATCCTTGCTTCAGATCACAGATGGAAAACACAGTTGCACCAGCTAATCTTGGAAGCACATCGTCCAAGACAGGAAGTCTATAGTGTTCTCGTTTCAGGGAAGCATTCAGAGTACGTGGATCTACACACACGCGTATAGTACCAGATTTCTTCCTTACGACAGACATCTGATTCACCCAGTCAGTAGGTCGATCAACTTTGCACATGGTACCTTCAGCAATATGCCTGTCCAGCTCCTTGAGCACATCGTCTTTAAGAGCCTCAGGAAGTGTACGTGCAGGACGCACTACAGGATCAGTATCCTCTTTCAGAGTCAAATGAACAGGACCTCCGGGTAGAGTACCCAGACCATCATCAAACACACTAGTAAACTCAGACCTAATGTCAGATTTGACGTTACACACTTTGAATGTATCATAGTTGACTGTAATCAGTCCCATATTTTCAGCTGCTTTTCTACTTAGTAATGGCATGAACTTTTCATTTTCGACTACGACATAATCAACATTCCATTTCTTGTTAGTTTTCGGATTTCTTACTTTGATCTTTACTTTACCCAGTGCGCATTCACTACTTCCATTCCACATTTTCAGTGAGACAGGTTCATCACGCACTGTTCGAGTACCAATATACTTCACCGGAAGTATACACACAGTAGCACCCGGATCTATCTGATGTATGACTTCTGTCGAATCAATGACCATTTTACAGTAGATAGCTTTAGTGTTGCTAACAGATGATACATCTGCAACGACACTTACCGAACCTTCAGTAGATGATTCATCAGAGTCTCGGACTTGATGAACCTTCTTCCTACTATACCTCTTTTTAGGTTTACCTTTGTTTGTAGGATTTTTACATTCTTTAGAGCCTGAGAAATGATTTTCTCTTTTGCATGTATTACAGGTTTTCCCCCAAGCAGGACAGTGAGATTTACCCATAACGTGAGTTTTAGCACAATAGTTACAGAGTTTTTCACCCTTATCACCCTTCTCCCCTTTCTTTGAAGAGTAAGAGTGATGAGACACCTTTGAGACCTCATAGTCATTTTCATGGTTAACAACCTTTTTCGTTTCATCATTAAGCTCCATAGATCTACAGATAATCAGAGCAGCAGGGAGATCTAGTTTTGTTTTAGACATCAGTTTGTCTTTCACCTTTTGGTCTTTATGACCAGCAATTATGCGATCCATAATTCTAGCATCTCTACACTTTACATCACAGAAATTACAAGTACTAGCTAGAAAACGCAACGCGAAGAAACTGTTCGAAGGTTTCATTCGGTTCTTGTTCACGGCGAGAGAATACCAGTCGCTCGATAAAGTCACGCGTTTCGCTAACAAAGTACTCGTCGTATTTCTTCATGAGAACTTTAGGGTCGTTCTTGTCCTCAGTTTCAGCATACACAAAACCTTTGTAAATTTTCCGCGCCTCGAAACCAATGGCTTGCAGCAGGACAGACGACTGAAATACATTATCTTGCTGGCTTGCGCCAGACAAGAGAAGATATCTCTCTAAGTCCTCTCTCCAATCCAGCCATCGCTCTCGCTTCCCTGGAGATTCGACATCGAGTTCAGGGGGAAGTCTAATGTTGGGCAGAAATGGGGCAGGAGCAGGAGCTTGATTTTGATTGTCAGGCATTGTTCATGAAAAGGAATTCACTTCTGAGGAAAGAATCCAATAAGTTGGGGTGAGTCAGCAGAATTTTTTTTATTTTTTTTTTTTTCAGAACTTTACAGAAATGGGTGTGAGTGTCAGTTTGTTGACCAGCAGTATCAACAAATAAGCCTAGGTATTGACAATCAGTGTCAGTATAGGCCTACAGGTGCTTCAGGTAAGCAGGTTGACTCTTAGACCAGACTAAGTCCCAACAACAAAAATGTGAAAACTGCCAGAAATTAATTTGACAATTTCAGAGTTCAGAGTTCTTGTTGTTGATAGCAGATAAGCACACAGGTTACAGTTCATGGGTTCAGTACACTGATAGTTCACTAGCAGACTTTCAGTGGTGAGGTGCTAGGTAGTAGTAGTAGTACTTTAGCATGGTACAGGTGGAGTATGACTTGGCAGTTCAGTGCACAGGATCCAGGTAGCACCAACTCCAGTCAAAATGTAGTCTCCAGAATATAAAGTCAAAATTGCCAATACTCACAGTCTATGCAGTGTATAACCTGTAGCTGCCACCATGTTTCAATAGGTAATGCAGTACTGAAGACATTGTTGGTTTAACTTGTAGTTTTATTCAGTAGAGGTGAACTGTAGTAAGGAGTGGTGTGCTGTGTGCCTTGCCTGATCTCAGAGTGAAGCAGGTGGAGGGCACTAGTAATATGCTTACTCACTGTGAGGGCTTTCTAGGTCAAGTTGACACACTTACATACATACAGGGCTAGGCACTGCTTTGGGCCTAGGACCTTAGTTTACACAGGGCTCACCAGAGGGCATCATATTATAACATTGTAACAGTACCCATACTGTTATGATATGAAAGTTTCCAAACCAATATCTAACATCAGCTATGACATATGCACGAAGTACAGCTGAGCACGCCCTCAATCTACTGCCTTCAAATATCAACCACAACTTTGGTGAACACCGTTTGAAGATGTGCATGAAACTTTCGTTGCTAATAGAATGGAGCCATACAAGAGAGGTATTATCTCAATCTCAATACCATGTCAAAAAAAATATAGATTGTACCTGGTAAGTAGAGAATACCGACAGAAAAATAAACCCGGTTTGGTTGATAACTGTATTTGCTCGGTATGAGGCATTCAATGTGCTTGTGCTGGGACGAGACCAACTGCCATTCACTTGCATGGAATGCTGTATCAAAGATGAATCATTAATGTGAAGGTGAAAAGCAGGGATGTTTGCAATCATATCTCATTGATACTGCGAGTCAGATACTTTCCCCATTTAGAACTCGCATTTAGATTTAATGCACGGGATATGAGATTAATCCAACAGTTCTGGTGTGGAGCAGGCAAAAGTATGTCTTAATTTGAGTTGAGCAAACAGACAGCTCGCGAACTAGATGTTCACCACCATGCAGAAGACCCACCTCCTGGTGTGTGAAGTGTGCACTAGACTGCATGTACAATATATATGGGGATAATTTTGAACAAGTTTATTGACTGAAGCTTATGTAGTAGTAACACGTTCTACCGCATTAGTCAGAAAATGAAAAACACACACACACAAAAAAAAACACACACACAACAAAAAGAAACAACAAAACAAAGCAGTCCAGTAGATTTCCTCTGAGGAGGGGTTGATGTATTACCCCGACTTGTTAACCCTATGGGGAATTATGTCTCTTTGTGATATATGAACCATACACTACAACAATGAAGAAGAGTTGTTTACTGACCAAGACAAAGATTTGAGAAGTTGGGCATGCCAAATCCAGTGGTGGATACAGGATTTGGAAAGGAGGAGGCGTGGTCAAAAGGAGGTGGGCGCACACCCTAATTTGAGCATATTTTAGAGGTATACTTTGCAGACTAATGTACCAATTCTTCCCCTAAAAAAGGGGAACAGTACTTGGACAGTTGGTTTATTAAAGTTAGATCCCGGGGATTCAGCCCCTACTGTAAAACATGGTTTATAAGCCGTAAAAGCCGAACCATGACTTTGGAAGAATGCTGAAGGCCCCATCTGAGGCCTTAAAGGGGCCCTGGCATGGTAATGCATGCCAGCTTTAAAAAGTCACGTGACCACCCCTTGACCAATCAGAGCACCGTGATTTTTCCGCTGGTTCCCGCGATTTTATGATCACTCACTGAACTGGTACCCATGTTGTTAGTTTTCAGTGCTAACCCCCCTTTAAAAGCTTTCCATTCATCACTATGTAGACATGTTCTACATAAAACCCGGCATATGCTAAAGTTGTTTAACAGGCAGTGTTCTCACATGCCATTTTATTTTAAATGCATTCTGAGCAAATAAATAAAAAGATTAATGAATAAAAATGATTAAAAGGGGCACACAGTGGTAAAGCACCTAATGGGAAATCACGCATGCTACCTTGCAATAAAGCTTATATAACACTTGATTTATTTTCATTAGAATTTCTTAACTCAAATAAACAAAACAAGAGGCCTACGTCCTCTTCGTACCTATTTGTGTCGTGCAGCTCCATGTAACTATTTGTGTCGTGCAGCTTTTCCCTTCTAAACAGTTAATAAATGGCCGGTTACTTGTAATAGATGTATCGCTTGCATGTACCGTAATCTCCAGCGTATAAGGTGCAGCCCACATATAAGGCGCACCTAGAGTTTTGGAAAATTCTCAAAAAAATGAAAAATTCATAACTTTTGTTCTATTAAATGAAATTTCAAAATTCAAAAACCTATGTGTAGCTTGGGCCTCCCCCGACCCTCCTGGGCCCCCTTATGTCCTATTATGATGAATATATCAAAAGAAAGGTCTTGGTGTCCCCTTTGTGGATCCAATGAGAACTAAAACCCCCCGTATAAGACGCGCCTTATACGCGGGAGATTACGGTAATTATCTTTGATAAATCTGTAGTGACGGTTAAAGGGACCCTAGCACTGCAAATTAACAACATGGGTACCGATTGAAAGAGTGATCATAAAATCGCAGCTACCAGTTTTTAATGCGGGCATGCATTACGATGCCAGGGCCCCTTTAAGTTTCAACCAGACGATAAATTAAATACAGTGTTGCATACGCCCATGTTGGTTGTGTAGGAAGGAAAACCGTGTACCAAATGGGTTGTCCTATCCTCAATTTGTACTACCGAAGTCTGAGACTAAAAAAAGCCACCGTCCCTTTAACCAAGAACGAATAGGGGAACATGCAGATCAATGACAAAATACTGTTCTGTCAGACACAATGAATGCTATTTGATTAACCATTTGTTTTTTTTTATAAAAGATAATAAAGGGAAAATCAAATTCTATTTCATTTCAAATACATGAAGGCCTATTCCTCTCTCTTTTTTCAGAGAAATGCCAATTAAGGGGATGACGCAAAATGCAGATTCACCAGCGATTGGAAATTTCAAGCTCTCTTCAGGTATGTGCTAAGGTTTTGGAACCTCGGTCAAGATCTTAACATTTTAGAGATATGTTTAGAAATTCTCATATCTATGTGATAAACTTTTCAAAATAAGGTCTAGAGATGAAAAATATTGGATAAATTCATCAAGTACTTGAATCTTGTACATGACACAATCAAATTCACTGCCGAAACCTCATCGTCGTCAGTGAATTTTCTCGATACCACGATAACCTTGACACCAAGTGGGGGTATAGAGACCACCCTATACACCAAACCCACGGATGTTAACACCTATCTACACTGGCAATCAGCTCATCCCAGACATAGTCTGAGGGGCATACCCTATGGACAATTTCTGAGATTGAGACGGATTTGCTCTGATGAACAAGAGTTCATCAAACACTGTATTATCAAAGGGCTCAACTTTGCCCGCCGTGGATACCCCCTGCACTTCCTGGGGGAGGCCTTCCTTAAGGCCTACCACAGGAATAGAGACGAACTTTTGATCCCCAAAATCAAAAATGACGAACCCATTCCTAACATTCTTTGCACCACTTACAATCCAGGCTTCATGGGCCTGAAAGCATTGGTGCAGAAGAATTGGGACATGCTTGGCAAATCATGTACAACCCGCAACATACACACTCAGTCATTCATAGGCTCCTTTAGGAAACCAAAAAGCATAAAGGATGTCCTGGTGAGGGCCAAAATTAGGCCAGTGGAAGCGCGACCAAAACCACTCCCCAATTCGAACAGGTGCCTTAGACCTAAATCCTGTACTTACTGCCCTAAACTGAATACCACTGGTCGAGTACGATGCTCAGCCAATGGGAGAGAGTACATCAGTAGATACAATGTGTGCTGCTCAAGCTCCAACCTCATCTATTGCATAACATGTACCAAATGCGACATACAATATGTCGGCCAGACCCTCGGTCCCCTCAAAACTCGATTGGGTGTACACTTTGGGAGAGTAAAGCAAAATGACCCGGATTATGAAATTGCCAGGCATTTCAATAAACCGGATCATGGAGACCCAAAGGACCCCAAAACATACCCAATAGAATTACATGTGTTGGATTTTGTCTATGCCCCCCTCGGGGCTCTAAATCCAAATACCTGCGGGACTTGATCGAGAGAACTGGATCCATCGATTACACACAATCTCACCAGTGGGATTGAATGTGATGGATGCACCACGGTTTATTTAGACATCCCCAGCTCACAGCGGGGGGTGACTTTGCTTGTCCTAGTCACGTAAAGCAAATTTTTAGAATCTTAACAACTTAGTCACCCCGACTTTTAATAAAAAGTACGCCGGCCTGGACCATGTCCTATTCGGCTCTCTCCCCCCTCTAATACATTTAGGGCCTTTTGGGACCCACCAACCAACAGCGTTTTCCACCCCGAAAATGTTTATTGGCCACATCGCTGAACCATAGAATGCTACACTGTATGTTCCCAATCTTTGAATAAATACACATTTATTTATAAAATAAAAAATCCCCAAACCCTTGGCCAAACTTTGACCTACTTTGGATATTTTTTTGAAAGTTCCTGTGGTCCCACCACAGGACACCGCTTGTTTTCTATCAAATATTTTCAACTTTGACTTTATTTTGAATTAAACTCCCATACAGCCTGAGGATTCACAAGATGAAACCGCTTTTCCTCACCAAAATCACATTCTGTTGTGGTTTACTGGCCTTACCAAGCCAACAAAACAATATTGTTGACTAACTAGGCAGTGTCCATGCAACATGGTAACCATGTCACCCTGTGACATCACGTCGCTATGGAAAAGAGGTGGGGGGGGGGGGGTACTATATAAGAGCACTTTTCAAATCAAAGTGCTCATAACGCGGTAGCTGTTAGAGTTGAGCAGATCTCCATGTGGAATAGCATCGTTTTCCATATTAGAGATGAAAAATATATTATGAAATGCCAGCCAAAATGATATTTTATCAAAATTTTACTCTATAATACCCCTCTCTTTGCTTCCAAGCAATTAATGTATATTTCTTAACTGAACAGTTAATGCATGGGCGTGGAAAGCAGGGTGGACAGGGGGGACATGTCCCCCCCACGCCCCCCCCCCACTTTTGGCCAACTCCTCAAAAGGTCAAAACTAAAAGGTCAAGCAAAGGGAGGTCAAAAATTGCAGAAAACCCCCCTGGTCCCACCCACTCTGAAACTGCTTCCCACGCCCCTGTAATGGAGTTGGGCCTTACCAGCACTTATTGAGAAAAAGTTGGGGTCCCTCTGAAAATGTGTATATTTATATCCTATGTGAGGGTTTCAGGTTATATTCAAGTTAACTAATTAAAAATAACCTTTTTCCTTGTCTGATGAACAGTAGAGCATGATGCCACTTCAAAAATGTACATTGCTATACCAGAAATTATAGCAGGGTGGCCGAAAAAAAAAAAACCTGGCCGAAAATACCTTGCACTCCTCTAATCTGACAAGAGAAAATGTCTGACACGTCCTCTCTGGCACTATTATTAATACCCTATAAAAAGGCATTGGTTCGTCGCTGGTCCCCAGCCCATTAAAATAAGCTTAACTGCTTGCCAGGAACAGATAAACCAAAAAAGGCTAGATAAAAGTATGTACTTTTTTTTCAGAAGTAGACCTAGCTCGATTTTTCTTTTCAAATTTATTGATAGGCCTAGTAATATTTTCAGAGTGTCATGTTCAATTTCATGGCCTCCTGTCATCCTAATTTCTAGAGACTTTCTTTAGATAGGCCTATTTCTGGGAAATGAATCTTATAGCCTCAAAATTCGTCAGTCAAGCTGCAATTTCCGCCATCTTGGATCTCGATTAAAAGAGATCAGCTCTCTCTCCATGGGTGTTAAGAAATTTCTCCTACTCAATTTACCTTAGTCACAATAAATAACTCCATTCTTTGATAGGCTGAGTGAGGATAGTACTAGTAGCGTATTGAGTTGGAAGGTTCAACAAATTTACCTGCATTCTATGCATTAAGAGCTTCAATTTCATGTGTCATACATTAAAATCTGATGTATGGTTCCAGAGATACCGTTCTAAGCACATAAACGTCCGAGAGAATATATGCTGGGAGAGTGTAAAATCGTTTGGAGCTGCTTAGTTACGCATCATTGCTATGTTACGCGGCGCTAACTTACGGGTCTCTAACAAGAGGAGGGGATACCGATTACAGCCACGCCCTAGCGGTCATTTTCTGAACCCTCCCAAACCCCTCGTTATCGCTCAACCGTTCATGGACGGGAGGCTTAGTCTAATGCTACTTCAATGGGAGTAGGCCTATGTTCACAGATATATTTCTAAAATAAAACGTGAGTCTCTTCGAGTCTCTGGAAATTAATTGAATGCATAAAATCCCAGTCTATTGAGACAATAAACTCAAATAATTTTAGTTTGCCATATCTTTGTGTAAAGTTGACTTTGGAATGGCTAATTATGGGAATTTAGAGAAGCCATTTTTGTGACTGACAAAACACTGCATTCATATTATGTAGGCATTGTCAGCGACATAATAAGTCTTAGACATATAATGGGAATCGTTGCTTATATGAGTGCAAATATATAAACTTTGGATGGTTTTTGCCTTTCTCAATATCATTGCAATTTATTTGGGACCCGGCGATATCCGTTACCGCATGGGCGGCATGTTTACATCAGCAAACGGGAACGGGACGCCGTCGCTTCGCAGGGACGGTTTCCCCTCCTCTTGTCTCTAACAGTGGCTGTCTATGCGCTCAGTTTGGTAGGGCTATGAAGGGGCAAGGTTGGGTTGGGTGGTTGGGGGGGGGGGGTGCAGTAAATGGGGGTACTATTTGCTCCCACTATCTAGTGGCGAAGCCACTAGTATAATACTAAAAACAGAGATATAAAAATGATTGATTTTATTAGTAGCCTAATTTATTTCTTTCTTTTCCATGTACAGGTATGGCAGGTAGAATTAATAACTTCCGCAAGTTGGCAGTGAAAAATGTGCCAAAGGGAGCTCAAGTCCATGAAGGCATGGCTTTTCATGGTAAAGACCCATTTCACCCACAGGTATGTTACTTCAACTGAAGAACCCTTAAGGTTGTGCCAAAATCAAGAAAGAACTATAAAGCACTATGGTATTATTCATTTACTACCAGATACTTAATGTACCGTTAGTAAGTAGTGTGTGAGTATATTGTTAAAGACAAGACTTCATCCGTTTATGAGTAACATTTCATTTATGTGCCTATACATGGGTGCTCAAAATCTTTAGGACGTCACACCGTCACTTTTTAGGAAGGATGGCGCATCACTCTGTCACTTTTTATGTATATGCAAATGTACTGGGAACTTTTGATAGTGTCGCCGTCCGTCACTCTTTAAAACCCCTGCGTCACGAGCGTCACTTTTTAAAACCCCTGCGTCACAGCGTCACGAGCGTCACTTTTTACCCATGTATAGGCACATTTATTCAGAGAACCTCCATGTTCTTAATGGGTCGCTCTTTCCAAACTTCCATAATAACGTTAAATAGTAATTAGTATATACAATATCTGTGTAAAGAACCATTATATGCAAAGTTCTCGCTCCTTTTGGTATGTACAATTTCGAGAGATGGTGGGAACTATGGTGTGTAAAAGGATGTGCTAGTCTATTGCAATCCTCCAAAGTCTCACATTCTTAGGGTTCCCTGGAAGTCCCTCTGAGGGGTGTCCAAGAGAGTTCGCCTTCCAACATACCCTTTACATATAGATGTCCAGGATAGATGTATATAGATATTTCATGATCCTATTTCTTGTGCAATTCACAGGTTGGTGACTTGAGGGTGACCTTTGAGTACGCTGGACTGAGTGAGGGGTCCTCCCAGGGGGATCCAGATGTGGTCAGTGTGATCGGGAAACAAGACGGCAGCCACCTGTCTGTGTATCAAACAGAAGCCGGTGACAAACTGGACCTACTCCATATAGGAGCATACACTGAGAAGGTATAAACTTTCTGTTAATATAATTTACTTTTTACTATTGTGCCCTCCTCATAAGGAGCCGGTCATATCTGAAAACAACCCTTTACTGTGCCTTGTAGCATCTTTTCAGGGTATGCTTTGTGGTATGGGGCTTAGTAAGGATGCCTAGTGGGACCGCCATTGCTTGATCTACCGAATCTCCCGCGTGAAAGGCGCATCTTATAAGTGGGTTTTTAGTTCTCTAGTTCTCCATAAATCCGCAAGGGGGACACCAAGACCTTTCTTTTGATATGTTACACTTGGATATAACCCAATCAGCAGCATATGGGGTCAAGGGGTGTCCTAGGGGTCCAAGAAACACATATAGCTTTCTGAATTTTGAAAATTCATTAAATCTTTTTGGCACTACTCTTAAACTCTAGGTGCGTCTTATAGGCGGGATGTGCCTTATACGCCGGAGATTGTGGTAGTGCCTTGAGAATAATTAGTGATCTCTCTCCCCTTTCATGGGCATTGACTTGGCGATATTGCGATACCCGGGCAGAATATGGAAATACTACAGCAATGTTGATTTAACCTTTTTTTTTCTAGCAAATGATTGGCCATGAACAAGCTCAAAATGCCTTCCTGACGTGGGCGGTTCGTTTTGGAGGGTGGTTGCTAATGTTTATTGGGTTTGGCTGTATCACACGGATTTTTGTCACAATAGGTAAGTATAATTATGGAGTTATACTTTATCTATTATACTGTAATCATCATAATAACTTAAAAAGTTAACTTAACAATACTGACTAATGCCCTGAGAACCACATATGCCAGCAGACAAGGAGAAAAAAAAAACACATTTCTAATGACGCCCTACCCCCTTTTAACTACATGTATAATGCTATAATAGCCAATATAGTCTAAACAGGGACGTGGAATCACCTCTCTTTCTCCTTGGTCTCAATCTGTTATTTAATCATTTATTAGACAAATAGATCATAAAGCATATTCCCTTTGTCACTATTTCAGTTGACTGGATTCCTATTATCCGTGACTTGGTGAACCTTGGAGTGATGAGCTTCAACACAGTCTTATCAATAAGCCTATCATTAACCATTATAGCCTTAGGCTGGTTGTGGTACAGGCCTTTGTTAGGCGGACTTATTCTGGCTTTGGCAGTACTACCTTTCATTTTAACAAGGCGGCGAGCTGTGGAAGCTACGAACAGACAATCCTACCAATATACACGCCATCGAGAATGGTGATTTAGTCAATGCCCTGCAGAACAATGAAAAATGTTATTAACAGGTATCAGTGCTACAATGGAAAGGCCAATGGATATTCTTGCTTTTATTTTTACTCGAACCAATCTAACCTCAAAGCAACATTACATGGAATATTATATGTAATATGTGTCTCCAGGGAAAGGTGGCATTGTAAATAGTTTGTACGTGAACAGCATTAACTTACCCAGGTCCCAAGATAAGCTTGACACATCGGTTATGTTGAATTACTGACACAAATGATATTCCAGTGCCGTTAGTATTGCCATTACGTGTCTATAGGGCTTAGTATGGACGTCCTGTGGGTCCACCATTTTGAATCTTGCTGGTTGAGGTAAACCCCACTGATAAGACACACCATGATGGGTACCTTGTCCCTGGGTAACGCCCACTTCCAGGGACATGCTGGTCCCATGTTGTCAGTTCTTATCAGTGCATGTCGCCAGAACCAGCTCCAGACCCGCTTTCAGCCAATAGCATTCAACTCAGAAACACAGATAATCTTAATATTTCCATTACCGTTATGATAGGTAATAATAATAATAATAATAATAATATATATATATATATATATATATATATATATATATATATATATATATATATATATATATATATATATATATATACACAGGAATGCCAGCACAATTCAACTATGTGCATTATTAATGTTGTCTCGTCCTCTACAATTTAGTTTTAAGATATTTCCCATGTGATATCCAGACTTCTGTATCACCATATATGTATCAACGCTCTCTCAACGGACTTGTAAATAGTTACATTCATTAATATAAAACTGATGTGCTTGGGGTACCCATTATACCTACATGTATGCTAGTCTAGAGTGTTGATTGCGTTAAATAGGTGATTATGTAGATACCTAATTAGAAATCTGAGGGATTGTTATGGATAACCATGGAAAAAAAAATCATTAGACAGATGGCTAGATGAAGAGTTATAAATGATGATCTTGTAATTTAAGAGATATTCCTAACACGGTTATGATGGACATTATAATTTGCATGATTTCTAAGGATGGAAATACCAAGTCGACTAGCACTAGGCTGTCTTCTTTCCTAATGTGATATTATCGAAATCAGTTACAAATCAAAGTTCAGCGCACTGTACAGATGTTATATTTGTGTGTACAAAATGCCTCAAAGGGCTGATAGACTATGAGAGATCTAAATCATGTGCTGCTTATACGGTACATATGTCTAGAAATAAATGATGAATCGATTCTCAAAGATGCAACGAATGGTTCATTAATATTTGCAATAGCTTAAGATCTATAGCGCTTTACGTACACAACGATTGCATGTCCCTGCCATAATAATTCTAGTAATGATATGGGAATCACTACATTGCTTAAGTACGTTTTCTACAATTGAACTAATAGATAATTGACTTCAGGTGCTGTGAGGACAGTGTTTTGTTTGGATTTCACCAGAATGTACTTTCACTTTTTCCATCAACGTTATTTTCCCTACTTCTAATTTAAAACTTTAAACGTCTTTTCGGATTCTTCTGAAGTTTATTGCTATTTTATTTTTGCCTTGTTTCCTGTGATTTCCTTGGCTTCTAATTTGATTGCTGACATCATCATGTATTTCTTTAGATACTTGAATGGCCTGGTTTGCTTGAAGTGTCCAATGCAATGTGCCTCTCCATTAACTGCTGGGCAAACAATATTATCTACCAACCCACCTATCTATTCGTGTGTCTACAGGCTCTCATCAGTCCATCCATCCATCTATATTCATCATCCATCCGTCCATCCATCCATCTACATTAATCATCTGCTAACCAGGGATGAAAGTCTTCAGGGAATTCCCTGATTTCAGGGATTTTGAAGTTCCAGGGCCCTATACATTCATATAGAAACCCAGATTTTTGGAGCGAATATTGGACCATTTCCAGGGATTTTCGTCCTCTGTGACTTTCATCCCTGGCTAACCCTTCCATCCATCTCTCTGTCCATGTGTCCGCCCGCCTGTCGAGCTAGCCCTCCATCGATCCTTTCATCAAACCCATCTGTCCTTCCATAATCCAAGAGGCCCCAAACAAGATGTCTTTTAAGAACAATGATAAAGATCAGGCGGGTGATCATTTTTTTAACAACAGGAAGCTGGTGGTTTCGAAAAAAAGCTTTCCCCCTCTTGAACTTGAAGTTCAAAATTATAAAAATAAAAAAGTCAAATAGAAATGTTTTGGCACAGTTAGTAAAATATATATGACCATAGAGCAGGCTCATCTGATGACGTCACATTTGGGCAAAATGCATCTGCTATGTGCCTGCACAGCACTGTTAGCCTACAGTCTAATACTGTTTGTAGCATTTTACTGGCACACCTTGTCTATTTATTTCATTTGAGCAATATTACATGATAACCACAAAGAAGGTTCTGGTATAAGATCATGATGGTGTATGATTTATTATCCTAACTGTGAGATTCACTGATACATTCTGTGACACCCTCCATGCATAAACAATGCAACACCTACACAGAAAATAATCCAAGTTAGTAAATACTAATCTAACTTAGACAAAATCAGCCATTAGGCAAAATACAGAACATGTTAGTAACATCTTACTATTGTGTTAGTATTATTAACTAACCTATTAAGGCAAGCTGACTTCACTTAGCCATGTCTAAGGGGTAGTAGTTTTGTCTAAGGGGTAGTAGTTTTGTCTAAGGGGTAGTAGATTTTTTCACACCAGGTGGCAGTGTGGTTTGCGTGAGGATTTTTATGGTAAGTGCATATCATGGAAAAGCCTATGAATGTCAGAATAATGGTGCTTTCAATTACTATCGACATAATAAAGCCTCTACAATTAAACCTGGCATGTGATTTAACAGAATACACTTAATAAATATATATTTGTTATTGAAGGAGCAATGAAGAAGAATAGAAACACCTTTTCTGTGGAAATTTAATGTACTCATATATCCACATCTTTGACATGATAAATCCAGAGCAACTAAGTTCACAGGTTGCAAAGAAAATGATGTGAGGTATTGAACTTGCTTCTTAAATGGAGAGGCTCTGTTCTGGATGTCTTAACCTATGTGGAGTTTACACTTACCATTTGCTATGTTGCTTGAAACTCTATGTAGTTAGTGGCAAAGTCTAAGGCAAGTTAGGAGAAATCAGGCAAGTCGGGCATTTTTCCTAAGGGTTAGGCATAATCTCCAAGAAAACTTCGGTGGTTTGGGGACGTGCAAACTCCCAACTTGGGTAAGCGAGTGCAACAAATGTTAGGCGAAAGGCCTAAGATATTCAAAATATTTTTGTGTGTGTTATGCATCTTGCCCAATTGTGACATCATCAGTTGCATCAGAGAAGCTTGCTGCGCCCCGGACCAGAAGGCAGTATCTACTTCTCCTATCAGTGGCTACTGAGAATATGCTGATCAACAACTGCATATTGCAGTAGGTACTGCTGAAATACTTCCGAAACAGCTGACTCCACACTGCATTTTCAGTCTACACTCAGTAGTGTACTGACTATCAACTGAATATGCACTGCATTTCAGACTAGAATCAGTAGTCTACTGACTCTCAACTGAATGTTAATAGATTCCAGAAATTATACACTCTGTGCAGCAGCATAGATGCAGTAGTCTACTGACCATCTACTGGTATGACTCTGTCCATTCTCAGATTATTTACCTGATGCTTCTAAGACAGTCCATAGTGTGAATGTCAGTATGGTTGTGAACAGCAATCAAAAGATTCAGTAATGTAATAATGATACTATCCAGTGTTTGTGGAGACAAGCATACTTCACCCCTTTGCATATGAATATCTTATTCAGTGCCAGTAATGGATACACATGGATGTTGGGGTGTATGAAAGTGAGGAATTACTCACTGACTTTATATAGGGTACAAATATACTGAATCTTTTGGTCCCCATCATAATTTTTTTTACATAGTATCCATGTATCATTGATAATTGCAAAGTGTTTGTCTCATCACCTTAACATCAGTAAACCGAAAGGCATTATACTATAGCAGCACTCTATAGATATGTCTACTCTTATCCTTTTGCTATGGTAAGAGTTACCCAGTACTACTGAATCAATACTGCCCTAGCCCCCTCCTACATGATTTGCATGCACTACTAGGAAGTAGTAACTGCTCCACATAGCTGATGGGGCGGTGGCTCAGGGGGCTAATGCGTTGGTAGAGTAATCAGAAGATCCCAAGTTCAAATCCAGCAAGGACCACCTAGAGAGGCATTGGTAGTGCCAGTACTAGAACAGGGGCTGCTTCTTTTATGCTTCTACCTGCCCCCAGCAGTAGTTTTCAGTATGATCTACTGCTCAACTACTGCTATAGCAGCAGCCATTCAATAGGGCTGATTGAACACTGCCCCAACCCCATATATGGTCATGCAGCATTAAATAAGTAGATACTGTTCAAATGCTGCCATCTAATTTACATAATTGGGACAACTGATTCAATACTGCTTCCATGCTGCTAATACTACTGTTCTACTACTGTACCAATGCTGCAAGTTTTGTGGTGCTGAGCAGTAGAATGACAGTAGATGCTGATACAATACTGTTTCTGATGTTGCTTTCACACTGAATCACTACTGTCACACCACACTGTTTCCCAGCTGCTCTAGTGCTGCATTTCTACTGCATTTCGGTCCGGGGCTGCTCCTATATAGTGATACATATCTTAATAACTATGTCAGTAGGATACTATTTCCCTCTAATGGGGAGGGGGTGTTCATCTATAATACCCGGGTAGCTATCATCATGGAGACTATGGTCTTAAACACTCTATGATAAAAACCCAGCCTAAAACCTCCTCTATGGGGGCTGTCCACAAATGACGTCATGCAGTCGGGGATGTGCTGTACGAGGGTCCGAGCCTCCTATACATTTAAAGCAAAGGATCGAGGAGTGGGGGAGGAGTGAAACAAGAAATGGAAGGCATGACGTCATTTATGGACGGCCTCTTAACACATGGCCAGCCTTGTTGCTCGCTGCCCAACTCAGATACTCGTGTCCTAAAACGAAGTCTAATGGGTCTCAAACTGTGAGAAGGCCAGCCATGCATGTTAAAAACTACAGCTATGTGAAACCATGAAGTGCACAGTACCAATGTAGCCTACAGCCACCAATCCAGCAGCACAAACCATGGAAGTGGGAGGATTGGATGACTGTAACCATGGACTTTTCAGACCGGACCTGTTCTTGCATTTATATAGCTGCAAGCAGACCTTACCTACATATATTTAGTTACTAACGCACTTCCCGTTTCCACACAACCCACTCTGTACCACTTCGTCTATGGTTACTATCAGTGATAGAAGCTAGGCTGAGAACTCAAGAATATCTGAATATTATCAAGGGCAGTCAGGACAATCTACAAGACTACCCCAGTAGAGGCCGTATCTTGGTGGTAGTAAGAGACACAGGAGGATCCCCACACCCTGGAGGATCCAAACTTAATTAGACTGCTATTCCGGGACCACACATGCCACCACCATGTATTCAGGAAATCCCGAACACATGCTGAAATTGGTGCCTCCAAAGAGTCTTGTGTCTTCGGTTAGTGTAGATTTAATAATAATTATGGCTTTGATGATTAATATTAAGGCCCCGTTTAATATGCCCGGGAAGGTTGTTGACCTTTAAGGCAAAAAAAAAAAAAAAAAAAAAAGGTGTCCGGTCACCCGACCGTCCTCAGCTCAAAGGGGCTGACCTGAGATCTTTTGGAGTTTTTTTCCGATTTTTTTCCCCGATTTTTACAAAAATTATCAGATTTGTTAAAGTTTATATTTCTACTTGTATTTTTCCATCATCTCATCAAATTCTATGCAGGAAACCATTATTCCTCATTATAACCAGTGAAAACATAGCAAAGTATGAAGCCTTGCCTACCTCAACTTTTTGGACCATGTTACCGGAAAGTCAACTTTTTTTTGGCCTTATCAATATCATCTGGGTCAAGGAAGTAGATCACGTCCTAGCCGGGCCTGCCTGTGTAGCCCCTACAGTGCACACATAGGATATACTGTCTATACTATGCCACTGTATACAAGTACCAATTTCTCTGTGACTTTCATCCCTGGCTCTGTGACTTTCATCCCTGGCTAACCCTTCCATCCATCTCTCTGTCCATGTGTCTGCCCACCTGTCGAGCTAGCCTTCCATCGATCCTTTCATCAAACCCTTTGACTGGTGGCCATTTTGGAAAATGGCAACCACAGCCATGACCACTGCATAGAAAAGTCATAAAATCCTGAAAAAGTGAAGTTCATATCTATGTCTTAGAAAAAGTAGTGTATGGTCATGCAATGGTGTCATTGTCAGGAAGGTTTCAATTTAAAATAGGATAATTGCTCAAATTAGCTCTTGAATAATATAGAGGTCCTCCCCATACAAAATACCATAGGTTATCCCTAGGTTTTGCACTGTCCTGTATGACCCCATCAAAAAACTAGTGTGGGGTAATACATGCGCAGGACACTTCACAAATCTGGTGATAAATGTAATAATCATGTCACAGAGGATACTTAAATAATTTATTGGCTCAGGGACCACACTGAGTCTATACCGGCGGGTAGGTGGTGGCATTGGCGAAAAGTCAGTTATCCAATTTTCAATCTCAATTTTTTACAAGAAACAAAGCATGTAAACAAATAAAATCACCATACATGAGTAGTTCATATATCAGTCTTTAGTTACAGACAAGAAAAAAAATCCATGCATGAGTTCATACAAAATTAAAGAAAGAAAAAAGTCATTTCATAAAAATGTTTTCTCCAATCCAGTCCTCCATAGACTTAGGTCCGGGTGCGACTTTTTCCTCTTTATTCCTATATGATGCACTCCAAGCGTCTAAAAGTGAGGCGCTTCCGGTTCAATAAATGAATGCACAATGTTCATTATCAGGTAGCATCTTTGCCTACCCCCTAGGTATACTCTAAGTACATAAAGAACAACGGTCATTGGCCGACATCATATACTAAGACTAGTAAAGGTAGTGTACCTAGAGTAGACCTGTTTGTTAACATCGCGCATGCGCGGCTCAATATCTTCTTCATTACATTTTAATATGATAGGTGGCAGCACCAGCCCTGAGCCCTTTGTGCGTACCAAAGCACATCGTCGGATTTTTTTAATGAACTATTCATTACTTTGTTCTTTTCCATTGATGGTTATTTTTCAAATGAGGGGCTTGTATCCGTGATAGTATGCCAAATCTTAAAGTACTGCGTTCCCAGCACCATGTCTTTTAAGTATATCCATAGATATATTCGCAGACTAATTCTATGGTATATCACATGCTTGGCCATTCCTTGTTACCATAGTAGTGCCTATACATGGGTAAAAAGTAATGCTCATGACGCTGTGATGCAGGGGTTTTAAAAAGTGACGCTTGCAGAGCTCTCAAGTTTTGATGAAGCCAAAGAGTGAGACTTTGCCGCGGCGCTCAGAAATTTCTAAACATTACGGGAAATGTCACAAATAAACTAAAACTGGGGGGTTTAGGGGTTATGCCCTCCAAGAAAATTTTGAAAAAAGGAGACAAATTGGCTGAGTTTTCTACACCAAACAATGAGGAAAAGTCCAAGTTCACTCTACAAGCCTATACTGATTTTTTGAAGCCTGATCTGCGTGAGAGAGTGAGATAGGCCCCAAATGCGTGAGGCTCACACCAGATGCGTGAGGGTTGAGAGGTATGCGCTTGTGACACAGGGGTTTTAAAAAGTGATGGACGGCGACACTAGCAAAAGTTCCCAGTACATTGGCATATACGTAAAAAGTGACGGAGTGATGCGCCATCCCTCCTAAAAAGTGACGATGTGACGTCCTTAAAATTTTAAGCACCATGTATAGGCACATAGTAACCCGTCACACTACTTAATAAACACTGTGGGATACCTTCCCATTATTGTAACACCAAAAGAAGATGGCCAGCGTTATATTGAGATTTACACGAAGTGTCCCTTCTTTCCCCATGTTCTGATTTACCCTGCTTTCCCCTACTGGGATCCTTTGAAATTGTTGCCATCTGACATTTTTTTAAAACCCCTCCATAACAAGCGTCACAAGAGTCATTTGTTACCTATGTATAGCCATAAGCATAGGCACCAGGCTGGTCCAGTGACTATGGTCTTTCTGTCACTGATGACAATGTCAGCCTATTGAAACACTGACCATGGTATAAGGGTTTCCTCCACTTAGGGAGTGGTCATTTTTTAACAACAGGGTGGGGGGGGTGATGGGTTTGGGGGAGACAAACAAATTTCAGACCCCTCTTAGGGAGCGTTCATTATTTATGGCAGGGGGGGTGAGCAAATGAGGGCGGGGATCAAAATTTTTAGGGGTATTCAGAGAGGGGGGGGGGGTCATTTTTTTCAACCTATTGTGAGAGGGGGGGGGGTCATTTTTTTTCAAACTATTCCTGAGGGGCGGGGCAATTCCTTTTTTGGGGGTATTTGTAAAATTTCACAACACAACGCGATTTTTTTTTGCGACACATCGCGAAGTTCACAATTCTCCACCAAGTAATAGTACTTGTAAATGATTTCAGCCACAATTTTGCCCAACATTTTCTTTTTACCTATCATTCATATCCATTTAATCATGTTGGTGCAAACTATAAAAACAGAATTGGTCAACTTGCTTACATCACTAAACCTGGTGCTCCTTTAGACGTTGCTTAAAGGTGCTCATGATTATATTTTTAAAATTCAATAGTACCTCCCATATATAACGTGTGATTTGTGGATAAGGCACACTGTAGGAGCAAATCCAAAAATCAAATGAGAATATGAAGTTGGCTCCAGAAATTCCAAAAACATTCTTGGGAGACACTCTCATACTCCATTATTATTGCTCCCATGCTGTACTACTTTTAACTAATGTGGTACAGTAATAAAAATGTATTCTCTTGCATCTTGCATTGCCCAGGTGCGCCTTATAGGACCAGCCTGAGTTAAGGGTGCATCTTATATGTGGGGTTTATGCAAATATCATTTGATACATAAAATGATTTACCCTGAAAAACATGTAAATAGCCTCCCACCTCCATCACACCTATGGGTAAAGCTAATGAATGCTGCAAAGGTGTTGGGTGATATCAGCTCCCCTCCAACCCTAACAGTACTCTATGGTGGCCACAGCTTTTCACACCTTCCCATGTGACACTCACACCATCCAATGCCACTCTCACTCCATCCCATGCTGCCCTCCAATGTTGCAGTAACACCTTAGCAAGGCTTTTCCCACAACTTAGGCCTATTCAATGTACATGTAGGTTGGCTTTTAGAAAGGGAGGCTATGTCTTACAGCATATGTCAAAAGGTTGGGGTGCACTTTATACAAGGGTTTTTTTAAAATATCAATCCAGAAGCAGTAGGTGTGCCTTATATGCAAAACACACATCCCTGAGTTAGGGGTGCACCTTATACATGAGCTCCGCCTTATATACGCGGGAGATTACGGTAATTATGTATCGTTATTTAGGGAATATCTAAATTCAAAACTTCATTTTCAATAATCTTGGTGGCCAAAAGAGATCACAAAGCATATTTTTCTGTAATTCCAATTACCATTTTCTTATTCCATGTACCGGGTAATTAGTTCAGGGTGTCAGGAGCAGTGAACCATTATCAAATCACCTGATCATCTTATATCTGGCACAAGGGTCTTCTGTCAAGAAAGAGAGAATGGTAAACATTCTCCAATCTGTTGTGGACCATTAGAAAAGATGACAGCAGTGGCTTCCTAGAAGTATACATAGAAAAGGGGTTGGCATGGGTATGACACAAACAGGACTGATGCATGTCTCTTGAGCTGAGAGGTGCCAGCAAAGTTCTCGGTGGTAAAAAAGTCACCTATTATAATCACAGCAAGTACTGATCAGAACCTCCAGTTTCTAACCCTTAGTTTCACTTTTGAAATCAATGCTTTTGCGATTGATATCCATCACACCTACTAAATTAATGTTAAAAAAATAGATCAGAATGTAGTGGTGCTCTGATTGGTTAAAACAGAATACAAACAGCTTTTGTGATCACCGTTAATGACCTCAGTAGGTTCTAAATCACGTTCAATAACCTGAATAATCTTGATTGCTGGTAATATCAGAAATATTAAGCAATATCAGTACATGTATTATTATTATTATTATTATTATTATTATTATTATTATTGTTATTATTATTATTATTATGATGTCTTGTGTGAATGTTACTGTGTTGTTTTCTTACTTAATCTTTACCTGATCCTGCTAGTTTGAGCATAAGAAGTTGTATGATGGTGACCCTCCTTTATAGAAGCTTATGCACTTGGTGTATGTTGTGAGTCGCTATTTCAATAATCCTGGACATTTCTCTATCTCTGCCTGTGTTACTTTTGTCCTTGTTTGTCTGGGCCTGTTTTGTCTATCATTATTGATCATTAGTACATATATTTTTCATGACTCATTGTTGTGTCTATAATTCTTTGTATTTTTTTATATAATTGATATGGTGTACAATTTGATATGGTATCTTAATTTACCGTATGAATATGATCTGTAGATTTTTCTTGATTGTATGACTGTGTTTTGACTTATTGATAGTTGTTTGACTATAATTCCAGCTGTGCTTCAATTACCATGATTCTGTAAATTGTGAGAGGCTCAATAAACTTTGTTTTCAAACTTGGAAAAAAAAATTGAAACACTAGAAAAATCTCAAAAAGTTTGTCTTTGTATGCGCAAATTTTGAAAAAGACAGCTGCAAGTGCCTCAATCACTACAGTTAGTCAGGAATAGGTTGCATGATATAGGTGGCTAAGACATCCTGTATTTCTCTGTGTATAAGCCCGTACAGCCTTGTAAACACACTTGAGTGGCAAATTTACCAGGATTATAAACAGGGCAGGCTTATACACAGGGCAGGCTTATATTTCTCTACATGAAATAATGAGGGAGTGGCAAACAGTTTGCTCAAGACTTATCTATGGTTTGTACATCATTCTTTAGACATTTTCTATAATCCTTTATCTTTCTTTGCAATAAATATAGGGGTAGCGGAAATTGATATAGCTGAAAAAATATATAAATACCATATGTTGAAGTATGGTAATGGTCGAAAATGCTTTATCATTGAGCACAGAGGCCATACACAGGGAAATATAGTACCCACTTAAACGGCATCAGTAGTGGCCCATGCTAGCGCCCCCTATGGAGGAGCCTTCAAAATATTTACTATTTATACAGATGTCAATCAATCAATGGCAGAGTATTCACATTTCAATTTTTCAAAAGATCGGAACCATTTTGAAATAGGCTTTGCATTTTTGCAAAATGAAAGCTGGCCAATGGCTGATAGCTTTTACGACATTCTACAATGGCCACCCCATTTTTAACACATAATTGGAATGGTTTAAATTCAGGTAGAACACACTTTAGCTGGCGCATATCTTGCTGCATGTTAGGATTAGCATAGGGTTCGCATTTAATAGGGTAGCTAAAGGGTTCACTTCAGCACCTGCTAAAGTGCATTAGTCCCTCAATTTCTCCTAATATGACAGGAATAAAGAGACCTGATGTACACCCATTCCTAGGGGGAGGGTCACTTTTTTTCAACCTATGGTATTCCTGAGGGGGGGGGGTAATTTTTTTTTTGAAGTATTCGTTCTGCCAGATTGGCATCCCTCCCCCTGCCATAAATAATGAACGCTCCCTTAGGGGGGAGACAAAAAAGTTTTTGCCCCATTTAAGCGAAAAAGCCTGCACACCACTAAAGAATAAAAGGGGGGCATGGAAAATTGTTAGGCCCCTCGGAGGGGGTACGGAAAAATTTTCGCCACCCCTCTCCTGTTGTTAAGAAATTACCACTTGCCTTGCTTAGGGAGTGGTCATTTATTATCAACAGGGGGGGGGTGGTGGGTTTGAGGGGGGGCGTAAAAAATTCTGACCCCTCTCGAGGGGGGGGGCTAAAAAAATTTTGACCCCTCTTGAGGGGGGGGCTAAAAAATTTACCCTCTTTTTAGCAAAAAAGCCCGCGCGCTACTATAGATCAAAGAGGGGGCGCAAAAACTCTCCGCGCCTCCGGCGCGGGGGGGGCGCAAAATTTTTTTACTGCCGTTGAGGGGGGGGCGTAAAAATTTTTCGCGCGTCCGCGCGAAAACCCACCACCACCCCCCTGTTGATAAATAATGACCACTCCCTTAGCCACTATCAGTATCAATACTCATGTGGCGCTGTAAGCGCGTGGCGGGAACATGCAGAGAACGCTGCACACAGCTGCATTCCACCGGATAACAATTAACATTGTTCCTCATTTGTTGGTTTTACACTATTTCCACCTGACATTTGATTGATATCCAAGCAAAGGAATTATTGAGATAGTGTTATTATGCACAAAACAAAATGGATAGGTATATCACTTTAAATATAAAATATACGAAACCAACTATGAAACGTACATGTGCCGCATAAGGTGAAGGTCATTGGTCACTTCCTGTTTACAAACCCAGCACCGCGTGGAGAGATCGCTAGAAGCGGTAGTCGTATATTTTCACTTGTTCTTCCTAGAGGATTAACTCTAAACGCACCACACTTGTGCATACCGAGGACAGTGTCACAGACAAGCGTTGCGTGCAGTTACAGAGACGGACAAAGTGTAAATTAATCTTTAAACACAGCAGCTATAAACGTGACTCGCCACTCGGTTCCCGCTGGCGCTGCCGCTGGTGCCGGTTTCAGTATCAAAACAAAACTCGAGGGTCGAGCCACTCAGTCTCAGTGAATTGCTCTACCACTCACACGCTAAGATGCCAATACAAAAGTAAAGTTGTTATCTGGCAGAATGATTGAATCTGACTAGATATACAAAACAACAAGGTAGGAAAAACTCATGTTACACTTACAGTTTTAAATTAATAAACTAATAATAATAATAATAATCTATATAGACTATTATAGTCTGAAAAAATACATTTTTCAATTCCTCCGACAATTCAACTTTCCCCCCACCTGATCTTTAAAATTTTGGCACTATTAGAATCCTTGAATCAATAGCTTTCCATTGGTACCCTAGCCATGCCTGTGCATTTGTAAACAAGGTCAGGATGATGCTAGGTATGATGTCATAGAAAATTCCCATATGCAGAAAGTAGGTAGGTATGTCAGCATTGGGGCTGATATCAGCCTGGACTGCGTCATGGAAAACTGTGCCAGGCTTGGAAGGTTTAGTGGTGGTTATTCATATCAAGTGATAAATCAGAGACTGAACACAGACATGTGCTTTTAGCTGGGGGCTGCCATGTTGGAATATCCCAGAATGCTCTCTGTTATGTTTATTCAAAATCCCTGTAGGTGGCAGTGCACCAGTTTCCCGCCACAGACATCACACTCCTCCTTTTCTCGGAAATCAAATGTCTTTTTTGATTGACTCACAAATGTTAAGCAGTTTCACATACAGTTGTCATGATATGATATATAAATCAAGTTATCAAGTAGCTTTTACCAATACACCTTTAACTGAGCACGATGAAGGGTCTTCACTAGATCTCATTGTAGATCTTTAAGTTTAATCATTTTGTAACATAGTCTTTAAGATAAGCTGGAGGGGCAGTGCTTCTTTTTGGTCTCGCACTTTGCTTTGGTTTCGGAGTCGATGGTGCTTGTATAGTCTCTGCTCCTTGTGGAGTACTGTCCTTGGATGTTTCTGGCACTTCAGGTGCCTCTATGATAATCTCAGGAATGACTTGTGGCCGTAAATTTGCTTCAAAATTACTATGTGGCTCCATATTCTCCTCTTTCTCCCCCTCTCTATCGACATTCTTTTCCCTCAGGACCTCAGACGGAATGTACTTCTTCACATGACTGCTGTTCCTCCTATACCTCGCACCGTCACTAGTCTCTACAACAACTTGAGACCCTCTCTTGCTCACAACTTCTAGTGGCACTGTTGTGAATGGTGACGACAACTTGTTCTCTTTTTCCTGGCGCATCAGCACCAAATCACCAGGACGCATGTCCTTGGGAGTTGGGAGTCTCTTGTTTGCGTTTTCCGTGAACTTCAGTTTTTGTTCACTGTCCCGATCACGAACCTCTCCATCGCTGATCGCTGATTTCAAATATGGTAGACTAGTGCGTATTTTGCGTCCAAACAATAGTTCTGCAGGACTCTTTCCTGTGACACAATGTGGTGTTGTTCTGTACGCTCGTAAGAAGTGACGCAGTTCTTTCCTCCAGTCCTTGTTTTCTGCATGCGCTATCCGCATCGCTTTCAACAATGTACGATTCTGCCGCTCGACTTCACCGTTGGCTTGTGCCCATCTTGGTGTGGTACGTCTATGTTTGACGTTGACCTTCTCGAGGTAGTCTTCGAATTCGCTTGACACAAACTGTGGTCCATTGTCAGTTGTAATCGACTCTGGTAGACCTAAGAGGTCTCTCAGATCCTCCATTACTTCAATAACCTTTTCTGATGTAGTCGTTCTCATTGTCTTCACGAAGAAGTATCTCGAGTAGTAATCAATGATAACCAATACTTGTTCCCCCGTTGGAAAGGGACCAAGAAAGTCTAGGGCGATGTGTTGCCACGGCCCATCTGGTAATTCTGTTGATACGACTGGTTCCGGACTGTTTGGCTGAGATACAACCTGACACCCATGACACTGTCTGCAGAACTTCTCACAGTCTCGGTCCATACCAGGCCACCAGACTTTCTCACGAAGTCTTGACTTAGTCTTTACTATACCTTGATGGCCTTGATGTGCTAGATTTAGGACTTTGGTCCTCAGACTCTTCGGGATCACGATCCGTGTCTGTCGTAGTACGATATATCCAACGATCGACAACTCCTCTTGGCAGGCTCGATAGCCGACCTCAGTTCTGGAGAAGTCTCTGTCTCGAATGCACTCTCGTACAGTCTCTAGCTCTGCATCTACCTTCGATGCTTGCTCAATCTCACGTGCTGACATCGTCTTCGGCACGCTCGCTAATGTTATAGCATGAACATACTCTTCAGTGAGGTTCCTCCCGGAGGGTGACTTACACTTTGCCAACCTGGACAGCACATCTGCGATGTTCTGCTTCCCCGGGATATGCCGTATCTTGAACTTGAACTGCTGTAGCCTCAGCATCCAACGCTCTATCCTTGCTGACGGTTTGGACTTCGGTCCATAGATAACTTCCAACGGCTTGTGGTCTGTTAGCAACTCGAACTCTAGACCTATTAGATACAACTTGAATCTCTCACAGGCCCATACAAGTCCTAACGCTTCCCGCTCAGTCTGGGAATACCGTCGTTCCACATCTGTCAACGATCTTGCAGCGTATATCACAGGCCTATAGGAGCCATCACTCTGCTCCTGCACGAGCACTGCTCCTAACCCGACTGGCGAAGCGTCTGCAACGACGTGCGTGCGTCTTTGTTGAAGTAGGCTAACACAGTAGATGAACATAGTCTGTCCTTCAGGCATTCAAATGCATCATCTTGTTCTTTACCCCAACTGAATGTGACTCCTTTTCGAGTGAGTCTCCTCATCGGTTCGGCAATAGTCTCAAAGTCTGGGATGAATCTGGAACAATATGTCGCTAGTCCCAGGAAACTCCTGATCTCTGTAGCATCTGAAGGTGTCTTGGTCTGTTTGATGGCGTCCACTTTTGACTCTTCTGGTCCGATACCATGCTTACCTAGCACATGCCCCGTGAAGACCAGCTGATCCATCCTAAACATACATTTATCTTTATTCAGGGTCAATCCTCTCTCGGCCAGAATGGTAAGAACTTTACCCAACCGCTCATCGTGCTCAGACACATCTTTACCATGGACCAAGATATCATCCGATATATTAACTACCCCCTCGCACCCACTTAACACCTGTTGTATGATATTTTGGTACATTTCTGGCGCTGCCGAGATACCGAACATTAGCCGTTTGTATCTATACAACCCTTTATGAGTGCTGAATGTAGTCAAATTCCTTGATTCTTCTCCCAACACAATCTGATGATATCTCATTTTCAAATCTAACTTAGAGAAAACACAGCTGCCGTTCATCTCTAAAATCAGTTCATCAATTGTCGGAATTGGGAATCTCTCCCGTATCACCGCCTCGTTCGCTCGTCTCATGTCGACACAAATACGAATGTCACCCGCCTTTTTAGGGACGATTACCATCGGTGACACCCATGTCGTAGGAGTGTCCTTCACTGGCTCAATAATATCAAGGTCAGTCAGTTCTGCCAGTTTGTGCTCCACTTTGTCTCTAAGAGCGAATGGTACTTTTCGTGAACTTTGAACAATGGGCCTTACACTATCATCAATGTGTATGTTCACTTCGTAATTTGACAATTTACCAAAACCCTGAAACAGTTCTGGGAATTTCTCCTCTACAGGAATGTCAATCTTCTTTATGTACTTAATCTAGTGACATTTTTTCTGACAACACATTACATACTCTAGGTCCATTCATCACAAGAATTTGCGCGGAAACAATGTTATTCTTAGCCCCTACTTTGGCTACGAACTTACCCTTTACCGGCAATTTCTCACTCGACCCGAACGGATAGAGAACACTGTCACATGGGCTTAACTGTGGTTTTCCAATGGCAAGGTATGTCTGAAAATCAATAATATTGACAGTAGAACCTGTGTCGATAATCACATTCAAATCGACACCATTTACCGTTACCTTGGTCCGGCCGTGTGCCACACCTACAGATTTCACCGACTGTTCCTGTAACACAAAAACATGGTCATCGTCAGAGTTATTTACATAAGAATCTGGTTCATTTCCATCAACCATTTTGACACTGTTCATTTTGCACATTTTCCCATAGTGACCCATTTTACCACAAACGTTACATTTGCGGTTCTCCGCAAAACACTTCTGCTTAGGTGGGTGACCCGATTCTCGACCGCACCTCTCGCATGGTTTAACTGAGTCTTTACGAGTGTCTTTCTTAACAGAGTCTTTATGAGTCTCTTTCTTAACAGAGTCCGGTTTCTTTTTCCATTTCTGCTTCGCCTGAAGTTTCTGAACTGACTCGCCCGAACTGGTCGCTGCTGACATAGGTGCCCCGGAAGTACCCATCACTTTACTCATCGCGGTAGTATCCTCTTTCATCTGGACCTTGTCCAAAACCTGATCTAGCCTCAAGTTTTCACCCAGAAATGACAGTCTCAGTTCTATGTCCTTCATGCTGGCTATGACCATACATTTGATCATTTTATCTGCTGACCAATTATTGAAATCACACCTATCTGCATACTCCCTGAGGCGTGCTGCATAGTCAAGCATACTCTCTCCCTCCTTTGCTTTCTGGCTCATAAGCTCACATAGGGCAAAGTCATTGGATTGCTTGGGAAGGAATCTGCTATTTAATTTAGCCTTGCATTTGAGATAATCTGTCCAATTGTCTGCTGTAATATCTGCTGGTCTTGTTACTTCCGGTAACACATCATGCAAATCTTCTACTGCAGTACCTACATACATCAGCAGGGCCATCTTACACATAGCACTATTCTCCTTCTTAGCTGGATCTATGGCATTGTAAAGCATATCTCTCTCAAATCTATCTAGCCATTTCTTCCACCTTCTTCCTAGGCTAAGCCTATCTCCAGCCATGTCAAATGGTTCTACTCTCAGGGTAAGTCTGTTATCCACAATATTCACAGTAGTATCATAAAGCAGAATGTAGGCCTATTCACTGACAGTCACTGAGGTAAGCAAATCTCTTCCAGTTCACTCAAGGTAGTACTACTACTATAGTCTGAACTCAAATGTAGGCCCAAACTTCCACCAACCTGAATACCACTGCACACTGGATTCACAGTCCTTCTCCTTGGTTCTAGTAGTGAAGTGTACCCTTAGTCATCACTTGATCCCATCCTCGTCGCCAGTTTAGTGGTGGTTATTCATATCAAGTGATAAATCAGAGACTGAACACAGACATGTGCTTTTAGCTGGGGGCTGCCATGTTGGAATATCCCAGAATGCTCTCTGTTATGTTTATTCAAAATCCCTGTAGGTGGCAGTGCACCAGTTTCCCGCCACAGACATCACAGAAGGTGTGTGCAGGGACAGGTCTCAGTGATCAGCTTATATCCATGGGAAATATTGGAGGGTTTAACTGCCTGAGAATTTGTACCCCAAGTACACAAAATTTCCTTCAATTTAGTGTTTGATTTTTTTCACAACTCTAGTTAATTAATTGTCACCTTAATTAGGTAAATGTAATCAATACTCCCTGATCAAAATACATGAAGGAATATAGGAAGTCATTCAAAAACATATAGAAGAGGTAGTATATGGTCTTAGCATCATCTCTGCCAAATATGAAGAAAATCTATCGTTGAGCACATAGTTTTCTAGGATCAGCAGAAATTTGTAATTGATAATTTCTACCCAAATTTAGGGATTTTACTAACTTTTTATCTTTAAAAATTGATATTTCCACTTCTTTTGGTCAGAATGACCTGAGATAAACTGCATTGTGATGGCAAAGTTCCAGGCTTTCAGGGGATGTAAGCTTTTCCATGATACAGCAAGTTTAAAAATCAGACTAAAATCATGGAAAGGTCACACTTGTTCCTTCTTTGTACAGTTTAAAATGATGACGAAAAAAATGCCCACTTTCGATCATGAAAACCACCATAACTTCATAAATTTTCACTTTAAATGAAAAATTCCAAAAGCATATTATTACTAACATGTGGCTCTAAAGGCTGTGCTAAAAGCTAAGCGATCAGACAGCTTTTCAATTTTTAGTGACATACCTAAAGTAGGTCACACATTTCACAGCAAGGGTTACTCTTGCAGTATGGGGCTTTATGACTGTGCCTACTATATTATATCAAAGCAAAGCTAGACCTGCCAACCTTAGTTGGACAACCCAATGCAAATCAATGTGTTTTGAAAGGGGTCGACAGCGGTGACAAGCCAACCTAGACCTGCCAACCGGTCCCTAGCCTAGGCATATGCTGTTAGGGACCGGCTCCTCTCTGTACCAAATTCTTTCAGCTACTCAGTAGCTGAAAGACTGGTCTACTGGTATTCCCCCTGCTGGCAACCGGAAATTGCCAGGCTTGTAAGTTTTTTATTTTTCATATCTTATTCTAATCGTGGGTCACCCAACGGGATGTCCATTGCTAGGAATCATAGTGTGACATGTGGAACTGGAAGTCTTAGCCTCACAGAGTCAGAGGACATCCTTTTTCAAAAAGTTTTTGGTGGTAGAGACCCCAGAAAAAAATGGAATCTGTTAGATACCACAGTTGACTAGCTCTTTTGGATAGAGCCTGGACATGGAAATCTAAATCTTTTGGAATTTTTTTTCTATCTATCATAGAATCCAAGATATGATGAAATATATGTCGGTAAATCCAAGGATTTGCTACCCATACATTTCTATTACTGTATAATAGAGCTTAAAGGTTGTGACCAAAGAGATCCAGAATCTAGGGTTTTCCAAAACACCCTAAAAAATGTAGTTTCACTTCTAGTAGGAGTTTTTAAAAAATTCAAAAAATCCTAGATGGATATGTATGTGACCTTATTAATCGCGTAGTCAAATGACCTTTTGACCTTGACCTTTGACCTAGATCTTACTCTCGGAGGTCACCGAGCTTTAAATTCAGTCAACAAAATCCTTTGAGAGCATGGGAGAGCATCGTCCGTTTGTTCTGAAATTTTTTACAGTGCATATTGTGGTAAAGTCCAACTGAGTAGCAACCAGTAGCATTAATAACTTGGTGGTTTGGGCATATTCTGAAAATACTATGTTTTTAACAATATCCAAATGCAATTTTTTCTCACATGGAAATACTTATTTTATATATGGTTCTTTTCTCTATACATAAGACTATTACCTGTAGAAGGTTGTTAAAGAGCACACCCTGACAGAAGAGGTTCTACAGCAGTGTCTGAGGAGTCTGCCTAAGCCTCCTGCACAGCTTTCACTGCAACTCCCCAAGGGGCGCCCCTAGCGGACTCTGGGGTCACTATTGGTGGACGAAAAAGGGGGGGTCCGGACCCCCTGCCCCTGGGCCCCACTCTGTATCTGCCCCTGTCTGGGAAGCAATCATCCCTTCTTTATAGTGAAAAGGCATGATTACTTTTAATTCTGGAACGTCAGCAGCTATGGCCCTGAGCCCACCTTTGAGATAAACTCGTCCATCGAGTAAACTTGTGATTCTGAAGGGGAGGGGGTCGAAAAAGATTTGGCGCAAAAAAATTACCCCACCCTAAACTTGGCTAAAGGCGACTGCAGACAGGCCTGACGCGATCGGTAGTTAGGGAAAGTGTGGCCAATCCAATTGGGAAAATCAAACATGTTTGATATTGTCCCCAAACGTCAGGATCGGCTGATCCAAGTCGGGCCCATCTGCAGTCGCCTCAACCAATACCCAAGTACACCTCGCTCCACCCCGCCCCCTAGTCCATTAAGGGCGAGGTATGAGGGTACTTTGGAAGGCTGGGGGACTGGATTTTGAGCTTAAATCTATCTATGGATTTTCAGCTTAAATCTATCTATGGCTGCTATATCAATATAACTATGTCAATTATACTCAACATGTGCCCCGACATGGTGTTGAGAATACTCAACATCCGCCCCTACATAGGCCACAGGGTGAGCCCCAATAATGTCCTTAGAAAATAAGTTTCGTTCCAACAAGAGGGGGAGTACAAAATTTTTGTGGTTTTGTATAGGTAATGACCCTAGGAATCATATATCAAAAGTTCTCCGCTCACCTCCCTGCAGCTTTTGCGTAGGTCAAGGTCAAAGGTCGAGAATTTCCCTCTTTATTCCTTTATAAATCTGTAAAACCCAGTAATTTATTGTATGTTGTGTATGGACTAGGCTAAAAGGCTAGAGGAGGGTATTATGGTTTAGTCTAAACCAGAAAATCATGCTGATTTCAAATATAATTGATATATTGGTGTGGGTATAATAGAAGTACCCGAAAAATGGGGTTTAAAAATTAAAATATTATTGAAAAATATGTTAAAATATCAAAAATCAGTAAAACATGAAATAAACCCTCAATAATCCACTTAACACTTAAATGAGTTAGATGGTGGGTGAGGAGCATAGTAAGCATGACCTAATTAGGTTATTAAGCCTTGAGCTACTTAATTAGGTCAAAGGTCACAGACACAATATCTGCCATATCTCTGGTTCTAGGAGGGCTTTCCGCACAATTTTAAGTTCTAAATAGGGATTTCTGACATAGAGGAATAGATTGGACTAGGTTTAAACCTACTAGGATGCATTTTCAAGTCTCAAAATCCGAAATCAATATTGAATGTCTGTGTGAATACAGATGTCTGGTGAGAATGATTTAACCAGATACCATCACAGGTAATATATTGTAATATTCCATTTGTGATAGGTAGAGGGGCTTAAAATAATCATATGTAGGCTGGTAAGTGTTTTAATCAGCTTGCAATAATTAGGTTGTTAGGCCTTGACCTATATCTAATTAGGTCAAAGGGCACAAGAAATATGTTTGCCAATATCTCTGGTTCTAACAGAGCTTTTCACACAATTTTAAGCTCTAAATAGGGGTTTCTGATATAGAGGAATGCATTGGAACTTGTTTGAACCTCCTAGGATGTGCTGTCATGTGCATTAGTCAGAAATCAACAATTGTCCCACCTTTTGAAGAAGCTAAAAGCTAGTACATGAAACCTGGAGGGTAAGTACTAGGGAGGGGCACTCGATTCACCTTTGATGGGGGTGTACAGCCTGGCCTGTGACAAACAAATCCATGGTGATAGTGATTTTGGGATAAAGGTGACCCTTAATCCTGAGGTACACCTATGATCAGAAGGGTTTACTTCAAAAGGGATAGATTTTCATGAAAACTAGAACTAGATCAAAATGTGGCCTTGTCAGCTGCACACACCTGTCTCTGGCATTTCTTATGCTGGACTAGCATGACATTTGCACCTGGGGATCTTGGAATCCCTTCCCCCCCCCCCCGTATACCAGTGTATGCTGGTAAAGGAGTCTTGGAAAAGTTTGAGAGAAATCCCTCCCTGCACCTAAAAGGTGCACCAGGGGTCCATGTTTTAGTTCAAACAGAGCTGTATACACAATGTATAACAACAGGATAACTCCTTAAGAGGGGGTGCCTTAACGATTTACCCCTTATGCTCCCCCACAAGTGGTTATTCCACTCCTTATAATAGGTCAGCCCACCCCAGCCCCTATCCTTGCATTATTTTGGGCAAGACCAAGCCTATATAAGTGATTCAACAGAGTTACATGATCAATTCAAAAGGGGGCACTACAACGGAAATTGTGCACTTTGGCTGCTTCCAGCGGGCATTACATAATGGATTTCTACGGGAATGTTCACTAATATGACCATAAATATCTCAATATTGGTTGTATTGACCAATCAAGCACATCAATAGTTTTGTGTTAGTAATCCTCATTGAATGATAATGGTGGAAATATAGTATTAAGTAAATTAAAGTAGATATGGCACTACAGCAATGGTAAAGAATAGGCAAATTGTCATTTTCAGCCAATTTTGTGAAAGAAAAATGTAGCATGAGGCTGAAATTACTTATGTAAATTAAGATCATTGGGGTTTAAAAATTAAAATATTATTGGAAAATATGTTAAAATATCAAAAATCAGTAAAACATGAAATAAACCCTCAATAATCCACTTAACACTTAAATGAGTTAGATGGTGGGTGAGGAGCATAGTAAGCATGACCTAATTAGGTTATTAAGCCTTGAGCTACTTAATTAGGTCAAAGGTCACAGACACAATATCTGCCATATCTCTGGTTCTAGGAGGGCTTTCCGCACAATTTTAAGTTCTAAATAGGGATTTCTGACATAGAGGAATAGATTG
The DNA here is from genome assembly GCA_949317995.1 of Acholoe squamosa. NCBI lineage: Eukaryota > Metazoa > Annelida > Polychaeta > Phyllodocida > Polynoidae > Acholoe > Acholoe squamosa. Next base: position 33,609,778 of record OX439035.1, on the reverse strand, counting down.
GACTAGGTTCAAACCTACTAGGATGCATTTTCAAGTCTCAAAATCCGAAATCAATATTGAATGTCTGTGTGAATACAGATGTCTGGTGAGAATGATTTAACCAGATACCATCACAGGTAATATATTGTAATATTCCATTTGTGATGGGTAGAGGGGCTTAAAATAATCATATGTAGGCTGGTAAGTGTTTTAATCAGCTTGCAATAATTAGGTTGTTAGGCCTTGACCTATATCTAATTAGGTCAAAGGGCACAAGAAACATGTTTGCCAATATCTCTGGTTCTAACAGAGCTTTTCACACAATTTTAAGCTCTAAATAGGGGTTTCTGACATAGGGGAATTTATTGGTGTATGTTTTAATCTCCTAGAATGCACTGTTGTCTATGTGAGCCCTAAACATGGAATTATATTCAACTGTGTCTCCAACCATATACATGAGAATGAATGAGAAAGAAGGCAAATTGCAGGGATGGAAATCTTCAGGGTTTTCCCTGATTTCAGGGATTTTCAAGATCCGAAGGCCTATTCATTTGTATAAAAAAAATCCGTATTTCAGGTGTTGTGAGAGGGCATTTCAGGGATTTTTGAGCTGACTCACTTTCATCCCTGAAATTGTGCCATCCAAGTAGTGTTACATGTGTATCCAATGATCTTAATTTACATAAGTAATTTCAGCCTCATGCTACATTTTTCTTTCACAAAATTGGCTGAAAATGACAATTTGCCTATTCTTTACCATTGCTGTAGTGCCATATCTACTTTAATTTACTTAATACTATATTTCCACCATTATCATTCAATGAGGATTACTAACACAAAACTATTGATGTGCTTGATTGGTCAATACAACCAATATTGAGATATTTATGGTCATATTAGTGAACATTCCCGTAGAAATCCATTATGTAATGCCCGCTGGAAGCAGCCAAAGTGCACAATTTCCGTTGTAGTGCCCCCTTTTGAATTGATCATGTAACTCTGTTGAATCACTTATATAGGCTTGGTCTTGCCCAAAATAATGCAAGGATAGGGGCTGGGGTGGGCTGACCTATTATAAGGAGTGGAATAACCACTTGTGGGGGAGCATAAGGGGTAAATCGTTAAGGCACCCCCTCTTAAGGAGTTATCCTGTTGTTATACATTGTGTATACAGCTCTGTTTGAACTAAAACATGGACCCCTGGTGCACCTTTTAGGTGCAGGGAGGGATTTCTCTCAAACTTTTCCAAGACTCCTTTACCAGCATACACTGGTATACGGGGGGGGGGGAAGGGATTCCAAGATCCCCAGGTGCAAATGTCATGCTAGTCCAGCATAAGAAATGCCAGAGACAGGTGTGTGCAGCTGACAAGGCCACATTTTGATCTAGTTCTAGTTTTCATGAAAATCTATCCCTTTTGAAGTAAACCCTTCTGATCATAGGTGTACCTCAGGATTAAGGGTCACCTTTATCCCAAAATCACTATCACCATGGATTTGTTTGTCACAGGCCAGGCTGTACACCCCCATCAAAGGTGAATCGAGTGCCCCTCCCTAGTACTTACCCTCCAGGTTTCATGTACTAGCTTTTAGCTTCTTCAAAAGGTGGGACAATTGTTGATTTCTGACTAATGCACATGACAGCACATCCTAGGAGGTTCAAACAAGTTCCAATGCATTCCTCTATATCAGAAACCCCTATTTAGAGCTTAAAATTGTGTGAAAAGCTCTGTTAGAACCAGAGATATTGGCAAACATATTTCTTGTGCCCTTTGACCTAATTAGATATAGGTCAAGGCCTAACAACCTAATTATTGCAAGCTGATTAAAACACTTACCAGCCTACATATGATTATTTTAAGCCCCTCTACCTATCACAAATGGAATATTACAATATATTACCTGTGATGGTATCTGGTTAAATCATTCTCACCAGACATCTGTATTCACACAGACATTCAATATTGATTTCGGATTTTGAGACTTGAAAATGCATCCTAGTAGGTTTAAACCTAGTCCAATCTATTCCTCTATGTCAGAAATCCCTATTTAGAACTTAAAATTGTGCGGAAAGCCCTCCTAGAACCAGAGATATGGCAGATATTGTGTCTGTGACCTTTGACCTAATTAAGTAGCTCAAGGCTTAATAACCTAATTAGGTCATGCTTACTATGCTCCTCACCCACCATCTAACTCATTTAAGTGTTAAGTGGATTATTGAGGGTTTATTTCATGTTTTACTGATTTTTGATATTTTAACATATTTTTCAATAATATTTTAATTTTTAAACCCCATTTTTCGGGTACTTCTATTATACCCACACCAATATATCAATTATATTTGAAATCAGCATGATTTTCTGGTTTAGACTAAACCATAATACCCTCCTCTAGCCTTTTAGCCTAGTCCATACACAACATACAATAAATTACTGGGTTTTACAGATTTATATAGGAATAAAGAGGGAAATTCTCGACCTTTGACCTTGACCTACGCAAAAACTGCAGGGAGGTGAGCGGAGAACTTTTGATATATGATTCCTAGGGTCATTACCTATACAAAACCATAAAACTTTTGTACTCCCCCTCTTGTTGGAACGTAACTTCATAATTTTGTGATTTAATCTATTCTTTTTCTTTTTTTTTTTTTTACAAAAAAGTAGGACACAGGACACAGACACCTCCATAGTGCCAAGCTCCGCACCAAAACCAATCCCCCCCTTACCCCCGGCCCTTAAACTATGGGTATTCCACACTGTCTGCCACTTCAAGATCGCTCTTACGATGTGCCTTTCCTCTACCCGCTCTCATCCTCTCTGTTCCAGAACATGAGGCGTATCCAGCTTGATGGTAGGGATGCATCACTGTTTGCACACAATTTGGATGATGCCGACCTTGACTTCTACCATGGACACAAAGACACGTTCAAACAGATGTGGCAAGACCAGGTAAAGGGATAGAGTGTTCTAGAAGTCAGAATGGATTTTCAAAATTAAGATGCTGTCCAGAAATGCACCAAATAAACAGCAAAATCCAAATTCTTTTTACTTTTATTCCACCTCTATGATTGAAGCAGAAGCAAAATTGTGGGGAACATCGGACATTTTTTTTTTACTGCCATAAAGAGATAGGACAAGTTGCTGCGACTGACGCATTACTACAATTACAACAATAATCATTTTGACCCAGAATAAGTACATTAACAATCTCTTTATTTAGGGTAAGAAGTTCTGGATCCGTTATGTGATAAGTTTTCGGTGGTACATTGTAAACCATGGTGTCTTATCTGAGTTCCCCGGTAAACGAGAAGACTTTGACGCCATCATCGACCAAGCCTTCATCTATATTCACGAGAACTTTGTTGATAGTGAGTAGTGATCTCTGTTTAAAATGACCTCTATATTACTCAAAATGGCAACGCTTTTCTTATTCGACTCCTACATTGTTCTGTTAGAATGAAAAGTATTCTAAAAATCAAAATAGCCAAGAGAATTTTAGGAATACTAGAAATCATTTTATGCCTGTAAATTTTGATATCATTCCTTAATTGATAACATAAAACATGCCTTTTTTTATTCAGCTAAACTATCTCTGGCGCATGGAATGCTGCTTGACACGTTTGTTCTGTCCTTGAATAAGTCGTGCATCAAATACCTGGAGGCAAAGAGCATATGTAAGTAACACTACCGGTACCCACTATTGTACCTTACGTATGAGGGAAAGCCACTTATAAGGTGCATCCTTACTTTGATAGAAACACAGAATGTACATATAGGACATGACTTTGACAAGTTTAGTAATATCAGATATATGCCCCACCTATAAGGCGCGCCTTGTCTTGTGAGGTCCTATGAGGCTAGACTGGTGTGCTTTTTAAATATCTTCTTTGTGATTTACAAGACCCACTCCTATATAGTGAAATCACCGACGTACGTATTTAGATATCTATATATCAGGTTGAATTGAATTTTACACCATGGATTTGAAATTCTTTTATTTGTACTGTACAAGAATAGGACCAGGTCCTATTCTTGGCAATCTATATTCCAAGCTTTTCCTATTTTGCTGGTGGTGGTTAGGCAACTTGGCCTTGAGGTATTAAGAACACCTCTGGTAAAAATAAAACAAATAAAAAATAAAATGGATATTTGAACTTATACGATTACTGGGTAATATAAAAGTTTTGATGAATTGATAGGGAATATACAAATCCATGATAAGTGTTTCTGAGTGTTGGAATCACCAGTATTCCTTGAGAGGAGTCAGTCGGCACTCTTTTTGAGACTTTTAATGGGCGGAATGGATTAATGCTATCTATCTCTATATTCCAGCTAAGGACCCATTCTACGCCTCTGCCACAAGGTATGTTCCTTAGATATCATCTCCTTGTCCTTGTTGGGTTTCATTCACTAGCCTGGGAGCTGTATACTACTTATATGTAAAATATAAAGATATGCGTGACACTTCATAGGTTACTGTCCCATGTGAACCAGGGAATCAAGGTTAATAAGTAACACCCACCTTAGGCCACACCAAATAAAAAAATTGGTCTATGGATTTTCATTTTGAGAATATGGTGCGGGAGGGCGAAATTTTTATTTTTATTTTCTAGAAATTAATTATTGTCTATGGATTCTGAACATCATAAATATGGAGAGGGCGATTTTTTTTTTTTTTTTTTTTGCCATTGCATATTTATGCCTATCCAATGAGGGGTCTGCCATTCCTGTACCTTTATTATTAATCATATATTTATTGCTTGATAAAAAAAAAAAAAAAAAAGAAAATCCCTGCAAATGAGGCGGGCGGGATCCATAGACATGTTACTTTTCAAATAAAAATAAAATTTTAATTTCTGAAAAACAGGGGCGGGAAATCCATAGACCAATCTTTTAATTTGGTGTGGCCTTAGATCAATCATCTTGATATACTAATTACCGGTAGATGTGCCTTTAATTAGAATGGTGTTTTGACAGGCTAGGGAATGGATCAACTTTGACACAATGCTGCTGTCCTGAATGGCGGTTAGGCAACTTGGCCTTGAGGCATTAAGAACACCAGGCAGTGGTCACTCCTTCGGCAAAAATAAAACAAATAAAAAATAAAATTTAAATCATATGCTGTAAAGGGTTCACATGTAAATGTCTTTCTTTATGTGTTGCGTCCTGATTCTTAATTTTGTGTTCTTTATTCATTCTAGGGATGTATTTAGGCGGCTGTTCGGTGATCCGTCAAGCAAGATCTCATACATCAATGTAAGTATTTGAACCTATCTATAGATGGAGGAATATAATGACTATGTTACCAATATGGCTCTCGATCAAGTATTTTTAATACAAATGCAATCTATGTACATACACGTGAACATTTATGTGATAAAAGACTGCTACCCCATTGCTTTTAATAAATCAACATGATTGTTTAGAATGATATTGATACTATTTTCAAGTATTTTCACACATAATCTGATCATATTATATAAACAGTGGATTTTCTTTTCTCATCTAGGTGTACTTCACCTTACCCCTGTTTGCCTACTTTGGGGGATCATTAATCCAGTGCCTAAAGCGTTGGATGGAGGCGAGCGCGCTGCCTGAAGGAGATGAATCCTATTGGGAGCCACCCCAAAAACATGCTCAACCTAAAACTACGCCACCACATAAACCTGGTGACAAGAAGAAGAAAAAGAAGGCCCCGTCCATCCCAGCCACCAATGATGGTCACACAGTTGATGATGACTATAAAATCTACTTGGAGGAGAAACTCAAGGGACACCGCTTTGGACCTCTTTTTCTGCCAACGTGGGACTTTGGTGACCCACGGTTTGTCGATGAGCAAAACCCACTGTATGACCCAACGGCAGATTTCCGCGCTGACTGGCGAGATCAGTTGACATTCATTGGCTTCCGCAAGTTCTATGACTATGTCAAGTCGTCAGACCGTGGTGACCACCACTGTTCTGAGTTTATGCAGTACAGTCCGGACATCATGGTCTACCCACCGCCGCAGCACAGACGCATCTATGATGAGATTGAGCGCAGCTTCCTTGATCGCTGCGAGAAGTACTACAAACTGGGTTTTAATGTGCCAGTAGAGAAACTGACTGTGGATGACTATAACACTAAGGACATGTTCTTCATAGGGAAGCGTGAGGCTACCACCCGGCTGACTCCTGTGGAGAATAACCCTCTACCAAACCCGTGCCCGAATATCTTCCCACAGCTGGAGCCTGGAGCACGGCTCTTTGTAATCCGTAAGCATATAGACGGGCAGGGTTTGTACGAGAGGCTTGTGCCTGGTAACGTCATGAACGTACATGAACTCAACGAGCTCTCTGCAGAAATCTTTGGGTAAGTCTCGGAGATTTAAATAAGCTTTTGTAAGCCATTCATTGAACTAAAGGCATGACTTCAACTGAACTGTTGAGATGATGAAGATACTTGGGATCCCTGTGATTTTATTTCAGATCCAATGAGAAAATCTTTAACATTTTTTTTTGGAAGAGAGTGTCTTAGATGTATTGTATATCACATAATGGTAATATGATTACTTTCCTGATTAGTGGTCAAGCTGAATCTTAGGTGACTTTATTCTCTTTTCCCCAACTCTGAACTCAAGTTCATGGTGATCCATTTCATGGGGTACTTTTGATACATAAACATAAAATGGAAGAAAAAGCAATATTTTTGGCCTTATTGTGCTTCCGGTATATCATAATATCATAAGACAATGGTTCACAAAGGCCATTTGACAAACTGAAAAAAGAATGGCAGTACAAGGCGACTGTTAAATCTAAACAAAGGTATGACTTGAGTACTTTATGTTTAACCATTTTTGTCATTCATGTTTGTTGTATAGGAGGCGTGTTGATGTAGAAAGCCCCAGCCAGAAGGAGCAGCGAGAGAAGTCCTCCCGCTTGGTGGAGGACTTGCGACAGGAGTTTAAGGATGCAGACCCTACTAAGTCCAAGAGGAGAACAAAGGTGCCCAAAAAACCCAAAGCCGCAAAGCAAAAGTCATCAAAACACGAAGGCGATTCTTCACCATCGACCGATAGTTCAAAGGGCAATGATTCAGAAGAAGCATCAAACGATGTTGCTGAGGAGGTTTCGGGAGCTGTTGGAGGAACGACAGAGCCCACACCGGAGCAGGCTCCGGTGGAAGAGGTAGCAGAAGAAGAAATTGACTCCTTAGATGAATGGAGTGATGACGATCAGTGGTACTTCAATAAGAGGATCAAGCCTAAAGGTCCAGATTATCCAACCTGCATAGAGGAGATGAACATTGTGCCCATGAGTGACATTGACCCTCAGGTGTCAGGAATACTACAGCTTATGTCTGCCAATGTTGGAGGCTTGGAGCTATTTGAGCTAGCTCGGCGAAAGGCTACATTACCCATTCCAGACTGCAGAGATGATTTCACGTATGGCACGGTCACTGGTTACAGAGCCAAACAGATGATTGACTCTATGGCGGTAACCATCGCAAAGGAGTGGCGGAAGGCACGGCGAAGGCGCAAACGTGCGGCTGAGGCCGAGGCAGCGAAGTCTAAGCAGCTGAGGGAGAAGAAGCAGATTTTGGACCAGCTAGCGGCCGGTCAGGTTTGTAAGAAGGTCCCTCGTGATGCTGACAAACCCAAAGGTAAAATTGTTCTGATTGCTTTAAATGAAGCTGCGTTAGTCATAAATAGCAGGGTGCTCTCCACAATAGACATGCTTAGTGATCCATATTGCTGTCTACTTTTACCAGTACAGTAATAGTCTACTTGATGGACGAACTATGTTCACCAACACCTGGGAAATATCCTTGTGTTTTTAAACAAGAATTCAGGTTTTGAACCATGGGTCTATCTGGGGTAATTTCCCATTATTTACCAATTCATAACTCCGATATACCGAGGTGCGGGTTCCTTAGTAGCCTGCCTGATCAAGCATCTTGCAAGATAAGCGCTGATAACAACCAGCCTGATGGATAACATCTTATGTAATGTACACTAAAAGGTCTGCACTGCATAAAGGGAATTATCTCATTGGTCAGTAATGTATTCCAATAGGTCGGTATACACGCCAAGTTAACATGCAATTTTAGTTCCATGATATTTGAAATAGAAATAGACTCCTAAGTGGGTACATTAATTTGCCTCTTAATGCTACCCAACGTCCCAACTGTTAATTTACGAGGATCACTCGGAAATAGAATTTCTAATAGCCGTAAAATATCAAGGTACTATGGTACTACAAAAGACTAATAAAGCTCAGAATTTGTTCTAAAAAAAAAAGAAAATTAGGGCAATGTCCCTAGATTGGGTTATTTCAATCCACCCATATTTTATTAGGAAGACACTGACTCATTTTCAATTGCCGCAAGTTGGATGTTAACTTCCCACGTTATAACCATACAAATTGTTTAAATTTCAGTTTTTGGAGGTTTGCGTAGCTGCACTGTCTGTAAGAAGGTGGAGCCTAAGACGCATGTATACAAAAAGTGCCAGCGTTGTAAGACAGAGAGGGTGGTCGAACCCAGGTACTACTGCTCTGTCGATTGCCAAGGTGAGCTGCGGTTATGTACACATATTGAGATATTGTGGGATAGGGATACCGCTGGTTAGTAAAAAGTCAGGTTTAGTAAGGCATTTTTCTAAGGTCAGTAAAAAATGTCTTAAGAAAAGGTCACTTAAAAAAACAGGGTATTTTGACTACCCCGGTAATAAAAATTCAGTTACAAATCAATCAAAATATATTATTCTAACGAATTCATACGTTTTACATTTTCTAAAAAGAGATAGATTTGGAGATTCCATGCGTATTCACAAACATTTTTTAGGCGCTCCTGCTCAAAATTCTTATTTTACAAGTGTTAATCCAGAAAGATCTGTTCGCAAATTAAAGGTGTACTACTACCCAGTAAGTTGTAATGGTCGTTGAACTTTTTACCGGTATGTAAAATTTGCCCTTTTTGAAAAGGAGGACCTGCTTGAACATCATTTGTGAATTTCTGAATGTGATTAGGAAAGAAACCACATTAAGATGTCTTGTTTTGTGTCTTTCTTTCTAGCGGTTGATTGGAAAAGGCAACACAGGAAAGAACATAACGAGAAGTTGATGGAGGTAGAGGACGATTAAAAGATGCTGCGATTCGCTCTGCACTACATCTTAACCAGAAGGTGTTAATACAGCTGCCAGCTCTACACAGAGTGCTTTGCCTCACATCCAAGTACTTTGCCAACTACTTAATCTTGTAAAGACTGCAGTTAACTTACGCAATGGTTGGTGCTTTTTTAAATTCTGACAAGTGTAGGTACTGTTTATACATAGCACTTAAAGTACGTAAAGTTTGTTGGGGTCTTGTCACATATATATTTTTTTTTATGTAAAGTACTCTTAATTGGTGATCTTCTTATGGAATACGTGATCAAGAAAGTACATATTATCCGAGAAATATAGTTTTGTCTCTGGGGTGCTCTGACATTTACTATGCCCATAGCAACTCTTGCCGAGGTTTCCAGTATGCAATCAATACAGCTATTTATTTTATATGTGCCTGTGCCATACAGCTGAAGTGGGTATGGTACCTAAAGTGAAAACTTCCACCGGTGTTATTAATAATTCTAATCATACCTTTAATGAGTTTTAGACATTGGAAATGTTCTGAGATACTGCAGGAAGTATGCAGCAGCGATGGTTAATGAAAAGTCTATGGTTGTTAGATATGAAATCATGTGGAAGGTGAATTCAATTGCCGATGAGCTATGCCTGTTATGAACTAAGGTTTTCAGCTATTCACACTATCCCAAGGTTTTAAGCTTAGCATTTACTCACATCAAACATGTAATTATCTACTTGCAAGACTATCAGATTCCATGGGTCCAAGCAATAGCAATGCCATATGTGATGAAGTAAAATGTACACCAAGCATACCTGTCTGTAACATTGATATTATAGTGAAATGACCCAAAGGGACGAGTTCATTATGAGATTGGTGCAGATTTATATTTTACAAATTACTGTATTTACAATATGTGAGTCCACGTCAATCGGTTTTCTTGCTTATTTAGGGTTGTAGATTGACATAGTCATAATTTCAGCGTTGATTGTATCTAATATTTACAAACCCGTATAATGCATATCTCAGAAAACTCCGGTGAATCTAATCTAGTTGTGTGGATATCAGCAAAAGTGTTTAAAACAGCCTTAGGGGTTCTCAGATTCCCCTTTGCTCCGGTGCATGTTTGGAACTTAACTATTTGAAGGACATTTTGGTACGGGACTCAGATACGATATATGTGTTTTAAAATGATTTTTAAATCCAAATTGAAGCTTTTATTTACGCTGGGCCCGTTAAATATGATAGGTATTAATCTACAGTTAAATATATAATAATAATATATATATATATATATTGCCATTTACAGCTTTGCCATAAAAAAAACGAATTATCATTACCGTAATTTCCCGAGTATAAGGCGCATCTCACGTATAAGGCGTACCCTGAGTCCAGGAGAATGCTATAAGACCCACCTGGGGCTTGATTTTTGAGGGTTTAGTACTTTTCTATAGTAAAAGTACTCCGCCTATAAGACACACCCCCTCTTTTGGAAAGCTCTATAAGGTGCAGTAGGCTTATGATTCATGTATAAGACGCGCCTTATAGGCGGGAGATTACGGTAAGCGTTACAACTGTCAAATCAAACTTTTAAATCTCAATCTCTAACGGCGAATTATGAGTAGTTAGTTCGTCAGCCAATATTTTTTATGCATATCAGTCTTTAATTGAAGGTATTCTTAAAGTAGTGATTATTTATTTCACTAAAGCATTAGCATGGATGTGTACTATCCTGAAATAAATGTGTGGTTCGACAATTCCTGACTCGTTTATCTTCTGAGCGTCTTAATATGTTGTGACAGATGCCAATGATAGGACATATCATGCGGGACTAAACATATGTTTCAATGTTACAATTTTATTGTATTCACTTTTCTTTTAATTTGTGATGAAAGATATGTGCACCGCTATCAATTAACTGATATGGTATGGTATGGGCGACCCTCGTACCTAAATCCATCATGAAAAAAAAAGATTCCGCTGTACATAATTCGATACCGTAATCTCCTGCATATAAGGCGCAGCCCGCATATAAGGCACACCCCCAACTCAGGGAGGCCTGTTCCACGTTGTGGCGCACCTCTAAGGGCAGATTTTTGTTAATTTAGTACTGTTCTATAGTAAAAATACCCCCCATATAAGGCGCACCCCAAACTCAAGGCAATGTCCCTCCCACGTATAAGACTCAGCAGCATTTTGTTTGGCGTATAAGACGCGCCTTATACACGGGAGATTACGGTATGTCAAGTCATAATAAGACATTGAGCTTGGAAAAAAATATGATGATACAAAATAATCAATATGCTGTATGTGTAGATTTAATTGGCCAGTAGATCTCTAGTAAAGAGACGGATAATATCTAACAGCAGGAGGTAGCTTCTAGTTAGAATTACAAACCTAGGAAGACAGTGGTTGATACCCAGTAACCCTGAATTTTAGTTACTCCTTGCTTCTATCACAGTTTGCTATAACGAGCTACCCGTGCATAATCCTATATATAACATGTTAACAGATTGGATTTGATAGGTTGCTACGTAATATGTTACCCTGTTGGCCCATTATGAAATAGTCCTATAGCCTATAGGATAACTGTTTTCACACCAGGTGATGATAAACCTCTTAACATAAATATCTTACATCATTACTAACCCCAAAAGGTTTAGGTGATACATTAACTCAGGTTTGGCCAGAGCAGCTCAGATTTAGACTCTTGAGCTGCTCATTTTTGAGAGGCCAAGTACGCCTCCTTCAGTTGTCGCCGAAGAATCTTTCCGCTCAGGTTCTTAGGTATTTCAGAGAGGAACTCAACCCCTCCTTCTAACTCTTTGTATGAAGCCACTTTTCCTATGAAAATAAAAAGGATATATATTTTTTTATGATTGAGAGATAATGTATAAACTTTTAAATATAGAAATATATGAAATGGTGAGAAAGGAGATGGTAGCTTAGCACGTAAACTGTTAGGAGCAGACAAAAAGAGGGTGTTTCAGGTAATCTGACCCTACCTCACAAAACTGGATCGTCCCTAGAATTTGCTTCTTCAAGATTAAAAAAAAAAACTTATGTATATACTTAGAGAATTTTTTACTCAATCTAGCGGTGGGCGTGTTACTCTCGCGTTAAGAACAAACAATACACTAAAAAGACAGAAGAAAAAAAAAAACACTAACTGCCCTTCATAATCTTTCTTTTACACTTTTCAGCATGTTGCCTGAAACACAATTTATCTTGTTTGGCCTCAGGGATGGGGTAGGAATTAACTTGCAATGTTAGTCAGGGCATGCAAAAGGTCTGTTTATGTGTGGCTCCGCTAGCCTTGAGTATTTGCATACTGTTTGTGAAAATGAAGGCTTTATATTACCTTTAACAAAGTCCTTAACTGTATCTTGGGTGATACTAGCACCAGGTTTGAGAGCAACGTAGGCGCGCGGTAGCTCCCCCGCACGGAGATCAGGCACACCAATAACGGCAGCGTCCCCTATGGACGGGTGTGTTAATAACAGCTCTTCCAGCTCAGCTGGCGCCACCTGCAGACAGAATAGTGTCAAGATAAGGAAATCACAGTAAATCCCTGGCTATGCCTAGCCGGACTAGCCATGAGCCTTGGCATTTTTGAGTACTAATCTTAAGTAGTAAACCTAAAGCCTTTTTTTGTGTGTGGAGATAAAAAAAAATCATGCATTGATCTATACTGCTGTAGGCAATTACCGGTATCTCCTACTTGTTGAGACAGGCTTCTTTGTAGTCCCTGGGGTCACTTCCCAAATTTTAGATACCATGTGCAAACAAGATTTCAAGGGAAAGGGGTTATTTTTGGGCCATAGGCACGGGCCCTCGAGGGCCCTTGATGAGGGGTGATTTTTAGGCAATTGTGAGGGTAAAGGGGTGTATTTTGAGGTAAAAGGTTGTATGCTTTATCTACAACCACAGGCTTTTTGTCCAGTGGTGGGTATTTCCTACCTTATTGTAGGACTAGGGAGTATTTTTTAAGGAGTCAGCCTCGATTAGGGCATGTCATTGGCGTTGACCCTTGAAAAGAGCTCTTAATTTTCAGTATTTGGCTCCTTGAAAAGGTAGGGAATGGCCCCCCGGGTTTGAAGTAAGCAGTTTGGTAGTACCGTAATACACTGTATTTAAGGCGCACCCCGCATATAAAGTGCATCCTGTTAGACACAGGTAGAGTAATATTTTGGGGGATTTTGGTATTATTCTATAAATTAGCAAAATCGCAGGAAGTGGTTGATGATATTATCATAAGCAGATCTCGGTCAACGCGTAAGACTTAGCAGTCAAAGTCACGTTTTACGTCCTGAAATTCATACAAATACTAATCCAGGAAGTTATGGGATGCTTAGTTTAGACTTAGACTTGTTGTGTCACTGGACACGGATTTGTTACCCACATGTCTGGGGAACGCAAATCGATTTGCTAAACTTTGTTAGATGTAAACATTTTTGCATTAGAACAGTATTATTGTGGTACCTAGCATATAAGGCGCGGCTTATATGCAATGGTGTGCCCTCGATAGAACCTTCGTATCAGTATGTGTGCCTTATAGGTGGGGTAGTCGTAGATTTACAATACATTAATCCAAGTTCTCAAAATCAATACCCAGGTTCACCCATTAGCATTTTCTCAGGGTTCATTTCATATGCAACACACAAAATGTGAGGTATGGCGGTGGTTGTACAGACACTGGCATTGGTAATACCCGGTACCTGGTATTCCACACCAGGTGGTAGCATCATCAAGAGAGGCCAGGCCATACCTGCGAGGCCATATACTAATTTTCTAAAAGTGGTTTTGGTTTCCTAGACATGTAGCAATTCCAAAATTCCAAAAGCATAAATACTTTTTAATAGCAAGATGGGAACTACCGGTATTTTTGCTCGACATCTGGAGCTTTTTCTTTTCATCAATCTATTCATATTCTACAAAGTCATTAGTAAAGCCTCAGAGTTGGGTAGATACATTTCCTCTCATCGCAGGATGAACAATATAGAGTACATATATCCGCTCAGCAGAAAAATTGTCTTTTGGTATAGGAAATGTCCTCTACCTGGAGTGATGTGGGGGGGGGGGGGGAGGGCAAAGTTATCCTTACCTGGAATCCTTTTGTCTTTATGAGTTCCTTAAGACGGTCTGTAATCACTACATGCTGATCCTCGTCGTAGTGTGCAAGGTCACCTAAGGGGAAACAACAATTGTATCTTGACCTGTCATCATAAAGGCAGTTCTATTTTATAAGAGTGAGACTATTATATAATGCCGGTATATAATGCATGCTCAATACCATATCCCATAGACTGTTAGTGGAATTGTAACACCCCGCGTATATCAAAGGCTTGGTATATACTCCGGTATGTAACATTGTATCCACACATTATCATTTGAGTCCCATTTGATATAGGCCCTAGTCGCCATAATCCCAAAAGCAGCATAGATGGTCCAAGGGGTCCTAGCTACAGATAGGCTTTTGAATTGGATATGATAGATCAAAATTTATGCCCCTCCCCACTTTTGGCCACCCCCCCCCCTCAAAAAAAAAAGAAAAAAGGTCAAGAACCACTGGTCAAGAAAGAGGTCAGAAATAGGGTTCCAGAAATGTTGCTGACATTGATACCCCTAGTCAGAATTATTTTTTTCCACGCCCACACGATCTATAGCCTATATACACATGTAATTCTATCGCTAATTGCTGCAGTATTAGATAATGGGGGATAATGCGGGTCCATATCCAGGTCTTTACTCACCTGTGTGTAACCATCCATCTGTATCTAAGGTTTCTTGTGTGGCCTTATCGTTGTCCAGGTAACCCAACATAACCTGAGGCCCACGCACCCACAGCTCACCTTGTTGGTCTTGACCCAGGGCCTTACCAGTCTCTAAATCTACGATCTGATGAAAAAGATTAAGGGCTACATGAAATGACCTCTTGGGTTTAGGTTAATACTTCTATACGTATTACGTTCAAATACGTATTTTTCCCCTCCCATTTTGGTTGAGAGCAAAGGTTTATGCTGCAGATGTCAAAGTCCCGCTTTACCTTGAAAACCTACATGCAATGGTACACAGCATATAGATATTATAATTATCTCAATTTGTGTCAAGTCAACACTAACAAATAATCCTCTTTATAGAGAGTCCCTTGTAATACTAAAATTAGCCCACCTTAAACTCTGTGTTGTGGACGGCGACCCCACACGACCCGTACTTGATACCCACTTTGGGGTTAACGTGGGTGACAGGACTGCACTCTGTCATACCAAACCCTGAAAACATAAAGGTGACATTTAAAATAGTAATTGCCTAGGTGAACGAGTGCACTTCAGTTCTGACCAAATTTTCTCTGAATATGATTCCCCTTACAGGGTTTCGATGCTCTCCGTCACCATTCCTGAGATCTGTGCAAATCTGCTGAGAAAATGAATTAACATCTTAAATAAACCAAATATTGGATCTAATTTGAGCCCAACTGGAGATGTTTTAGTATCCCTATGGTTATTCTTAGCCTTCCTTCAGAACATAAGGTGCCTAATTCCTATTTTAATTACATTTATTCAAGGTAAAAATATGAAATGATAGTCCATGTAAGGTGGTAATACTGGTATAATTTGCTTCAGAGGAAATGGGATTTAGGATTTCACACCTCTGCCTCAACGAGAAAAAGGGCAAAACCAATCTAAGCAAAGGGGCTTCTGAAGTTTTGAAGTATTTATTTTATTCCCATGGAATTTTAGGTTTCCAAAATTTATTGTACAAATTCAGTAATACATGAACATTATACCTCTGGGGAGGGGGGTATGTCTTCATGCCAAAACGGAAATTGGCACTAAGACACAACCATGCTTACCTTGTCTAAACGCGAAATCTTTTATTTTGAGTCTGTCGACCATTTCATGTACCACAGGTTCAGCACAAGGCGCGGCCCCGGCAATCATGGTGTGCATGTGTTTGAGGTTAAACATGTCGACATATGGATGTTTAGCTAGGAAGATGACGATGGGAGGTGCTACGTGCAGTGTTGTTACCTGAAAGAAGCAGAGAGTGATACAATGTATTGGTCTCTTTTTATTCCTTCTTCTCGAAGTTATTGCCAAATCCCAAGTCATGAGTCAGATTTTTTTTTCTGGGTTGTCCACCAAAGACCAACCATTAAATTAGAACAGGCTCTTCAAAAAATTTACTGGCTTCTAGAGGATGCTATCAGGCCCTTTAGGAGGTGGTATTCTTATTCTGTTTTTTTTTTAATCCTTTTTTGTTTGGTCGACATTTTACCCTAGGAAGCAGATTAATGAGAGAATGCTATAGGGCGCATCTGATGAGGTTTTGATTTCGATCAATTTAGTATCCCGGACCAAAATGCAGTAGAAAAGCAGTACTAAAGCAGCTGAGAAACAGTGTGGTGTGAAAGTAGTGATTCAGTGTGAAAGCAGCATCAGAAACAGTATTGTATCAGCATCTACTGCCATTCTACTGCGCAGTACCATAGAAATTGCAGCAGTGTTCAGTAGTAGGGCAGTAGTATTAACAGCATGCAAGCAGTATTGAATCAGTTGTCCTAATTATGTAAATTAGATGGCAGGATTTGAACAGTATCTACTTATTTAATGCTGCATGACCATGTATGGGGTTAGGGCAGTGTTCAATCAGCACTACTGCATGACTGCTGCTATGTTATAGCGGTAGGTGAGCAGTAGACCATACTGAAAACTACTACTGGGGGCAGGTAGAAGCATAAAAGAAGCAGCTGCTGTTTTAGTCATGTCACTGCCAATGCCTTTCTAGTTGGTCCTTTTTGGATTTGAACTTGGGATCTTCTGATTACTGCACCAACGCATTAGCCCCCGAGCTGTCATTACTCCCTAGTAGTGCATGCAACTCATATAGGAGGGGGCAGTATTGATTCAGTAGTACTGGGTAACTTCTACCATAGCAAGAGTGTATGAGTAGACCTGTCTGATAAAGTGCTGCTATAGTAGAATCCCTTGCACTTTATTGAGCTTTGTAATTATCAATGATACATGTATACTATGTATACACCCCGACATCCATGTGTATCCATTAGGCCCCCTACTGGCACTCAATAACATAATAATATGCAAAGGTATAAGAATGCTTTTCTTCACAAACACTGAATAGTTTCAGAATTTCATTGCTGAATCTTTTGATGACTGTTCACAACCATACTGACATTTACACTATGGACTGTCTCAGAAGCATCAGGTCAGTAGCCCACAAAATAATCCATGAATGGACAGAGCGATACCAGTAGATGGTCAGTAGACTACTGCATCTATGCTGCTGCACAGAGTGTGACATTTTTTGGTATCTATTAACATTCACTTGAGAGTCGATAGACTACTGATTCTAGCCTGAAAATGCAGTGCATATTCAGTTGATACTCAGTACATTACTGAGTCTATGCTGAAAATACAGTGTAGAGTCAGCTGTTTCAGAAATATTTCAGCAGTGCCTACTGCAAAATGCAGTTGTTGATCAGCATATTCTCAGTAGCTACTGATAGGAGAAGCAGACACTGCCTTTTGGTCCGGGACTGCTCTATAGAGTATAATGCACACTAGAGTTCCACCCACGCATATAGGCAGAGCCTTATACGCGAGGTATTACTGTATGTCTTTATTCCTACCGACTCACCCGATGGCCCTGCATGAGCTGGAGGAAGGGTTCAGGGTCGAACTTGGGCATAGTGACCACCTTAACACCATTACGGAGACCAGCCAACATGACAGCCACCTGGCCAAAGATGTGGAAGAAGGGCAGCATACCCAGCACAGTGTCCTTATCAGGGTCATAGCTGATCATCTCCTGTGAACTATTAAATAAATGGGTGGTATGCACAATGTATGTGATAAAGGAATTTTGAGATTTTAACCAATGCTATGATGGCCGGTATAAGAAAAGGCATAATATTTTCTGTGAATGATACTCTTTTTGGTCCATCATGAGAGGTCGGTTAATATGATTATAATATAGATATTGCATTAATCGCATTTTAAAGGGAGTGGGGGACGGCTACGATGCCCCAAATTCATTTTCTGTCACGGTTGACAAATGCATGTTTGTTAATACAGTTAGAGATGATATTATGTGCCATACACACTTGAAGGCTTGAAGTCTCACCATGAGGTCTGTTCTATGTTAGAGATGATGTTGTGATGACTGAGCATGACAGCTTTAGGTAGACCTGTGGTACCACTAGAGAAGGGCAGCACGGCCACCTCCGTCGTAGCATTGTGAGTAGGATTCTCAGGACATAGGGACCCATCATCCTTCAGCAGGTCAGCTAACGGAATGCAGCCCTTAGCCTCTCCAAACACCACTGTGTGCTGGTGGAGTATAGGATGAAGATAACTTTTAGTGTCTTAACAGATGTCGGATGAGAGATGATTCATCTAAGATAGTGATTTAAGGAACGCATATAGAGCTCTTATATCTGGAAATTTAACATACTTCGTATATGAGTAAAATACTTATCAATATGTTCATACCACGAGGAGTTCATTTCCCTCTACCGCTGCCTTAACAACTGGGAGTAACTGGGGTATTGTGACGCACATCTTACTTTTTGAATGGTCCAAAGCATGCTTAAGTTCACCTGGAAGAAAGGAAGAATGATATATTTATAATAATAAGCGTTTTCTCAGTTTCAAGAACTCTCTAACAAAAAATTCCAATTCCATGACAACCCGGGAAAAGGACAGTACAGTCCTGTATCTAGGACAGTAAGCAAGCAGGCATATCTATATGTCCGACCTAGATGAAAAGCTCTCCGATTTCTTTTTTTTTTTCTCTCTCTTTGCAGGGCATTATGTAGTCATGATATCATATCAGCCTAGTTTTCAGTTTTCAGCAACCTATGACGAAAGTTCTCACATTCAGCCTATAGGGTTATCTGGATTAGGGACCATCCAACTTTGACAATAATTATTTGACCTCCCCCTTGTCTTATTTTTTTTGTGTGTATGCCAGTTTTACAATTGTGAAGATCTCTGGAGAATTAATCCCGTCATGCCTGGTCAGCATGACGTAATTTGTGGATGGCCCCTTAAGACCATTATATATAAAGTTGTACATATGTCCAAGGGAACTGAGAACCTTTGGGATGTTCCCTTAGAAGCTTTATCGATTTCACAAATCTTGGGTATAGGTGTCCAGCTTCTTGTACGTTTCAATAATCTCGATCTATTCAAATCTTCGTTATTTCGCCGTCATCTCGTACGTAAGTTTTATACAATAAATTTCTTGGAGGTTTTTGAAAGAAGGTTATCAACCACGACACCATTTACCAGGAAGAGAAAGCTGTTTGTGTGATACCTTTCAACACTTCATGTTGATGAGGTTCTAATTAGTCGACTAAAAACGCCTTTGGGAACTGCCTATGCTGATTTTATCAAAAGAAAAACTCATTGTGTACTGTATATAATGGACTGCGTCAACCTACGTCAACCGCCCTTATTTTGTTATTCATATTAAAGCACTATGGAAGCAGAGTAAGAGGATACCCTTTGTTAAGTTAACAATAATGCCATATCAAGCATTATTATGGTATCCACACCTACCAGCAGTGTATAAAGGGTTGAGGCAGCTTACAATGCCTCCCATTGCGATCACAGCCAGGTAGATAATGGCAAACTCCGGCAAGTTAGGTGAGAAGATCGTCACTACATCACCTGTCGTCAAACCCGCTCTCACAAGTGCGCTTGCTGTTCGCCGCACAAAAACCTGCATCTGTGCAAAGGAGATTGTGCGTCCGGAGGCGCCATCCACCTAAAGAAAGGGGTATTGTGATGAACTTTTGTTATTTTAAGAATGTGTTGTTCAAGATGATTATACAGGTAATGAAGTTATGTTGGCGAGCAAAAGCTCTCAGGTAAACTCATCAACTGATAACCTATGAAAGATTCAAACTATTCAGTGATGATGTATATACATGTAGACGATGTAAACCTGGCCCTACCAAATCTTACAGCCCTGGTTCACTAATTGTAAGACCAGAGACCTGTTTCATAAGCATTCTTTATTTAAGATCAATCTTTTATCTCTAAGAGTGACCACTTAAGATCAGTCATTTAGGAATGACTACAAGTGTTTCAGAACAAGCTCTCACTCCTATTGGAACATAAGACTGGTCCTATAGAAACAGCTGTCAATTAGACATAGGAGCAGTAATCAAGATCAATTGTAAGGTCACTCACAGGCCAATTATCCCACTAGTAAGATCAATCACCTAGGTGCAGAATATGGCTTTACTTCATTATTCCATGATAGAAAATGGTATTAAAAGGGGAAATTTCCATTTGATATATGCCTGACTTCATGCATTAGAAAATATTGTGGGATTTCACTTGTTGATAGGATTTTTCACATTTATGTGTACCCTCAACCTTCCACATAAACCAGCTACTTTATGTTGGTCATAAGTCACTCTTACATTGACCCTTTACTAGTGAGTTTCACTCCCCATTTACTTTTGAAAACTTCCCCTAAGCCTAAGAAGACTAAGATCAATCTTAGGATGACCATAGGTGGTTGTGAAACAGGTCACTGGTGTGGCCACACACCTCCACGCTGTGATCTAGGATACGTCTATTCCCAGTTATAGCGGGGTCCATAGTGGGTCGACCCCTGCTTGAGCTGAGTACCTTGTTAGACAAGAGCTGATTATAACCAGCGTTTTATGTAATGCACCCTGAGGAGTCTGCACTGAAGAAAAGGAATTTTCCCATTGGCCAATAATGATTTTTTTGAAGTATTGAATGTTTATTGTGCAACTCACCTAGGGCTGAGGAGTTTTTCAGTGAACAAAACATGGTACATACAAAATGCCATCGGAATATAGTTATTATCAACATATATAATTATGCCAGTGAGATAGAGATGTAAATAACCATGCTCAATACCGCAAGTATATATTATAACGCATGAGATGACAACACAGTTAAATGTTTAATAAAAATGGTGATGAGGGGACATAGAAAGAAAGGTGAATAGTTAGAAACTCTTTTGGATCTATTTGCCTGCAGCTGGTATAGTTTCAGGGTGGTTTTTCATTCTACTTCTCCCTTATATGGCGTTTAGATTCAGATTTACTTTCCAGCTTCTGTGTCTCTACATCTAGACTGTTCCATAGTGCCAATCCTCTGTAGAAGGAGCTCTTCTGGTATGTACTTGTCTTGGGCCTTTTTTTCTCTGAATTTCAATTATCTGCTTCCTCTGATTTGAGCTTGTTGGTTTTGACTAGCCTTGCTATCTTGGCTTCTTTCCACATTAAGTTGCCTTTTATGTCTTCCGGCAAGAAGGGGTACTTTACATCTGTCACGTAGATTATTGATGTGAATACCTCTCACAGCTGTTCTGGTGCATATTCGGAGACCAGTATTCTGTAGTCTTTGGACTTTTTGTACTTCTGCCTGATGTCCACTGTCCAGATAAAAGCTGCAGTAGTCAGCTATGGGAAGAATCTTTGTCTTGTAGATGGTCAGTCTGTCTGACCGTGTTTTTTTTCTAGTAGAAAGTTTCTCATTTTAGCGAACTTGTGGAGTGAATAGTAATATTTCAACCCTAAAAGTAAAACACTGGGGTGGGGGCGAGGCATGTATCCCACTTCCGATTGCCTATTCTGATGAGTTATGGCCCTCAACATATGACGACCTACATATATAGAGTCGTCCATTTTAGGAGGGACGGGACTGATTTGATGACACACATGCACCCAAAACACCTGGCCGTAATCCAACACTAAACAGGCCGTGGATCGGGGGATGCAAATATCCCCTGTCGATTTTAAGAGATGCCCAAGTCACCATGTCGAATTCAATGGTCTAGACTCAT
The DNA here is from genome assembly GCA_949317995.1 of Acholoe squamosa. NCBI lineage: Eukaryota > Metazoa > Annelida > Polychaeta > Phyllodocida > Polynoidae > Acholoe > Acholoe squamosa. The sequence goes on along the minus strand of OX439035.1, from coordinate 33,587,844 downwards.
TTCAATATTTCTGCTGATCTCCAAACATCAACATTCTGGAAGGCCTCCCACGTTTTTTTTTTGAGTGGGTTAGAACCTCCAGTTATGGCGCTGGCAAATGAAATGACTCATGAAAAACCTGGCCTCAACAAGCTCCTAACCCCTCTTTCTTTATACAAAATTGATGTATCCGATTATCACGCAGAACATACAAATATGATTATCAGCCATATAATTGCTGGGGGACACTCTGAGCCCCAATTGTAAATATACAGCACATTGTCGTGTACTGGGGACGGGACTGTATAGATTCATTAGTTTTGTACTGACAGCACTTCTTACTGTTATCTAAAAATAAAAGCAAAGTGCTGTAAGTAGCTTGGCGCGGTATTACAGTGGCCTTTTTCACACTTTTGCATGCTTATCCACCTGCAGAATAAAAACTTATGGATTAATGACATTGAAATATAAAACCACCTAAACCTACCATTGCTGGCCTATCTCCAAACTTGTCAAAGTTGGCCATGATGTAGTGGGAGAGGTTGACCTTAGGGATCTCAATATCACGGTACATACTTCTAAGGACGCCATCAGAGGGCGCTGCTTCTGTCACATAATGACGCCTGTATGACGTTGATGACGTTGCTGTAGGACGTAAGTGTGCCGTAGATGAGCATACCGCTAGTGAACTGCTCCTTGAGAAGGCTGAGCGAGCAGTTCGGACTAGGAGAGCAGCTCTCATGATGGATGTACGTGTAGGGGATGAGCGGTGCTGTAGAATAGAATGGAGAAAGTAGTGTCATCTTCAAGGGTAAATCAAAATTAATTGTAGACTGAAGTTGCAGACAAACGTTGATTTATTGTTTGTTGTTTATCTAGGCTTTTGTGGGATTTATTGATACATTGAATAAAAGTAGCAGATATGTAAATGTCTTATGAAGGCAATAGAAAAATCCCTTTTCACATGGTCAGCAAGTCTCATTCTCTACATTTCCCTTTCTATGAAATGTGAAGGTAGAAAAGTACCTAATATTGAAATCTTTCAATTGAAAATCATTTGATTAATGGAGTTGTTTGGTTATTGCATCATAGACATGTCAATATTGTGTACGTACGCTTGAGGGAGGATGAGGAAAGATGGCTCATCTCCCATATATTGAATCCATTGATATTCATGTGTACAACATGCCATGAGAGGTCAAACGCCATGCTGACTGAAGGTTGGCCTGGGCTGACCTTTATAATGTCAACAATGTCATATACTCGAGTTTGCCGCATGTCGCATGCAAACCTAGCTTATATAAAGGCAAATGTAATTAAATTGTCAAAATATACTCGCTATGGTGACTCAATATGCTTCTCATTTCCAATATCAATTTATGATTTTTGTAGTGCGAACTGTTTAGCCATGCATGAGGCCAAGCAGTCAATCAATGTCGATTCATTGTGAAATCTCTTCTAGGGCTATACGGTGTATAAATCACCTACTGTTATCTTGTATTTACACTATAGCAGAGCTAACCTAATCGTGTTACATTATCACAAGATATAGCAGATATATATATATATATATATATATATATATATATATATATATATATATATATATATATATATATGCCTACACCATGTACTAAAAAAAAAGACAACGTTTGGCAAAACACTCGTGATTTTATTTTAGAATAAGTCTATGAGCAGTCCATTGCCGCGCCCCTGTAACCTCAATTAAGATGTCACGAATAGAAATGTTTATGTCCTATAGTAACATATTTAGACACCCACTTACAATCTTCCATGTGGGTCATTGTATTATACCATATATAGTCATTTATGATTCATAACTGTGGCCATAATAGAGGGGTTGAATTAGAGACACACGGTTTCATTTAATGCCATAGAACGCAAATATATGTACACATAGAGAGCAAATTCGATCACATGTAAATTGGGCCATACTATCAGAATTCAATGGATTATGAGTATTCCTATTCACAGAGCCATGCGCTGACAAGTCAGTGTGATAAGGATAGGGATACTGATGATGTAACATCCCTGTGAGATGAACATTAAATTTTGTGGATCGTGTTGATCCACATTTGTACACAAATAAGTCGAGAGACGATTAGGCCTGTCGACTCATGACGATTCCCCATATCATGTTCCTTTTGTCTATGATGCACATGTCTCTGTTAACTTAAACCAATGTATATTGTCTATCCCATATATTATCACATGTAGAGTAGCAAAGGCTTATCGGCTGTTTCATGATTCATGGAGTGGGCAATACATCGAAAACTCAGAAATTCTTCTTCCCCCAAAACAGCACTAACAACAACGCAAAAGAAACAACAACAAGCAAACAACAACAAACAAGAAAACGATTGCTGTGAGTGTTTTACACTGCTTATGTCACCTGATGAAGATGACCTTGCCAATTAAAAGCACCCTTGCCAATTTAAAAAATGACAGGTAAATCCTCAATTTTTGACAGTTTTGATTTCTATTACTAATGCAACTCCTCAAACAGATCTCTCCCAGCTTATATTCCAGTCTTTAGTTAGAAAACATCTGCATGCAGTTTTGCATACTATAGCGGATCTGAATGAATTTCTTACGATAATACTATGTATACATGTAACTACTTCTGTACACACGCTCCTTACGTGGGTGCACACATCTTATTAAGATTTAATAGAAAAACACCTTACGATTTTGCTTCAATACAACCTAGTAAAAATGAATGTAAAGGAAATTTCTAATTACCAAACAAATTATTTAAAATATACCAGAGACACATGAGAAGGTGCTTCTTACCTGTGGGCGAGGCGGGAATAAGGTAGACAGTGCGTAGGCAGGGGTTTATCCAGGGTCCAACAGGTTCACTGGTCATGCAGTAGATCTATAGCGTATAGATTGAGAGATAACCCGATTTATCCCTGCGATATTTGGACTTTGGAGTATGTCAACCCCTCCGTACTATGTCCCTCTAAACGTGTGATTCATAATACAATAAATATAAGCGGTAACACTGTATCAGAAATGTGTCAGGGTCCATGCATGCGGGACTCCCATTGACTGGGTGCTCCTCCTGTGTGTCAGTTATCCATGGGTATATTATCATGGCCCATCTCTGAACTAGAATGTTGCTAATGGTTTGGATCCCACACCCCTGAATGACCAGTGGTCCTGAGTTGGGGCACGAGCACAGCTGGAGCACAATGATGTATAGGGCCTATATACACACACAAAACATGCAGTTCACATGAATGCCCGACTGCAATACATACTTCTGGGTAGAATCATATATGCGGTGCGAAATGTCAACTTGTGGCAATGATAAACCATATATATATATATATATATATATATATATATATATATATATATATATATATATATATATATATATATATATATATGTACTGGGAAAGGGGCCCTTATTCCCCCTGCACTAAGGGCCCTTTTCGCAGATCGTGTCACATATGTGTGTGTGTGTGTGACCCATCAAGGGAGAACACCCCTCCGTGGGGATTTTTAATTCCCCATTTGGCCACCAGGGGGCATTGGAGGGGCAAAATAACTCTAAAATGATTATAGAAATACAATAAGCTAATTTTTAATGCAGAATTCAATGGTCTCATTTAAAATGCTCCATTTTCAGTAGAAATGGCCGATATTTGGATGGTAAAATGAATATTTTTCATGAGAAATCAACCTATATGATTGTTCCTGGTTGCCATGGCAACGATTCCAATGATCTACATTTGCAGATTTTTATGCCAATTTTTGGGGATAGTCACCATAAACCCTAAACTGAAAACAGAAATGGAAAATTCCTTCTAGATCAAAATCTATGATAAAAATCCCAATATTGTTATATATTTAATGTGTTTTTAGACATTATTATGGTTTATAATGCATTTAGAGCTTAATCATTGATTTCAGATTTGAATAATGACCTATGTTCAAGGAGGGGTTCTGACATAACTACTAGGAATATTTAAGCCAATGATGTCTCATTATAAAGATCTTGGAGGCCGTTTTTCCACATAAGTGTTTTATATGGAAATACGGGGGGTCAAATGTGGGGCTCATGTGGGACATTTTTTTTTGTCCTTAATATCATTTTCATTTGACCTCCGTGTTGTGTCCGTATAATAAAACTAAAATTTATCCCTTACGGGTGTCGATGAAGAAGGAGGCCTCCCGTCTTTTTCATGTCCTGAATAGAACTGAATTTGTCATATTACAAGAACCCATGACTGCAGCGAGATCAATGCTCAACGAGCTGGCAAATATGGCACTGGATGCAGCTTCTTCGGGGACAGAGGGAGTGGACGAAACAGACACAGAACGTGAGATGGACCATGGCAACGGGAAGCCGACCCTTAAGCGATCTAAGAGGCTCCGCATCAAAAAGAGATTGAAGAAAATCATTCTGATGTTACTTTTTCATGAGTGCCATGTTTAGTGTTCAGATACATCTTTAATAATTGAAACTGTTCTATGGTTCAATACCACTTTTCTTCAAGTCTAAGGCATTCTGTTTCGGGTGTATGAGAAGATACTCTTTATGATATTCTAGATTTCAGCCTATGTGGCATTTTCACTGTTGTAGCAGAGTAGCTTAAATTTCAGCTTTTAAGTTTGTTTCATGGATAGGATGTTAATGTTTCGAATGTAGGACAGATTTTAGACAGGATGGGTGCTTACTACAGAAGTAAAAAACTATTATGAGTCATTACATGGTGCCAAATTATTTATTTTAAAAATGACAGTTTTACTCTTGGTCCCTACTGCAGAGTGACTTGAAAAATTTGGCTGCTGTTCATACAATAGATGTCGTTGCAGCTACCTGGATTACTGGCGTCAACATGGAATATAATTCCGAAGTAGTCACAGATGATCTGCAAAACATTCAATCCAAAGAAAAACTTTAAATAGGAATACATATGAGAACGTGTGAAAAATTTGAAGCTCATAGGACAAGAAAGGAGACATTTGACTAATGTTTCCCATATATATAGTATGATTGTACGGTTGTATTTTGTTTTTAGTCAAATTCTAGGTAACATAGGGAGAAATTGTAAAGATATGAACACAAATAAAAAACTTAACTTTACTCAACATGGTGTTTATGCTGTAATATCCCCTATAGCAATAGAACTGATTTTTGTCTACAGTCACTCCTCTTGGGCATTGAATAGGGACGTGGGTGCCGTCGATGAGGCCGAAACATTTTGGCTTTCTAGTCTTCTGGTAGAATGGCATACTGTTGTTGTTTTTGGCAGTCTTTGTGTCAGGCCACTTCACGTAATCTGTGATGTTGTCATGGAAGAAGTCAGACACTTTTTGCACGCTGGTACAGACGACAGACTTGGACACCCCATGACAGTCACCTATGTACAGAAGGGTAGGAGGCTCCAGATGCAAAATATCGCAGAGCTATGCAAAACTAAAAAAAAATAGAACTTAAATACATATATATATTGTGGCGGAGACGGAGGGGCCGTTGGCGGAGCCGAAACCATCCTGGTGTGGGGGCGGCGAGGCCAGCGGTCCTGAAGTAACGCGGTTACGTCGGCAATAGTAGTCGGCGGAGGAGATCCTCCGACGCTGGCCTGCCGTAAAGCAGGCCGGGGTCGGAGTATCTGCCTATGTATAAATAAGGGAGTTGTTACTCCGATCAGTTAGTTCCGAGTTGCAGACAGAGAGGAGCAGAACTCTAAAAGGCTTACCTCCGGATTAATATATACACGATACAAGACTTAGATGGTGTGGCGAGGACTGCCAGGAAATAAAAGACACTGAAGTCAAGCTGTCGGAGTTGTGTAATTCTTTATTAACCATAGAGTCGGAAAACGCTACATTGGTGACAGCGGTGTTTGAAGACCCACGAGAGAAAGAAGATGGCGGAGGCTTCAGAAACGATAAACTTACCTGTGGAGAAGAGGGATACGGAGGAGATTAAGCGGGAAAAAGGGGTTTTGCTGGAGGTGGTGGACGAGGAAGTGACGCTACGGCAGAGAGGGGTGGTGAGGCCAGAAGAGATGAATCCGGAGAGACAAGCAGAACCCACCGATAGAGCATCCCGGGAGGAGGTACCGGACACGGGATATGAGGAACCACGCGTTAAAGAAAGGGAGCCCTACCTGTGGCCATGGGAGAGGGAGGAGAAACCGGCGGCCCGGAGGCTGAGGCACCCTAAAGGAAAAATGGGTGATGCAAATGCCTGGCTGGGGTTCAACCCGGGAAGGGACGATGGCGGAAAGGTGCTTTGGTGGCCGGAGGAGCAGGCGGAGATGAATAACCCAAGGAAGGGGAGCAAGCGGGCACCGGCCGAGGTTCGCCCCGAAACCGGGAGATGTGCGGAGGAGGCGGATAAGGACGAAGTAGGGGAAGGTGGAGATCTCCGGCAGGGTAGAGGAGTTATGGGTCGTCCGGAGGGCGGCTGGAGAGGAGGTGCCGATGGGGAGAAGGAGGCAAAGGGTAAGCCAGTGGTGAAACCCGCTAAATATGATGGCACCACAGACCTATCTGACTACCTCAACCACTTCGACCTGTGTGTCAAAGTAAATGGATGGAAGCCGGAGGAGTGGAGCAGGAGAATATCCACAAAGTGCGGGCGGCGGATGCGTCAGTAAATGAACACCTCAAGTCCAACAAGGAGGAAATGAGCAAAATGGCGGAGTTGATGGAGCGGTTAGTTCAAAGGTTGGATGATCCGGCGGTGTTGGGGAGGAAGAAAAAGCCAAGCAATGGTGCTTGCTTCGGATGCGGACAGGAAGGCCATTTCAAGCAAGAATGCCCAAATATCAAGGCCAAGGAGGCATCCAAGCCGGTGAGCGAACAGGCTACTCCGGCGGCGGGAAACTAGAATCGACCTATACTAAAGGCCAAGTACAGGTCGAGGGAAGTGGGCCTATCAATGTGATACAGGGCCGCCGAGAGAGGGGCGGAGGAGGATTGATAGTAGAGGGTCGGCTGGCAGGGGCCCCCATCCAATTGCTGGTGGACACTGGTGCGTCGCTTAATCTGGTCTCTGAAGGATGGTGGAGCAGGTGGGGCGGACGGGAACGCCTGGGAGAAACGGCGGAGAAGATCTACTCCGTTGATGGGCGGCCTATGGACATAAAAGGGGAAGTGCACACAGAGCTGGAAATCGGGAGGCGTACTATCAATGTGCGTTTCGTAGTCAGCGACACCGGGACGGAGGGAATCCTGGGGGCGGAGTTCCTCCGCACCAACAAACTAATGGTCGACGTAGCAAAAGGGCGCCTAGTGTGGACAGAGGAGGATTCTGTATGCCGAATCGTCAGCACCCGAGCGGCGGTGCTGGGATCCGGACAGGAGGCCATGCTAGAGGGAACTCTAGCCGGACCCTGGCAACAAGGGGACGACGGGATGATTGAAGTGATGGCCGGACACAAGGGTGAACCAAGCTTCCTGGTGGGGCGGGGGCTGGTATGCCCCGAGGGGAGGGCAACTTGGGTCAGGGTGCTCAATCCCGGTCCTGAGCCAGTGGTGATATATAAAGACATGACTCTAGGGGCCATTCAACGAGTGGAGTGCAGAGGCGGAGGCGAGACAACGGCCGGAGAGGGATGGTGCCGGATGGTGGAGAGAGGTGAGCCGGAGGAACTAAAGTGCTTGGTGGACGGGCTAGTGAGCGGGACGGAGGCTCACCGTAGAAAGGAGCTTGCACGGCTTATAAGGAAACACCTGGGGGCATTTCAGAGGCATAAGGGCGACAAAGGGCACACTCAATTGGCCAAGCATAGGATTGATACGGGGGTACATCCACCTATCAAACAACCGCCGAGGCGATTGGCACCCCATAGACGAGAGGCTGTAGAAGAGGAGGTGGAGAAGATGTTGGAAGCCGGAGTGATTGAGCCATCCACTAGCCCGTGGGCTTCTCCGGTGGTCCTAGTAAGAAAAAAAGATGGTACCACTCGCTTCTGTGTGGACTACCGGAGGCTCAACGCCGCCACCGTGAAGGATGCTTATCCCCTGCCTAGAGTGGAAGATTGTCTCGATACCATGGCGGGGGCCGCTTGGTTTTCGTCAGTGGATCTGGCCAGCGGCTACTGGCAGTTGGATATAGAGGAGGGGGATAAAGAGAAGACAGCATTCACGACACACCAGGGGCTGTTCCAATTCCGGAGAATGCCCTTCGGTTTGTGCAATGCGCCAGGCACATTCGAGAGGGTGATGGAAGTGGCCATGAGGGGACTACAGTGGAAAACTTGTTTGGTCTATCTAGACGACATAGTCGAATTCTCCGCCACCTTCTAGGAACATATGGAGCGGCTTGGGGAGGTACTTCAAAGGCTGGAGGATGCTGGGCTTAAAATCAAGCCCTCCAAATGCCAGTTGGCTCGCCGCAGAGTGTTATTCCTGGGCCACCAAGTGAGTGAGGCGGGAGTAGAGACAGATCCGGAAAAGATAGAGGCGGTGCAGTCGTGGCCCACTCCGACCACGGTGACGGAGGTCCGGAGTTTTCTGGGGCTAGCCGGCTACTACAGGACCTTCGTTCCCGAGTTCTCTACGAGGGCTAAACCACTGAGTGCGTTGGCCGAGAAAGGGAGGACGTTCCGGTGGTCGGAGGAATGCGAGGCATCATTCCAAGACTTAAAAAGGAGATTAACCGAGGCCCCTATCCTAGCTTTCCCCCAGGCGGAGGGACAGCTTACCTTAGACACCGACGCCAGTGACACAGGCCTCGGAGTGGTACTGTCCCAGGAGCAGACGGGGGTAGAGAGGGTCCTAGCCTATGGCAGCCGCACTCTCAGCAGGCCGGAGCGTAACTATTGCGTTACAAGGAGGGAGCTGCTGGCTATAGTCTTTGGCCTCAGGAAATTCAAGCATTACCTAATAGGGAGGAGGGTGGTAGTCCGAACAGATCATGCCTCCCTGAGGTGGCTGTTGGAGTTCAAGGAGCCGGAGGGCCAGCTGGCTCGATGGCTGCAGATTATAAGTACTTACGACATAGTGGTGCAGCATAGGCCGGGGAACCTACATGGGAATGCGGATGGGCTGTCCAGGAAGCCCTGCAAGCAATGTGGACGAGAGGATGAGGAGGAGCTGCTGCATTGCCGGGTTTTCACAAGGTCTCAACGCCAGGAGATGGTTCGGGGGGCGCCTCCGGCGGCGGAGGACTCCACTCCACCGGCAGGGAGAGGGTGGGGCACACTCCAAGCGGAGGACACTGTGCTGACTCGGGTCAGAGCATGGGTGAACGGGGAGGCGACCACCACAGAGGAGGAAAGACGGACCTGGGGCTATGAGCTGAGGGCCTGGCATGCCCAATTGGGGCGCATGAGTATAGAAAAAGGGATACTGGGCCGGTGGTGGGAAGGCGCGGCGGGGGAACGATGCTTCCAAATTGCTGTACCCGCCCTGAGCAGGAATGATGTGCTCAGGGAGGTCCATGGAGAACCCTTGGCGGGGCATCTGGGCCGCAATAAAACCATCCGGCGCCTCCAGACAGGTTACTACTGGCCTGACTTCAGGAGGGATGTGACCCTGTGGTGCGCCAGCTGTGAACCCTGTGTCCGGAGGAAGGCGGCTCCACCTCCGCACCGGGCACCAATGGGACATGTGGGTGCTGGACTACCCCTACAGAGGATAGCTCTAGACGTGATGGGTCCATTGCCCTTGTCCTCCGCCGGGAACCAATATATTTTGGTGGCGGCGGACTACTTCACTAAATGGACGGAAGCGTACGCTTTACCCAACCAGGAGGCACCCACGGTGGCCAGGGCTGTGGTGGAGGAGTTCATCTGTAGATTTGGAGCCCCGGCGGAGGTGCACACAGATCAGGGCAAGAACTTCCAGTCGGGACTATTCAGGGAAATGGTGGCCTTACTGGAAGTCAGGCAGACCAGAACCTGTTCCTTTAGGCCCCAAAGCGATGGGGTGGTGGAAATGCTGCTGGCAACTGTGGTGGCGGAGGACCAACGGGACTGGGACCGGCGGCTGCCATTTGTAATGGTGGCGTATCGCTCCTCCGCACACGCCTCCACAGGTTTGTCCCCCAATCTTCTGATGTTGGGGCGGGAAACGGTCATTCCCCTGGATTTGGTTTACCCACTGGAGCCCAATGTAGGGGGAGGAGTCGGTTATGTGGCCGAATTACAAACCACCATGGCAAAAGCATACTCCGTCGCTAGGGAGGCCCTCGGAAGGTCCCTCTGCAGGCAACAGAGGAACTATGATGCAAGAGCCTCGGCAGGCGAATTCCCTGTCGGGGGCAGGGTCTTCTACTACCACCCTCTCCGGAAGAGGGGCCTGACACCTAAACTCCAGAGCTATTGGACAGGCCCATGGGAGATAGTGGGGCGCTTAGGGGAGGCGGTGTATAAAATTAAAAAGGGTAAAACTACCAGGGTAGTCCATTACGACGCCCTAAAACTGGCCCCGGCGTGGGCCACGGCGGAGGATGTTCCCATGGAGGATGAAACAATTCAGACGAGGAGGAAGAAGGATCCGGAGGGGGCACCATCCGGCTGGTTCAGGTGACCCCGGAGACTGGAGCTGACCTGGAGGCGAAACTGCTGACCTGCACAGAGAAAAAGAGACATCAAATAACTGAAACCAGTAAGGGAGGGGCAGCGGATAAAGGAAATCGGAAAGAAGGTCTGCGGAGGAGTGCACCGAAGCCTGCCGGAACCAGCGTAGCCCGGGCCGTCAGACTGGCGCCTCAACTGGATACTTACCTTGGGGCGGAGTGGCGGAGCTGCAAAAGCAAGATGAGTCAAGAAAGCCGCGACTGGTGCGATGTATGGCTGGAAAATGAAAGAAGGTTGAAAAAAGAAGCCAAAATGTCACATTGGAGGGGGGTAGAACCAGAGGAGGACCCTCCCTACGAGGAATGGTCCCTCCCCGAGATGGGCGAGTCGGATGAAGAGGGGGTGAGTGATGAGAGTGAGTTGGCCCGCAGAAGGCGGAACCATGGCCAAAACGAGGAAATCAGGGCAGAAAGATTAAGGAGGGCGGCGGATCCTGGCCGGAGGAGAATCAGGGAGAAGCATAGGGAAAGATGGTTTATTTACGAAATGATCGAGGAAGCCATCTACAACAACCATGAAAACGAAGAGAGGGAAGCCAGGAGGGTTGGACGCTGCAGAACAGCCGTGACGAAGGGGAGGTCGGGAGGCCAGGCTCCAAATTCCTCGACGGCGGGCGGTGAGGCCGGCCGGCCGGCGGCCGGAGCGCCGCCTAGCGGAGTAGGGCCGGACAGGCGGGAGTCGCTAAGCAACCCTCATAACAAGTTCTCCCCAATAAAAGGCGGGGGAAGGGCCGTTAACGGTCAGTCTACAATGCAGGCCGGAGATGACACACGGTTGGTGGTTCTAAGAGGGACAGGGCCCGAGGGTAAATTGAGTCGAGGCAAAGATGCTGGTGGAGGGTCAAAGAAAGTGTCTTCTACAGTGTCCAGCCACTCCCGGGAGGGCTCCACACGCTCAAGACACAGGGAGAGTCGGCGGAGGAGGAGGGAGAGAGAAAGATCCTCCGGCCACTCCTCCTCTAGCCGCTCCACTAGTGGCCACAGAAGGGACGGAGTGTCTGCCTGGACGGAGGCAGCCAGACATGGGAGGAGGGACTCGGAGAGCCGGAGTCGGAGTGGGAGCTATCGTAGGCGGAGGTCCTCGGCTGACCGCGGATCACGTTCCCACGGTTCACAGCAGGCATGGGAGAGCGGAGGCGCCACTGGCGACAACAGTGTGCGGAGTAAGGCTATGATGCAATCGGGGGTTTCCCACGGCGTGGTGACGGAGGGTGGCCTGACCCAGGGGACGGTGATTGGAGGAGTAGGAGAAGGGGGCGTGACCACCGGGGGGAATATAAGGGAGCGCTATCCGCCTCACCCTTCAATTCCTGTTAGCCTATGGACAACGCCACAACTAGTAATGCCTGTCTTCAAAAACAGAGACCAGAAGCCGGTCCCCACGGAGTGGGTGGACGGGGTGGAGCTGCCGAAGTATCGGTGCGAGATCTGCCGGAAAAGGGGGGACTCCAAGCAGTGGTACTTCATGAGATCCGATGGGATGAACTGCCATCTCCGCACTCACGACGAGATGCAAGAGGGCTACCAGTGCCCTAAGTGTGAGTACATGGTAGCCAAGATCCGGGTGGATGATCTCCGGCGACACATCACGCGTATTCACCCCGAGCTGGAGGACTGGCAGCCGCCGGAGGAGTGCAGGATGCTACCGGTGGGCCGGGCAACGGAGGCGGGAGGATCCTCGGCGGACAGTAGCCTCGTGGCCGCCCCAACTAGCCCGGAGGAAGCTGTCAAGTTCACCACCACAAAGAGGAAGAGGGGGAGTGCGGTGGCCAAGAAAAAGAAACCAGTAAAAGCCGCCTCCAAGTCCGTGGTCCCCCCGCCGCAGCAGGGCACCTCGGCGGGTGGAGGGGGTGCGGGGGACAGCCCCAGTGGATCTACCTTCAGCGGCATGGTGTCGCTGGGAATAACGTTGGAGGAGGAGACGGAGGCTGCTGTCGCCTCCAAATACTTGGAGCAATTGCTGGGATTCCGCGTGGAGGGGACCAGCACACCCCAGAGCTGTCTCTCCGTCAGGTCCACCCGGAGTACGTCAGGGAAGGGGGTCAAGAGGGCCTTCGAGCCGGAGGGGGGGAGGAATCGGCGGAAAAGAGGAAGAGACAATCCCCACGGGGTAAGGAGCGGCAGGCGGAGGAGGAAGCGGGACCCTCCACCCCGCCACTGACCACGGGGATACCCGACCTGACACCTCTACTGAGCGGGGGGGAGGTGGAAATAGACGAAGAAATGGCGGGGAAACTGAAGTTCGTCATAGGATTACTGGTAGAGAGATATGGACAGGCGGGGGAGACCCCCACCAAGACTCTGTTACGAATGCAACGGGAGGTGCCTCTAGGGGAGGTCAATGTGAGGGCCCTGGAGGCGGAGTACGAGGAAACCAAGAAGGACACTCCGACCTCCTGAACCTCCATCAAGTCGGCTGCCTATGAGGACATCTCCGCCACGAGTGGGGAGGACGGAGAGAGCTTGGGACTAGGGGGAAATGGGCTGGACTCTAGCCCCGAGAAGCAGCCCCCTTACGAACTAGTCAACAAGCCCAAACCCACCCTCTCCGGTGCCAGTCCCGAGACGTTGCCCTCCTATGAGGATATGAGTAAACCTTCCCCTAGCAAACCGAAACCCATCCTGAAGACAGTTACAATCGTGACGCCTGAGTTGCCGGAGAAGGGTGAGGCGGAGGGGGTGGGGGGGGGTGATGAGGCGGAGGAGGTGGAAGGGGAGGATGAAACCAGCGAGGAGTCAGAGGAGGTGGCCATCCCGGCATACGTACAATCCTGCCCTAAACTGAAAGCCCAGTTCCTGGCCGTACTCAGCGATGCCAAGGAGGAGGAGCGAAAGAAGAAAAGAGAAATTAAACGGAAAGAGAGAGAGGAGGCGGAGAGGAAGGCCAGAGAGGCTGAGGAGCGCCGGAGGGCGGAGGAGGAACAGCGGAGAAAGGAGGAGGAGGAGAGGAAGGCCAAAGAGGCGGAGAAAGAAAGACTGAGGAAAGAGATGGAAACTAAAAGTAAAAGCCCTAAAGGAAAAGGGGCGGGAAAGTCTACGAGGAAGTTGAGCCTGGAGGGAGTGTTAAAAGAGGCGGAGGAAGAGGCCATACAAAACCTATCCATGGATGAGGGTACCGCCCAATTAATGAGCAAATTTCAATCGTGTTCCGTAGGGACACCGGTGAAGGAGAAAGGACAGGCGGAGAAGGTACCGAAGACCCCCCTCGTAAAGCCGGGGACCTTATTTGCTCTACCCAAGTTGGATAAGTACCCCCGAACCGTGACTGTGGGGTTGGACGGGCTAGTCCTTTGCTCGCCCAAGGGGGAATTCTTGCTGCAAGTAGAAGTGGGGGAGGAGAGTGGACGGGCGGAGACCATGGTGATGGTGCCGGAGGGGGTCGAGACGGTGGTCGGAGGGCTTGGGGATCCGGAGCCCCTACCCAACACTGAGACAGACCGAGTGATTGTAGTAACCGGATTACCTATAGGAGATATGGGAGAAGGGGGAATCGCCAGCACTGAGGGGTTGGCGGGTGTAGAGGAGGTGCACCGCCTGCCGCTAGATCAACGAGGAGATAAAGCGGGTGACAATAGGGACGAGGAGGCGGAGGAGGATGGGGCTATGCCATGGCATTCGGATTTTACCGGGCCGGAGGCCCTCAAGGAACACTCTAGACGACTGGGGCAGCCTCGGACCCTAGGACCTGAGATGAGGGTTATACCCGGGGGACTGCAATCTTCCTCCATTCACACTCTCCCCAATGGAGATATTGAACTGGTCCATGTTACCCGGACCCGTTATGGCCGTGATAAGAAGGGATGCTGCAGCCGCTGCGGACAGCGGTGGCCGAAGACGTTGGCGGCGCGGACAACCAAGGCTGGAACCAACGAGGGCGGCGACAAGACATCCTGAGGCGATCCGGAGGGCGGCGGAGAAGGGGGAGGCGGACGGGCGGAGGAGCCGGAGGACCCTGGCTGACGGAGGGGCAGCGGGGAACGCTCCACCGAAGGGAGGCGGAGGATGTCTGCCGGATCCAGACGAAATGACGTCGTATTATTGTATAAAAGTTGTTGTTATGGTTATACTCCGCATAGGGGACGGCGGATTCGGTTTACTTAGTAGTTAATGCCGCCTACAGAGGAGGTTTAAGTAGGATTTACTATGTGTGTGATATGTGTAGCTATTTACTTAAACGCCCAGGGGCCATGGCATGGCAGGATTATTCAAAATTGGAAACCCATCTGCAGGAGGGTAATATCACACTCTTTCTCCCGGTAAGGCTATAGATTAGTTGGGGAGAGTGTGGCGGAGACGGAGGGGCCGTTGGCGGAGCCGAAACCATCCTGGTGTGGGGGCGGCGAGGCCAGCGGTCCTGAAGTAACGCGGTTACGTCGGCAATAGTAGTCGGCGGAGGAGATCCTCCGACGCTGGCCTGCCGTAAAGCAGGCCGGGGTCGGAGTATCTGCCTATGTATAAATAAGGGAGTTGTTACTCCGATCAGTTAGTTCCGAGTTGCAGACAGAGAGGAGCAGAACTCTAAAAGGCTTACCTCCGGATTAATATATACACGATACAAGACTTAGATGGTGTGGCGAGGACTGCCAGGAAATAAAAGACACTGAAGTCAAGCTGTCGGAGTTGTGTAATTCTTTATTAACCATAGAGTCGGAAAACGCTACAATATATATATATATATATATATATATATATATATATATATATATATATATGTAAGAATGCAAAAGGGTATTTAATGTAAAAAAATAAGGGACCACATACAGATGACAAGACATGTATAAAGTATCAAGAAAGGCTTCATAGACTACTGTGACATACATATGTGTCAGTGTTGTAGATATTTGTATGATAATTTATAATGAAAATACCCTCATCTAACCTGCACCCTGACTTAGGGCTTTTCCTGTTAGCCTATGAGCCTATTCCTAAGTGTCAGCCACATGTAAGACAAAACCACATATATTACCAAAGATAAACAAACATGTATGGTAAGAACTTACTCTGAGGCTGTGTGGTATAGCATACTGACCCCGGAAAACCTTCTTCTGCTGGACTGCGACATAGTTCTTAATTAAAATATGTGTCACGGCTTCATCAGTCTGTAGCGCTGCTGAAACTTTCTCTCTGTGAAAAAAGAGAGAGGGTGGATCCTTTTGTAATACTCCCGGTGGAGGTAAAGGGACCCATACACCATTTTGATGTTTGTATGTCAGGCGGCCGGAAGTAGAAAAACAGGGTCAAGAAAGATTATGACCTACATGAAATGACACATACGGACCAAAAAAGAGACATGCGGGGGTACAAAAGGAAACATGCGGAGAAAAAAGGCCCGCGTGTGACATACCACCTCCCCTAGGGCAGGTGGCATTTGAAGCACCGCATGCGGAACCTATGTGGAAAAATATCCTGAGCAAAAACGCCTTTCGGGCCGCATGCACATATGACATCCCATATGTGTGCTTAAAAGATACGGGAAAGCGAACAAAAACGCTTTTGGCACATGCAGGGTCCGCAGGGTCCAGACCATAGGGAAAGGGTCTAGGACCACGGTAAAAGGACCCATGAGCAAGGAGAAAGACTTCTGGAACACAGGGAAAGGGTTCAGGAACACAGGAAAAGGGTTCAGGAACATAGGTAAAGGCTTCGGAAACATAGGGAAACGCTTCAGGAACACAGGGAGAGGATGCAGGGAAAGGGTCTAGGACCATAGGGAAAGGGTCCAGGATGACAGGGAAAGAGTTCAGGACCATAGGGAAAGTGTTCAGGAACATAGGGAAAGGATTCAGGAACATAGGGAAAGGGTTTAGGAACATATATATGTTCCTGAACCCTTTCCTTATAGGCTTCACCAATAAAGTATAGTGTGTCTCGTGAACACTGGGAAAGGGTCCAGGAACACAGGTAAAGGGTCCAGGACCATGGGGAAAGGGTTCAGGAACCCAGGGAAACGGTTCAGGAACATAGGGAAAGGTTTCAGAACACAGGGAGAGGGTCCAGGACCATGGGGAAAGGGTCCAGGACCATAGGGAAAGGGTCTAGGACCATGGGAAAAGGGTTCAGGACCATAGGGAAAGGGTTCAGGAACACAGGGAAAGGATCCAGGAACACAGAGAAAGGGTCCAGGAACAAGGGGAAAGACTTCAGGAACACAGGGTTTCAGAACACAGGGAGAGGGTCCAGGACCATGGGGAAAGGGTCCAGGACCATAGGGAAAGGGTCTAGGACCATGGGAAAAGGGTTCAGGACCATAGGGAAAGGGTTCAGGAACACAGGGAAAGGGTCCAGGAACACAGAGAAAGGGTCCAGGACCATGGGGAAAGGGTTCAGGACCATAGGGAAAGGGTTCAGGAACATATATGTTCCTGAACCATGGCCCTGGAAAGGGTTCAGGAACATATATGTTCCTGAACCCTTTCCTTAAAGGCTTCACCAATAAAGTATAGTGTGTCTCGTGAACCTATAGGGATCCTCCCCTTCCAATATGTGTTCTTGGCCTTGTAGTGATGGGAATAGAAGCAGTAGGGGCTGGGACCTGCTTTCTCCATGTTCCTGGACCATTTCCCTGTGTTCTTGGACCCTTTCCCCATGTTCTTGGACCCTTTCCTCATGTTCCTGGACCCTTTCCCTGTGTTTCTGGGCCCTTTCCCCATGTTCCTGGACCCTCTCCCTGTGTCCCTATGGTCCTGGACCCTTTCCTCATGTGGGGGCTGCCATTAATAGATTGTGGGTCATGTAGAATGCTAGAAA
This sequence comes from Acholoe squamosa, assembly GCA_949317995.1. Taxonomy (NCBI): domain Eukaryota; kingdom Metazoa; phylum Annelida; class Polychaeta; order Phyllodocida; family Polynoidae; genus Acholoe; species Acholoe squamosa. The sequence continues at coordinate 33,570,545 of OX439035.1, read as the reverse complement.
AAAAAAGATGCAACATAGGGAGTAAGGATCAACATAGGGACCCACATAAATTTGCACATAGGTGACTAAGTATAACAAATTTAGATATGAAGATAAGAAGAAAAGATGCTTCAAGGTTTTTTACTTTCATTTTCATTTTAAAGAGAGAGAGAGAGAGAGAGAGAGAGAGAGAGAGAGAGAGAGAGAGAGATGAAAACTGGTTCCAAACGGGAACATTTCTATCTGTGTTGGTCTTATAGAAAAGATAATGAAATTACAGTGTGGAGACTACAGTCCCCCAAAACACACGTGAATTAAAAATGTTATTATGCTTTTGCTATATTCAGTTCCAGGTCATTTTAATGACAATGCTTCTCCACAGGCTCCCCATAGACCTACTTCCCATGTAAATATAGGAGAATTGAGGTTGCATACACAGACGCTGCCATAACTTTGGTGTCCAAGTACATCAGTACTGAACTCCCTATAATATTGTAGGTGCCCTCCTACTTAAAGGCTTCATCAATAAAGTATAGTGTGTCTTGTAAATTGTGGCCATTTCCAGCACCCCTCCCTATCTGGCACGCTTTTCTATTCCTTATAGCCTCGGACATCACATCTATGGGAACATGTATTAGTACTGACAATACAGAGAAGACTGGGCTTTTGGCAGTAGACCGTTACATTTATACCATATTGTAAATACCAAAGGATTTTTGATGTCATAAGATATGGTGATGCACACGGAGTACATGTATATAATGGGCTACCTTTTACTATGGGTGCGGTGAAAGTAGTTCATGAGTGAAACGAAGATTTCTCCCCAGTGAAGCAGTGACCTCATCTGTGGTCAGTACAGGGGCCCTTGCTGGGGGGGGGGGGCATGTAACATGACGATTTTAAGAAATGCCCATATCCCATGTCACTAAGCAAAAAACAATGTCACTAGTGCCATTAACACAGCTTTTCAAATTAGGCCTATATGGGGGTTTATTTGGTATTGGCCACTAGCTGGTCTGGAGCTAGTTCCGGCAACACACACTGATAAAAACTGATAAGATGGACCAGCATGTCCCTGGAAGTGGGTGTTAACCAGGAACAAGGTACCCATCATGGTATATGTTATCAGTGGGTTTTACCTCAACCAGTGAAATTCAAGATGGTGACTGCACTAGGCCTCCATACTGAGTCCTATACAGGGCGATGTACATAACATGTATAATCATTTAGATCATGGACCCACTCGGAGAAACCCTGTTTTCAGGATGACCTTATTTGGTGGTATTCTGTACTTCATTTGTTTCTATAAGGGCAGGCTTTTCCTTAATAAATATACCCACATAAACAGGATTAATCATACCCCTTTTGGTGGCCCCTCTAATAAAAAAGACACCCGTTTGCATCATACCCCTAAACGAATCGAAAGACCGGGTTGGGATTGATTAGCTTTGCAAAAAAAATGCAAAGGCCAGGCATGAAATTGGTGACACATAGAAAGAAACTAAATTGTCATTGGAACAAGGAAAGTGAGGGGTCTGGAGGCATCCCCCAGGAAAACTTTGAAGATTGCTAGGCCAAAATGTGCATTCTGAAGCGTTCTGAGAATAGCTGAGACCTTTTCCTGGCCCCATTGTCCCTAAGCCCCATATCACATTATCGATTTTAGGAAATGGCCCTGTCACATGTCACAAGCATTGCCGTGTCACATGTCAATTTTATGAAAAGGCCATATTTCCATGTCGATTTTAGGGGTCTAGGACCATATTACACATGTACAACGCGCCAATTAATTGCTAATTGAATTACACTTAACTCCAATGATTGTGTGTGTATTCTTATAAATCTGTATACATGTAGTTAAGGTGCCCGACTTAAGGCACCTGCCTAACTCAGTGAGCCTTTGTTCTGTCCCCGAGCTATAACTTAGATAACCAAACGTGTTCATTATGCTTGATTTTAGCTACATGCTGCAAGTAAAAAGGGTACATAATACCAAGTTGCTATATATTGTCTTCACTCTCCCAGCAAGAAGTGTTCAAAGAGCAATGTTTCAACAATTCATGTTATAATATCGACAGTTTATCCAGAAGAAACCATCATTTTGTTTTCAATAAACTAAACTGCCACTGCCTAAGGCCACTTGCACCTTTACAATCCTCATATACAGTGTAGAGGTGGGAGTGTTACTCCCAGAGCGTGAGAGGAGGAGCCACTCAGCTGCTTGGCACCACACAGGTAAGACGTTTCTCTCTCACAGGTATCTTCCCATTCCCTATACTTCGGATGCTGTGGTCACATAACGTTGCATCAATGTTGAAAATTGGTTGATCACCGTTGATCAACCAGCTTCAACATTGATTCAACGTTCTGCCCCCACTGGGTTATTGTTCTTTTCATTCATGCAGAGAGGTGTCGATTTATAGTCTATGTGAATTTTCTCAGTCTAGAATGTTTAAGATATGTGTTTATATACATGGCATATATGTAAGTTGGTTATTGGTGGTCATTATCCATCTTCTTAGAAGAGCTTCGCGTGCCAGTCTGCAGGAGATGGTAATTGTGTGTTGATCCTATATTGGAGTCACACGTACAACTTATTAACCAATAGGGAGGTTAAGATATGAACGTGTACCGCAATTGTACGTGTAACGTCATAGGTCAAGTGGGGGGGGGGTATCCCAAGCCAGCAGTACACTACCTGTAGACTAGCCATTTTGGACGTGTGTAGGGGGTGTTCTACACGTACATGTAGGGAGAATTGATATAGAAAAGAATTAAATGTTTGTGTAATTGTATTAGGTCTGCCAAAGTAACAAACAGATAGATAATGATGGTCACCTGCTGTAGGTGTAAATTGGTCCAATTCTAGTTATATCACAGGGCGATTGGCTTTTGTTTTAACCCCTTTGACCATTCAGGTGGGACCACATACTTCAAGTGTTGACAGACTCATATAGGGTTAGTTCATCTTAACCACTATACTTCTACTTGTACTGGAACCTATACCTGTAGACCTTGCCGTTCGCGCACAGGTAGACGTCCCTGAATCTTAACCTCTCTATTGTTGATCAGTAGGCTATGCTAAATTGCACGCATTATAAGATCGCAAGCAATATGATACATCCCTGTGGGATAGAACTACCACATTTCCGTTGCACATGATTCCTGTCATTTCACACATTGTTCTCACTCAAACTTCACAATACATTTTCTGAAAGATATCGGAATCCTCCTTTCCATCCTATTTGAATAAGCAATTTATTTAGAAACTAACATGACCTTTATTTCATGGTAAATGCGAGAGCCTCATATGGTTAACCAAGGACCTACATATCACAAATGGAATACGACATTCCTGTTTTAGGATTGTAAACCCATAAAATTAATGCTTTTTTATCATATTCCCCTCAGTGGCATCGGTCGCCACTCTGCTTATGATTAAAGATATCGTGGGATACGACCGATGCAACCTAGTGATCCTAATGGCCATGGACATTTGCTTATTTACTACACGTGAACTACTGGCTTCCCAAAGATGGTTCTGGATCTGAGTAGGGAATACATTATTTATCAGTTATAATCACTTGAAAGTCAGGTTCATGATCTAGACTACTTTCCATTTCCACGTGGAGGTGCTGATTACTGTCAGCCTAACTCTAGAATTACATTGTTAAAGGTACACTTACCGTGTCAACTTACCGTGGTTTTTGGCTAGTTGACCAAGGGGTTAGGTATGAGAGTGGGGGTGGGGGAGAAAGAGAAAATTCATTTTAGTTATAGCTGAGAGTTCACAGTAGCTGGGAATTGCTCGTTCATACCAGAGACATGTGGGTTTCGACCCCTTGACCGGGGGTCAGAAATTTTCCAACCCCTCTGATGGAAGGGGGGGGGGGGTCAAAAAAATTTCACCTGTTTTCAGTGGAAAACCCCACGTGTTACTATAGGTCAAAAGGGCATGTTCACACACAATTTTTGTCCCTTGTGGAGGGGGTCAATAAAAATGTTACGCCTCAATAGGGGGGGAGGTAAAAAAAGAAATTTCATGCAAACCCACCACCCCCCTGTTGGTTAAAAAAAATGATCACTCCCTAATTCTGCCTTTGAATTTAGCTTGGTCTTTCAGGTGTTGGGTTTCAGGGTCTAGGTGTTCCAGAGGTTTGTGCCCTAGACTTGCTCAAGTCTGTAGATTTTAATATCAGAGAATTGAAATAAAGTGAGAATAAAGATCAATTTCTAGTGAATCTACAGACTTGTCCCATGGGCACCAAACCCATTGAAGCCCTACTCCACCCACCACTCCCTAGCCCCTTCCCTACCTACACCCTCTTAAATGTCATTGATGCAATCGGAGCAATGTATTTATATCACTAATTGGGATTGGGTGTGGTGACCAAATATGATCCTCTAGTATGTATCCACCATCCTAACCCCACCCACACTGAGCTACTCACTACCCAGCAAATTGTCGTGACTCCTCGTCAACCTGTGTGAAGTGGCTCACACATGTCGCTAGATGGAACACGACATCGCTATAGCACAAGATCACCAGGAATAGCAATGGTGGTGATCACATGGCCTCACCTCAGATGGCGAGGATGGTGATCACTCAGACTCACCAGGGATGACAACATGGGTGATCACTCACCTCGCTAGATGAAACACGCACCTCGTCATAGCACATGTTCACCAGGGATGGCGAGGATTGTGATCACTCATCCTCACCAGGGATGGCGACATGAGTGATCACTCATCCTCACCAGGGATGGCGACATGAGTGATCACTCACTTCGCTAGATGAGACGCACACCACGTCATAAAGCATGTTCACCATAGATGGCAAGGATCATGATCACTCACACTCACGAGGGATGGTCACTCGGGTGATCACTCACCTCGCTAGATGAAACGCGTACCTCATGAAAGCACAGGTTCACCACAGATGGTGAGGATCTTGATCACCCACACTCACCAGGGATGGCGACACGAGTGATCACTCACCTTGCTAGATGAAACGCACACCATGCCATAGAGCATGTTCACCACGATTGGCGAGGATCGTGATGACTCAAACTCACCAGGGATGGCAAGGCGGTTGATCACTCACCTCGCTAGATGAAACGCGCACCACGTCATAGCGCAGGTTTACCATGGATGGCGAGAGGTCACATCTGCCAGATCAAAGTATGTTTTGCCAGAGAAGGTATTGCCATATGTATCTTCCCTCTAACCACAGACAAGGTGTTCATTTAGATATTTCCCTATGTATTTTTACTGTAACCAAAAAAAAGGTGTTTAAGGATAGTTGCTGTCACGTTAAAGATACCTCTATCTAAATTCAATTGATATTTTCTCTATATAATCTTGTTTGATTCAACTCTGAAGTATTCCATGATAATCATCGTGAAACAAAGCACATTTGATATGTATGGGACATATACTTCATGCCCACACTTCCTAGATAGGCTACATGTTGAACAGTGGTGCTGTCTCAACAACTTTGGCAATGGTGGTGATAAGTTGCCATTCTGAGTGAGAGTGAGTGACAGATGATGCAATCATCAAAGAGCATTGACTTGAAGTGACACAAATTCACGCATTGAGTGAGACCAATGTTGGCAATGGTGGTGATAAGTTGCCATTTTGTGTGAGAGTTGATGACAGTGGCACACACTCACACAGCGAGTGACATCCATGTCAGCAATGGTGGTGATAAGTCGCCATTTTGAGAGAAGATTATCTAGGAGTGACACAAACTCACGCAGTGAGTGAGAGCCATGTGGCAATGCAGGTGAAAAGTCGCCATTCTGAGTGAGAGTTGACAGACAGTGGCACATATTGACGGAGTGAGTGAGATCCATGTTGGCGATGGTGGTGATAAGCTACCATTCTGAGTGAGAGTTGACAGGCAGTGGCACATACTCACGTAGTGAGTAAGATCCATGTTGGCGATGGTGGTGATAAGTCACCATGCTTTGTGAAGGATGACAAGGGGTGGCACATACTCACGCAGTGAGTGAGATCATGTTGGCCACTGTTGTGATAAATCGCCATGCCATGTGAGACTGACACACAATGGCAAAACATGACGCATTGAGTTATCACTCAAAAAGGAGTCACCATTGATGACCAATCATGGCGACAGATAACGACAATTTGCTGGGTAAGTTTGGCATTAGTCTGGTGGTCTTTTGGTGTAAGGTGTGTAGGATACTTTCCTTGGTCCCCTATCCATTAGCCCCTGTTGTTAAGAAATTGCTCCAAAACATGATTTTTAACATTTCTTCTACCACATTCTGTATTAATATCAGTCTACCAAGAAAAAAACAAAAACAAATTAGTTTAGACTTTATTTGGTTGGGAATTCTGTGAATAGAATATGATGGGAGCTACCAGAAATTGAAAGATTTTTCTAGATATTTCAACTACCAATACATTTATGACAGACTAAACTGTCCCTAGCAATCAACAAATGAGATCCCATTATTAGTCTATCAGCAGACTATCCAATTTCACCTGGCTACCTTCAAGAGGAAAATTTGATTGGCCTGTCTGTAGAAGAGATGCCGTAGCTAGGCACAGCCCTAAAGAAATTGTGAGGTTTAATTAAATTTTAAGAAAAAAAAAACCGTTATAGCTTCTATCTGGTGTGGCCTGGCTGCTTTATACCCATTCACATGTAATCCATATGTAACAGCACCACCCATGGTGTCTTGTTGTGTAACGTTTTAATAGTTCAATAATTTGTAGTGTATGTAGATCGAGTAAACAGTATCGGTATAAACACACCCAGTTACCAGCTCCCACTCCCTCCTCTCAACCTCCCATTACGGGGTGTACCAGTCCCTGAGTACAGCAGAGAGAGGAGAAGAGGGATGGGGGTAATAACCTGCACCTGACACAAACAATCCTCATTTATTATGACAATAACTTCAACTAAGGTGGGTTGGTTGACTTGAGGTACCAGCATGCCTAGTGTTCGAGTCAGCGGCGACCCTATGCATCTACAGGTAAACTATATGCCTATAGGCTATACAGGGATGTTTTCTATATACAGCATGTTTTTGAGACGAAAATATCGAAAAGAAGAAAATATTGCAATGGGAAGAGTGAGAAGGATACAAGTAGTGTAAGGTGTTGTGAAGTATGCAAGTGCTAATTATGCATGAAATCTAAAACAATCAACAACAAAACATCGACAACAAAAACAAACAAAACATATAGGGAACAGAGCCATTCCTGTATGGGGGTGGCCATCTTGAAATAAGTTATGTAACTGCCCCCCGACAGCCATCTTGGATCTGGCAGAGGATTGTGGGTAATTTCATATCTTTCCCTCCACACACAGAAAACAATATGGATTGATAAGACTGATAAGCTGCCCCTGCCTCTATCTTAATCACCTTAAGTACCTGTACATTGTTTTAGGTGTGAATGGAGGGGATGAGCCTGATAAGGAGACAATGGCTTGGCTTTACTCAGCCTGGATTATATGTGTCCTCTTAGAAAACTTTTAAAGTTTAATTTCTCTTGTATTTGAAGTACTTAGCCTATATAAACCTTCTATTGTTAAGGGTTACAGTATTTGCTATCCAAAGGTACAGATTTTTAGAATATAGCTTCATATAGACTATTAGGAAGGGCCAACCAAAATGTACTGTACAAAGAGGCCAACTGCTGATCCAGCCCCCGACTACATAAGCCAACTAGCTAATTTGTTTGGTACTAGCAATGGCTCTGCTCCCTATACAAATAACACACAATCAAATGCTAGAAATATATGTTGCAGATCAGATAAGCCTAACAAAATCTATTTCAGTCAAAGAGCGGATCGACCATGGGTTTGCTATGGGTCTTCTTATTGGTCAGCTGTTGTGTCGTCGGCAACGTCCACCCGTGGCGGATCAGTGCTATCAGGCGGAAAGCTGGACAGGTAATTGTTCGTACAGAAATGTAATATTTCTTCTTGGGGTTTAGAGAACATGCTGTTTTAATAGAAAAGGATACAATAGGAATCTGCCTATACCTAGGCAGTGAGTGATACCTGTAGTTGTTCTGATAAGGGGAAGGATTTTTTTTTTCGTTTCAATGAAGCCAAGTGGCTTTTTTATTCAATGGAATATCACGCAAAATTGTTGTAAGGTAATTCCTACCATAATAAGAAACCATACTAACCACTAAAATCACAACAAATCAGCCTTTTAAATTTTTCATAAATATACCTAAAAATATAACGATTTTTACCTTAGATTTTGATCTAGGGGCATTTTTTATATCTGATGTCAGTTTTGGGTTCTCGGTGAAAATACACAGAAATTGGCATAAATATATCTAGATTAAGCCTTATGTATTTGTGTCTTGTGGATTGGCAACATTTGCCGTGAACGTTTGCCATACTAATTTTGGGACCTGTCTATATATAGATGAGAAGAGGGCATGTTTGAATTTGCCCCCTTACCAATCTTGTTATTGTTGTCATAAATTAGAATATGAAACTGTAATATTATGGTTATGTTCCATTTTTTCAACCCTACACCATTTCATGTACATGTACTAAACCCACGAAAAATGAGAAATTAGGAAGAGGCAGGCATAGAATAAGTGAGATGCAGTTTTACTCTATAGGTACAGTTCAAATTGGGGTTGGGACTAAGGAGGCTTGATGAGATCTTTCCTGTTTTCCTACATCAAGTAATAGTCAAATACGAGTCGAATCGTCTATTTTTCTAGCAATACTTAGTCAAAATGCCTTGCATAAACATCCCTCTTTTTCTGAGTGAGATATGACTAACCATTAGACAAAGTGGTCAACTCACCTTGGCTTCCCTGATTTTGACTAGGATTCCTTGACTAAGTACACTACCTAACTTTGATTCAAATCAAATGGTGATTGTATTAAGGTCTATGTAGGATTCACACCCCACATATCAGAGTTTCTTCTTTCAGGAAGCACTTGAAATATCTCACATCATATTCATTTAGAACCCTTGAGCCAAGCTACTCTGGGTTTGCCAAAGAAGCAAATTCAAATGTGGATATTATATTTATCTAGATTGCCACAGAATAGGTGTTTCCATCTGACTACCTATTTCATTTGACAAGATGTCAACCTATTTGGTACATTTTGCCAAGTGCAATGTTAGATTGAAATTTGAAAGCCTGAAATAATATCGTTCCTGCAAAATCATCATGATTTTAACATCCATGGAACTATTTATGGTACACACCCACCAGAAAAGTCCTGTTTCAAACCACACTGCCATCAGGTGTGTAAAGGCAACATCATAAAGAACATTGTGTCTAATCCTTAGTCAAATTTACCAATGGATCTTGTTCCAAAAGACTAAGATCGTCAACATGACTAAGATCTCTTAGTGAAAGTGACTAAGATAAGTTAGCTTGCCTGAAACTCCAAGCAGAAACTCTGTTCAAGATTGCACTCAGAGAGATTTGGGTAGTCAATGTGACTAAGAAAACTTAGACCTCCTTGGTCATTTGTTAGTCATACGTATCAACTAAGAATAATAAATCATTTTGACTAAGTGTTTTTTTTTTGTGTGTAATCTCCATATCAATAAGAGTAACCATTTTAAGGCTCAAGCTCGTGACTTTGCAACAAATAAAAGTGAAAAAATCATGTAAAATAAATCTTTCTTTTCTAATAATTTCTAAATTGTAATAGAAAATATAGGTCTTCAGGAACATGCACATAAAGTTTCATGATATTATGGCTTTGATTCTTTCTTGGGAAACCTTGTAAAATCATACATTTACCTCATTGCCCCTTGCATTGGAATATATTCAACTAAAATGGCTCGTTGCTAAGCAACCATTTGGGATAGACCAAAATGAATAGCACCATTGGATTCCCGGGTATAGATTTAGGGAGGGTAGGTAACCTGAGAATTTTTATAGGATGATTATTACAGAAGCTGGGGCCTACCATATTCTACATTCCCCTGTATTTCATATTGCCCCATATGACACCATGTGGTGTAAAGGACGTGTAACGGACACTCCTAACATCAGGGGCGGATCCAGAAGGGGAAGTCTAGGGTGGGCACAGCCAGGAAAATTGGGTCTAGGGGGCAGTGTCCCGGACCCGAGTCATAGCTTGGCCCATTTTCAGGGGGTCTAAGGGGGGCACGTGGATCTAGCCCTGAACACGGTCGTTTGTGACATTGAGATAAAAACATTGTAAATATGCAGAAAATGCACATTTGCAAGTCCTAAAATTGTCTATTTACGTCTGCAGAAAATTCCCAATCGTTTCAAGGACCTCTCTACCTGATTTGTATTTTTAAGTAATTTTCTTAGAAAAAAAAAGTAACCGATGATTATTTAATTTTCTTTTCTAAGGGGTTTTCTTCTAAAAAAAAACACGAAAAAACCCACAGAAAAGCAGAAAAATATCATTAAAAAACTAATAATAATAATAGCAATAATAATAATGATAATAATAATAATAATAATAATAATAATAATAATAATAGTAGTAGTAGTAATAATAATAATAATAATAATAATAATAATAATAATAATAATAATAATAATAGTAGTAGTAGTAGTAGTAGTAGTAGTAGTAGTAGTAGTAGTAGTAGTAGTAGTAGTAGTAGTAGTAGTAGTAGTAGTAGTAATAATAATATCAACCTTGTCTTGGATATGAATATGCTTCGCAACCGCAACAAAATCTTTTTCTCTTCACATTTTCCAAATGAAATCTTAGTAGTTACATTGTGACATTCTCTTGTATGGGGCTGTGGCATCCTCATGAGCTTCACACTCTAAACATGTGTGAGCCAGCAAGCAGAAATGGGGGTTCCTGCAGGATTTAGTACCTGTTCTAGCCACCAGGGGGCACCACTATGGGCTACAATAGGAAAAATATGCCTAAAACTATTTTAGGGTACTTTTTTATGGAGAATTCAATGATTTTAGATAAAATGTTCTATTTTGGGTGGAAAGGTTCCAAATTAGGCATGTAAAAAGAACTTTTTCGGCCTAAATAGGCATTTTTGTTGATGTCTATTGCCATGGAATCATGATTTTCATACTAAATAGGAAAAATAATTATTCCATTTGAAAGAATCTTTCACTAGGTTTACTATGGTGAAAACAGAATGAAAATACCATTTCTAGATCAAAAGTTATAGGCAAAAGAATGAAAAAATATGCAAATTTAGCTAATTAGCATAAATTATGCTAATTATAGATGTATCTCATGATCAATTAGGTATAAAGCTTATTGCCAATCAGGAAATGGTCACGCCTACCTATGTTTAGCAAGCCATTCCTGTAAAACTAACAAGAGTATCTTCTCTTGCAATATATCACTGAAAAGCCAGTGATCTGAATTTTAAAGTTGAACTTAGCACAGAGCCCCCTTTCTGCTTGCCTCTAAACATGTGTCTGTCCCTTTTTAAATGATACAATATACAGGGTAGACATCTTTTTTTTTTATCTTTCTCTTGTACATCCAGGATCTAATAAGGATGGATTCAGTAATCAGTGCTGACACACAGAAAACCTCCGGCAACACAGGAGGCAGTTTTCTCTACAGGCTTCAGCGTCTCCTCCAGCCTCTACACACGGCGGCATCTGAACCAGAAGGAGCAGCTTTCCGTATTGGGGGCATCAAACAAGTGTCTGCCCGAGATCAGGTCTATCAAGCCCTGTTCCATGGTAATCAACACGTGGATATCAGCTCACTAGGTGGTGGTTTTTCAGCTAAGACTAATCCCCGCCTTTGGGGATCCATCCTTCATCAGGCCAGACGTCCAAACTGATTTCAACACTACGACATTACATTACTGAAGCTGCATTTTAAGTTGCATGTTAGATCTTCCTGGATGCATTTATGCATATGACAAAACAATATTCTGTTGTGGCTCTCTATTTAAAGACCTTGTTAATTAACTGATTTACAAGACTGGCATGTAGCTCATTGATCTTATTCTAAGTCGAGTAGGGTGGAACCCGTTTGGCTTATTAGGTCAGGAGGGCATTTCAAAACCATAGCTATAGATATTGTTTTAAAAGGCAGGCAGCCGAGCGTGTCCTCAGCCTTCCCCATACACTGTCTACCATTGACCAAAAAAAATAATAAAAAATGACTATTTTCTACAGACATTTGGGGGAGCCCAATTTCTTTTCTATCATCTCCAGTTATTAATAATGGTTAAAAGTAGGAGTAGACACCCTACTTTAACCCATACAGAATGGAATTATTTTCTAGATATGGGGTGAAGAGATCCAGAGATGAAACTCCTGTGAAATCTAACATAACCAGTAACTTCACCTGGGCCGGAAGCAGTGAACGGGTCAGATTCTAACGATAAATCCATAACATTAGCAGAGCACTAAAAGGGATATCGATAAAAAGGTATTGAACGATATTTTTTACTGGTGAAATAGAACATATGTCTATTGCATACACATAATGGTAAATGGAATCGTTAGTTTTTCCTATTCCCAAGGCCCTAGGCTGCATATAGTAATTACTCATAGTATTTCCTGTGACACTCAGTGCTTATAGGCCTAAAGAGAGATCAACCAGGGTAGAATATCAGTGACTTTTTCAACTTTCAACAACTCCCACACATTTGATAAATATAAAAGATACAAACAATCTCTATTTTGCATTTGATTGAAACATGTCTCTCCTATCAAATAAACCCATTTTAAATTATGCTGAATAAATGATTTAATTTCGATGGGACACCCTATTAGTTGTGTGGTTTGTTTGGAAAGTGAAACTCCCTAGTCACGGCTCAATGTAGGTGTAAGTGTAGGTGCCATCTATTTATTTCCACATCACTGTGAACTAAAATAACTGATTCGAATGATTACTTGTTTTGAATCTATTCAAGTTCCCTATACACTAAGTGTGCCAAGGTGGGGATCATAACATAAAAAATACTAGGGAGTGGGAAATAGCAATTAAATAGGCCTAAGTTATATAAGAAGTTGGTTAATAATTATACACTACAGCTGACTATTCATTTCTATCGGAAACGTTCATATATGTGTGGCCCAGGGTGCAAACCATGTAAAAAGAAAATTGTAATAAAGAAGCCATTAAGCATCCACATGAAGCAGCTTTTGTACTATTTGTAACTAATTTATCTATACCACATACCCAGTGATGCCATCTATCCCCCAATGTACATAAGGACACAAGTTAATGTCAAAATTCTAATACACAACGTCAATGTATTAAGCATGGGGCATACCATATTTCAGCCGTCGCCGCCCCCTTGTGAGTTGGTGGAGAACCACTCTCAGCAGCGTGTGCCCAATAGTGCCACCTTGTGTGAGATTAGTTGACTATTCTGCATGCATCACTATTGAGTCTTGACTTGCGTACACCACCCACTATAATGGGTCTGGACCCAAAAATTAGACATGGTGACACTGCCTTTCCTTAAATACAACATGTGATATATGGGCCTTAGTGACGTCACAGAAAAAAAATGACATGATATAGGCTAATTCGACATGTGACAGCTATAAGAGGCTTATGTCAGCTAAACACCCGATATGAACCCCATCGAGGGTCCATCAATTACTGGATGGTGTTTCAATAGTTTCCACAACAGGTTCAGCCAGCTACGACTGGAGATGGGTCAAATCTTAGCAGGTGATCTTAGGATTTTGGCCTTGGTGACTAAATAGCTGGCTACATTACTGGGTGATCGTACTGCCTGCTGGCTAAATAGCCACTACAGCAGCACTGATAGGGGATCCTGGTATGACAACCCTCCTTGTGAATAATTAGTGGGTAGCCTTAGCTGCTGCCCTCTGCACTCCTTTGCTCAAATGTACCCAATCTGGGCTCTTTACACTACTACCTATAACCCTGTGGCCAGCGCCTTTGGCTCTGGGATGGCAGTTTTTTTTCCTAAAGAATAAAATATCATTTGGAAAAGTGTGGTGTTTCACCTAAGAATTGAGCATTACATCCACACATGGGCTGTCATGCCTGTCATACCCAACCCTCACCCACCATGGCTTTCTAATAAAATTACAAAGGATATCACACCTAGCTGACACCTCAGCCGTACTATTAAGAAAGAATAACACAGCGTTTTCGATACAATTAGGTCATTAGATATAGATCTATCACATGTGATTTGAAAGGGAATTATCTAGAAATATTATACATCATTTGGGCTGGGGGGTCTCGGTTGTCTTCCTAAAACCACCTAAAACTGGCCCCACCAGGCCCCTATTCAAGGCCCGGCCCCTATTGATTTGACAGACCTCCTACCCAGGCCCTTATTCAAGGGAGGCTGCTATTCATGGCCCTGCTCCTATATGAGACATTACGGTAGTTACTGCAGCCCTATGCTCATTTGAACACAGGAGTGCATACTAGACCATGAAGGAGGTATGACTGGTCACTATGTAGCCAATAGTGGCCCCTACGACTGGGTGCTATGACTTCATAGTGGTGTGTATTGAGCTAGTAGTTGAATAAATAGCAGCTGATATTTTGAGACCTCTACTGGAGCTCACTATGTCGTCACTAATATGGAGTCATTTCTTACACCTCCCACTACGATTTGAGGGTGTCCAGTCGTGGAAACTATTGAAACACGATCCAGAGAGGATAGTGTATGTTCTGCAAGTTTATTTTATACTTCATACCTGTATTAAAGGGGGCGACACGCTATGTCAAATGACGGGTGGTTGACCCCTCTCAGTATACCTCATTATCATTAAAGGTGTTTTTACCCTTTCCTCACCTGGATCGTGTTTCAATAGTTTCCACGACAGGATGGCCTCAAATCGTAGTGGGAGGTATAAGAAATGACTCCATACCAGTGACTACAGAGTGAGATACAGTACAGGCCTCAAAATAGCAGCTGCTATTTATTCAACTACTGACTCAATACCCACCACTATGAAGTCATAGCACCCAGTCATAGAAGCCACTATTGGCTACATAGTGACCAGTCATACCTCCTTCATGGTCTAGTATGCACTCCTGTGTTAAAATGAGCATAGGGCTGCAGTAAGGGTCAAGTCATTTATTGCCAAGTGGGGGGGGGGAGGCCTTGTTTATTATAGGGGGTTATTTTGAAAAAGACTTCCTTGGCAGGGGGGAACCCCATTAAAACCTTCACATTGGGGGGGGGGGGTCAAAAGTAAAATATGGGCATTTCAAATACCCATCGCAACGCGTCATTGCACGTGTGTATCTCAATATTTTTTTTTTGTTTTGGGGGGGGGGGCATTTTGCAAAATCAGTTCTTGGGGGGGGGGCATTTTTGTCACAAAAAAATCTGCCCATCTGCCGAAATCCATCAGTCCCCCCCCACCTGACAATAGTTTTCCCTAACTAAAAAGGTGATCCCACCTGGTTACATGGTCACAAACATGGTCAATTCTCATAAAAATGGATCATAGTTTTAAATTTAAGGTCAATGGTCATGATTCTGCATACTGGTTATTTTTTTCTAGGAGCCCATTTATATATATAATGTACAACACAATTGATTGGAATAATCTTGCAAAATCAATAGATAAAAATCCATAGATGTCATCATCCCACAATCTCTCAGAGGATGATTGAGGTCAGGGATCCTATATATAGGAAGGCTCCTCGACCTCTGTGAGTGGCCTGTGGTCAAGACCTTTTGAATCTTTAGTCTATATAGAGAGAATATTTATATGATTACAAAGCAAAGAGCACAGATTGGCTACATTTTAGCAAAGGAGTGCAGAGGGCAGCAGCTGAGGCTACCCACTAATTATTCACACAGAGGGCTATCATACAAGCACCCCTTATTGAGTCACTGCTCTGGTGGCTATCTAGCCAGTAGGCAGTACGATCACCCAGTAATGTAGCCAGCTATTTAGTCACTCTGGCCAAATTCCTAATATCAGCTGGTAAGATTTGGCCCATCTCCAGTCATAGCCGGCTGAACCTGAACATACTAAAATCAGTCATGCATGTGATGTAGGCCATATTGTGCACGGTATGAAGGGTCAGGATCGTGTTTCAATAGTTTCCACGACTGGACACCCTCAAATCGTAGTGGGAGGTGTAAGAAATGACTCCATACTGGAATGTGCCACAGTTGGCTGTACAGCTGTAAAAGTGGATCAGGTAAAAGTGGATCATCTTTATCGATGTATGCAGTATAAAACTGCACTTTTCTAGCCGTGAATAATTAAGACCTGAGCCCCTGCATGATAAGTAAGCAGTTTGATTTCACATAAAGAGTTCTGGAAGTAGTTTGTAAAAGATAATTCATGCCAAAGTATATAATATACCTACATATTCTATCACTTTTTTTTCTTTTCCCTTTGCCAAGGATACATAAACCTGACAATCGGAACCATTGAGTACGGTTCACCTATCGAACTTAATGGTCAATTCATGTTTGTTTTTTGTTTTTTTGTTTTTTTTATAGAATGGACATGCAGAAATATCGGCTGATATTCCTTGGGGTGGTACTATGGATGTTACTAATGGCAATGGTGCATTACAGCACTGTAAAGGTGGCTCAACCACAGGATAATGCCAATGGGGATTTACATCAAGGAATCAAACACGAGGAACCGACCAGAGAAGTGGATGTCACGTCACCAGGAATTATGGAAGATAAAACTTCCATAATGAATAAATCGTGCTACGGGCATTATCACCTCTGCCGTTTCAGAGATATTATACGGGGGTCTAATTTGTATAACAGACAAATATATCTAGGTGACAACATATATGACTTTCCTAGTGTATTGCAATTCAAAACTAGATTTTTTAAGAATAACCCAGATTTAACAGTTCGAGTGGAAGACCGACCAGAAGTCTTAACTCGAATTAGAGAGTTTATGGCAGTAGAATTTCCCCAAAAGTGGTATACACAAAATCTCTTGTTTGGTGAGCCCAATACGACAGAATTAAATCAATTATATTCATTCGATAGTCTGAATCATGTAAAATATGTTACTAATATGGTAGGAAGTGATAACTCGGCCTGGCCAGCGAAACTTCATTTCCGAGTTGATGAAAGCATTTTATCTCCATTACCTTCTACGGTACACTATTCAGATATCTACGCCACTGTGATTTCCTCAGATACAATTGCAGCATGCAAAACTGAATCCTACTCCACATTTGGGGATACCACCCAATACTTGATAACTTGTCCAATACTTGAAAGAGAGTTCAAAGTTGAAATCAAATATACTTTTAACACAGGTTCTGTTTATATCAGAAAGTGTCCCGAGCAGGACAAATACAACCATGTTCTGAAGGTGTATACAGCAGCAAACCTGCAGGGCCTACATTTGTCAACAAAAAAGGTTATTTCTGAATTTCCTGTGTGCCCACCATTTACAATTAAGCATGCACCAGGATTTTGGGTCAGGAGAGGCGATGTTTGGCACTGGTCAAACTATGACTGCTTCTTCCCATTTAACATAAACGCCAAGCTAATGACTTGTCTAAATAAAACAAAAAATCATCATGTTTGGTGATTCACACACTAATTATAGAAATGATGCATTTCTGAAGTACTTTCCATGGTGGAATTCCACATTTGTTGGTGTAACAGTTGCATCGCACTTAATCCACGAGCTTAGAAAACATAAAGCAACAATGATGGCTCAAACAACACAAACAGCAGTGATTATGAACACTGGTCAGTGGTCTTATGTGTATGCCGAGCCACTATCGTATATAGCAGATATGTCAGAAATATATACTCTGGTGCAGGAATTCAAGACCAAGTCCCCATTTTTGAAATTCATCTGGGTAGAAACCACCCCGGTATCATACAACAGGGCATCGCATGGCAGATTTAGGGAAAATAACATTATTGCTGGACTGAATGACTTGGTGAACTGGAACATGAAGAGAATTGGGGTACCAATTGTGAAAGCATATGACATAGCTTTACCTATGGGGTTTACTCCCAAGGACCATGCTCATTATAAGGAATTTCTTGGTGTAGATGCTGTCTCACAAAGCCAGAATATCAGCGTAGGAGGAGCGATTAGTTCTGTCCTTTTTAATATGATTTGCAGCTAATAATTATTAGGATCGTCATAAGCACCTCGCCACGATGGCTATAGTTGAAATCATTTTTTTTTACTGGAAATCTAATCTACGTTTACTTTTGCAATTCAGCTGAAATGAGAAGAGAACAAAACAATGAACATAATAGTGCAGATGATGATAACTTTTTCATTTCTCGAGCATTATAGAACATTCATTTTTTATCTGGTATCGCCTGCTAACAATAACAGTTCCACATGAATTGATCAGAAAGAGGCTGGGCCAGGTACATGTACTTCTTTTTAACCACACAAAGTGGTTTCATTTACTTCAGTTGACCTCCTTGATGAGGTTCATAATTATTTGGGATAACAGATGTCATGAAAAATCATCTATAGTAAAAGATTATGTGATATCTAGATATAAGAAATTGATTATTTTGACAACTTAAGCCCCTATCTTTGCAATTGTTGTAATTGATTTCAACACAATATGGACACAAACTTCGCATACATTATATAGAGAATCTAGACCGAGCTCCTGCTGAGACCTCTAGAGAGATGTAAAGATATGCGTGAGGATTCCATTGCGCTGCCATGCCTGGATGTAGGGTGATGGATGGGGGGGGGGGGGTAACAAACGAAATATTGACTCATCTTAGAAAGGCCAGCATAATACTTCATTGTGTCTGACACCCTGAGTGACAGGGCCAAGATGAAGAGACTACCTACTCCACTCTCATGTCACAGACCTGATATGAGAGTTAATCTACATGGTGAAAAGCAGGGGGTGACCGTGAGTATCTCATTCATATGTATAGCTCACATAGCCATTATCAGCTGGGGGCCGCCATTAGACCCCGACTCCACTATGACTAACACCTTCAGCCCCTGACTCCGCAGTTTATGCCAGGGATGCCTCCCATTGGTCAATAATACAATAGCCATGTGCCGTATAGTCCTGGGGAAGTGGTCCCAATTATTAAGAAGCATGGCTCACAGAGTACGGTACACGCAAACTATTAATAATCCACGGCTTTAACATTGTAATCACAGACTGTACAGCAAATGGAAGTGGGTATACGAAGAGTATAAATGCAGATACACTGATAATAAAACCTATAGTCAGTAGTGACTATACCCATGTATTCTGAGCCCCATAGCCAGATGACTATATACCTTAGTCACATATTAGTCAGAAAGATAGTCATTCTGACTAGATGTAGAGCTCACAGATTGATGATGTCACAGGTTTCTGTGCACAAAAAATGTCATCCAGAAAAAGCACATATACAACTGGTTGCCTGACCTAAGAGGAGACAATTATAATCAGGCCAAATCATCATCTTAACATGTCCATCCATGGAAACTCAATATGTCCAGCCATTAATGGATAGGTAAGTCATCTATTTGTTGTGAAATTTGTGGCCATTGCATTATAACAATAGTTATTTTGAGTTCAAACTGTTCATCAATAGGAAGGCATATGGCAGCCATCTTTGATTGGGTGAATGTTTGCTTGCAGGTATAGTCAGTACTGACTGTACATATTAGTCATATTTACTAACTAAATGTTGCTTAGCAACAAAATGATAGTCATCTGACTAAGGACTATTTCAATAGATTTAAGGCATGACTATGTTTTGACTATATGACTAACTTAAGTTAGTCACAGGTTACTATAGAGGGATAGCCAAAAATCGCACTATCATTTGACTACCTTAAGTTAGTCACTACTGACTAAGATATTAGGCTCTATTTTTATCAGTGTAGTAAGGCATTTATAACAGAACAGAGACCAGGAGGGCATTTTAAAATGATAGCTATAGATATCATTTTGAGATTCCCTGCTGTGCATGTCTGCTCTGAGTTGAATCACTTTGGGCGATCAATAATGGGCCAAATCCACCAAGACGCGTGAGTGTGTGTGCGTCGAAAAATGCCATAGACCCCAATGTATTTTTTTCTGATGCACGCAGGCTCATGTGTCTCAGTGGATTTGGCACTTAGGGAGTGGTCATTATTTATCAACAGGGGGCGGGTGGTGGGTTTCTGTGCGGACGCGCAAATTTTTTTTATGCCCCCCCCCTCGACCACAGTCAAAATTTTTTGCGCCCCCCAAACCGAAGGCATGGAGAATTTTCGTGCCCCTCTTTGAGCTATAGTAGCACGCGGGCTTTTTTTTTGCTCAAAAGAGGGTAAATTTTTTTAGCCCCCCCTCAAGAGGGGTCAAAATTTTGTTAGCCCCCCCTCGGGAGGGGTCTGAAATTTTTACGCCCCCCCTCAAACCCACCACCCCCCCTGTTGATAAATAATGACCACTCCCTTAAGAGAATTAGAGAATGTCTGTCATACGACACTTCATAACCAAGGTTAGTTTTGGTTGAATGAGTTGGATGACGTTTTTGGTGGATATATATGGATATATATATATATATATATATATATATATATATATATATGGATATATATATATATATATATATATATATATATATATATATATATATATATATATATATATATATATACACACAGAGTAATTAGGGTTATATAAAGATACCCATAGAGTTCGTGCATACCAGTTAGTGAGATACAACTCTAAATTGGATATGATGATGATGGTGAAAAAGAACAACTGTCATTGTTTTATGACGGTAGAAGGGAGTAGATGGCATTGTGAAGGGGTGGATCCGCTGATCGCCGCTAGGTGACAGCAGGGACACCAGGCGCGTGCATACCGGCCAGGAGAGACCGTCAATTTCCGGTCAGCATCTTGTGTTGTCCTGAAGTGCCCCCTCGGCGTCACCACCACCCGTATGCCGCGTGCGTAGCGCCCTCTTGTCCCACTTCCGGTCCCTCGCGCGCCTGCGTGATGGAACTGGGCGTCTTCGTTAAGCAGAGCTTCTCAGAGCAACTGTATCCACTATTTGAAGGAGGAAGGATGGAGGTCAGGATGAGTGATGGATAGGAGGGGGCGGTATCTAATGCATGTACTTGTTCACATTTCTCCAGCTAGTTGCAGGTGTAAGGGTTGGGAACAGTGACTGAGAGTGAGCCCCTAGACGACACAGGTTCGAGGATAATAGATAGTCATTTCCATGGACCAGAGCAGCTCGCCTGCTAATCGGCTCAACTCTCTACACTTCTGAACTGACAGCGGCAGGTGCATGTGTGAGCTGGACTGAACATTTTATGGCAAATAGGTTGCTGTGTACATAGGCATAATTAGTATGTGTGAAGGTAAAGTGGCCTTGCACAGAGCAGGGTTCAAAGGTACATTTGGAAACGATAGTACATTGTAGCCGGTTGAGGTCGTTAACTGTATGGAATATAACACAATTGTTCTGTGGTGTTAAATATCTTTAGACATTTTCCCATTTGCCTCAGGTTTAGAGCCCATCCCACTGAGGAGGATCCAGAAATTCCTAACCACTGACTGTATCCACGGGGATTAATAATTCTTTATCTGATATTGGTGAAGATACATTCTGTGTTTAGACTTAGGGAAATCCCATGTACCTCTTAGGTGAGTTAATGCATTTTCTGTTCAAATAGAAATCGTCGTCGTGGTCTCGTGGTGCACCCTAACGTTACCAACTGCCATGTCATCTAAAATTCCATGGGAGTACTATACTGTTATGCTGTTCATCAACAATCTGAACTTAATCAACTCATCTCCATTACTTCTCGCCATCTCTGGTAACTGTTCTATCCCACACCCACCCAACTTCTTCATACTACATGTAGTAACCAGACCTTCTCGCCCTTCTTCCATATGAATAGCTCTCGTCCATCCTCAAGTTCCTACACACATCCCTCCAGCACAACTCCCCTAGAGACCAGAAATCAATCACTGTGTCAGACGTAGTGGTTTTGATCTTGAGATGTCACGCCTCCCCTCCCCAGCCAAGGCTATCGGCAATGTGGCCACTCCTAACTGAACGCGTGTCTGTATAGTACTGGCATTATTCATAAATAAAGAAGCCATGGGGAAGTAATAGCCAAATAAACAGTGTCCCATGGGTTCGATTTAGTTTCAAAACATATTGTGTTAGGGAGTGGTCCTTTTTTTAACAACGGGGAGGGGGGGGTCTGAAAATTTTCTGTCCCCCCCCTTTTATTCTATAGTCGCGCGGGCTTTTTTGCTCAAAGGGGTGACTTTTTTTTGTCCCCCCAAACCCACCAACCCCCTGTTGTTAAAAAATGACCACTCCCTTATCTTGAACAGTAATAGGAGGATCACTCCAAAGCGAGATGCACTGGGATAACCGGCTTATTATTTGAAAATCCATGGCAGTTATACGTGGCTGGCTTGAGATGGCCAGGAAGGACTTTGTCATGCAGTCTATAAGAATAATAACCTCTAAATACATTCACCCATCCATATAATTGTCTGATGGCAAACTGAGTGACTGTATCTTTAGATAAGTGATACCAGAAAGGGATCGAGAGTTGGCACGGGTTAAGATACAGTTCTAATTTGGGTTTATGTCAACTCGACCCTTTGCCGAGTCAACCCTAACCGACTTACCCCAAAAACCACCATCTCTGTTCCCTGGACCCCATGCATGTTCAACCCTGACAAAGTCGACCCTAACCCAACTCAACCCATATACCACCTCTGTCAAACTCAACCCCTACACAACTCAACCCCTTTCAAAATCAACCTCCCATCAACTCAACCCTGACCAACTTGACCCTTGATCACCAGAACTTAATCCAAGTGACCAATAAATGTTCAGTGAACTTTCATGAACGCCACTTTAAGGCTAAAATGTGAATGTTGGCTATTAACATTTTCTAACATAAAAGGAATATTCAGAAACCATTTGTGAATGTCCCTAAAAGCTCTAAATCAAACATTTATTCATAATGTTTTGTAACATCAAAAAAATATTCGTGAAATCGGTATGGCCTCTTTGCTAGCCTATTAGTGAAACGTTGTGTCAGCTCACTGCTCTAAGCTCCGCTCCACACCAGGCCGACCCAGGTCATTGGCACTGAAGCACACCAAATGCTGATCCTGTTCCTGGTATTCCATGGTTTATCTAAATTCTCACGCTGACTACCCCTGGTTTAAAAAGGAACAAAGCAAAAAAGACCAAATGCACTCGAGACCTGCTAAAAGCAGTCCTTACAAATATGCATTAAACTAAATGAAGTTAGTGGCCGTCCAGGCCTAGCCGATCGATGATTTCCCTAGTGCCTCGGTGACGCCCCTTCTCGCCGCATTTCACCCATTTGCTTAGACCTCCCCCCCCCTCCCGCCCCACACACACATACCAAAACCCTGTACCGGTACATAGACAGTGACCAGACAGCACCTAAGCCCAGACCTCTCCTGTGAGTTGATAAGATTTCACCCTACTTTAATAGTACTATGGATACATCTATACACATCTAGATGCTGATACAAGATGCCTCGTACAACTCTGTCTTCTCGATGGTGATACATGTTGTGAACAAAGGTTGTTCAAATGTGCATTAAAGTATGATGGAAACTATGGACCTGAGGTATTTTCAGGACGTGTAGAGGATTATTTCCAGGCTTCCGTCGTATGCATATTGTATTTAGGATATAAATACCCGTGCCTTTGTGCATGCATACCTTTACTATTCGCCTGATTAAATGCACAGACGACATTCAGGTAGACCAATTTCAACACAATTTCGAAAAATTCATTGCTTAGAACAGCCTCCTTCTGATATAACAAAAGAGATATTATCTTAACTCAGAATTGTGTCTCTGAGATTGCCTCCCTCTATTCATGTTCACACTCTTATATAATTGTCGTCTGCTGAGTAGACGCCGCACAGACGACTTTCAGACAAACAACACAAACAGCGGGCACTTTAAGTGTGGGAACCTGGACCAGCAGTAGAGAGCTAATCAAATCCCATCCTGCAGTAGGCTCACATCCTTCACCTTTTATCGTGAACCTTTTGTCACAGGACCTGCTAATTGACGCTACTTCCTCTTAAAACGACGAATCCCACTGGAGGGCGTCTTTGTTAACTAATAGGTGGCACCTCCATCGCAAGCTCTGAGAGCCGCCTGGTGAGAAAAAGTGGTGTAACAGGAGTCACTCAATTTGACCCGAGGTACCTTGAAGCCTGGTTGCAAATGGATTGAATGCACATCTGATTATACTTTGATCCTCAAGGTGATCATGTGATCAAGGCTAGAGTTAAATGAATGATGATCTGTCAATATAAACAATGAGGGTGAGCGTGTGATCAAGGCTAGAAGTAAATGACTGATAATTTATTAAATTAATGTAAACAACGAGGCTATTATTTCAAGAGGATAACCTACACCTTTACACATGTGAAAATCCTTATAAAAGCACCGAGAATCAACCGCTCGATATACCGATGACTGTATCCACTTGGTTGGCTGATATTGTTCGGGAAAATCAGCACCATATTTAGGGGCATATTTTGGGACACCACATGTCAGGTTGTCTTGTCAAGCAATGAACTTTCTTAACTTTCATGAAGTATGATACCTTCCCTTTTGACATTTGCAAAACAGAGATGTTAATACATAATATAGTAATTCGTTATCAGCCCCGGACGCCCAATATAGGAGTCCCGGATAGGAGTATTTAACTTAACGCTCACTTTCTTCTCTGCAATACGATGGAAACATTCCTGAGTCTCTGCTTCACTGTTGCCCAGACAGCACACCAGGATGATGCTAGGCCTCAGCCTATGTGCCGGTCTGTAGTTAGAGACGGGTCTCTTGTCTAGGACAAGATAGCATGGATGGGACTGAAAACATACCGGGTGCTCAGTCACTAGGGCGTGCCCCTGGTCCGTGTCCTTCTTCATTAGACCATCCCTCCTGGAGGGCCGATAATAACGCCACTAGCACATTGCTAGTACTGAGGAAAATCAGCTAGGTGGCTCATGTAGTCGGGGACTAGATCAACATTTGGCCTCTTTGTACAGTCTACTTTGATGGCCTCTTCCTCATTTACTATCTGTAGGTATTCTCTAAAATTCATATCTTTGTATAGCAAACACCTTCAACTTTAACTAGACAATCTTAGTATAAATCTAATACTTTAAATACAAGAGATATTAAACTTTGATATTTCAATAAGACATCACATGTCACCCACATTGAGTACACCTATGCCTAGGCCATTGTCTCCCTGCCAAGCTAATCCACTCCCTTCACACCTGAAACAATGGACAGGTACCTAGGGTGATTAAGATAAGGGTAGATGCAGCTTATCAGTCTTATCAGTGACCATTGTTCTGGAGTGAATGAGGGTGGAGATAAGAGAGTACCCAGAATTCTGTGATAAAATCCAAGATGGCGTCGGGGGGCTAAGAACAAAAATGGCGACCCCCATACAGGAATATAGCTATCTGCCCTATACTTTGACGCGGCTGCTAGTGTTTGTCACGGTCGCCGCTGGAAATATAGGATGCGGAGGGCTGGAGGGAACCTCCAGGGATGGAGGCGCACTGCCACGTACTTGGCGGGGTGGAGAACAGAGTGATATCAGGAGAGAGGCGTTGGGAGCAGGGACTCGGTTGGTGAGAGTAGGTTTAATAATTGCCTAACTATTTGAAGTAGAAGATCTAAGCCAGAGTGTAATGTTTAGTCTTCAGGAAGTCGTACTTTTATCCGTCTAACATAATTTAAAGTATCCCTCACTGGCAAACAGAGCAGACTTAAACCAATAATATAATGCATCTCTGTGGCCCCAGGGGGGCGACTCCACAACATCATACCGGGATGTGTGGTCATAATTTGGCGTGTTATGTGTGATTTTTCAGCTCTAATGGGGTGACATTGCGTGTGCCTATATGGGCATGTTTTGACAGTGGTCAATGCCATTATGGGTGTGATATTTTGGGATTGATTGGGGGTTCCTAGGATATAATACTGAGCAAACAGGAAGATACAGGCCTATTGTTTATTGCTTTTAACTATGATTGAAGTGTTTCTGTCATTCTGTAATAATCACTCATGCTGTGGGGTTTGCACCATAAAAACAAAGGAGGATGCTAAGGGTGTAGATGTGGGTGGAGGGGGAGGGGGATAGCTTCAAAGCAGAGACTATTGAGTATGAAAGTGTGGGGGGGGGGGTACATGTATTCCCAGCAATATATGTGTCATATGTTTGCCTTATAATGTACATTGCTCCTACCAGGAATAATGTAAAGAGGTACTATTGTGAATAAGCACGGGAGGGGGTAATTAGAGAAATGATGTCCATTGGTTATAAGACACAACAGAGGCCAAGCTCTCTATATCAGTGTGTTGATATGAAAACAGTAACATTATACAGGTGAGTGCTAGCTACCTATTGGGGGTATCCTTGTGGGTACACAGAGAAAATCTTGATACTCACAGTGAGCCTGATGTTAGCCTCAGGCAAATGTCGCCAAAATGAGTATATTTTGATACTCAGGGTGAGCCTAAGATGTAGGCATACTCTAGCAATACCTGACACTCTACTCTAGATTGTTTATGGCCTAGCTGTACCCTCTCTACTGCCATACTCTCCCAGTGCAGGAGTCTCTTTAGAGACAGGCTCAGGGTAAACTGGAGTAACATAATAGAAGAGAACAGGACATTGCCTGAGTATCTCTATGAAGAGGGTCAGGCAATGCTGGATCGTACCTGAACAGGCTCCAACACTGCAGGAGTCTTTCTTATCAATGGTGTCATGCACTGCCAAAGTATCCCAATATATAGGATCACACTTTGCTGGATTCTACTTTCAGAGTGAGTCCAGCAACACCACCCAATGTGCACAACCCCACTTAATGAGTTACTAATCAGCACCGTATTGTAGGGCTTACATAGGGCTTACAGACAGTCTAAATTGTAATGGTTATGTAGCCCTGCATTTGTAGCCCTTATTAAACTACTAAGCTGTACGGTGTATTAAGCCCAACACATAAGTGGTTTGTTAAACGCTATAAAGAAATATAGAAATTAAGGTCACCGTATGACAAAAGCCCATTACTTCATACACACAAGGATTTCAGATGGTCGAACATTCAACTTCCTAAGGCAGTCTAATTAATCAATGAATAGTTTGTGCATTCCTGGTTTCAGTGTCCTTATTGCTCTAAATGTTTTAGTGACTAATTCCTATTATATTCCTATATAGATAAGATTATATTCTTAGATATCATGGTTACAAGGACTAGAGGATAATAGAAAGGATATTGAGTATGTGCAAGAATGGGTGAGGGGGGGGGGCTTAATAGGGAACAATTTTCTCACAAACCCATTATGAATGCATATTCATGCTCACATTGTAGCAATAAGATTGACTTACCGAAATAAGTAATCTTTACAAAAATTCTCAATGTGGCTTGAACTTGCCACCTTCAGATGCAAAGTTCAGTGCCATATCAACTGAGCTAATGAGGCACATGGTGTGGTTGGTGCTAGGATATGATATAATATCAGACATCAGTGTAGGGGCTAGACCCCTGCTTTGCTGGAGTATTCAGTCAGATTCAGACTGAGTATGGCACCATGTCTGAGCCTTGTGCCATACTCATGCTGATCCTTCTTCCCAATGTGTGGCATTGAAGCAAGCTCAGCATGAGTATGGCATGTCAGGGGAGAACCTCTAGCAGTATCTCATGATACTCAGGCAGCACCAGAGACTAGGTGAAACTCAGGCCGATGCTCTCTTTTCTGTCAGTGTATATCAGAAGAAGTGGGCAGGGGATGAACTAGAGTATTGATAGACAGTACAGAATATATGGGTATATTGGGCCGGGTATATTGCCACAGTGTGGACTGCGCCAACATGCATGGGTGCACTTTTGTAAGAGCTTATGCCATTATGGGTCATATTTTTAACAATGAGCATGCACCATTATGGGTGTTATCTACAGGTCCATGACCACACATCCGGGTAAGAAAAATTCAGGTCGCCCCCAGGGTCTGTGGTCTACACTCTTTCTTTCTAAGGGTCGGTATGATGAACCGCCAGTGCAGCACCAGTGAATAAGAATGTGGGGAGAGGAAAGTATAAAGACATGAGACACCATTTCGATCATAATGGATAAAAAGGTATATGGAGAAACCGTAATTAGATGCACCGAGACTTTGTGGATATAATTATGGTAGAAAAATTAAAGATGACATAACTCCCTTTCTAGTCAATGGAGTTTCCAAAAAAAAAAGAC
Organism: Acholoe squamosa; assembly: GCA_949317995.1. NCBI lineage: Eukaryota > Metazoa > Annelida > Polychaeta > Phyllodocida > Polynoidae > Acholoe > Acholoe squamosa. The sequence continues at coordinate 33,542,384 of OX439035.1, read as the reverse complement.
CTACAGGGATTCTCAGAACTCTCCCCGCCCAATTAGCAAAACAGATTGACAGAGCTATGGGTATTATTATTTCCCCATAATTATATCGGAATGATATTATTCTTCTACACAGAGAAAAGAAAACTGATCGCTTTGACGCATACTGCACAGGTCACAATTTGTCTCCCACATGACATGCATGAAGGCATGTCGAATGATGTTGACCCTCTCATATTTGGTTCGTCAACTCCACTTGACATGCGTAATGAAGACACGTCACATATTTCTGATCCATTCACCTGAGTGCTAGGTAATACTGTGAGACAATTATGTAAGGGTCAAGAGCAGTCAATAACTATGTACCAATGGTTCAATCAAGGCAGGCCTATAATAGAAGGCAGGGGATACCATAGTCCCACAGGCCTGCAACACTAAGGCACTTTTTCCTATCTACAGAACTTCTACTTGACTGAGGCCCTCTATGCACTCCATAAGACAAGGCATGGAGGTGCATGGCAATGCCATATGTCTCCCTGTACTGTAGATACTGAGATTATAGATTGTGGGTGAGAATACAGTCCTTTGGTATTTTCACTGACCCACACATATGGTGTCTAACCTCTCCAGTTGAAGTATTTAGGATGGTGGGTGCCTATTTTGATATTTAATAACAAATGCAAATTTAACAATGACAAAGAATTCACTACCATTCATTGATAGTATTTACAGACCTTAGTGATCTATTTTTCATGAAAACAAAATGACACATATACATCAAATGTCTCAAGTGTTGGTAGTACTTCTTGGTACTGATTAATCCTGGTACCAAAATGGTTGTTTGCCCCATCTAGTGGAATATCCTAGAACAATTATGTATGTCAAACCATCACATGTCAAGTGCCTTTGACATGGCCGTGACCCTAGTCAACTCACAGATGACATGGCATTTTAAGGCATGTCAAATCATATGAGGATTACTGTGTGCTACAGTTGTCATGGTGACATATGTGCACATGTCCCAATGACGTGTGCTATCTGTGTCAAATCAAGTTGACATGGGTATACATGTCACTTTGTCAGGAAGACTTTTTTCAGTGTACCACACCAGTAAAGTACCACACTGCTATACTCCTATAGTGATGTACAAATATGACCTGCAGACTGACTTCATTCTTTTCTGGGAGGGCCCAACTAAACGTTGCCGCACTTTACTATATCCAGTTGTTTGAAGTCAAGAGGCCAAAGGGGAGGGAGCATGTTTTGTAGGAGTAGGAGAGGGGGTGTACATGGGTCCTGGTCTTCAGGGGTCTGGCTCCATCATCCGGTAGCAGTGCAGGATTCTCTGATTGAATCAGTCCTGGACAGCATCAAAAAGGACGTCCGGCTTCCAAATGAATGATGCCACGATGGCAATCTGGACCAGGGAGTCTGTACATTACCTAGGTATACGTGTGTCTGTTGGTGTGTCAGCCCGGTCTAGAAACTGTACCAGCCGCCAGAGACACGGCGCTGGTATTGCTGCCGAATGAATCTTATTAGAAATGATGAAAGAGGGAGAGGACGGTCCCTCCTGGTCCCACAACCACCGCCTGTCGCCAACCTTGATTTCATTTACTGTTCGAGACCACTACACTACCTTACACCATCATACTCTCTCATATCGAAAGCTTTTTATTTTTTTTTGCCTGAGCAGGGTGAAGAGAGGATCTTCTGTTCTTTGTATAGGCAACTAATCACCGGCCTTTATATACATGCAGTGAGATAGATATTCTCTATTAGTAGACATACATAATGCTGTACTTCCTGTAACCTTTTATCAAGATGAGGATATTCACTACTCCACTTGTTTCTGATTTTATTCATTTCCCACCGCAAGATTTCAAAATGATGTGATGTATGTTATAATGTAAAATATAGTGGGTGATACACATGCATTGAATTTCGAAATCTGGAGAATGATTTTATGGGTTAATGCATCAGTTTTCCAGTGGCATGCACGAAATCTGATTCACCGCCTGTCTACATGCTTGTTAGTTTTGGTAGGGATGCATAACCTCTCCATTTTATCAGTCATATCAGGGGCGTAGGAAAGGGGAGGGCAGGGGAACCCGCCCCCCCCCATCACAGAGGAGGTGGAGCCTGAATATGTCTGGGCCCCAAAAAACCTTTCAAGCCTCAACATAAATGTACAAGATTCTCCCAGATCACCACTCATATTGGCCAAATATATCATTAAGATAGGAAAAATGGCAGCATTGGATAAAGATAAGCCATCAAGGAATACACTTTTATATAAATCCCATACAACCATGCAGCAGCACCAGCTCATTGAAGCCGTTAATTCACGGTGACTGGGGTGGAGGCCCCCTGCCCCCCCCCAATGAAGATTTGCTTCCTACACCTCTGCATATTGTAAGAGGTATATGAGATATATAGAGGAGATTATGCATTATGATAGTTTTGCATCTGTTCAAATGGACAGATTGGCAATCATTAACTATTCAAGTCAAGTCATTACCCATTCTACCAATCAAGTATTGCATAATGTTTGAGCTCTCGAAACAGCTTCTGTGATTAGATGAAATAACTGTTCATTGTAACATCAGCTGCCTGTATCTGCTCATACCATAAGGACGTAACTCTCATGTCGATCCCTCCTCTAGAGGCATCGTCACGGAGCACTGTGGGAAAATTGATTTTATAAAGTGTTCTCATCATGAGCGAGTGTTCTTCTTCCGGTTACATTAGTGAGGGGAAAAAGGAAGAAAATCTGCTGTGCACAGCAAAGAATAAAGTCGATCACTTGTTTCGGGTTACTCAACAAGGCTGTTCTCATGACATGGATTCCGTGGGGATCAGTCAATAAAATGAGCAGCTCAATAAAAGAAGAGAAACTCATTGAGCAGTTCTTGCACACCGCACGTGTTTTTAGAATCTGCTTTTCCATTAGAGATCTGCGTCACATTTAACATTTTCAGAACTGCGAAGACAGTGTAGAGTTGTTGTTGTTGGAAAGAATTTTATTGACCAAATAGTACACACATGCTAGTGTTATTTTCATGAGGGTCAATATACAATAAGCAAGACTACAATATGCATATACCAATGTAGATACAAAAGTGAAATTCAAATGTTTTTACGTTTAAGTTACAAAATACATATGCATATAATATCATTAGCAGATGCTTCATATCACAGCTTTGGTCAGTCCTGAGGTCATAGGGTCATGCTATATGTAAATTTCGAGAATAACATAATTTAAGGAACAAAGGTGGATGCAATCACCACACCTTAGTCCTCAGGTTGACAGATGAATCACCTGTCACCATATTCAACATGGCATAATATAAATTGCATACACATTGATTGTATTATAAATTACGTTCATTAACATACCATCTGATATACATCTATAAGACAGATTAGCTTTATTACTAACCATCTAACCAGTAATACCCTCTTTAAATTTCTTTATATCATGGGCTCTTTGCTGAGCTGCTGTCAGGTTCATCCAAAGTTGGTTCCCCCTATACAGTGGACTATTTAGTTCGGGAGCCAGATCATCAAGGTGGATAAGTGCTGGTGTTGAGAGCAGCATAAGATACCAGCACAAGATGGATCTAGGTTTTTGATAGTGCTGATAATGAATCTGGGGTGTGTATCTTCACATCTAGGTCGGAACAAGGTTAAATTAAAGGCCAAAGGTCAAAATCTGGAATTTACTATAGAAGAGTGAGAGAACTTGGTTCATTAACCTCAGTGCACAGTGGATTCCCCATTCATATGCATTTTGAGTTGCTTAGGATGCATTGCAATTGCATTGTGACCTTTCACCTATATATTTGACCTTGTTCTGACTAGATAGGAAGATACGCACCCCACATTTGTTATCAGTACTATCAAATTACCCAGATCCACCTCTGATATCTTTTGCCACTCTCAACACCAGGATATTTTTAAATATTGATATTTGAGCCGGCTGGCTCCCCAGCTAATTTCTGAACAGTGCACTATGTGGGCTATCCACCTTCAGACGAACTTGGGGTCTGAAATCACAGAAGGTGTGCAAATGGGAATTTTGGTGAAAGTCAGCCCCCTACACTTAGGATTTTGATTTTTCCCCAATTTTTTTTGGGTCATATTTTTGGGCTCAATGAGTTCTTGATGTTATATATGGGTTTTAGTGGTCCATTATCAATATTCTGACCTCCAGGGGGTTGAACATACCTAAAATTGACCCCTTTCAGCTTGGAAAATCAATAAAATCAACATATTTCATCATTTTTTGTAGAATGAGGACTAGGTATGTGTCTGTCCACTTTTATTATGTAAATTATAGAGTCTTGTGGTGAAACAGGAGCAAAAATTATGTTCCTGGTCGGATTTTTTCTATTCTTCTGGAGCATTTTACTTTTTGTAAAGTGGTCTGTCCGGGCGATAATTTGGTCATTTGGCATCCCCCCATTAAATACCTAAAGGTGAAATTGGTTCAATTATGCCTTAAAAGATTTGCTACATGTTGGGGGTAAAGTATGTTGAAAACAAAATTTGATTTCCTCCACAAACTTCACTGTGAGGGGGCAATAAGTGATTTTCCTTGAAAATCCCCCTATTTCCTTGTCCGGGCGAAAAATCATGTTCCTTCCCCTCCTGTGTAGGATTAACACATTTAACTATCCTAACTAAGTCAGTTATTTACCCCCTACATATACCTAAGTGCCCAATGTATAGGACAATGGATTACTCTCCATCCTTTGTAGTAGCAGAGATGGGAAGTGCTATTTTGTCCGGGCGAAATCGTGTCCGGGCGAGTGACCATTAAATAACATGCCATGTTGAGGGGTTGATTTCCTACAGAAATTAAAATTTTATCTTAATGAAAATAACAGCTCTAGACCATTTAGACCTGTAGATTACAGAAATCACATTGTTATGTATGTCAGATGTGTCCTTTATATCATAAAATGAGTGTACTTATAATAAATGTTTGTGATTTTTGGCATATGTCCGGGCGAATGACATTTGAATAATATGCCATGTTGAGGGCTTGATTTTCTACAGAAACAATTGTCATAATACCATGACAATATCAGATCTAGACCATTTCGACCTGCACATCATGAAAATAACATGTTTCTTTATGTCAGATGTGACCTTATTATCTTAAAATGAGAATGCTTTTAACGGTTTTTACCATGATTCTGCCTACATTTCTTGTCCTCACACAAAATTCAATATTCCTGCCCCTCCTCTGCACAATAGGGATATTCAAATATCCTAACTATGCCAGTTATTTACCCCCTACATATACCTTAGTACTCAATGTATGGGATAATTGATTGCTGCTAAACCTTTGCAGTATCAGGGATGGGAAGTGTTTTTTTGTCCAGGTGAAATTGTGTCCGGGCGAGTGACCATTGAGTAACATGCCATGTTGAGGGTTTGGTTTCCTACAGAAATAATCATTTTACCTCATTGAAAATCACAGATCTGGACCATCTTGAGCAGTAGATGATGGAATTCACATTGTTATCTATGTCAGCTGATTCCTTGCTATCATAAAATGAGCCTACTTTTAATCGATTTTGATCACAATTCTGAACATAATGTCCAGGAAAATGATGAACTACAAGGTATTTTGAACAGAAATTACAGATTTTTTCCCCATTAAAACTATATACCACCTGAAAGTACATGCCGTGGGCATTGTATTCCATATAATCAATAGTTCCTACCATAGTCTGTTCAGCTTTTATATAGAACAGAAAGAAATAATTATCTTAGAATCTGAGCTTTACTTGAATTCCAGGCTAGGCCCTATAGGAAAATGACCAGAGGGCAACGCAAAAAGCCCATTACGTCTGACTACAATACTCCAAACCCAACCATTAGACCCAGTACTACAAGCAAAAACATAACAACAGTGGACCAGAAGCATATCATAAGTCATTTTGAATCAATAAAGGGAGAATACCCCAAATGGTCATTCGGGAGGACACCATTTCCAGGTAGATAGGTTCTGGGCATTGCCATAGCAACAGTTTTCATATTTAACTCATAATATTTCATGTGCAGTTACCCCAAGACCTATACACTATCCACAAAAAATATTTTTGAGATACTACATAATTTTTTCTCAGACCTCTCAAAACTCCACCAAGGCCTATTTGCACACTTTCTATGATTTTTGACCTTTGTTGTTCCCTCTCAGTAGCCTAGGGGGCTCTGTTACATTCTATATGACAGGTGGTACATAATACAAAGCAAATGCTCATTACGTCTGTTAAGCAATTTCTGACACTCACACACTTCATGTAGCCTAGCTCTACTGATGTCTCTTGGATCATAGACTTTCAAGCACGTTCTGAGGCAATAATTTTGCAGAGTTTGAAGGCTAGCTATGCTATCAACCAGAGAACCATCCACCACCAAGTCCCCATGATTATTATAGGGATTATCATCTGCTTGTAAAGCCTAAGGGACATATTTTTATCCATTAACTTACGCAGATTCCTCAGGTGTTTGAGTCTGCCTCGCACACTTGTGGACACCTTCTCGCAGTGGTCTATAAAGTGAAGATATCTATCTACCATTACCCCCAAATAGTTAAATACATTAACAACCCCAAGCACATTATTACCTAGAGCATCTTCACAACCATTCAGAACTGGGATATCTCTTTTTGAGTATACCCATAATACCTTTGTTTTCTCGGCATTAACAGTAAGCATAAATGTATTACACCACTGGCTGGTTCTATCTAGGTCTTCCTGTTGTTTATTGCATATTACTTTGGGATCTGAACCATGAGTGACAATGGCCAAGAGGGTTAACTGGGTTTAATATCTAAGCCATTAAATAATGAATCTGGCTTCGGGGGATATCCAAAGAAGCACTTGCACTCGTTCCTGCAATGGGTCGAGATAACATGAATTATGGTTTATTGTGATTTTCTTGGTCAAATCTTATCCAAAGTATTTTCTTGGTCAAATCTTATCCAGAAACTACGATGATTTACCATCGGAATGTTCCTTAAGCTTTAAATAGTCTAGATTTATTGGAATTGTCTTTTGCAGGAACGACTTAAATCATTTATTTCATTTCGCCCAAACAGATGGAAGCTAGTCTCAACATCACATCCCTACACAAGGCCAACGACACCATTGAACACCGTGGTGTTTCTCAAGGTGGTACGACTAGACCCCTTCAAATCGTAGTGGGATCATTCACTCTAATGCCATTTCAGCCCTGCATCTAGTGATCACTAATGATTGATCTGGTATTATTCCCCTACCAAGCCCTGCAATTATAGTATTTAGTGCTGCGTGTACAGAGCAGGTCTACAATCACCAAATCTATTTTTAAGGTTTTCAAATCGTAGTGGCAATCGTACCATATTGAGAAAATGCCTTCTTGATATGCCCAAAAATGTTTAAACACAACATGTAAAGAAATATGAATATACATAAAGGGTAAACTGATTAGCGATCCATTTGGCAAAAAGAGAAGTATATGATTGATCGTCTACTTCAGAAGCACATTACAGTGCTAGCGGTATTAAACGCTTGAATGATACATTGTAATTTAGTTGTCAATATAGGTTCATATCCCGTATTAAAAAGATATGCCTTAGTATGAACGCCCAGTGGGTTCTCCATTGCTTGATCTGGTACCTGGAGAGAAGCACTGGTAACAGCCAGCATGTTGGAGATTAGTTGATCATAATAGAAAGATTTATCTGATTGATTGATAATACATCCTGCTTTTGCCCTATATATACATCACTGGTACACCATAGAATACCTCCTCTTTTAGGACGATACTCTATCACTCATTTAAAATGCTTTGACCTCACAGCACCTACACTACTTTATCAAAGACCACTGATGCCAATGTGTGTCAGTTCTCTTGTTAAAAAAATAAAAACGCATAAAAAGGATTATGAAGAAGTTGATTTACTCGTCCTTTTTACTTGGCTGGCGTCAGACTTTGGGCAGGGGGTATAGAAGCAGGGCCGATATTTATGTATCATATAATGAAATTTACCACAGTTGAATGGCATGGACCACCAGCTGCATCGCTGAATCTGGGAACCTGGGTGTTCGGGCGCCCGTGTAACAACAAATTGACGGGGGTAGTTTGGCACAACTCTGGCGAGGCGCCCGGTTAGACTCCAGTCCCTGGAAGGTCTTGGTCAGATGGGAAAAGGTAGTTTCTTTGAAGCAGAAACCCATCATCCGGTTGTTATTCTTACCCTGACCTTTCTCTGCCCCCCTAAAGTTAATAGCGAAGAATAACCCGAGTAACTTTTTTTCAAGAAGCAGTCAGTTAAAGCAGTACTATAAGGAGTAAGTTACGAAAGAGCTCTTTCCACTCTCACAGGGTGAATGGAGCTTGAAGGATGAAATAGAGCACGACTGTTTGAGCAACATGAACTTGACAGATTTGGATTTTGATACACTATTTAGCGTTTTATCAAGACCCTCCTGGTGGAATCTGAAGGTCTGCAGGCGCCCAGGCATCTCACAATATTACTTTTTGTAAGGGGAGTGGGTGGGTGCTAGAGGAGGCACTGTGTTAGGTGTAAGGTTCAAGGATAGGGGCATTTTGACATATAATGCTTATGTCCCTGTGGCTTATTTGTCTATCTATCAAAAGCATATATAGCAAACTATACCTATCTTTGAAATCACATTAACACTCGAAGGTCAAACGCAGAACCATCCACTGCAATGAATACATAATTAAATTGTTCTATGGGGGACTTTCATGAATTATTTTGTGACTTGGGAACTTACATTGGCCTAAGTCCCAGATGATTTTGAGAGAAAAGAACCTTTTACACATAGATTTACTGGCCTGTTCCCTAAATCACATGATTTAAGTAAAATTCCCTTATTACGAAGTGCTCGTGGCAAGAGAAGAAACAAGTTGTAAACAATTTCATTTTAGGCTGTGAAGCAGTGAGGAAAATGCCAGGAAAGTCTGAGTTAATCGATTTTTTAATCTAATCTTTCTGAAATAACATTTTCCTATCTTTTTGATCGATTACCAGCTAAACTATGAATGTATAGTACTGTAGGGGAACATGATTTCCCGTGCCCGGTTGGCCGACCCGCAGGGGCGGGTCACCAGATAGTCACATGTTCCCTATCGGTATCACACCGATCCAGGCGTAGGTGGAAGGTAGAGAACGTCAGGTCAGGGGAAGTAGCTCAGAGGAAGAGCTTCTGCTTCGAAGTTGGAGGGTCCTTGGTTCGAGTCCCGGTTTCTCCAAAGACGTTTTCCGCCGACCTCTACACTACCATTAAAATGTTTATGACACAGGAATGATAAAAGTAATACAGTTATTCTCACAGAGTGCATGACAACAGCATCCCGTAAAACGTGACAATACGGTATTCGCCATGTTTTTCTAGTGCAATGCATGGCTAAAGTACAGAACGTTTTTTTTTCAAAAGTAAGGGAAACGTAAATCTCATACTCAAATATAACCTTTAGGATGTTACACACAAAAGAGATATCTCAATTGAAACTTTCCTATCGGTGGATCCATGTTGCTACGGTGCCTCTCCCCATCAATATTGCGTGTGACCCAAACTAGTTCAAGGGTCAAAGGTCATGGCCAGATTACGTCACAGATACGGCCACACATCGACAGATGGCACCACAGGCCTAGCCAGAGCTTGCCATGCATCTAATAGGGCCTACACAGAGGTGTGAGCCCCCCCCCCCTGCTGCCTCCCGTACTGCATGTAGGCAATGAGCTACAATTTGCTGTGAAAATCAACCACAGGTTGACGTGATCATCATGTCACAATGCTCCCAGTAACTAGTGGCGAAGCTACATGAGCTACAATTCGCCGTGAAAATCAACCACAGGCTGACATGATCATCATGTCATAATGCCCCCACTAACTAGTGGCGAAGCCACTAGTAGTATTTAAACAAAGCAACATAGAGGTTTCTACCAGCTTTATAGTTAACGATTCACCAGGGAGAGGGGAAGAAACACAGACACAGGCCCTGTTTCCCAAGTGACCAGGCAGGTGGGGCCAAAGCCGCATTATAAAGGGGTTGTTTAAAATTACCATAGAAATGTATTGTGATGGCTTGATGCCAAGCCCCCGCCAAGCCCTTTGTGTTAGTTATAAGACATTTGAGTATTTAAGGACCTTTTGTGGGATAGAGGTCTTACAGAGCGGGAGGGTAGGCCGTCACTGCCAGGCAGCACAAGCGACATTCTACCGTCCCAGAGGAGGTGACTACAGGGGCGTAGGAAAGGGGGGGGGCAGATGGGCCTGCCCCCCCCCCCCCAATAATGAGGAGGTTCCCTATATAAGCCTATATAAAAATAGCAGGCCCCCCAACCGAGACCCCTGGGCCCCCCAATAAAAATCTGTTTCCTACTCCCCTGGACTAAGGATGCCAGAGCGCCCACAGGTCTCTACGACACACTATTTCCGGTGTGTGCAAGGTGTGTCGTGGGTTTGCGATATGAATGTTAGAGCCAGTGAGGGCTGAAATATCTCTGAATGGTTATGATAACCCTGGTGGCTGTAGTGAAAAGATTGGAATGTAGCTAACCCACCTTCCGGCCTCCCCCAGGGAATTGGAGGAAGCCACTACCCACCTTATACTGTAACTTATTTGACTTCCTCTGAATCAGACTGTGTTGCAAAAGGTTGGGGTAATTGGGTCCATTATTGGTTCCACTTGAAAGCTTCCTATAGTAGGTAGCCCAGGGAATTGGAGGAAGAAACAGAACTAACAATTCCTATCCTTTCGGAACACCCTTTGACCACCACTATACCAATCAACATAAATGTATATAATAGCCGCTTATGAGCGCCAACAAATGATGCAATACGGTAGGTGAGGGAGTCTAGGCTTCCTATACTTTAATTTTCTATATACTAAAGGCATGGAAAGGTGTTAGAAATATATAGTGCTCACATGGTGGTGTGGTGGTCACGAGCCGCCTCCGGGGAACTTCGATATATGTCGGGGCTCCCCATTGGTGATGTTGAGAACACCTCTCTTACCCGACGCCTGGGGGCGCTGGAGTCCTCTGACACGTCACCTTAGGGTCACGTGGACCTCGACTGTAAGGGTATATAAGGCCATTGTACTGCCTTCCTCAAAGTCAGTCCAGTCGTTGCGGACCATCTTACAAGATGGTGATTGGCTGCCCAACTACCAAGTGTTAGATACTCTTCTGTGTTTCTGCACAGGGGAGGTATATGTTGATTCCTTTTACCAAGCACTAGTCGACTGAGCTAGTCGACTAGTGTCGGATTGTTAGTGGTTGAACACACCACTGCCTGTAACTGTCATTGAGAATGGCTGGTGCCTAGTGCGTTGTTGACAATAAAGTTTTAACTGGAACCTGATTAGTTGTTCTTCGTTCTCTATCGAAGGATTCGATTAGAATCGAAGGGGTAGAGTGAGTGAGTAATAGATGTTTAACGCCATTTCGACAGCTAAGGTCATATTCATGGCGAGAACTACTTACACAATTTCACAGGGGAATGTGTTGGTGCCCGTGCATATGTGCACCACACACATCCTGAGGGGATAGAAAAGAGGAGAAATAGACCCTTTTAAGTGGGCTAGGGAAGCCCTCGAAGGGGTAGAACACTACAGTGGTAAATGTAAATGTAATGTAATGTCCCTGCACTTGTTTCCAATGCCTCTCTTGACATTGACAGTCACACTACGGCATTGAGTGATCTTCCAACAAGCTGACTCTGCCAACAGGTGTAAATCACGCAAATCACCGGACTTGAACGTCGCGCATGCGTGTTGTGGCCTCATCTATCAACCCACGTGACCGCTGGGCTGCCACCTCGCGGCTGCCCTATCACCTTTCCCACCATTGGATGGAACAGGATGTGAATACATGGCGTACTACAAATGACCCGCCCTGTCAGGGAGTGCCCCCCCCCCCCCGGAAGTACCGGGTACCCCAAATCAAACAGACCCACAGCACAAGAGGAAAGGTAGATAGCCAACTCGTAACGCTCTGGTATGTGTATAGATTTGGTGGCGTTAAAAGTCACAAACCTCACCCTTTACAGTCTACCTATGCTGTCATCGATCTATAACTAACTCTCCTTCCACCCACGTCCTCCTGAGCAGATAACTAACCCCAGCCCATAATGTCCCCTGTTACCATTTCTCAGTGACGGATCGACCAAGTCAATCAAAAAGAAATGACCCGCATCAATGGAGCCGTGGGAGCTACCCCCCATTCGATACGTTCCCATCTTCGACAATGTCAAGGAGCTACTTCTTATTCAACGCCGCCCCGCACAGAGCGACTGGAGGCTATTGCGAAAAGAATCGAAACTGATTCTCACTGACGTAACTCACCTTCCATTTCCTGGCTGTTCTGCTGCTCAGCAGGCTGTTGCAAAAAGATTTGGAAACGATTTTGTCGGAGGTGGTGTTCCCAAAATGGAACTGACTGACCTCAGGGAATCAATTCCCTGTTGGGTTGCCAAAAGATAATTGGTCATAGAAGTAGTTTAGGAGTGGTCAGGAACTGGTGAATGCTTCCTAATCGAGAACCAATTCCCAGACAGTTCCTTTCTCCAATTCCCTGGCCTTTCGACTATGGGAAGCATTCAGGTGGAATTAATCATGGAACCAGTTCCTCAACTTTTTGCAATGCAGTCTAATTCAGAGTAAGTCAATTCCATTACAGTATAATGTGGGAATTGGTGTCCCTGGGTGGAGAATCGGGAGGAACTGGAAGATGCATTAGTTACAGTGAGAATTGAATTCCAAATCTTTTCGCAACAGCCTCCAGAGCAAACTTTTTACCTTACACTCAGAATCAATCCTCTTAATGTGAGTCATACTGGAAAGCATTCCCCAATTCATGAAAACTTAAGAATCAATTCTATAACCCATTACCTTGCTGCAAAACAGGGGAGAAGTCATTGCTTGGGGGTAGTCAGTTCCCATTTGGGAATAGCACCTCCGACAGAATTGAATTCCTGTCCTTTCGCAACACCCTCCAGAAAAGGAGCTCAATCGAAAATGTCCCCATGTCGGAGTGGAAACGTCACATTTGTTAACCTACAGTAATGTGGCTACAGGCGCTGGAGGGGTATCGATTCACTCAACAATGTGCCCTTTAATAGCAGCCACGTGCCCTAGCTGTCAGCTTCTCACTCTCTGTACAGAAACTCATTGACTTCAGATTTCAGGTTGCATGTATAGGAGGGGGCGGTAGCAGCGCAGGAGGTCACTTCACTGTAAAAAAGGAGCTTAGGTTTTAAATATGTTGAGGTCTAAACATGTTTAAAGTCCAAACATATTGAATATGTAGGTGTACTCTTATCAATATGTTTAGGTTTTAAACACATTTATCCTAAATGCCTAAACACCTATGCTAAACATGTTTAGATGTTTAGCATTGAAACAGTCTGAAGTTTAGGTGGTTAGGATTTTAACATGTATATGTTTAGGTGTTTAGGTATGAAAGACACACTAGATGGCAGCTCTGTGCTTAAACAAACTTTCTAAAAGAAGTCATACTCTCTTCTCATCTAAAATATGCTAAAGGTCCTTTGTAAATCATTATTGAGGAATTTCACATAAAAGAACACCAGTACAACAATGATGGATTGGTCATTTAGATCCTGTGACATTTGGATCAATGAGGATTGTTATCCCTAGACACCTTTACTCTGCAGTCCAAAAATAGATAAGGCTATATCCATTCAGTCATGCTGTTGTACTATACATGGGGTTACTCTCTATCATGGATAATGGATGTGATGATATTCCTTGAGAGTACCTATGATGAACTCTTTACCTACTATAAATAAAGTAGGATAATTGAGATGACCTATCAAAGTTCAACATTTATGTATATCATAACTAAACACAATAGCATAATGCTAAACACCTTGACCTTGAAACATCTAAGCATGTCATACCTAAACACATGGGCAAAGCTAAGCATAAACATAGTAAACACTTTACAAACCTAAAATCAGATCTAAACACATGGAAATCTAAGCACAAAGGCTAATCACATTATGAGGCTAAACATGTTTAGGTTCACAAAGTGTGTTCAAAAACGGGACAAGAAAATGTTTAGCAAAGTGCTTAGAATCTAAACACCTCTTTTACAGTGTTCCTAACACACTATAGTGATTAATATATTGTTGTGACTTGGACGCCAACTCAGAAGATTTTCGCATACGCCTACTGCTATTTTACTATTCCGATAGGAAAGCAAAAGGGAAAAATGAAAATGAAAAAATGACCATGGATATTGTTCACGAGACACTCAATGGGTAATAACTGAGGCACAGCATTTGTGATTATAATGTGCTATGTAAAATGACGCCTCATTTTTGCCCTCTCCCTTGGCATGTAAAATAGATATTACTCCAAATCACACATTCAATAACTCTTTTTTTTTAATATAAAGACAATCCAAAATTGGATTAACATGATTAAATCTGGTGTCTTGGTGGATGGACGAACGATCGTCAGAGAACCTTTGCCTCCCATAGAGTGACATCTTGCTGGTAGATTTATAAGTTGTTGATACGCACTCATTCTCTCTCACCCCCAACACTCACCATTTCCTTGGACGTTATTCACACAGTCGGCAGCCACAAGAAAGAAGAGGGACTACCTTGAGAACCCTGTTAAATTCATCTCAGCATGCACCTCTGGAGACCGACGAGCGGTCAAGTGTCATTTCAGGTGAGAGATTTTTCTAAATCGATGTCTCAGCTAATAATGCAGGCGAGTCTGGCCAATGTGAAATACACAGGACCAGGGAAGTCATTTGGCCGCCTCCAGTGCCGTCAGGCTTTCTCATGAGACAAAGCATTTGATGGCCTCATTTGCAGGCCAGCATGCTTAAGAAGTCTGTGCCGTTAAAGTTCTCACGGGATGCTGCTCCTGAATGCATCTATGTCCATCTCAATCGAGGGTTTAAGTTATTGCAGGGCTCTGCAGACTTTATTTACGCATTTCATCAATTTCAGGTTTTGCCCTGCTCCGCATTACATTTCCTTTCGCCAGGAGACCTTGCTGCGAGATTATTCGCTCTGGACTTCTTCCAAAGTCAATGTCAACTTTAATGAATGGGAAATAGATTAGACTTGACGATATGCACTTGGCAGTATGAAACTTCAGCCACAAAACTTTCCCCAAGGAACATCCGATCCTCCTGGTTTAATTGAATACACATGACCCTAATATTCACAGCTGCTAGGCTGCATTATGCGCCATGGAAATCAAACTGTATGTCGCACGAGTCTGCCATTTGAATGGGGAAATGTTTTATAGGAGAATCCACTGATCTTTGCTCTACAGATTTATCTATATTCTCAGTTACCAAGGCATTAAAGAGCAGTTTGTCAGTGGTTTTGATGGCTTGAGAGTGACTTTACTATTCTCCTAGTTTCGCAGCGGATACCATGAAACAATAATATATGGAAGAATGAAAAGAGATTTCGACACATTGGGCTTTTAGTGACATAATCCGTAACACAGTAGGTACGTGCTACATCATGACAGTGCTTCCCACGTAACGTGCATTTTATATCTTGTTCGCATGAAAACAACGAATACTGGTAATTAATGTCGATAGCAATTGCTGTTATGCCTTATGATAGCGCCCAAGGGAATGATACCAAATGACGCCCCCGACTAAAGGATAGAAATAGCTTCTATTCATGACGGGGATTTTCAAACATTCGTATGTGAAAATTTAAACATTTAGATGAAGAAAAATAAAGAAACAGAAGAAAATGCGGCAAGGTGTTTACAGGGTGGTGGAAAATGTGTTATAGTTGGATGCGGCATTTCCTTAAGTTAATGCATTTAGATATCATGATATTATGTATGGACATATATGCTAACAATATGAGTTTTTCTCTCGAAATGCATTACCATTGACAATGGGCGCCATTGTTTCACGGGACGATAGCAGTCTGCTAGCAGCATTTTCCTTCTTACAGTTAACAGAGGAAAGGTATGCAGTGCACTGCTTAAGGTACATTTCACAGAGGTGCCTGTTGTTGTATGCTCAGGGCGGGGTAGCTCTTTAGGGAGCAGCTCATGAAGCCACTGGGAGCTTCTCAGGGGGCAGGTTACTGCCTGGAGGCTAGCCAGCCACAGCCACTCGGCCTGTGTATGCAGAGAGTGGAACACATGTAGAGTAACTCATCTGGCGCCAACAAGAAGCACGTTAGTAGAGCAGCTCCTTGGCGGCATACTAAAGACCCCATCCTGGGGCCGGGAAAGGCTGATTATGTTTGAGCGTTAAACACTCGGAGGGCAGGGTAAACAGAGTGCTACGTTAAAGCAGGGGGTAATGATAGGGGGTGCTTGATGAGAGAATGTTGGCACGGTACTGACCAGGGCTGTGCTGCGAGAGAGATAACCATGTTGTTATTATCTCTTAGCTACTAATGTGTAACACTAACATCCATGTTAGTAGTATAAGGAATTGAACGTGTTCCCCGGGCGATCTGCCCATCAGTGCCTTCTTATAAATACATTATTAGATGTACTAGGTGATCATCAAACCGAAAGAAGGTAAACTCTACTTTATCGTGATCATCGGTGAGAAGGACAACCTTTGCGTGTTCAAGAAATTAACCTTCTCCCCCTACAGTGAGCGACTGTTTTTACTTAGATGTACCTTGTGGAGCTTGAATAGATAAAACCCCAAACCTCCTCGGTCTATTCCCACATATCTACTTTGCACCCACGCTGAGTCGAAAGGCCAAACAGAAACAGTCTAAACTATACGGCCTTAGCTGGTTTAATTATCAGCCAATGAAATGACACCAACTATTTACTGCGGTCCTCTCGGGGGCCAACTGGTACCCATCTGATAGGTGTTATCAGTAGAACTCGCTGATAACAAGCTTCAGTAATGGCGGCGCCCATGGGACAACCTGCTAACTCGGAATTGTCCATACTTTTTTTCACAACCCTCTAACCTCCTATAGGCTACCCTTTCTTTTTCACATAGCTCTACGTCCTTCAGAATCCTCACCTCTGAGTCTCTCCTCCTATCCCCATGCCACCACTTCCCTTTCCTCCGGCATGGGGGATCGCTCTTTTCAATCTCACACCATGTGGGCTGTTAGTCTGCCCCTAGCTGCGTGGGGGAGCTGCTCGCGAGAAGCTCCTATGGGCGTTGAGCAGCTCGGCGCAGGCCGCCTACGGATTAGCACCCCAACGGGGTGGGGTAGGGGGGCGGATTAATGACCGGGCTAATCCCAGCCTCCGTGAATGGCTCAATGACGTGTTAAGCCGGAGGGATGCGCTGATTAGATAAACGTCCCCCGAGCTGCTCGCGATTTATTTAGGGCGAGCGGAAGCATATCATGAAGCGTCCTTCCAAGTAGCGTAGTCACAAAGGGCTAATTCTACCAACAGTTTGCCTCTTATCTGTCCAGCAGAATTACTCAATCTCCCAGAAGTATGGCGTCCTATTTTCATTTCAGTCTTAAGCAAAGGCAGAACCCCAGCGACTCAGCATTAAATAGCTCGGACGGCGTATAATAGGGACTTGCTGGAATTATACATTGTAAGTCACAAAAGTACTGGGGGTTTGTAAGCTATCAAGCTGCTGCAGAATTGTACTGTTGAAAAGAAAGGCACTCTTCAAGCAGATATATAAATAGAACTAAACGACCATGGTGTACAAGGTGGCCGATCCACCACGAGGGGAGACTCCCCCCGAGGGGTGGATCGGCCACCGAGGACACCAGGGGAGTTTAGTTCTATATTTATTTTATGTTTTTAGAGTCTTTAATTAACTGAAAATTAACAAAATTTGTTACCGTAGTGCCCCGTACGAGTGGCAGTCCGCCATTTTGAATGTTTACATGCACCCAGAACGAGGCTGCAGTGGTGGATCGGCCGCTGTGGTGGATCGGCACACGTTACGCCACTGGGGGTGTGCGGATCGGCCCTGCAATGCTATCTCTATGGGAAGAAGTTATTCACATAAAATAAAACCCATTTCGATACACACCTGCCCCGTGCTGTATAAAATTAATAATGTTTTGGGGAGTTCTGTATACATACATGTATAGTGAATTGCTTGAGCTAAGGGGTAGCACTTATATTTGTGAACAACAATGCAGCTAGTCAGAACCCCCCTCTCACGTACATGATCCCTAGTACTTTGGGGGAGCACTTGAGATTTACGTGACCGGTCTATTTTGGGAGTGTAATGGTCATTTCCGCATTCCGTTACAGCATTCATTATAGACAACATAAATTCAGGTTAAACTGACAGAAAGAAAGGGGGGGGGGCACACATACACTTTCTTTTTCTGAGGAAACACCAGTGGCCCTCGGCCAATTTGGATGCACTCATCAGAACTTTTGGTCATATATGACCAAACTGGATTTATAAAGTTTTGGTCGATACAATCATGGTACACGGTATACGGTTTATTCCGTTCCTGGCCGGGGAATACATTCAAATAATCGAAACTGCCCTAGAATATGGAATAAACTGTAAAATTAAGGAGGAAATTCGATTTTACCCGATCTCACTCGCAATAGGTAAGGGAAATGGTCATATACTGACAAATCGGCTCCCTTTTGCCTGCAAAGACACCTGATATTTATAAATTGGCAGCAACTAGACAGGACATTTGTCTTTGAATGGTATCAGCTAATGGTTTCAAGCCCTCAAGGAAATAAGCCTACCCGTATATAGGCCTAGATTGAGCATATATATGTTTGTGAATCCACAAAACCAATGCTGCCTGACCCTTTGCATATAAACTACACAATAACCCACTGCATCTTGTAGTCAGCAGCAAAACCACATAGTCATGTCACATGCCTGCACCAGTGGTTCGTATGAGTCACTGTGTAAAGGAAGCCCAGCCTCCCACCGTCCTGGAGGCAAGCCGGGTGTTGGGAATGAAGGCAGCGGTTGGCCTGTGTTTTCTATCAGAGCCACAAACTCGATCATACAGATAATATCTCTGTCTCAGTATATGACAAATGGCGCGGAATATATCTAGGCTAGCGCTTTGAGAGGTGGATATTGACGCCGGGGGACCCAAAGGAAAGTCTATTTCATCGAGTATTGAACAGTGGGTCGTGCAGTGAATAGGCCTTTGGCAAAGGCATGTGAATAGAGTGAGTGTGTGTGCAGATGGGTTAGGGCCATTTTCCACCACCCGATATGCCCCCTCTATCGGCCGCTAGACCCATAGTAGATAGTATTTTGGGCCAACAGAGACCATGCCCCACCATTGAACCCTATGGCAGCCCCGTCGCCGAGGTGGTTGAGTGGGGCAGCTGTCGGCCGAAAGAGGTACCCTGTCAGATGGTGGAAAACGGCCCTTAGGCTGCGAGGCCCAGGGCATGGTTAAGCTGAGACGTAGGGTTGTTTTAATTAATGATATGGAGCGGAGAGTGCACTGGTTGGGATGTGCGGGTATATATGTGTGAAGGGGGTGTGAGACACTGAAGCACAGGGGTGTTATCGGGTGTTGACAGATGGAGCCAGAGATGTGTGTGAAAAGGGTTCTGATTAGGCTCAATCAGATATAATGTATGTCAGCTGAAGTTCATTTCTAAACTATTAACGTCGGAATTGTGTACGAGCTATACAATGCACCCAGTGGATTACAGCTTTTGGGATAAATGTGGAGTGATATATTGATTATATTCAGTATTGCCTTATGTAGCACTCCAATTTTGATCGATGTTTGTAAGTAGGAGTAGTATACTGATATGTAGGTGAGGAGCTGTCACTTTATACAGTACACCCACAGATATAGGTGCGGGTCTGTAAGTGCAAGTTGTTTACTGATATAATATATATATATATATATATATATATATATATATATATGGAACTATATACACTCGTGTATATTTATATAATTAGCCACGGACGGTTAGGGACTACTTGCTGCGCGCATTGGTATCTTTGATGTCATCGAGTGACGTCATGGTAAATAATCCTCCAGTATATAAGGAGCAGGTTCAAAGTAACCGTCAATTGGCGAAGCTCACCTGTTCAGGTAACACCACGCTGGGTGTTCCCTTGATTTTTAATGATTTTCTTGGTTAATATTTGATTTTTTTTTAATCAAGATGGGGAGAAAATCAACTAAAGGTGTCAAAGCAGCTACTACGTCTAAAAAATCGGCTAAATCGGCAAAAAAGACAGTAGAATCAGCCAATTTTGGATTTCCGAGTGAGCTGGAGTCGTCTTGTGTGGATCAGAGGTCTACATCGCCCAACCATGCTAAGGGGTTAGGAGACGAACAGTTCATTGACCAGACGGAGAGGTTGGAATCGTTGGAGGGCGAATTGTCCAGTATCAGAAGTTTGCTACAGGAGCAAGTGACTGGAAGGGACAGTAAAGACGAGACGAAGTCCACCGAGGGGGCGTGGCATGCACATGCGAATGTTTGTCAACGGCCGATGACGTCACATCTCCAAGGGCGCAGCCGGGTATCCAGGCAGCGGTCTCCGAGCGTCCTTAGTAACGAGTCTAAGTGGGACGAAGTCGGGCATCATGGTCGTTGGTGGAGATCGAAATCTTCGTTTTCAGCTCGTCACAGACTTCGGTCGTCTTCAAGGGGGTCATCAATAGATTCCACTACTTCCAAGCTACACGCGAATACTAAATGTGGTGAGTTTGACCATGAAATCTATGTAAAAATGAGGGAGAAGATCGACACAGTAGAGAAATTGGTACTAGTCAATCTAAATTTTGTCCTGGATTATTACAAAGAAAGCAGTGATGTAGAAGGCATGTTAAAACATCTCCAAGTTCTAGTAGAGAAAGC
Source organism: Acholoe squamosa (assembly GCA_949317995.1). Lineage (NCBI taxonomy): Eukaryota > Metazoa > Annelida > Polychaeta > Phyllodocida > Polynoidae > Acholoe > Acholoe squamosa. Next base: position 33,521,580 of record OX439035.1, on the reverse strand, counting down.
TGGGACCAAAATGTACACAGTAGCAGCCTTGTTGGCTTATGATAAGTCAGTTAGAACCAGGGCAAATAAGGGTGGGATAGGAGCCTTTGGGGTTATTGATAACTCTGACATTGTTAGGCACCTCTCTTATGATGGTACTGTTCAGGCACAGAAGGCATACGCCACCAAAACTAGGAATGGTACCAAACAAAAAATCTCAAACAATTCTTGCTATGCTTTTAATAGAGCAGAAGGTTGTGTAAGGGACCCTTGCAAGTATAAGCATGTTTGCAGTGGATGCAGTTCCTCTGGTCATGGTAAAACTGAATGCCAAAAGTCCAGGAATGAATAGGAAACTGTAGGTGGTCGATGTCCCATAGCTGGTGATGAATTTTGTTTGGTGCCTGACCAAGTTATGGTAGGTGTGGTAGACTTGCCTTCACAAACTCCAGTACAGGAGGTGAATGATACGGAGAGGGTTAAGGATTATGTTCTTTCAACTGAGTCCGTGTCAGAACAAAGTATTTTCCAAGAATTTAATTCTTTAGGAAGTGATGTAAATGTTACTTGTAATAGTCTAATACAGGTTGATAATGAACCCCTTTTTACTGTTAGTGTCAGAGATTTGCCCAGCATCAGGGTATATGACGATTGTAGAAAAGGTGTATGTACGTGTGTTCACTACATTGGTGGGGAGAGAGCTCAGATTTTACTGTGTAGGGTAGCTTCTTTCCTTCAACAAAAGGGTCTCATTGATATTAGTGGTACAGAGGCTAATTTTCTATGGCATGGTATTGTTCAAGGGTTTAAAATTGTGGATCCGGACTGTCATACTACTTATGATTGTAAAAATTATAAATCAATCCTCGAGGGAAGATTTTATAATGAATATTGTGGTATATTATTAGACGAGTTGGAGGCGGGTCTAGTCTCAAAGAGTGATAGTAAACCTCGGTGCATCCATGCTCTGGGTGGTGTAGAAAAATCAAATGGCAAGTTATGACCCATAACTGACTGCAGTATGCCTGATAAAATATTGATTAACAATTTTATGGATACCACTAGCTCAACTTTCTCTTATAATAATATTAGCACGGTGACTGCTCAGTTGAATAAGAACGAGTTCATGAGTGTGGTGGATTTAAAGTCACCTTATAGGTCTATAAATGTGTATGCACCTCACACGACCATGCAAGGTTTCAGATGGGATTTTGGGCATGGTGAGGATTATTATCTGAGCAACAGGTTAACGTTTGGTCTGAAATGTGCTCCGTATATTTTTAACAGAGTCTCTGACTTTATTGTGGAGGTGGCAAAATTCTACGGTGTGGAAAAAATTGTAAATTATCTAGACGATTTTATAATTATTGCAGATTCTTATGAAGAATGCCTCAGACAGAGGAATTTACTAATAGAATGCATGGAATACATGGGTTTTGTCGTCTCTAAGGAGAAGGTAACCGATCCAGCACAGGAGTGCAAATTTTTGGGTATTCTGATTAATTCTGTTGAGCTAGAATTATCTTTGCCTAAGGATAAAGTGGAGAAAATGAAAAGAATTTTATCCAACAATGTTAATAAGAAGTATATTGCCAAGAAGGTTCTTGAGAGGATTGGTGGTCTCATGTCTTTTTGTTCCCAAGTTGTAAAAGGTGGAAGAACGTTGAGTAGAAGAATTTTCGATTTGTGTGCTCGCGCGAGGCCAAGGGGTTACATTAGGGTTTCAGAATGTACCAAGCAAGACATGCAGTGGTGGTTGGGTTTTTGTGATACTTTTAATTGTAAAAATTTAATCCTGAACGATATGGTTAATAACCCTATGTACTCAGATTCGTCTATTAAGGGCTTTGGAGCCTGGATGGGTAAAGATTTCCTATACGGAGACATCTGTTGATAAATTTAATCTGGGTGAGGGCCATTTTACTGACCCCCCTATCCTTGACAATCTAAAAAACAATCATCAAAATATCAACGATATGAATTATACCCTGTTATGAGAGGCTTAAAACGCTGGATCTCTGGTTACAAAAACAAAAGAATACATTGTATAACAGATAACATGCAAGTGCTAGCTATGATTAATACGGGCAGGTCTAAAAATAAGCTTTGTATGGAATGGCTAAGAGAAATTTTTTGGCTGTGTTTCATTAACAATGTAGAAATATACGCTACTTATATTAAGTCAGAGGACAATATCCTGGCTAATCAGTTGTTGAGACTTGCTTATAAAGGTATCCCTGGTAAATGTTTAACCTCTCTCCATGATAATAATATGTGTTGCTTTAATTCCAGAGTGGGAGAGGTTACTAAACGGAAAAAGGTTACTTTTAGCCCATGGTGTGTCAGACAATACTAAGAGAACGAGGAAGCATCAACTCAAAAGGTATAAAAAATTTTGTAGTATATTTAAATTACAACCTTTTCCTTGTTCTCCATCCCAAGGTTCTATTTATTCGGTGTATTTGTCTGAATTTATGAAGCCATCATCTGTAAAAAATTATTTGTCTGCAGTTTGGTATCAACAAAAACTTAAGGGTTTTGTGGATTACAGTAGTAACTTTATGGTAAAGAAAACTTTGGATGGGATTGAAAGGTGTAATGCGAATCCTTCCAAACTAGTCCATCCTTTTAAACCCCAAGAAATGTTAAGGTTGAAGTCGAATCTGGACCTATCTAACAGAGCAGACATGAAATTTTGGTTGGCTATATTAACTTGTTTTAGGGGCGTACTTAGAATAGGCCATGTGGTTAAATCCCCTCACTCTCTGAGGGTAGGTGATGTTAAATTTGAAAATGGTTATGTTAGTTTACATGTTAGGACATCTAAAACTAACCAATTTGGTAAGGACTCTTTCCATGTATTTTTGGTTAGGAACGACAGCTCCCTGCTATGTCCTTATAAGGGTTTACAACGTTTGTGTAGGAGCAGAAGTGGGAAAGACCTCTTGTTCAAGTCTGGTAGGGATGGTATGGATTATCAGTATGTCAACTCTAGATTGAAACTTCTAGCCTTACAGTCTAATATAGTAGGTTGTGTTTCTACCCATTCACTTAGGCACGGCGGTGCCACCTTATTAAAGGATTCTGGCCTCAGTGTAGAGGATATTAAGAGGAAGGTTAATTGGAAATCCAGTGCTGTATATGGTTATATTCATGATCATAAAGATGAATTATTACGTCTTGATAGGTTGTGCCAATCTCATTTGCAATGCTGATTGGTATGTGTTTTCACATGTGTTTGGCGTGTTTTTGTGTGTTTGTGGCATGTATGGTGCTGATAGCCCCAAGGTCAGTAACCCACCAAACTCATGTGTTCTGTGATACATCATTCATTACATTAATATTATATTAATATCCTGTTATTACCGGTACAGTCTGGTATCTTGTATTATATTATCATCCGTATATTACCGGTATATATTTATTCCCTGGTAGCGAGATAACTTATGGAATTATATACACTCGTGTATATTTATATAATTAGCCGCGGACGGTTAGGGACTACTTGCTGCGCGCATTGGTATCTATGATGTCATCAAGTGACGTCATGGTAAATAATCCTCCAGTATATAAAGAGCAGGTTCAAAGTAACCGTCAATTGGCGAAGCTCACCTGTTCAGGTAACACCACGCTGGGTGTTCCCTTGATTTTTAGATTTTACTATTGTTAATACTATTGTTATCACTATTGTTGTTACTTATACTATTGTTATATTATGCATTTTACTGGCTATGCTTATTGTCAACTAATTATTACAGTTGTTTGAATAAAGGCATGTATGGTGCTGATAGCCCCAAGGTCAGTAACCCACCAAACTCATGTGTATATATTATATTAATATCCTGTTATTACCGGTACAGTCTGGTATCTTGTATTATATTATCATCCATATATTACCGGTATATATTTATTCCCTGGTAGCGAGATATATATATATATATATATATATATATATATATATATATGAGCGTCTGATATAACAGGTCTGGGCAGAGTCAGGGTGCATTATCCTAGTTGCTGCAGTCTGCTTGGTTAAAGGCCGTGCATCAAGTAAGTGCCCTGGAATGCATTTCCTAACTGTGTTAATAGCATTGTAAAGAAATCCCTCCTGATGTCTGCACTTGCATGGGTACTGACACATATCATGCACATGCATTCTTTCATTTATGTTATTTGCGAAACTCAGTGGAACTAATCTGGGCTGCTCAGCCTATACAAGGTGTTCATGCAAATTTATAATGAATTTACCAATGGTCTTTTGTCATTATAGGGGTTGTTAGTGGGTACATGTAGCATATCAGAGTATGCTAGTGTCAGCATCTCTTTAGTTTATATGCTCCAGGCTTTGTAAGTATGATTAGTATACCCACTTGAAGGTTAGGGTCGGCAAGCGGTGCATCCTTATAATTATGGGACTATATACACTAGTGTATATGCATATAATTAACAACGGCGAGTGGTCCGCCCTCTCCGGTACTACTTGTTGCGCGCAACAATACAACGCTCCATCTGGTATCCATGGCAAAGATACCCCCCCCTATATAACGGCGGTGCTGCCATTCAATCGCCAGTCGGGCTCGAGTCTCCATACGGTGCACAACACCCCTGTGCTGGGGGTTGGCACAAAAATTTTAATTTTTACCGGTTGCCAAGGTTGATTGGGCTTCATCAACACTACCATTCGTGTTTTTAACCTGGCAAAGTTGGTTTCTACCTAAATTCTGGCCAGGATGGGCCGCAGGAAACCAAACAAGAAGACGTTAGAGCCTGACTTAGGACCGCCGAGCGGTGTTAGGAGATCTGTCAGAAGGCAAGGGCCTCCTGGGTCATCCGTTACAGACCAGCCCTCAGATCCTCTACCCGCTGATGGGATGACGGACGCTATGTCAGACGAGCTGACAGATCTGCGGATCCGAGCTGACAGATCTGCGGAGCCTAGAAAAATTACTAATGGTTAATATTCGCTTAGTCAGTGCCAAACTTGAACAAGGTGAGGAGGTAAAATATATTCTTGACCACATAGAAATGCTCCTTGAGAAGTCTGCCACTAGAATATTTACTCTCAGTTCACTTGTAAATTATGACAAAAGAGCGAGCTGACAAGAAGGGGATAAGAGCTTTTGAAACTGTTGAGAATTGTGACATCCTACGACACCTGAGCTACAATGGCACATACACAGCCCAAAAGTTGGCTAAATCATCTAAGTCTGTGGTCAAAAAATCAGCTAACTCGAAAAATCACTGTTATGCTTACAATAGGCCCGAGGGCTGCAAATTGAATCCCTGTCGTTACAGGCACGTCTGTAGCTCATGTGACTCTGGGAACCACTCTGCTGACAAGTGTCAGAAGAATGGCTCGGAGAAGTAGGATGTTGCCTCTGGGGAGGGTCGTGCCTCCAGATTAGCTGGCCATACAGAGGCACTGTTGGTTGACCCCCCTGTTGAGGATTGTGTTCGTGGCAATGTTATGCTAGATATTCCAGTTATTGATGAATGTTGTCAAAAGCCACCAGTAGAGGTGGACTTGTTGAATGTTGCCAGCTCTGAAAGTAATTTTGTGGAAAACCCTAGTATTACCGGTTTTACCACAAGGAGTATTCCAAATGTTGGGGAGTTTTATCCCATTTTCGATGTAAAGTGCTCAGGTAATGTTAGTATAAACATTTACCAAAGTTGTGTTGACGGTACATGTTCTTGTCAACATTTTATTGGTGGCCACAAGGCCCAAATTTTGCCATGTAGATTGGCATGTTTCCTAAGGCAGGAAGGTGTTTTAAATCTACCCAAACGTGACTTAGATTATTTGTGGTCGGGTTTTGTAGAAGGTTTCAAAATTGTTGATCCTGGTTGCGAAACTGAGTATGAATGTGTAAATTACAAGTCAATTTTTCAGGGTAATTTTTATAATGAAATGTGTGAAATTGTTAGGGAGGAACTCCAGGATGGTTCCATTTTTGAAGTAACCTCCAAACCTAGATGCATACATGCCCTTGGCGGTGTCCCCAAAAGTAACGGTAAATTAAGACCCATTACTGATTGTAGTATGCCCAGAAAAAGGAGTATTAATAATTTTATGGATTCAACTTTTAAACCTTTTTCATATAAATCCATAAATTCTGTCACGGCAATGTTGAACAAAAATGATTTTATGAGTGTTGTGGACTTAAAGTCCGCTTATAGATCTATCAGTGTCTATGGGGAACACCACAAATTCCAGGGTTTCTCTTGGGATATGGGTGATGGTAAGAAATTTTATCAGAATAGTCGCCTTACCTTTGGTCTCAGATGCGCCCCCTACATATTCAACCAAATTTCTGATTTTCTGGCAAAGGTGGCAAATTTTTATGGTATTGACAGGTTAGTCAACTACCTGGATGACTTCATCATTATTGCCAACTCTGAAAGTGAGTGTCGCCGTCAGAGGGACCTTTTAATCGAAATTATGGAATATTTTGGTTTTAAGATTTCCAGAGATAAGGTTACTGACCCGAACAGAATTTGTACTTTCTTGGGTATCACCATTGACTCCCATAAAATGGAACTAACATTGCATAAAGAGAAAGTTGACAAGTTGGCCCAGGCTATAGACAGTTGCATTTATAAGAAATTTGCCAGTAAAAAAACCCTACAGAGTATTGGTGGCTTGATGTCCTTTTGTTCCCAGGTGGTGAGGGGGGGCCGTACTTTCAGTAGAAGGGTTTTTGACTTGATGGCAAAGGCTAAAGAAAGGGGTGTCATTAAATTGAATCCAGGTATCATAAAGGATTTTTTGTGGTGGAAGGATTTTTGTAAGTTTTTTAATTGCAAAAATTTAATCTTGAGTGATGCTTACAATGAACCCATGGTATCTGATGCGTCCATTCTAGGTTATGGAGCATGGTGTGGTACGGATTTCCTTTATGGTTCTTGGGATAACGTTGACAACTCTAAATTGGGAATAGGTCACTGGGTCCCCCCTCCAAAGTATGACAATATTGATGTTCATGAGCGTAATATTAATGTGTATGAACTTTGGCCCGTTCTAGCTGGTTTGAAGAGATGGGGTCATTTATTCAAGAATTGCCGTCTGAACGCTGTAACAGATAACATGCAGGTGTTGGCAATGTTGAACACAGGCAGAAGTAAAAACCCACTCTGTATGGAGTGGCTGCGTGAGATCTATTGGCAATGTTTTGTATATAACATTGATATCTATTCAACCTATATAAAGTCCGCTGATAATACTCTAGCAGACCAATTGTCGAGATTGGACTATAAAAATGTCCTTGCCAAGTGTGAAAAAACTTTGTCTGAAAATAATATGTGTATCTAATAAAAAATTTTCAGATCCCAGATTGAGGTCCCTATTAAGAAAGCAGGAGGAATTTGTGAAGTCGGGTGTTGCCATGACAACCATGAAAACCAGAAAGCAACAATTTAAGAGGTACAGCAAATTTTGTAGGAAATTTTTCCTAAAAACTTATCCATGTTTGCCATCTCAGGCCTCATTGTACGCCACTTATCTGGCGGATAAGATGAAACCAGTCTCCATCAGAAATTATATTTCGGCTGTATGGTTTTTTCAGAAGTTGCATGGTCATCCTGACTACAGTAGTAGTTTTATCCTGAAAAAGACTCTAGATGGTATTGAGCGGTGTCAAAGTTTAACCAGGAATGTTAAATACCCACTTACCACTGTTGACATGCTAAAAATTTTGTCAACCCTGAATATGACTCTAGTATTGGATAGGGTTTTCTGGTGTGCCATTCTGGTGTTGTTCAGGGGAGTTTTGAGGTGTTGCCATGTAGTGGACTCTATACATTCACTAAGGGTGAAGGATGTTGTATTAACTAATGATTATGTAAAACTTCACATTAGGACATCGAAGACAGACCAGTTTGGCCACGACCCTTATGATATATACCTGATACTCGATCAATCATCTCCATTTTGCCCATCAAAAATTTTGGCAGAGTTGATACAGACTGCTAATGGCAATGTTAATCGGAAGCTGTTCAGTTTTCCTTCCGGTGGCAGGTACAAATGCTTGACATATTCATATGTGAATACGCGTTTGAAATTTTTGTCTGTCAAAATTGGCTTAGTAGATGAGCCATGTCTCTGTTAATTATTATTATCTTATCCGGTAATCCATTCAATACCTTTATCACTTGTTAATATTATACCGGTAATACTTGGAAGTCATCCCAGTATCAATTATCATGTTAGTATACCGGTTTTCTCCCTAGTAATCCATCTTGTTATTTATTAGTGTTAATATACCGGTAATACTTTAGAGTCATCCTAGTATTATCCTTATCCCAATATACCGGTTACTACTTTCTAACATAATATCTACCGGTAGTGGTTAACCGGTATATGTACTCGCCCCTAGTTAACTTATGGGACTATATACACTAGTGTATATGCATATAATTAACAACGGCGAGTGGTCCGCCCTCTCCGGTACTACTTGTTGCGCGCAACAATACAACGCTCCATCTGGTATCCATGGCAAAGATACCCCCCCTATATAACGGCGGTGCTGCCATTCAATCGCCAGTCGGGCTCGAGTCTCCATACGGTGCACAACACCCCTGTGCTGGGGGTTGGCACAAAAATTTTAATTTTTAATTTTAATAATCTTCTTCCATTTATTGTTAGTTTTTAAGATTTTTAGTCTAGGTGCTGACTGTAACCTAGGGTTCACTTTTTATTGACTGATACTGCTTTGAATAAAGCCATTTTGTGTATCCAGATCAATTCCACCAAACACATGTCTCTGTTAATTATTATTATCTTATCCGGTAATCCATTCAATACCTTTATCACTTGTTAATATTATACCGGTAATACTTGGAAGTCATCCCAGTATCAATTATCATGTTAGTATACCGGTTTTCTCCCTAGTAATCCATCTTGTTATTTATTAGTGTTAATATACCGGTAATACTTTAGAGTCATCCTAGTATTATCCTTATCCCAATATACCGGTTACTACTTTCTAACATAATATCTACCGGTAGTGGTTAACCGGTATATGTACTCGCCCCTAGTTAACTTATATACACTTATAGGTTCGATTCTAGAAGTGTGAAGTCAAGGCTTTTAAAATCCATTCAGTAGAACAAAAGCCATGAATTTTCTATTTTTTTCTGATCAAAAGGTCTAAATAGGTCTTATAGGCGGGTTGCTCCTTATACTTGGAAAATTACGGTAGTATGACGTATAAGTTAAGGTCGGGTATTGTGAGTAGTATACCAACATGTGGGTTAAGGTCTGGTACTGTGAGTAGTATACCAACATGTTGGTTAGGGTCTGGTACTGTACTGTGAGTAGTATACCAACATGTAGGTTAGGGTCTGGTACTGTGAGTAGTATACCAACATGTAGGTTATAGGGTCTGGTACTGTAAGTAGTATACCAACATGTCAGTTAGGTTCTGGTACTGTATGTCCTAGTATATCATGTAGGTTAGAGTCTTTTACTATAAGTAGTATACTGGCATGTAGGTTAGGGTCTGGTACTGTGAGTAGTATATGAATATGTAGGTTAGGTTCCTGAACTGTGAGTAGTATACCAACATGTAGGTTAGGTTCTAGTACTGTAAGTAGTATACCAACATGTAGGTTAGACCCTGGTATTGAGAGTAGTATGTATACCAACATGTAGGTTAGGGTCTGTATCTCTAGGTAGTATACCAACATGTAGGTTAGAGTCTGTATCTGTAAGTAGTATACCAACACGTAGGTTAGGGTTTGTTTGTAAGTAGTATACAAACATGTAGGTTAGCATCTGGTACTATAAGTAGTATACCAACATGTACGTTAGGGTCTGTATCTCTAGGTAGTATACCAACATGTAGGTTAGAGTCTGTATCTCTAGGTAGTATACCAACATGTAGGTTAGAGTCTGTATCTGTAATTAGTATACCAACACATAGGTTAGGGTTTGTTTGTAAGAAGTATACAAACATGTAGGTTAGCATCTGGTACTATAAGTAGTATACCAACATGTAGGTTAGGGTCTGTATCTCTAGGTAGTATACCAACATGTAGGTTAGAGTCTGTATCTCTAGGTAGTATACCAACATGTAGGTTAGCGTCTGTATCTGTAAGTAGTATACCAACACGTAGGTTAGGGTTTGTTTGTAAGTAGTATACAAACATGTAGGTTAGCGTCTGGTACTATAAGTAGTATACCAACATGTAGGTTAGAGTCTGTATCTCTAGGTAGTATACCAACATGTAGGTTAGAGTCTGTATCTCTAGGTAGTATACCAACATGTAGGTTAGAGTCTGTATCTGTAAGTAGTATACCAACACGTAGGTTAGGGTTTGTTTGTAAGTAGTATACAAACATGTAGGTTAGCGTCTGGTACTATAGGTAGTATACCAACATTTAGGTTAGGGTCTGGTACTGTAAGTAGTATACCAACATTTAGGTTAGGGTCTGGTACTGTAAGTAGTATACTAACATGTAGGTTACTGTAAATAGGATACCAACATGTGGCATACTCACATGCAAGTTAGGGTATGATTCTGTAAAGCCCCACTTCCATTGCCGTCACCCTATTCCGTCAGTCATGATTCCGCCATGATTCAGTCATAACTTTGGATGGAATGGCGACAGAATCATGACGGAATACAATTCCGTGAAGGGAAGAAATGGCACATCCTCCACACATTCTATAGGACAGGCAAATAACTCTGATTCTACTTGATATGCAGACAGGAAACTACATGTACCCTATCATACCAATCTCTACGCTCTCTGCCCATGCAGGATAGTGCCACAGCCAGGGGTCTCTTCGGCATCCTCACCGTTTATTCGCCAAGCAAATATCTGTCCGAGTACAACATGCCCCCAGGCCAGTTTTGTCCTGCCGTTGTCACAGTAACGCCTGACAGGGCGGAGGAGACGGGGTAAGGTGCAGGGGGTTTCTCCCTTGTGGTCCCAGTGCTAGCACGGCGTCCCACTCATAGCCTCCTGTAGCTGCAGCCTCTATACAACCCCTCCGCAATCTGCAAGTCTGCACCTTCTGCTGGCCGGAACATGGAATGTAATATGACGGTAAATGTAAGCCTGCCCCAGCTATGATAGACAACTGTCCCTAACACCAGGTCGATTCCACTGATGCCATCCCGACTGTGCACAGCATGGCAGTCCCACGTCAGTCAACACTTAGGCCGCCCTGGAGGCTAACCCACATGGTGACGAGGCGCCATGCTAGGGCTAATCCGAATAAGCTCTGCAGACAACCTATATTGAGTTCAATCGGGTCCGGGCCAGGTCCCGGAACCACCACGTTTACGCTGTAACAAGCGGCAGCCAAGGGAATTGAACTAGATACTGGGGTGTTATGCATTGTGAGGGTCTGGGACCTGTACATAATTCTAACCAGATGAGTGTAATGATAGCTGTGCGCAACCTGGCATTCCGAAATCTCGATATAGTGGCTGCATCCTAGATTGTGCCAAAGGGGTTAAGACAAACTGTGCATTGATATATCTACTGTTGCTGATTGTGATGTTCCCCTCGAGTGCTGTACCAAACAGTATGACATCAATACAGTATCTACAATAAATTCACAACTGAGAAGTATGTTGTAGTCCCTCCACCCTTATGGTAACCATTATAATGGAAGTTGTAATATGGCATGATACTGTACCATCATGACATGTTTCCTGGCGCATGACAGTTAAATGTTATGCTTGTTGTTACCTAGCATAAATCAATGCCACCTTATATCGAAAGTCCACTAGGCCTCTGTTGCAGAAATCTATATATAGGAAATGTATGGCTCAATCGGCCTCTGTCATAGAAATTTACATGGAAAATGTATGACTCAATTGCGCGACAGAGACTATGGGTCTTATGGCAATAGTCCACTTGGCCTCTTTTGTGCGATTGAGCCATACATTTCCTATTCTGTGACAGAGGCCTAGTGGACTATGGGTGTAAGGTTAATGAGGCGTCATCATTCTTTTACTATTATATACCTATATATTGGACCAAGAAGCTTCAATAGATAGGGGGTGAAACTCAGAGCTTTACCTATGGACACAGTGTAACAGCCCCCCCCCCCCTCTAACCCCCCTTCAAAGTAGGCTCCCTTTTGTGTTCAGTATTGAGTCCTATGTAGGATAAGGGGGTTTATAGAGATGTCAGGAATCTTTATCAGAGTGATATCAAATGGAAACAAGGGGCCACCTATACCAGAAAATCCTGCTGAATCCAGAATTTGTGATCTTGATTCTCAAAATTTGACCAAAGGTACTTAAAAAGGAGGTTTGATGATGAGAATATTTTAAAAATGTACAAAAGTTATATTGAAAATGATTGGAACTATTTATAGATGCAATATGCTAATGAAAGTCAATACCTGAATCTACATATCCTAATGTGTGCCTATCTCAACCTGACAAGTACTCTACCTGTGTATGGCTCTGCCTCTCCCACATACTGCCTATCCCTTAGTCTACCTATCACTCATACTACCTATCCCTTGAAACATCTAGAGTTTAATTAGGTTTTCTCTCAAATGGCTTAAAGGATTAAAGTTTACCCTTCACCTTTGTACCTAATTTTCTCTGTACATTCTTACCATTAGTCTACCTATCCTCAATCTGCCTATCATTCACTTTACCTATCCCTCATGGTGACTATCCCCCTACTCTTCACATCCCTCATGTTTGACTGGCACATCTGTGATATTACCTAGCACCAATGTATCTTTTGAATATGCTCACCTTACAAGGTACCCTCTGTACCTATCTCTTAAACTGTTTATTACCTATCCTCCTTGCTACCCATCCTCTTCAATACCTATCCCTCAAGCTCATTTTATAGCTTTCCTACCTATCACAGCTTGATCAGCTGGGATAGCTCACAACCAACCTTCATTTTGATCTCTTAGTCAACCTATCCCCTAAGGAACAAATTTAACAGTCTACCTCACACATACTTCTACCTATCGCTCATGATATATATTATTGAGGTTACCTATCCTTCAGGCTGCCTATCCTTCATGGTATATAGCCCTCAGTTTTTTAACTTGTCAAGTGGGATAGCATGAACAATATGCAGCATGAAGGATAGGAAGAGGGGAATAAACAACATACATGTAGGATAGGAAGTTAGAAAAGCATGAAAATTCAATGGCCTGAGGGATATGTAAGGTAAACATGAGTGATATGCAGACTTGAGGATAGGTACAATGAGCGATAGGTATATTTCACAAGGCATAGACTATAAGAGCTACTATAAAGGTAGAAAGAATAGCATACAAGGTGAGAGATACATAGATAGCTGGTTAGGTAGGAAGAGGGCTATATACCATGAAGGATAGGCAGCCTGAAGGATAGGTCACCTCAAGGATATATAGCATGAGTGATCAGTAGATGTATGCTTGAGGTAGACTGTTGGATTTGTTCTTTATGGGATAGGTTGACTAAGAGATCATAACAAAAGTTGGATGTGAGCTATCCCAGCTGATCAAGCTGTGATAGGCAGGAAAGCTATAAAGTGAGCTTGAGGGATAGGTATTGAAGAGGATGGGTAGCAAGGAGGATAGGTAATAAACAGTTTAAGAGATAGGTACAGAGGGTACCTTGTAAGGTGAGCATATTCAAAAGATACATTGGTGCTAGGTAATATCACAGATGTGCCAGTCAAATATGAGGGATGTGCAGATTTGGGGGATAGTCACCATGAGAGATAGGTAAAGTGAATGATAGGCAGATTGAGGATAGGTAGACTAATGGTAAGAATGTACAGAGAAAATTAGGTACAAAGGTGAGGGGTGAACTTTAATCCTTTAAGCCATGTGAGGGAAAACCTAATTAAACTCTAGATGTTTCAGGGGATAGGTCATATGAGTGATAGGCAGACTAAGGGATAGGCAGTATGTGGGAGAGGTAGAGCCATACGCAAACAGAGTACTTGTCAGGTTCGGATAGGCAAACATTGTGATATGTAGATTGAGGTACTGACTTTGATTAGCATGTTGCATCTATAAAAAGTTCCAATCATTTTCAATATAACTTTTGTACATTTTTAAAATATTCTCATCATCAAACCTCATTTTTAGGTACCTTTGGCCAAATTTTGAGAATCAAGACCACAAATTTTGGATTCAGCAGGATTTTCTGGTATAGGTGGCCCCTTGTTTCCATTTGATATCACTCTGATAAAGATTCCTGACATCTCTATAAACCCCCTTATCCTACATAGGACTCAATACTGAACACAAAAGGGAGCCTACTTTGAAGGGGGGGTAGAGGGGGGGGGCTTGCACTATAGGACTCTATGGAGTAACATATCCTAGGGAACCTATACTATTCTTGATTGGACCGCCAGTCCACCGTACAAGGACATCTGACTTTTATTGATGTTTTCATTTCAACATAAAACTGTACCTAAAGGCAGATAGCAATTTTACCCTGACTCGGACATATCAATGCACAGCATTATAGTAGCATAGTTAGGAGGTGGACGATGCAGGACTGCCACCTTTTGTTAATGACGATAGTCCACTTGGCCTCTGTCACGTGATTGAGCCATACATTTCAAATGTAAATTTCTGTGACAGAGGCCTAGTGGACTATGGGTCTAACATCAATAGTCCACTAAGGCCTCTATCGCAGGAATTGATATAGGAAATGTATGGCTCAAACGTGTGACAGAGGCCAAGTGGACTATCGATGTAATCAAACAAATTATTTGCGAATGGATTCCATTGCCATCAATGATATGGGCGACAATGTGATCAATAACTTTATGATCTCCTCATCTATGAGGTATAAGGCTTTAGGTGCACTATACTGATTATAAGCCACAGTGTTTACTCTTCAATTCTTCCTGTTATAAAGGTAACCTTGATACACTGAAATGTGTGGATGGATAGTGTACTCTGTTTGGTATGATAGAAATTACATATTATAAGATGTTATTGTAATAATGTTAATGGCCAAATGGATGACCTCTTTCCTATTTAGGTGCCTTTATGCAATGTATCAGTGGTAGCAGGCAGAGTGTCATGATATCAGTGTTTTGCAGGTTGGGAATATCTACAACCAGGCAGACTTGGATGCGATGGTAGTTTAAGGGTGGTCGTCGGATTTGAAGGTATTTTCACAGGGGACAGTAGTACATTTGTATATTGTATTGTTGTAAGTCAATTCGTTAGGCACTTCGATTGCACATAGCCCTACGACTGCAAAATGTTAATGCTATTCCTATGGTAATCAATGCGACAATGAGGGTCCAGTCGTAGCCTCTTAAGAAATAGACTATAAACAAAACATTAAAGATGGACTTCAATGTACAATGTTTCCAATAAGACGTCGCTCCAGACAATATCCAACAAGATTTCTACTTCACAAATATGGCAGGCCATTTCCAACGATGCTAATAGGCCCTCTCTGTTCTGGAGGGGACTATAGCACTTTATGTCATAAAGCACTCTTGGGAGACTTTTAGCAGTGTTTAGACTACACCTTTTTCTTAAGGAGGTTCCCCTCCTGTATATTTAACTATAGTCTTTCCTCCTTAGCTGCTGCAAACTATGTTTTGTGTATGCGGCATCTTCAACATAGTCCAGGTCATGACTATAGGAACATTCCATGACTAGACTCAACTCTTATGGCCCTTGGTGAAAGTAGACAACAGAATGATATCATAGGGCCCTTTTACATAATAAAGGGCTATTTTATATAATAATTGTATAAGCAAGTAAGAACTGTGTATATGTCACCATACATGCTTCAGTAAGTGGTTGTTAAGTGTCATCGTATGTAAGCTGACAGTTTCTCGGTGTTACCACCTACCCAATGTCTGTTTTAAAATTAGTAGACGTGGCTCAGTAGCGGTGATTAAGCATTTGCTGTGGTCTTAGATCCGTCCCACTTCGGTGCATATTTATTTTGTGCTTTGCACCCTAATGTCTGCGGCCGCTTAGATGTGCGCATATTGTATTTGCGTAGTTGGGCATCTGTAGACAGCATGAATAATTTCTAACAGAGATCAAGTTCCCCTCCAGGTAGAAAATTCATCATAGCCATGATCACGTGTCATGGCAACGATGGGGAAATCTTTTTCCTACCGTCTGTGAACATCCCCATCTCCTCTCTTCTCCCCAAAGGAAATTGATGGAATGGTACCGGTGGAAGCATTTTTGTTGCACATAATATATGGGTCAGGTCGCCAGAAAGCAGTAGATTTTGTGTTTTGGGGTCATTTTGGACTTTTATGGCTCTGGAAAAAGAAGTTGTGAACCAATCTTGTCTTACATAGACTCATGTGATAGAGAACACTTAGGGCTATCAGAAAAATGTAAATTTGTGGTCATCCATCAAAAACTTTAGGACTTATAGCCTGCCAAAGTGAAAAAACGGCCAAATTTGTTCTTTTTTATACTTTTGGTAATTTTTACAAGTGTCCTGTATTGAATAAAGAACACTATAGAGTATCCCAAAGTTAGTTTTTGTATTGTATATGATCATAGGTATCATTTCCATGAGGTTTGGACATGTTACTAAGTGAAAATTTTTCATGATGTGTCTTTCAAAATGGAAATCTGTAATTTGTAACGTCCGGTACCTAAATCTAAATCGGTTATAAAACATGGAAAACATGAAGCTTCAAAAACTTTGTTATTACCCATATCAAGGGCCCTATCATCCCCTACTTTGGTGAAGAAATTGTGTGTCTAGCAGCATTTGTCTCCATATGAGAGCAGCTTATGTGAAATAATTCTGATAAAAGTACCGGATGTTACGTAACGTCCGGTACTTTTATCATCATGTAGGAGGCAGTCTGCTGTACATGCATAACTCAAATTTTGTTCCATTCTGTAATTGAAGTCAATAATAGACATATTGGCCTTGTTATTTCATGTGTTTGTTATGCATAATGGGACATTCTTATATTACTGAGAGCAACTTCAATTACCTCCATATTTCATTATTTTGGTACCGGATGTTACATGACACAAAACAAGCAATAAAAATGGAACCGGATGGCCTAGATCGGTATTTTTTGGTTTTCTGAGCTGAGGAGATATACCTTGACAATTTTGTTAAGGTTATACAAAGTAATTAGAAAATTAGTTTTTCAGGGCCTTCAAGGGCATAATCTTACACTTTCTGGCGACCTGACCCATATCGTGTTTTTTTTTGTTATGAGCCCAGGGCAAACATAGGAATAAAAAGTCAAACTCAAAGAAAATGGCATCGACCCATGGCCTTAAAACTTACCATAAAAAGGATAGGACACGGACCGATGACCTTGACATCGTTTATTAGGGGTTTGATTGCTTTGTTTGTTTACCCTTCTATGGAATACTTATTTCCAGCATTAAGGTTTAAACGTGCTTTCTGGAGGGCGATTCATAAATACTGACGACCATTCTAGGTAAAACCGATGCATTTAGAAAACACCATTCTGGAAAGATATTTTAGGAATTTATCGCACAATAATAAAGACTTTCCAAACCTGTCAAGTCATGAAGAATTCTCGCTGAAATTGCCATTATCATGTCAGTTACAGTATGCATAAGAATGCTAATTCAATCATTTCAGAAATTATCATGTATTGAAGAAAATCACAATTCGATGGTCGTCCTTCCCTGCAGATATCGTGAGTTTTTATGAATCGCCCTCCTGGAGGAAGAAGGAGAATCTATTGGAATATGTGCCTTCTGTGTTTGTGTCAGTTTAATAGGATATGTGCCAACTTGGATCCATGTATCGGATGCACGCAGAGCACCTTCAGTAGATTCACCCGAGCCCCTTTAGTAAAACATTATGTGTTAAGTGTATATATGTCAGAATACGATTGTCTGTAGATTGATTTGAGAAATAAGGCAATTATATCTATAGGGAATTTCAAAATGATATCTATAGCTATGTTTTTGAAATGCCCTCCTGGATGGTCTACGAGATAGGCCGATGGCAGCGGAATGCAATGCACAATGAACTATCTCATACGCTGAGGCGTGCTAAATGGAAATTTCTCTATACCATTCCCTTTTCAATTTAATGTTTTCACTGATAGGTTAGTCCAATTAAGCCTGTCCAAATATAGACCTTAAATATAGGACCTCCCTGTTGCATAAGCACATACAGAATGGCTGCCGTCTGCAATTTTATGAGGCAACATAGGGAAAGGCATTGTAATAAGCAAGTCAGGTGATCAGTTGGGATATTGTGACATTTTCCCATCATTACCAAACCACACTGGCTATTCATGTACACAGCATTTCCATTGGCGCACCACCTTTTGTACCTGCCCGAGCCATCACCCCACACCTGCACTTACCACATCGAGACGCAGGGTCCACGCAAAATCGCCATCCATTGAATGTCACATCAATCACGGCTAAAGTTGCTCGTGTGCTACCCGGCATGATCTTGCATCACGGCAATGGAGGAGTGGGAGTAGGTGAGGTCGTCCACTGCCAACTTAAACTGTCAGAACTCAGGGGCAGATTAGAGCCTTTAATTTCGTTCAACCTTGTGATCATCCGAAATAAAGGGTCCATTTGGCTTTTCATCATTTTCTCACTTTCAAATACCTGCCTCATTGACATTTTAAAATGATGAATCGAGAAAAGCTATATGTCATTTTGATGTAGGTAGGCCTTCTACAGAGTCATTCGATGACGAATTGCTACAATTATGTTGGACTCATTTATATTTATGACGCACCATATTGTGGGAGGAGCTATATTTAGTAATTTCAAAGCTTCCTCCATTCATTACTAAAAATTAGTAAAATGTGGTGGACGAAAATTTCTGTATGTTTAATCGAATATCAACTAATCCTTGTCTTCTCGAACTACTGATGACTTGTTCTTCTTCTTTGAGTTTCTCCTCGGCTACCTTGCTATCTTGCACATGATGCATTCCAAAGATATATGAGGTGCAAGATGCTTTAATCTATTCCGGCTAAGACTTTGTGATAAACAAGCTGAGTCCGCACAAACCTTATTTAGTCATTAAATATATAATTATCTAGCCAGCCAGGCAATATCACCAAAACTATACGTATGGGTAGTCATCAAATATCTAATTATCACCACCCCTTTTTCTCATTCCTGATCTCATATTGCTCTGGTGCGAATCCAAATCAGTCTCTCACAGATGTCTTTTTCCTATTTCAATCACTTTTCATTTCCGGCCATAATAAAAACGGTGTCTACGGTGTTTTACTGCCCTGCATAACGTCTTTATTGCAGATTTTTGAGATAGTCTTCGTTACACACTGTAAGAAATAACTGGTGGATCTACCAGGGAGCCTCGTAAAAATATGAAAAGTGAACCACTGTAATTGTACTGCAGTGAACCAGTGTAGTTTTTTACAAGAAGCCCCAGGTGGCAGTATTGTGGTAAAAGGTATCTTTGTGAAGATAATGACAGAACTCTGTGCACTTTGGGACAACGATTTCCCCGTTATTTTGACAACATTTATTTTACAAAGCAGATTCCGTGGGTAGTTGCTTTGTCCCCTCATCGGCTATTTTAATGAAGTTTATTGCAAGGTAATTATTGTGGTTAGGTCAGTAGGGGGGGTTAGAGTCAGATCATTAATCTGTTAATACTGAGTTGGAGTAACCTGGTGAAAAGAGTCAAAGGCTGGTAGAAGGGACTCTTCTTTTATACAGCCCTCTTTATATAGCCTCGTGTTCATTCTGACCGCCATGGTCGACCCGGAAGTACTCCCCGACCTGCCATAAACCCATGCGTGGTCCTGAGGGGCAAATCTGGTGGACAGGTAAGTGTTATTCTGGTTCCCTGTGGTATCATCGTCTCTCATAGCAGGTAGTACAGCACGGTGATCCAGTGTAGGGCAGTGTAGTTGCTGCTGGGTCCGGCTGGCAGTTGCTGGTGCCGGTGGGTGGCCTGCCTCTGTTGATCAAACATGACGACACGCCGGGGACCAGTCTCAACCAGCGCCTCCGATTAACTCCGGGGTCTGACGCCAGGGGGCACTGCGACCAAATGTCAAATGTAGGTCAGCGCCAGGGACAGCACGAGACGCCCAGTAACATGGACAACGGTCAGCATGGCCATTAATAAAGAGCAGCTCACTAACCATAACATGCTCTATTCACACTCCATTTATATACCGTGACTACAGACATAAACGCCGACTGTAGGTCAACATGATAAAGACATCACCAGAGGAGCCGGTCCTGAAGGATCAAAAGTAAAGTATTATATTCTTGCATTGGAAATCGCACAACAGTTCACTGTGAGTAGTATATGGAAATGGGCAGTGTTATCAGGTTTGCCTTTCACCTTAGGCCTCATGCTGGTGAGACAAGAGTTTCTATTGCCTTTTTGATGTTCACATGTACACCATTTGCAACTGATATAGCACCTTATTTTATTCTTTAATAAACAGCCCTTATGCATCATCATCCTACCATTCCAGAATTTACACGCTTTCAAACAATACAGTCATATGTCTGTGATAAAAAGTTGTGGCACTAAAAGGAAGACTGCATTTTTGCATATTCAGCAATTTTATGGTCATAGCACCCTTTGGATTGTTGCATCTTTGCATATTCAGGACTTTTAATGGTCGTAGTGCCCCTGTGTAAAACAGAATTTTACTCGTACATCGCAACAGTTATAATGTAAACATAAATAGAGGACAAAGGATAACAAGTTTGTTTCATTACTTAAGTTTGATAAGAAGAAAGAATATGGCTATTGATTTTGACGATGTAATTAATGAAGATAGGAAAAATATGCATGCATCTGATACGAAAATGCGCTAGACTTATGTCAGATCTGATAATTTATAAAGGATTAATTGTCCACCTGTCAGTGCTGTAAACAAAGTACATCCTGCTTGTCAAATGCTATTTGTACGATTTTTGATGAACTGATTTGGGTGAGCCATTATGCCCTCTATGACACCTGTTCAGGTTCCCATTGAGACATAACATTCTGATTCCTATGTATTCACATTTTAAGGTAAGTTTAACTCCATCTTAGATGTTGATTATTTAGCCATCATGGGAACTACAGGCTGTTTTTAGATAATGCCGATGAGCCTTATTGAGAAATGCCCTCCAGATATCCGATGATCACCTATTGGTCTTTTTCAATTTTCATAAAGCATGTTTCAATCGAATAAATCCACCGTTTACATTAATCGATATGGAATTATGTTGTTTATAACTTGGACACATACGATGTATATAGAGCATGATATCTGAATCTCTCAAAAGGGTATCAATTCAATTTAGTCTGGGACTGGATATCATATCAAACACACAAAAAGATATGCAATCTAAAATGGGATGTGATTTGCCGGTATACACGGAAAGCAGCGCGAGCTTCTCTCGAACAAACATGGCTATCATAGATAGGCATAATCCCCGCTAATTACTTATCGATTGAAATAGGAACTATGAAACAGAGGAAGATGCCCTAAACTGAATATCAAAGAGAAACGACATGTGAAATGCAACCGCTATGTGCAGGAGTAATTATCCCCAATAGATAGCAGAGTTGAGCAAGGAAATATCAATTTGTTGCCCGTCCTTGTCTATAATTATATAGGCATCTACGTAGATGATAGACGTTTTGGAACCGCCTGCCTTATAATGATAAGCAAAGGAGCGAGGGATCTGATATACTAATACAACCAGATCTAAATAACAAGGTGAACCAAGGGAAGAGGGCGGAGGGTGAAGGGAAGCCCCAAATGGGATAACAGTCATTACCAGCCTCTAGATGGGAATATTTGATTTCC
Organism: Acholoe squamosa; assembly: GCA_949317995.1. Lineage (NCBI taxonomy): Eukaryota > Metazoa > Annelida > Polychaeta > Phyllodocida > Polynoidae > Acholoe > Acholoe squamosa. Next base: position 33,499,850 of record OX439035.1, on the reverse strand, counting down.
TTCATAAAGGCGCACAGGAAGTTGTCTGTTTTGTGTATTCTGAGGCGTCCACTTTGTACAGAGGTGATCTGTCTTGTTGTGGGAGGCCCGCACCAACTCACAATCAGCGTTAATTTCGGCTACGTTAAAGATGGGCAAAAAAACACCAAGCAAAAGGCAGTCCTGCGTGTGTACTCATTAGTATGAAGACTGTCTTGTATTGCAACAGATGGATCGGTGAGGTCTTCTTTTACATTCGGCGCCCAGCTGAGATGCTGCCTTCGCCCCTTGGTTTGATTCCCTTTGCCTCATCCATTCATTGGCCTTTAACATGTTAATCATTATTTTCATCTCGGCCGCCTCTTGGTGGGCGTTCAGTCTCTATTACTATCGGCCTCGTCGCTGCTCTGACGGCCTGATGAAATAAGTGACAATGCTAATTAATACGGCGCTCTCATCCCTCCTATAGCTTACTACCGCCTCAACGCAGCCCAGAGCCTGACGAATCCACTGTCATGAGCTGGCCATTGGATGCAGGAGTAGGGAAGGGAGACTCTCTGGCTCAAGAGTCAAAACGAGTCTTTGGTGGGGTAGGAATAGGCTGTGTGACAGGTAGAGCATGGGTTAGGGCAGTCGCGTCTTGAGTCGTTCACTTCCGGAAAGATCATCTCCGACAGTTACTAATGCGGAAATGCAAATCCCTAACTGGTTGTCAAGGAACTGGCTGTCACTTAATTGATTGTGGACAGGCCAGTGAGACGGAGGATGAGCCATTTCTCTGGTCTTTTCTTCCTAAACTCTTCTTTACCACAATTAAGTGCAATTATGACCATTACCCAAAATGTGTAATGAGGGGCTTGATCAGTAAAATATGCTTCATATCTTATAATGCAGATATCCAACATTAGAATAACAAAATCCTACCTTAACACGGTAAAGGTCAAATTCCATGATGGGATTATGCACCTGAATCGCCTTGAGCTCCAAACTATGCCTCTTGTGGAGAAGAAAACCTGCCGATACACAAAATTGCCTGCCTTATCCCAAATCCCACTACCATTGCTTTCTCATTACACTTCCCGATTTTAACGCAGGAGTCACAGACTTTCCACTTAAGCGATGGTAAATCTATTTAGATCTTAGATTGGTCCCAAACCGCAACAGACTTATTGCAGTTCAAATTCCCTATTGAAGTAAATCTCTGATCAATATAAGGAATTTCATACTATTATGTTCTCTCAACTCGATTGTTCCCCAGCTCTGACTTTTCCATTTCTATATTTTTTTCACTATTGTAATATGGTCATCAAACATTAAATCAGTATGAACTAACATATTTTGATACTTATATATAATACAATAACCCTTTGTTCATCAATTATTGAGACACAATGGAAAATTGCTCTACCTGGGGTGCAGCCAAACTAGACCAACATCTTGAAGGTCATCGGAGCGACATAGCGTTGAGACATGCCAAGAATAACAAGAGGATATAGCGTATATTCATAGGTGAGAAGGCTCCATGGAGTTAATGGGAAAGGGAGAAGAGGGAGGACACTTTCACACAGGTAAACCCAGTTTTGTCAGGGTTCACTGCAATATGCAAATACCAAAGTACCCGGATTACGGTTGGGGTCACGTGTTCAACACGTGGCCAGGCACGTGACTTGTGCACGCAACCAATGCAGGTAGGTCAAATGGTGTTTTTAGCGAAACGTGAGCCAACTGGCCGAGAACTTGTCAGCTCACATCATGATTGCATCGGCAGAGGTTTTAGGAGACACGCTACAGGAAGTTGCTGTATGTAGGCTGTACCCTATTGACCTGCCTACCTCTGTAAAGTTAATAAAAACAATAAAGGTACACAAGGCCTCAGGATCGTGTTTCAATAGTTTCCACGACTAGACACCCTCAAATCGTAGTGGGAGGTGTAAGAAATGACTCCATACCAGTGACTACATAGTGAGCTCCAGTAGAGGCCTCAAAATAGCAGCTGCTATTTATTCAACTACTGGCTCAATACACACCACTATGAAGTCATAGCACCCAGTCATAGGGGCCACTATTGGCTACATAGTGACCAGTCATACCTCCTTCATGGTCTAGTATGCACTCCTGTGTTCAAATGAGCATAGGGCTGCAGTAACTACCATACTGTCTCATATAGGAGCTGGGCCTTGAATAGCAGCCTCCCTTGAATAGGGGCTGGGGTAGGAGGGCTGTCTAATCAATAGGGGCCGGGCCTTGAACAGGGGTCTGGTGGGGCCAATTTTAGGTGGTTTTAGGAAGACAACCGAGACCCCCAGCCCAAAAAATGTATAATTGTTCTAGATAATTCCCTTTCAAATCACATATGATAGATCTATATTAAATTTTAATGACCTAATTGTGTATAAAACAATGTACGCTCTGTTATTCTTTCTTAATAGTAGGGCTGAGGTGTCAGCTAGGTGTGATATCCTTTCTAATTTTATTAAAAGGCCATGGTGGGTGACGGTTGGGTATGACAGGCATGACAGCTTTGTAAGGCCTAGTACTCTATCTACACCACTGCATACTAGTAACTACATAGTCGGCCCATGTGAGGCCATAATGCTCAATTCTTAGGTGAAATACCACAATTTTCCAATGATATTTTATTCTTTTGAAAAAAAAACCCTGCCATCCCAGAGGCAAAGGCGCTGGCCACAGGGTTATAGGTAGTAGTGTAAAGAGCCCAGATTGGGTACATTTGAGCAAAGGAGTGCAGAGGGCAGCAGCTAAGGCTACCCACTAATTATTCACATGGAGGGTTGTCATACCAGGATCCCTTATTAAGTCACTGCTGTGGTGGCTATTTAGCCAGCAGGCAGTACGATCACCCACTAATGTAGCCAGCTATGTAGTCACCAAGGCCAAAATCCTAAGATCACCTGCTAAGATTTCACCCATCTCCAGTCATAGCAGGCTGAACCTGTCGTGGAAACTATTGAAACACGATCCTGGCATTGAGGACATAAAACCGGTAGTTATTAAAGATGCATTGAATACCAGACCCGAACTACTTAGGGATATAGTCAACAGTTCAATTGAAAATTGCGATTTCCCTGGAGTGTTAAAAAAGGCCTGAGTGATCCCATTGCCTAAAACTGGAGATCTTTCAAAGGTGACCAATTGGCGACCAGTGAGCCAACTAAGTTGCATATCCAAGCTTATAGAAAGGGCAGTACATTCCCAACTGATGAAACATCTGGAGGAGCGTAACCTATTAAGTGATAGGCAATTTGGCTTTAGGTCGGGGCAGTTGACCACTGATGCAGTATATGGCCTGCCTCTACAATGTCAGAAATAGAACTGAAATTGCATCAGTTGTATTCCTTGATCTACGTAAGGCGTTTGATATAGTAGACCACACTCTGTTATTGCTAATTCTAGGAAAATTAGGATGTACAAACTCAACACGTAGGTGGGTAGAAAGCTACTTGAGTGGACAAACTCAAACCACCTTGGCGAATGGCCAACTCTCTGGAGTTAAGGTAATAGGGTGCAGAGTTCCGCAGGGCTCAGTGCTCGGCCCCCTCCTTTTCTTGGCATACATTAATAGTATAACCAGGGTTATACATAACTCAGAATACTACATGTATGCCGATGATTTGGCAATTGTCACTTATGGTATTGATCAACATGACATTAGCACAAGACAACAAGATGATCTAGATAGGATCACTCGCTGGTGTAACACCTTTAAACTAACGGTGAATGCCGAAAAAACTAAAGTGTTATGGGTGTACTCAGATCGAGCTATCCCAGATCTGACTAGGTGTAACGTTACCCTGTGTAATAGTGTATTGGAGAATGTTGAGTCCTTTAATTACTTAGGAGTCATTATTGACAAGTACCTCAGCTTCACTGGCCACTGTGAAAAGGTAATGACATCAGCACGTGGCAGGTTAAAACATCTCAGAAACCTACATAAATTTATGGACAAGGCACTGTCACTGCGGCTTTACAAACAAATGGTGTTACCAATACTAGATTATGGTGACATCTTTATTGATGGATCCCTGGTGGGTGGCATTAAGAGCCTACAGACCATTCAAAATCACTGCCTGAGGACATGCATGCAAATAAGAGATCCTCGAGATATTAGTAGAGATGTACTCCATGAGGTGTGTGGTTGTAAAAAACTTCTGCTGAGGAGAAAAGAGCATTTGCTATGTCTCATATACTGGCTTTCTTGTGATGCTAGGAATGTAACCCAGCCACCAAGGCTTCTACGTGGAAATAATAAGGTCCGTCTTCTGGTTGATATGCCACAGAGTGCACTGTTTAGAAATAGTCCACTGTACCGAGGCAATCAACTGTGGATGGCCCTGTGTGCTACTCAGTAGCGGTCACTTGATATAAGTAAATTCAGAATTGCAATTAAGTAATGTGTAATGTTATGATAACTGAAATGAAATTGCTGTTGTAGCTATTAAATGTAATAAGACGTGACTACTTTGCATATAACTGTTGGCAACATTGAGTGTCACGGCTGGCTATACATCAATCAATAGAAATACTATGCATTACAAAATGAAACCAAGGATCGTGATTTCATCTGCAAGGAAAGATCATTAAATTAAAAGTGTAATTTAAGATGAATGTATCAAGAACTGATTCGCAAATGTATATGCATGTAATGTAATGGGCTAATAACAATTTGATGGGCATTGTCAGCTATGATCCCAGTGATTGTAAATAATAGGCATTACAAAATGGATGGTGATTCTATCTTCATGGAAAGATCACTAAATCAAAAGTGTAATTTAAAATGATTGTACCAAGAACTGATTCATAAATGCATATGTATGTACTGTAATGGGCTATTAACAACTAGATGGATGTTGTCAGCTATGATCCTGGAGATTGTAAATTAGCATGGGTGATGGTTTGATGGTTACCTGTTCTTATTGACCTATTGGTTTGTGATAAGCTTAATGTCTCTACTCATATTTATTATATTGATTATGATGGTGTATTGTGAATATTATTTTTGACCTTAATGAAAATAGCACAATTGTATGTGTGTACTTTCGGTCAATAAAATTCTTCAACAACAACAGCTACATATCCATACCACATTCAATTTCAACGAACGGGTATGGCCAGGAGGCAAAATTGGAAATAAATCGAATGAAACAAACATTAAATCAACAATTTGGTGATAAGGGAACATGTATGGACCCACTGAAGGCAAATAGATCTTGATGATATGAAAATTATCTCCAACTTTGGAAAGGTTGATGAGAATCACATTTGGAAATAAATGTTGTTTGAGCCTAATTGCAAGACTACCTTGAGGTCATAACTGTTTGAAATAGACTGGGATAGGATGATGCCTTCCACCTAATGCAGGATGGCAAGTGGAGAATGCTTTTGAAGCTCTCTGATTTAAGCATATATAATTGTCCGTCTCTTATTAAGAACAATCTGCAGCTCTACTTTTAGTCGCACTTTGAAGCTCATCAGTCCAACAAGACCTGAGGGCTAACTTAAACTTTGATTATAACGTCGCCTGCAGACGTCTCTCCTGGATGAAGCGACAGGATAATTGCACCAGACGACATTTGGAGTTTCCCACCCATTTTGGCTGAAGCGGATATAACCCATGTAGGGCGTATTTCACTGTGTGTGTCTCTCTCTCTTAAAACAGCATACTAAAAAGTACCTTGCTGCCCAGAGAATAGCGAGATAAAATTTAATGTAGAAATAAGCGATATATGAAAAGAATAACCCAAGGATATCCTGAATGTCGTAAATAAAAAATAGATCGTCGAGCTAAGCCGTATCTTGTTTGTTCTTCTATCCTCAAATAATTCAAATGGGTATAGTACTCAACTCAGCCTATATATAGGAAACCGACAAGGATTAAATAAAGCATGGCAGCCATGATTTAATCCAAGTGCCATTTTATTCTGCAACATATGGAAATGACAGTAGACTAGAGGTTTAGCTCATTTTCAAGATTATTATCTTGCATATCTCATAAGAATGATTCTCTTGCTGAGACATCAATTTCCTAGGGCCATTTTCCACCACCCGATATGGCCCCTCTATTGGCCGCTAGACCCATAGTAGATGCTATTTTCGGCCGACAGAGACCATGCCTCACCATTGAACTCTATGGTAGCCCCATCGGCCTAGGTGGTTGTGTGGGGCAGCTATCGGCCGATAGAGCACTCATATCGGGTGGTGAAAAATGGCCCTAAATTCTAAGCCAGGGGTACACAATCCGTTGATCTATTATCTAGCCCAGTAATTATAAATGCTAGCAGGAAATCTGTCAACTCAATATGCGGGGAGGGAGGGGGTAGAAAGAATCATGAAACGCGTGTCTAAAGTTTTGAACCAAACACAAGCTCACCTATTTAGGGAGTGGTCATTTTTTATCAACAGGGGGGTGGTGGGTTTGAGGGGGGCGTAAAATTTTCAGACCCCTCGCAAGGGGGGGCTAAAAAATTCACCCTCTTTTTAGCAAAAAAGCCCGCGCTACTATAGATTAAAGAGGGGCGCGAAAACTCTCCGCGCCTCCGGCGCAGGGGGCGCAAAAAATTTTGACTGCCGTTGAAGGGGGGGCGTAAAATATTTTCGCGTGTCCGCACGAAAACCCACCACCCCCCCCTGTTGATAAATAAGGACCACTCCCTTATTCAAACCAGAAATGTGGGACCAACTCCATTAACAGAACACTTTGGTGTATTATTGGTAGTGTTTCATGTAGAACATTCAGAGCAAACTGAGTTGTATGGACGCGAACAGGAAATCTAAGTAAATGAGGCTCTATTTGACGTAATTCCCAGGTGACGTGATTGTGACAGTTGCGTGACGTACTTTAATACGTATCTATGCGTAACGCTGACATGGGCAGGATGGTGGATAATGGCGGAGTGACGGGCAGACTGGTGCGACACTGCCACGCCGCGGATTAATCTGAAACCAGGGTCACGCCTGACAATGTTGTAGCTACCGTGCCGCATAGGCTACCTGCTGGAGGAATCAGACTAATAGCTAGCCGTGTTCACGGAGAGAGATTAAGGGAGATTTTGGGTGGATGGGGTGGGGTAGGTATAGGAGAAGGGGAGTAAGGGTGACGAGGTCAGTGTGGGAGAGACCAGGAAGGAGTCGTAAAGGCAGTGTATGAGGGAGGCGGGATTAGACAGAGGAAGAAAGATGTGAGAGGGAGAGAGAGGGAGAGTTAAAGAGATAGAGATAGAGATTGAGAGAGAGAGAGAGAGAGAGAGAGAGACAGAGACAGACAGACAGAGACAGAGACAGAGACAGAGACAGAGACAGACAGACAGACAGACGGACAGTATTTTTTTTCATTGAGTTTAGTTCAATCAAATAATAATGAGATATACCAATTTACGATATGGTATATTTTATGTGCTCAGCTCAAAGAGGTTGACGACGTTTTTTTTCTCCCTTTCCGGTGTATAAAAATGACAAGTTCAAGTAAATAAACTAGACAATTCAGAGAATAGCCTATATTTGCAATGAAAAATAGAATATAAGGGATGAGCATCACTGAAGGGACTGTGCATGTTCTCAATTGTTGTTGATATATATATATATATATATATATATATATATATATATATGGAACTATATACACTCGTGTATATATATATAATTAGCCGCGAACGGTTAGGGACTACTTTCTGTGCGTATTGGTATCTATGATGTCATAGCATGACGTCATGGTAAACACTCCTCCCATATATAAGGGGGAGTTTTCAATGTAACGGCCAATTGGCTCGTTTTCACCTGTACAGGTAACACCACGCTGGGTGTTCCCTGGATTTTTAAATTTTTAACCGTTTTGAGGGGCTCCTGGGCCTTTATTTACCAGTGAAATGGGTAGAAAGGCTGCTAAAGGCTCGAAGGCCAATACACCAGGTGGAAAATCGGTTAAATCGGTGGAAAAGACGAAAAAATCGGCCAATTTAGGATTGACGAGTAGTTCGACTCTCTCACTTACTGGTGATACACCATCTGATCCCCAAACTGCTACAGGTGTTGTGGGAGGGTCGTCTATTGACCAGACGAGGCTAGATGTATTAGAAGACGAGCTGTCGACCATTAAATCGCTTCTACAAGAGGTCGTCAATGGAAAGGACGATCGGGATAGAGGATTCGTCAATGCGTCAAGTCGTTCGAGCAGAGCACGTGCGGATGTTTACAAACAGAGAGGTATGACGTCACGTAGTCAAGGACGCGGACCGGTTGCTAGGGCTACCCGCCAAGCGTCTCCATGCGAAATTTCGTCTGACGGTGAGGACGAGTGGGTGCAAGTTGACCACAAGCGACATAGACGATCATCTAAATCCAGTATTTCTGCTCGTCAATGCAGTCCAAGCACATCTAGAGGGTCGTCATTGGATTCATCTTACTCTAGGCATCGTCACCATGCAAAATTGGGTGAGTTTGATCATTCTCAGTTCACCAAACGTAAGGAAAAAATTGACACTATTGAGAAACTGATGTCTGTAAACTTGCAGTTTATATTGAAGTACTACAAGTCAGGTGACGATGTTGAGGGTATGCTTAAGCATTTACAGGTATTAATTGAGAAGTCTGGCACCAAAATATACACGGTTTCAGCCCTGGTAGCCTATGATAAGTCAGTGAGGGACAGGGCTAATGATAGTGGAATAGGAGCTTTTTCAACCATTGAAAATTCAGATATACTACGTCATTTGGCATATGATGGGACCGTTCAAGCCCAGAAAGCTTATAGTGCTAAACCTAAGAATGTAGGCAAACTGAGATCTTCTAATAACCCATGCTATGCTTTTAACAGAGCAGAGGGTTGTGTACGAGACCCATGTAAATACAAACATATCTGCAGTGGTTGCAACTCCTCAAGTCATGGTAAAGCTGACTGCCATAAGGCCAGGAGTGAATAGGAAACTGTAGGGGGTCGGTGTCCCATAGCTTGTGATGAAATGTGTTTGATGCCTGACCAAGCTATGGTAAGTTCGGTAGATATCGACTCGCCCTCACAAACTCCAGTACAGGAGTTAGTTGATACGGAGATGGTTGGGGAGTGTGTTCCTTCAACTAAGCTCCTAGCAGAACAGAGTACTTTCAAAGAATTTATTTCGTTGGAAAATAAAATAGAGGTTATTGGTTATAACCCAATACAGGTTGGAATTAATCCACTTTTTACTGTTAATGTCACGGATTTACCTAGCATCAGGGTATATGACAAGTGTGTGGAAGGTACATGTACATGTGTTCATTACATCAATGGAAAAAATTCCCAGATTTTACCTTGCAGAGTCGCCCCATTCTTAACCCAAAAAGGAGTGATTAATGTAAATGACAAGGAGGCGCTATTCTTATGGCAAGGTTTTGTTGAAGGGTTCAGGATAGTGGATCCTGACTGTAATACGTCTTATGATTGCAGAAATTATAAGTCAATCCTCGAGGGAAAGTTTTATAGTGAGTACTGTGGTATATTGTTAGATGAACTTGAAGCTGGTCTAGTCTCTAAAAGTTTAGATAAACCCCGTTGTATTCATGCCCTAGGTGGTGTAGAAAAATCTAATGGCAAGTTAAGGCCTATAACTGATTGTAGTATGCCGGATAAAATATCTATCAATAATTTTATGGAGACTACTAGCTCTACTTTTTCTTATAATAGTATTAGCACGGTGACTGCTCAATTGAATAGGAACAATTTCATGAGTGTGGTAGATTTAAAATCAGCGTACAGGTCTATAAATGTGTATGCACCTCATACGACCATGCAAGGTTTCAGATGGAATTTTGGGCATGGGGAGGAGTATTATGTGAGTAACAGGTTAACTTTTGGCCTGAAATGTGCCCCGTATATCTTTAATAGAATCTCTGATTTTATTGTGGAAGTGGCAAAATTCTACGGTGTAGAAAAAATTGTAAATTATCTGGACGATTTTATCGTAATTGCTGATACTTATGATGAATGTCTTAGACAAAGAAATGTATTAATGGAATGTATGACCTACATGGGCTTTGTAGTATCCAGAGAAAAGGTGACCGACCCATCTCAAGTTTGTAAATTCTTAGGTATTAACATAGATTCAGTTAAGTTGGAACTGTCTTTGCCTGTTGAAAAGGTTGAGAAAATGGAAAATCTCTTGTTAGATAACGTTAATAAGAAATTTATTTCAAAAAAGAACTTGGAGAGGATAGGTGGTTTAATGTCTTTCTGCTCGCAGGTAGTTAAGGGTGGTAGAACTTTTAGTAGGCGAATTTTCGATCTCTGTGCTCGGGCCAGACCAGGTGGTTATGTTAGGGTATCAGCCTGTACTCGCCAAGACTTCCAATGGTGGTTGGATTTTTGTAGAGTTTTTAACTGTAAGAGGTTAATTCTAAATGATGATATTGACACACCTATGTACTCAGATTCTTCCATGAAAGGCTTCGGTGCATGGATGGATAAAGATTATTTATATGGTGACTGGACATCTTTCGATAAATTTAATCTAGGTAGTGGTCATTTTACCCAACCACCCTTAATGGATAATTTAAAGAACCACCATAGAAATATAAATGTGTACGAGTTATATCCTCTTCTTATGGGTCTTAAACGTTGGATATCTGGTTGTAAAAATAAAAGAATACATTGCGTTACCGACAATATGCAAGTGTTAGCTATGGTAAATACCGGTAGGTCAAAAAATAAGCTGTGTATGGAATGGCTTAGAGAGATTTTTTGGCTTTGTTTTATCAATAATGTGGAGGTGTATGCAACCTATATTAGGTCAGAAGACAATGTCCTGGCCGACCAACTATCTAGACTTGCTTATAAGGGTATACTGGACAAATGTGTAAACTCTCTTCTTGAAAATGATATGTGTTGTTTTGATTCCAGAATGGAAAAGGTTACAAAAAAGAAAAAAGTGTCTTTTATCGAAGGGTGTGTCAGAGAGCACGAGGAGAACAAGGAGACAGCAGCTTAACAGGTATAAAAAATTTTGTAAAGAATTCAATTTAACTTATTTCCCTTGTTCTCCATCACAGGCTGCTACATATGCAGTATACTTATCCGAACATATGAGACCTTCTTCTGTAAGGAATTATTTATCGTCCATTTGGTATCATCAAAAGCTTAGGGGTGGCCTAGACCATAGCAGTAATTTCATGCTAAAAAAGGTGTTAGATGGTATTGGTAGAAATTATGCTGTTCCAACTAGGGTTATTCATCCTTTGAGTCCAAAAGAGATGTTATGTATTAGATCATATTTGGATCTCTCCAGCAGGGCTGACTTGAAGTTCTGGTTAGCTATTCTGTTATGTTATAGAGGTGTCCTCAGGATAGGGCATGTTGTATCTTCCCCTCATACACTAAGGGTAGGTGATGTAAAAATTTTTAAAAGTTATGCTAGTCTTAGCATTAATACTTCTAAGACTGATCAACTTGGTGGCCATGCCTTTAACATATACTTATGTAGGGATGATACCTCACTGTTATGTCCATGTAGAGGGTTAGAAAAATTGTGCACAGGTAGGGCTGCGAGTGATTTTTTATTTAAAATTAATGGTGTTCCTCTACAGTACCAATATATTAATTCAAAGTTGAAATCTTTATCTTTACGTGCTGGTATCAGAGGTTCAGTCTCCACTCACTCACTTAGGCATGGTGGGGCTACTATGTTAAAGGACGCAGGACTTAGTATAGAGTCTATTAAGAAGAAGGTAAATTGGGTGGATGGGGTGGGGTAGGTATAGGAGAAGGGGAGTAAGGGTGACGAGGTCAGTGTGGGAGAGACCAGGAAGGAGTCGTAAAGGCAGTGTATGAGGGAGGCGGGATTAGACAGAGGAAGAAAGATGTGAGAGGGAGAGAGAGGGAGAGTTAAAGAGATAGAGATAGAGATTGAGAGAGAGAGAGAGAGAGAGAGAGACAGAGACAGACAGACAGAGACAGAGACAGAGACAGAGACAGAGACAGACAGACAGACAGACGGACAGTATTTTTTTTCATTGAGTTTAGTTCAATCAAATAATAATGAGATATACCAATTTACGATATGGTATATTTTATGTGCTCAGCTCAAAGAGGTTGACGACGTTTTTTTTCTCCCTTTCCGGTGTATAAAAATGACAAGTTCAAGTAAATAAACTAGACAATTCAGAGAATAGCCTATATTTGCAATGAAAAATAGAATATAAGGGATGAGCATCACTGAAGGGACTGTGCATGTTCTCAATTGTTGTTGATATATATATATATATATATATATATATATATATATATATATATATATATATATATATATATATGTATGTATTTCTACTCAATTGCGTATACGATTATAACATTTAAACTTTATTATAAAGTTTAAGTAGAGTCACATTTTCTAGGTCATACAATGGAATATGGTGGGAAATGAGTGTGATATTGCCACAGAAATGAAACTGTTTTGCCTCGCACACGAACGCTGGGTACTATTGGATGGATGGTTTGGATCGATAGGAAGTGGACTATGGGAATGTGCGTTTTATTCATGTGCCACATTTAATGGCGTTTATGAACCATGCAGTCCACATTACAACAGGCAATAGATCAGTAATACCTCCATTCATATCTACTACATATTTAACATCACTGTCGGCTACTCCCTAACATTTATTGCCTCATTCAAAATTAATCATGGGAGTTTTGTATGAATCCAGATCTGCAAATGCAATGCTCGATTCTGTTGCTCAAAATTATTTTCCGCTTGCCTTGACCAGGGACCTCTTGATTTTACTATATTGTACCATATTCGATGGCCGTCGTTCTTTGTACCTGCAAAAACACACTTACACCACAGATGGGATCGTGGCACTACCACAAACAGTCATAGCGATTCATTCAACTTTTAAAGCCCTTCAGGCTCTCATTTGGTCTCATTCAAAGGTTTACCTGTGGACAATGCACCTAGTTTCACGTGCCAAATCCTAGACAGAAAAAGTGAAGTACAGATAAACGCTTGATGTCATTTTGAACGCTTCTTGTGAGCAATATGGGTCTACCTACTTTTGATGGCTCCATGTTCCGGCCGTGCTGCATGTGGTACGCGTTTTAGAATAAAATCTGCGTAGAATCCCCCCCCCCTTTCGTTAATAAAACATCGCATCCAGTAATCCATTACTATATTTCAGAGCATAATATGGCCGTTCTAATGGGTCTATTGTAGAACCTATAGCATGGCATGCCCGGGGGGATTTATAGGGTAAAGGCAACCCTAACCCCAAAGGACTAACCGCCCATTCCTGCTCTGTCGGGATTCCTAAACCCTCCAATACATGTTGCCATGGTCGCCCTTTAGACGTACTACACCAGTACACAACCCTAAATTATTAAATATGCAAGGACCCCCTGGGGCCAGTTAGGTGGTTCAATGCAGTCCCGTACATGTTTGAAATCACTTTGGGACTGGATGGAGTTTATTCAGGTATAGTGCTCTGGCCGATTAAAGCGCAACATGCATTGCCTTCTGTAGTTTAGTTGGGGAGCCAGATCATCGGTATGTATAAGTGCTGGTGTTGAGAGCAGCACAAGATACCAGACACAGATCTGGGTATTTTGATAGTGCTGATAATGAATCTGGGGTGTGTATCTTCATATCTAGGTCGGAACAAGGTCAATTTAAAGGCCAAAGCTCAAAATCTGGAATTTACTATAGAAGAGTGAGAGGATTTGGTTCCATTCATTAACACTAGAGGTCCTCAGTGCACAGTGGATTCCCCATTCATATGCATTCTGAGTCGATTAGAATGCATTGAAATTGCATTGTGACCTTTCACCTTATATATGACCTTGTTCCGACCTAGAAAGGAAGATACACACCCTAGATTCATTATCAGAACTATCAAATTACCCAGATCCACCTCTGATATCTTGTGCTGCTCTCAACACCAGGAAATTTTTAAATATTGATATTTGAGCCGGCTGGCTCCCCAGCTAGTTGGTCATTTGGGTGATTGGCTGACAGAAGGGGTAAATACGTGTGCTGCGCATGCAGCACGTGAGAAGGTCGAATCCATGGATGAGACGAATCCTTTAAAAGAACTGTTGCAGATTGGAAGCCTCAAGGTGAAGCTCCACTATGCGATTTTTGCAGAGAATCACAGCTATCCTCACAAATAGGACACAAACACAGACTTATTATTGCTATCTGTTAAAATGTATGTTGAGGTAGCTGTTTATCTATGCCATTGTGTACGATCTTTGGCATACTCATGTTGTCAAAAATATATTTTTGTTTACTAAACCAAGCTGATGTTATGTCAATATTATAGACTTTGACAACGGGGAGTCTCTGCAATTTCATATAAGATAGGTTTGATTTTTGCCGAACAAGACCCTGAAATTTAAGGTTGTTGTTATACTGCTGTGTTGTATCTTTACTGTACAGTGTTATTGTTTATATAGCAGAACAGGGTCACCAACCCCTACTTGATCAGTGTGCTATCTCAGTCTCAGGTCTGGAAATATAAGCAGGACTATAGGTAACACACTCACTATTGTTCCAAATGACCCCTCAAATCTCATGTCTACAATTTTAAATCTCATGTTTACAATTTAGGACTATCAACAGCCGATACCTCAGACACTGTCTGGGTAACCTCCCATGAAAATGGCCCAAAAAATGCAACTCATTATTTCACTTTCCAAATCGAACAGTTACCGCCAAGATTACCTCTGAGCCTTGCAATATAGACCCTATGTAACGATTAAGCTGTTTTTAAATTGATATGAATTTCTGTTTGATACTGAAATTGCAATCTTATGTAGGCATACATGATGTACAATAAGACTAACATTTGAATTTGTAAATCATTTATAAAGAACTGCACCCTGTGATTAAGGATTAGATCACACAGTGGAACCCGGCTTGCAAATTGACGAAAGCAAGCTCACCCACTTGTCCAACATTTTACCTGTTTCTTTTTTTTTTAAAATTTGTAACAGAGTACGGCAAACTGCAGAAACCTCTCATTTAACCAAGACAGATGAGGACATATCTAAATATTCATACCTCAATTTGTCTTTCGATCCAAAAGGGGTTCCTTCTGGCTATGCCTCCATGTAGCTGTTATACCTCTTGTATTAGGCAGGGATACCACCTAATTGTAATAGTTGAATCCCAAGATATAATCTATCCATATAAAGGTTCTGCGGATTGAGTTTCTGCCAGATTAGGACTCTTCATCTTACTCTATATCACAATGGATGTAAGACACCTTTGCGTGTAGCGAATCCCGTTGCTGCAGTATAAATGATAATGAGTAGATGTGGCCGGGGCACACCAATTTGTGTCTCACACAATAGTATAGAAGAGCCGCATAAAATTCTTTTGACAATATACATTTATAAAAGGTCTTGGGTAGAGATACATAAAGATACCAAATAAAATGAATGCGCAACTTTGGATGCGAATTGAATTACTATATGTTGTGCACCATCCTCTATGATTATCAATCATAGAGGATGGTATCAAACAGAAATTAGACCTTTTATCTATATCTTTCATCTGGAAGGAGATGCAGTATCATCACAGGCTAAAACTATCGCTAAAACATATACATCTACTAAAATAGATATGTACATAAATGTTCATGCTGGAGTTTTCCATCTGCAAGTTACAATAGAAAGGGGGAGGGGGGAGGTGAATAGAGAGAGTAGCAAGCACAGACTCCAGTCTTATAGTGTCAGGATTATATACAAGAAATACTAACCAGAATGTCTCGCTGGATTCACCATAAGGAAAAGACACAGACTATTTTTTCTGGCTTTCAGTTAGCTGTCGAGTGGTTGTCCCCACCAACAAAGGCCTCAAAAGAATCTCAAACGGCCTGTAATAGATCTGGCTGGCCTGCCTTAGTCATGGAATAACCATTGACTGGATGTTCACTGCGCACAAGATTGACTTGCTACGGGTGCTAGTTGACCCCCACCCCACCCCACGACAGTTGTATCCTCACTATTCCAAGGCAATGGAAAATGATGTTTGGGGTGGGGTTGGGGTGGTGATTCTCAAAGCCGGGATGATCCGGCTGAGACCCTTAGTGACCATTTCTGAACGCTTTATCGACTGGTAGTGATAAGCCGTTGGTGTGGTATAGTAGTGGCCGTGGTAGTGTAAGGGTGTGGCAGCGGCAAGAATGGAAACCTGGGGATGAGTGTGAGGAAGGAGGTGGAGACAAGATATGTGTGTGCTGTCAGGGGGCCTCCTCCATGGTAAGACGCTATCAATGCACTGCTATGGATCTAGACATTTAGAACTACCATAGCATGCCCTGCCATACAAGATGCTTTATGCGGTCCCTCAGGCTGTTGTATGGACGTACAACACCTTCTCACACATTCACATCGACCTGTAGAAAAAAGACTGTCTGCTGTCCACTGCTGACAACATTATGGCATGTGCTGCCTCTTTATGTCTGCAAGGTATCACTCACATTGCTCGAATCTCTGCAGCGCACTTTGTGCCAGAGCTCACTGTGGTGGATTCATCCATTGGATTAATCTAAAGTACCCCGTGCACGGTCCTCAATTCAAAGTCCGATTTCTCATCCCACCCCAGTCCCTTTATGTTATCGTATACAAAAGGAGTAGAAGGATTAATATAACAGCAAGATTATCAAGCATATAATTATTGGTTAAGTGGTACTAAAGGACAAGAGGGATTGTAAAAGACATGCAATATAGTAGGGCGTTTATTCGATGATGGATCGATTGATTGTGGCAATATTTGTGTGCAACTTACACTGCAAAAATGGTGTTTAGACTTTAAACATGTTTAGGTCTACACATGTTTAAAATCTTAACATTTTTGTTCAATAGGTGTTTAGGCAACCATGTTTTTAGGATTTAAACATTCAAATTCTAAACACCTAAACAGTTACATTAAACATGTTTACATGTTTAGACTGTAAACAGACAGAAAACTTGGCGTTTAGCTTTTAAACACTAATATTTCTAGGTGTTTAGACACAACATCATATTATGCATAGAGAAGCAAATTGAATATCTAAGCAAAATTCTTCAGATCAGAAGAAAAACCAGTATAAACCTAAACAATTTATAGCATAAACACATGTTTTAAGGATAATATGGTATTCAGAAAAACGTGACAAGATTATGTTTAGAATTATGTTTAGGATCTAAACACCTTTTATGCAGTGTATTTCTTCTAACTATAAGTTTTTCTTGGGGCACACCATAGTAGTAGTAGTAAGGAATTTTATTGATCAAGAAGATACACACATACTAGTGCTATTTTCATGATGATCAATGTGAAATGAATTATCTTTCTAATAACAATATATGAAAAATTACCATGATTGTTATTCAATGGACATTCTTAGTGAAAAATACACTTATTCACACCATAAAATAAACAAAAAAATATAACAGTACATTTCTGGATCGAATCATATACAACAGTTCATGCCAATTTGTAAGACTTATGGCCAAATAACTCAGCTTTTGGTGCTTCTGCCTTTTACCGGTTGAGCGGATGAAATCACCACACCCATTTAAATACTTTCAAATAATAATATAACATATGGTTTAGTGGTTGGTTGATGAATCACCAGCCTTCCACCTAGACCAGTTAATACAGATAAATTACATGAGAAACCCAGGACTAATTCCATAGGGTCCAATATTTCAAAACTTCACATGTCAATACATTTTTTCATTTAATACCATCTCTGAATTTACTTATGTCACGAGCCTTCTGTTGCTGGGCTGTCAGTGTCTGCCAGAGAAGGTTGCCCCTATACAGTGGACTGCTCCTGAACAGTGCATAGTGGGGCATATCCACCCTAAGACGGACCCCATCATTACCCCTCAGTACCCTCGGTGGTTGAGCAACGCTTTCATCATTGCAGGAAAGGCAGTACATAGCACACAGGAGATGCTCATTACGCCTGTGAAGCAGTTTCTGACAATTACATACTTCATGAAGCCTGTTCCTGCTAATATCTCTAGGGTCTTTGATTTTCAGGCATGTACGCAGGCAGTGATTTTGGATTGTTTGCAATGCCTTTACATTATCAACAAGTGATCCATCTACAACCAGGTCACCGTAGTCTAGTATGGGCAGGATCATTTGTTTGTACAGCCGTAGGGCCAGGTCTTTATTCATATATTTTCAAAGGTTTCTGAGATGCTTCAACCTGCCTCGTGCATTGGTGGAAACCTTCCTGCAGTGATCAGAGAAAACAAGAAACCTATCCACCATGACCCCTAAGTAGTTGAATGCGCGTACCCGTTCTAGGACCTTCCCACCAAGCCTGACATCACAGTCAGTGAGGTCAGGTATAATTCTATCTGAGTGCACCCATAAGACCTTTGTTTTCTCAGCATTGACAGTTAATTTGAAGGTATTACACCATCTTGCAATTCTATTCAAGTCATCTTGTTGTTTATTACTAATTTCAATGGGATCCATCCCAAAAGTAACAATTGCTAGGTCATCCGCATACATATAGTACTCCGAGTTTTCGATTACCAGGGATATACTATTGACATAGGCAAGAAAAAGGAGCAGGCCGAGCACAGAGCCCTGTGGTATGCCACAACCCACCCGCTTGACGTCTGAGGTGTGCCCATTGGCCACTGTTGTTTGTGTGCGGTCCTCTAGGTAGCTTTCCAGCCATTCTTGGGTCCTAGCATCACAGCCAAGTTTTCCCAATGTCAGCAGTAATAGAGTGTGGACCACAGTATCGAATGCCTTTCTTAAATCCAGGAACACAACTGAGGCTAATTAAGCCTTGTTCCTGATTCCATACAGACATTGAACTAGCCCATAGACCGCATCCATTGTAGACTTACCCGCCCTAAAGCCGTATTGTCTGTCACTAAGCAGGTTGTTGGCCTCTAGATAGTTCATTAGTTGCGAATGAACTACCCTTTCCACCAGCTTGGACACACAATTTAATTGACTCACGGGTCTCCAGTTAGTCACCCTAGTTAAATCACCATTTTTCGGGAGAGGAATCACGCATGCCCTTTTTAATACTTCAGGGAAGAGGCCACTTTGTATAGAACAATTGATCAGTTCCCTGAGCACATCAGGTCTGGACGTTAAAGCATCC
Organism: Acholoe squamosa; assembly: GCA_949317995.1. Classification (NCBI taxonomy): domain Eukaryota; kingdom Metazoa; phylum Annelida; class Polychaeta; order Phyllodocida; family Polynoidae; genus Acholoe; species Acholoe squamosa. Next base: position 33,480,764 of record OX439035.1, on the reverse strand, counting down.
CTGATCACAATTGGCCTGACATGCTCAACACCTGAGGCTTTATGTATTTTGATGGTTCGTGCTAGTTTTAGCGCTTCAGGTAACTCAATTGTGGATAGGCTGAAATTAACGTCTGCCTGTGGTAGGAAGACAGCTGGATTCATGTCAGCAACTCCTGGGCGGAAGGCCTCTGCCAATCTAGCACCAATGGCTACATAGTAGTCATTAATGTAGTTAGCAATATTCCTCTCCTCCACAAACGATCCATCATTTAATTTCAATTTCACAATTACTTTTTTCTTAGGGCCCTTCCAGAAGGTGTTGATTTCAGACCAGAAACGCTTGGGATCATCTTTAAATTTTTCAAGGTCAGACACAACTTTATCTCTAATATTTTTTGTTAATGTCTGGGAGATTACCTTTTCAATCCTCCGTACCTCACTAAGGTCAATGTTCAGATGACCAACCCTACATTTCCTGGCTTTTCTGAGAGCCCTGTGTTTTTTTCCGGTAAGATATTTTACTCTTGGTGTAAAGCCCGCTTTGTTTTTAATACTCAGCTGTTTAGTATGGATAGATAGATAGCTAAATAACATACACACCCAGTCAGGTTAAGCCAAAAAAAAGGTTTGTTTCCAGTTACCCGACCGACCCTAGCAAAACAGGGCTGATTTCTTTTTCTGTTTTTGTTTTGTTTTTTGTTGTTGACAGGACCATAGTAATGGTACCGATAGACATACAAAAATGGCAGACCACTTTTTGGATCCGCTGATCAATATTTCAATGTTCATACTACACTTATTTTTATTCATTTGAGTTATGGACTAAAACAAACAAACAACAAATTATCAAAAGTTTCCCACTATTCATAGCAAATGCATAATACATACTAGTTTAAGAAAATTTAGGTGTATGAGGAAAAGGAGGTGTAGGGGGGGGGGGCAAAACATTCAAGATATCATTAGGGTTAGGGAGTGATAATATTTTAACAACAGGAGGGGGTGGGTTTGAAGGGGGGGTCAAAATAAATTCACCATACAGGTCTTGGTGGGGGGGGGGGTCAAACCAAATAAACCTTCATGCTGGGGGGGGGGGTCAAATTTAAATATGATCAAGCCTTGACAGCTGGCAATAAATGCCTCAGCCCTTAGTATATTGTGGGAATATTGTGTCTACATATCCTCTCAATGTCGCCTTGAAATTATGTTTCTGTTGATATATAACATGCCTACCCCCCCAAAAAAAATTAAAAAGAAAAGAAAAAGGAATCCAGCCTACCGACCCTAGCATTTCAGTTCATGTAACCTTTTTTGGCCTTATATTCGTCTCACAGACTTTACTGTGGATAGAAATGTTCAACTAAAAGGATAAAATGTACAAAAATATCAGTTCTGCCATATCATCGAAGGTGACATCTACTGTGGGAATTGACCTGGAGTAGTCAGATACGATACCGGAAGTGGCGGGTAAGCTTCTTTTCACGTGATACTTGTCGACGGCTGATATCTACCTGACTGGTTCCACTCACATGGCACATAGCATCCCAGTTAAAAACAACACCAATTGCCACGCTTGGAAACATTCAAAATGGCTTGAATTGGGGAGAAAAACGCATATACGAGGAGTTTCTCTCGTCCAAAAGTGGTTTTGACCGCTGATAAACATCACGGTTTATCAAACCCGTCAGAACTGAATTTCCAATATGAATTCTTGCCAAAACTCTTTTGGAAATATCGTAACGAACTCATAACCGAAAAAGACCTCGGAAATTCTACCCAGAACCAATTTCATGATAAAAATACCACATTTCTTTGTTTAGTTTACAACAAAACTCCATTTCCTTGCATTATTAGTATAGTAGACATATGTTTAAATTTTGATAATGTGATATAATCATGCACTTGAAACCTCTTCAAGCTTGTTCATGTTTCTTGTAGTGACTCCAAAGGGGCACGTTTTCAGAGACTGATTAATCTTGGACACTTCTTGGGCATTTCCGTGGATACGACATAAGGATGTTTTTCGTCCTATCCCATTCTATCTGTGCATATCAAGCCGTAGACCTTTATCATTTATATAGGGTGTTACCAAACTGTACGACTCCCCTCATACCTAGCTCACTACATCTACTGAGTGCCTTGTACTCAAAGAGGGAACACAGAAAAAAACTACAGTAATGTCTGTATTTTTTTCTTTTTATAATCTCTTCCATTTGCCTGGCGAATATAGATGGCGGTCCCGTAGGTGGATTTGGGCACTGCATTTCATCCTTGGGATTAAATCACGCCGGTCAGGGTCTATAGCAGTACTGCACTGCTACAGCGGAATCTCCTTAGCACCAAGGCGTAATGGTCAGCGGGAGGCATTGGGAGGTGGCATTTGGGGACTGCAGAGTCGCAGGGGCTCCAGAGACTGCTCCAAAGAAGGACCATTTCCTCGCGGCGAATTAACGAGATTTAGAAGAACCCGGTCGCTCCGATGGTGTGGCGATGAGCACACCTCAGATGGCAAGGTGGCCACTTGCCGTGTATAATTGGCAATTTGTCAGCGGCTGGGGGACACTGGCTGTCATTGGCGCCGAGTGGAGGCCACGTCCGCCTGGAGGCAATGGTAAAAATGCCCTGGTGCCCTGGTTCCTCCTTGGGGTGGTATGGAGGGCCGCGGACAGCCAATTAGCTCCTGGTACAAGGGAAGAAGTGGCTGGGTATGTCAGTACTACTTGCACGCGACGCCGTCCAAAATCACCAACAGGAAAAGTGCCGTCAGATGTCTTGCTTGTCACCCGCTCTCTCACCTATGTATTCATTTTGTTTTAGGACATTCCATACTTAACGTCACAATCCTTTTTAAGGCCCCTCTGAATAGCCACAGAACGTTGAAACATCATTGATTCAACGTCTCCACTACCCCCCCCCCCACCTCCACGAATCAAACCAAACAAAAAATGGTGAAACCGTACATATTTTGCCTATTGCTTTACTTCTCAACCAACGGTGCTGCTTAGCCTGAGATGTGGATGGCAACCCAGCAAATTGTCGTCATCTGTCGCCATGATTGGTCATCAATGGTGACTCCTTTTTGAATGATAACTCATTCCGTCATCCTTCGCCACTGTGTGTTAGACTCACATGGCATAGCAATTGCTATTCCTGGTGATCTTGTGCTATAACGATGTCGTGTTCCATCTAGCGACATGTGTGAGCCACTTCACACAGGTTGACGAGGACTAACGACAATTTGCTGGGAAGGCTTTGTAGTAGAGAAATGCATGTACAATAGGTGAATAGGTGTTTAGGCATAAGGATACACCAATAAATGGTGCACTCTATAGAGTCGGATGGCACCATTTCAGTGGCGTTGATAAAGTTTCACTATCCAGCTCTAGAGGACCGAGGGGGATCGAGCCGAAGAATAGACCTCAAATTGAGAAAGAGAGTCTCTTTCTGCTCTGTCCACACTAATAGCTTTCCATTAGTGAATATGGATTGTGCCATTCAGTATCGAAAATAATGATAGAAACAGGGCGCCATCACCTTTGGTCATCATTCCAATGTTGATGGCATTAACCATCCATGTGATAACATTATTTTGCCACTAGCGAGCCCTAGCATCGACCACTGTTGTTATCAATCCTGAACGTTGATGCCCCAATACACATAAATGCCCTAGAATAGAATATTGCATATTACACATACATTCTTCTACTACAGCATGTTTGGAGGAGGTTGGGACAAAACTTTGAATGTCATTGATATTAAATGCACGCTTGAGGTGATGTCATTGCTTACAATACAGATATATTACGGGTACATATAATTGACAGTTTTGTAGGCCTGTATGTGTACTCAATCTTATTCAAGTGATGCAATGATGGAAGAGAGAATCATCTTACTTTAAAGAGAGAAGAAGAGAAAAAAGTGTCGGCAGAGTTATCACACTGATTAACAAGGGGCATCATTCCTCCTATACACTAGCCTCCGTCATCAATGCCATAAAACCTTTTGTTGATATGTGTCATCATCTAATATGGTGAGTGTACTTTTTCCTGGAAAGTCCCACAAACATGAGTCAATAACAGACACGATGGTCCCGTGGCTCGATTGAGGTTTCTCCAAGTTCTTTTGGCGAAGGCAGTTCACGTACGATTTGTCATCGAGATACGGCTTCAGCAGGTCAGTGATCAAAAGTCGCGTCTCCATGCCCCATTGACGAGACCCGGTGGAGATGGCGGCAAGGGCTTCCTAATGAGAAGGGTATCCCACACTAATTAGGCTGTTACGTCGCACATCTTTCCCACTCCTAATTAATTTCTCGATGGGATTATTTTGCTCCTTGGTGGTGATGGCCATGACAGTCCTTGCGCATGCCTGGTGTGACTATCGGGATTTCCCAACTCACCCTACCTTCGTAATGATCTGCTGGGGAGAGATACTAGTATTGGGAGTCTTCTTGAAAGACCTTCCCACAGTGAATTACATGTCACTACCCGGTACAAAACTGAGGGATATAAACATGTAATCAGCTATATTTCACGTGAAGGGAAAAGCCGATAGTCATATTTCAGAAAGTTGAGTGGATTAAATGTGTCTTGCTGAAATATCTTCCATCTAGACATGATGTTCCTGCAGACGTATGGTTCGGGGAGGGAGTAAATATCTAATAACTTGAGAATATCTTGTAATAATACTTTCTACCCTGTAGATAACAAACATTAATCTACTGCTGGGTAGATACGTATCGCTCAATGTTATGATATCCCACAGGTCAGTTTTTCTTTTGAGAATTTTATTAAGGGTAACCCAGTATAGTGTGTTGAATAACATACAACTGAGACACTGGGCTACGGTTGTGCCGGTCCGCCGCCCAGGCCTTCTTTTAACTAACTAGCTAACTTGATTTCTCAGTTTTGTTTAATGACGCATACTTAGGGGTAGACACTGACGCTGACCCGGGGCCAATGGCCTTGAATTCTTGGTCCGGGCCCGTAGTTTTCTCAAAAATCCTCTTCCTGTGGGCCCGGGTGGCCCTTAGAATTGACCTAAATGAATTTCACATGTTGATACATTTGTCGCTATATTCATGTTATATATCGTTGAAAAGGGAAAATAACCGGAAATTCAGCCAGTCCAGTGACATCTTAATAGAAGTTGTTGAGATAAGCTGTTCACATAATGTGAAAAAAAGTGTGGGCCTAAATCTGTGGGCCCGTAGATTTCTTAAGGTGTGAGGCCGGGTGGCCCGCGTCTCAAAACGTTAGTCTCTACCCCTGAATACTGTTTACAATTTTATGTATAAACCTTATGTTGTTAACAATTGAACACCATATGTCAGTATAGGTAAGGGGATGGTAGAATTTAATAGGGAAAGGGTTAGGGGGGAGTCCTAGAGAGGAGATCCATTTTCACACATAAAATTGGTCACAGTTATCTGTATTTATTTTACAATGACAATTAATATTAATACAGAGCATAGGGATATTAATTTAGAGCATTCTTGATGGTAAAACACAGAAATGAATTACTGTGAGGTAACTCCACACCCACACGCTCTCGGCGAGCTACTGGGTCCCAGAGGGATCCGGAGGACATTTCTCAACATGGTGCGACTAGACATATCCAGGAGTCTGTTACTCCAGTAGATGCGAGTGGTAAGTAGGATGATCCTGTTTCAGCGAGCATGAAAAATTGATAAGTACCATACTTACCACTTTCAGATTTAGGACAGCTCAGGTACCAGTCCAAGATGTTTTGGTCAGTATGCCGCACTTGCAAGTACAAAACTTGAAAGTAAGCACTAATACGAGACTTATTGCCTGATTCAAACCACCAACTTCCAGTACTACTTACACAAATGCTGGACATGCATTAACGCAACTTTGTACCATACTCATATCTTTGCTAATTTTTTGGCAATAACCTCTGTTATCATTCACTGTACTCTGTGTCTAGTGTCATAGTTGTCTGGAGTAACAGACCCCATGTGTTCAGAGCAATTGGATTCTACTGTGCACAGGGGGGTGGAGAAACTCACTAGGCTCTATGGTGGGTGGTGTGTCTGGAGATACTACCGTCATCCTGTATGACGAGGCTGTAATGTAGTCGTACAAGATGTCTCTGATACGACTTGAAAATCTCAAGTTGTAGCATATTGAGAAATGCCATTAGGGACTACTTAGATAGGAATGTTTGCAGTTTTAGATAATAATGTGAATCTTGCATCAAGAACATTATACTACACATTCTCACCCTTTAATATGTTATGCAGTTCGGTCACCCCCTCCCCCGGGCCCAATATCCTACGAAAATGGAAAAGGAAAATCAATAGAAAAGTAAAAATACTGAACTGGTGCCTCTCTGAGGTCTGAAGTCACAAAGGAGCAGTCACTCATGCAGGGAGCATGGCTGTAGTTACCCCTCATTTCACAGTGTGTGCGCATGCCGGCCTCTTATCACCTCGCCCTCAGACCGTGGTAGGGATAGTGAAGGTCCTAGTCCTTGTGGTCTTAACTACAGGGACCTTTCACACCAGCCAATCCAATACTATTGTAGATTCCCAGTGTTGGACTGCAAAACACAGAACGACCATTTGATTCTGTAATGGACGGGCAGAGGCGTAGGAAGCAAATCTTCATTGGGGGGGGGGGGGTGGCCCGATCTCAACCATATTGAAACATTGGCTCAAGCACAATAGCGCCTATACATACCTAAACAAAATTTGTGTAGAAAAGTAATTTTTGATGAATTTTAGATCTGATTTGAGTCCCCGGCCCCCATTTTCTTTATCTCATTACTATATCAATCTAATTTGAGATGCAAAGTTTTAGCTTCTTGCTCAATTTATTATGAACTCTTTTTTTGGGGGGGGGCAGACATACTCAGGCCCCACCTCCTTTCTGGTTGGGGGGGCCAGGCCCCCCTGCCCCCCCTTTTCCTACGCCCCTGACGGGAAATGAAAACAAGGACGCCATTTATACTTTCGAACAGTGATTTTTCTTTCTATATTTCTCTACTGGGAATGGCGATATATGACAGTTGTAATGTTCCAACATGCAATAAGAAAGATGAGGGTTTCTTAAAATGGTCCAGAAGACAGGATGACTCATCGCCCTGCCATAGTCTCGCATTTATAATATATATGCATGCAGATTAGTACAATTGCCACTGAATGTTTCGACCAATGATAGCGGCAGTTTTATAACTGCCAATAGATATTTTGTGCTCCCTCAATATCTTAATTGCTAAATCCACTAAGACGCATGAGGTCGCACGAGTCTGAAGAAAATATATTTGGGTCTATGGCACTTTGTTTTATGCACACACACTCATGCGTCTTAGTGGATTTGGTCCATTACATTGCTATGGTTCCCATTATATTGGCGGCTCCTTTCCAATTTCATTGGATCTTAGCCGCCAGTCTTGAGCACATTTGGCTACTACAACAGCGCCCCTGTTGTATATCCTAGGAGGAGGTCAAAGGAAGTTGGTCACGGCCTCTGGCTGCTGCGCCCCCTGTACAATCGGATGTTACTGTTTTTCAGAAACAATTCGACTGCATGGACTAACACATAAGATATTCCGAGAACATTGCCCCGGTGTTGTTCATCTATATTCAGTATCCCCAAGTTGCATCAGCCGAAGGCGGTGGGATTCAAGCCATAAAGCCTCAACACCAAAGTATTCTTCTCCTATAACATTTGTGACACGATCTGCGAAAATGGGGCTTAGTGCAGGGGGTTCTAAGACCCCTTCTCCCAGTACAAGTCACATTTAATGTTCTGTGAAGAGAGCCACAGGTGCTGTTGGTGGATTTTACACCTTCCTCTAAGCCTCCGTAGGGATCTCAATATGAATTCAGAAAGGAAAACATTAATAGTTTTCAGAGAGTTCTTGATAGGTCAGACATTTTGCTACTGCCTTCACTGTAAGAAGTAGGCAGTGTTATTTTACAGCAAAATTCCTTTGGCAACTTTGTTTCCAGCACATTTTGCTGTAAATCTACAGGAGGTGAATCACTGTTATTTTACAGAACAATTCAGAGTTATCATACAGTAACAGTCACTGTGATCATACAGCAAGATCAATCAGTTCTACAGAAACATATGCTGTAAATTAACAGCAAAATGTGTTGTAAAATTACAGAGAAATGTGTTGTAAATAAACAGCAGTATTTTCTGTGAATGGACAGCAAATTTTGCTTTAAATGAACAGTAAAATATACTGTTAATTTACAGAAACCTTTGCTGGCAACTGAGGTTCCAGCAACTCTTGCTGTAAAATTACAGAAACTCGAATTGTAGAATTACAGCAAGGGGTTTTGTTAATCAACAACAAATGTATTGTATTAGACAGAAAGTGTTTAGAAAAAGGTAGTGTCTAGGCTCTGATGTGTTTAGATTATCATTGTGTTTAGACGTAATGTGTTTAGGTGTTTTGCTTTTATTCAGGGCCAGGGGAAACATCACTTAGAAGTTATCTAATAGAGCATTTCATCCTTCAGAATGTAGGTAGTAATCAATTGTAGTTGGGGATTCATCTCACCAACCGGAACCTGAAAATAGAGAAGACATTAGTTTCAATTTGTGATGCAGTTTGCTTTATTAATTAAGAACAAAGTCAATTTTATAATAATTGGTTGATATCGAGTACATTCATATATGAGAGAGTAAATCCAAATTCTTATTGGCTTAGGAGGTTTCCCTAATAGAATAGAGAAACTTACCTACTACTAGCCACCACATGTCTAAAGAAGTGACACCCATCACTCTTCCAGAGATTGGTTGCCTAGGTTACATCTGAGGTGGGATTAAGTGTCAGGGGATTAAGAGGGGTCCTTTAGACACCATGGTGTTTAGAGGCTGGAAAATGTCCAATATTGTGCTTACAACCTCCATGTGTTTAGGTTTTAAACACAAAAATTGTCATGTGATTAGAAGTTAAGCACAATATCACCCTAAACATGTTTAATTTCTAAACACATTTATGACAGTGTATACAGGTATGTTATAAAAAACACTGCTATACTCTGCTATTGGGGTCAGTTCATGGTAATCATCTCCATAATGTCATTTATGTGTGCGCTCCATGCATGCAATGATACGGTAAACCATGCATGCCTAATGAAGACAAAACTGTCTCCAATCCCAATGAAGTGAGCCACTATTGAGGGTAAGAGAAGTAGAGAACCATCTCACCCAAACCATTTCATGGTCATTCAGTCTTAACACTGAAATAACCTAAAGGCAGGTAGGCCTATGTTAGCTTCAACCCCAGAGTCCAGGGACTTGTATTTCAGATTTAGACACAGATATGGTGTCATGTATACATATTATTGGTTGTCCCTCGTTTCCGCTCAGGTAACCTTGTACAATATCATTGGTGCACAATGCTAGATTGAACCTGTTGAGGTTATTATCATATTGCAATTCATTATTAAGATTTGGGGACAATATTGGATTGAGGTGTGCAATATAAGACTATACATACTAAACATATGGCATACTACTGGCCTCCAGTGGGGGAAAGTACATGTAAGGCTATTTTGGTAAACCCTTTGAAGGGCCACTAGGGTGACTGGCTGGCCTAGGGCATACTGCATACAGAGTAATTGTACAGGATCACTCACTGTACACATATATCTACACCTGAAAAGCATTGATATTACAGTAAGAGTCACAGTATTTGAGAGTACAGCACTTTCCTCTGTGAGCTTACAAGAGACATTTCTGTTATAAAACAAACTTCTTACAGTGTTTCTGATGATAGATAACACCCCACGAGGCACTGCAAACACGTTTGTGTATAGCTGCAGGGAAAGTGTTCTCATACCCTCATCCTTTACAGTTCTATACCTCTCTCATCGTGCTGTAGGAACCGATATAAAACGTAGGGAAGAGTTAGTTATTATTAGCGTTGTATTTGTTTCTTCATAAATGTTTGATGTTCCAACCAGAAGGCTGGAGTTCTTTTCGTAGCTTTTAAGAAACTTTAAGAAACGGAAAGCACATTACATTAAATAAAGAATGTTTGAATAATACGAATAACAGGTGTTATTTCAAAGGCTTTGATAACGTTCACACTTTGAATACATACTAGTGAACTATTGGAAAATGCACAGAGGACCGAGCCCGGCTTTTATCTTGCCAATGCTTTATAATTGTTGTTTTTACTTGTCTTTCTTTCAAAGCTATCTGAGCATCTAAATTAGATGGGCATTAGGCAGCTCATAACAAGAATTCCTATGTATCAAATACTTATGAGATATGTGGAAAGGTCATTTTACACAAGCAAATAAAAGCTCATTACTATTGATGTAAACCTTTGAGGGAGGTAGAGTAATTAAGACAATGAACGTCAGACGCTGTGTTATAATATGCAGTCGTTCCAATTATGCCCTCTGAGGGGTGTTTCATAAGTGAAACTTTTAGAAGTAAATTGGTTTCATAAGCAGTCATGGTAGATAGTTTATGATAGATGTTGTGGTAACTTCTGCTATCATTAATATTATGATTTTTTATAAACATAAGGTAATTTGAGGTTGTGTGTTTCAAAAGAGTTTACCAAAGTTTACAACAATGCAAATCATCGTCACATGGAGTTGATGCACCATTTCTTTTGTGTTTTATAACGTTTTTACCATAATTCTATATCATATCATGATACCTTCGTCAAGACACACACTCACTGATGGACTGATTAGTATTTGTAGGTTGATTGTCTTAGAATCTGCAGCTTTTGGTAAATATGGCTTTCATTATGAAACACCCCTTTGTGGGGGTGAATAGAGAAGAGGACCTACACAATGCCTGTAGAGGGTTCTATAGAACAGTGTGGAACAATGGAATCCAATTACCTTCTATCCCTGCCAGCCATACTTCACACACCTACTAAACCCAGGAATTACGGACATCAAAGGTAGCAGTTTGTGAAAAATTAACCTGGATATGCGGCTAATTCTCAGCCTTTCCCTTGCTATTTTCCATATTAACCTACTGTTTGCCATCTTTCATAAGAAGCTTGTAAGAGGTTGTCAGTGGCGGATCCAGGATTTGGAAAAGGAGTTGGCGCAGCCCAAAAGATGGGGTGCACAACCCCCCTCCCCCATTTTTTTTCAGCAAAGCTGGGGTCTAATAAGAAGTTGAAACCGTCATCCCAAACGAGAACATATATCTACAGCCGTGCTATTGAATAATTTCTGCTGTGCGGCAGTTGTGGGAACTAGTCACTTAAGACGACTGTGTCGTTTTTCTCTTCAGCCAGAATAGTACAGCATCTATAGCCAGCACTTCCATTCCCCTGACACCCGATTCTACACCGAAAGAACATAAATGCCGCATAGCAACTTATAACAGGCTCTGATCTTACTCTCCACAACAGGAGGGGCATTCATTAAGACTGGCGATTCTTCTGTCAAACAATGCATTAACGATGTATTCAGGAACGAGCAATCTATAAGACAATACACTGATATTCACAAATTAAAGTAGTATGCATTTACAGTGTTATCTATTATGACTGACATTCGAGATGATGTAGAGATAACAGCCATAAACTGACTTAAAACATGTTTATACGGCTTTTTGATCCTGAGGGAAATTATGAATCCTCCTCCTGGAGGTGATCCATAGAACATCCATTTAATGTGTGCAAGGCCTCTTAAATACCCAGAATTTAGACATAACATAATAGGTAGTCGACATCAAAGCTAATGCAAATTCAAGTGGGGACTACCCTGCCTTTCTGGTTTACGCCCATGATGTAAGTGTTTATGTCTTAATACAGATTTGAATGTAACACTTATGCTGGGCGTAAGTCACCTTTCCACACGGCAAAGGCAAGTTTATCTGTTGATATATCGTTCAGCATTTGATTCTATTTCGGGCCACTGGCACTGCATACGATGAGACAAAACACAAATCTTCACTTCATATCTTTACAGGAGAAAGTGATAAATGAGTAGTTTCACAAAACATCTTTACCTGGCTAATGAATGAAATTAAAGTCCATTAAAGATTTCCATAAAAAGGAGTGAACGGAGTGGTTTTGCTCGTTTCACTGGGGACTAATGAAGTAGAGATATGGATGGCTCGTTCGTTCCCTGTCATAAAGGCTTAAAATCACACACTACCTACGGGATCAGAATACAGTGTACATATTTTCCCATGACGTGTACTTCCCATTTGTTCAGAGTCTCATATAGAACACTTCTGACCGCTATTTGGTAATAAAAACTTTGGCACTGATATAGCTCTCTGAATTTAGCCTGGTAAGTACTTGTTATTGTAAACAAACCGAGTTACCCTAGTATGAGAAATCTAAAACCTCTTTATACTACTGTTCTAGACAATGTCAGCCTATAGGTATAAGTTCAGATGATTGTGCATGTTGTACACCATATCTAAACAATTTAATATTACTCAAATCAGTAGAGATACTGTGCAATTTCCCCTTTATGTTCTACATACTACACATAGGGTCCGCCCTGTTGGATGGGGTAACTGTCAGTTACCCTACCACCTTCTGCACTGTGTATAAGTGGGGCGGAAGGCAACATGGGAACCCTTATCAAAAGAATAGAACATGGTGCCGTCTGTCACTGAACTTTCTCACAACCCCCTCCTCCCCAGTGGCTTGCCGATTGTTCCGCTTTCTGCAGGGGCGTAGGAAGCAAATTTTTATTGGGGGGGGGGTGGCCCAGGGGTCTCGGTTGGGGGGGCCTGCTATATTTTTATAAAGGCTTATATAGGGAACCTCCTCATTATTGGGGGGGGGGCAGGCCCCCCTGCCCCCCCCCCTTTTCCTACGCCCCTGTTCTGGTAGTTTGGGCAACCAGTGACTCTAGCAACACCTCCAACATTATCAAGGATATAGGTACACATCTAGCCAGCACACCCACATGAATAAAAAGAAATAAAACACGAAAATATGAATAAATCATTTTATTTTGTTCTTTATAAAGTGGGCTTGGATCTCCAGCTGAAAGATGATGAGGATGTGTTTGGACTAGAGCCATCAACCTTCTAATCAACAGTTATAACCTTAGAGGGATAGCTGAGAGGGAGACACTATTTCTGCATCACGTTGAATAGGGCTGACGCCCCAATATACTATATGATATCATGATCAATTATGCATTTAGCTTTATATCTAAACAGTTATCACATGAATGTATAAGGCGTTCTTTTATTAAGGTATATTTATCTGACAATGCAACTCTTTCATCCTCTCTTTTAAAATATCACACTTGTTGACTTTCCTTTTTATCATATTGCACTACTGGACATAGGCAGATAATTACATTCGAGGTATTTGATACCAAGCAAGTGACGAAGATAACAGATGTTTTCTTCTCTATTTCTTAACAGGATAAAAGGCAGATGGACAGACAGACCTCTCTGCTATTTACCACATCAGTTATATTCGTGTGTACATGCATGCAATTGGACGGACTCTTCGGAAATCCTGATCCCACTTTCTCTTACATTTTCATTTTGACTAGAATGCGGAGGTCAGCAAAAGGAATGCTCTATATTTTCCATCTTAGAGGGGGAGTAATGGTCGTGGGCTCCACCCCTGACCCTCACGGGTCTCCCCTTTTTCTATGGCTTTTATGGACTGACATAAAATGTGTTTTGATATTAGTGGCCCTATGTGGTTCATTTATCTACTGGTATCCCATAAATCACAGCTGAAGAAGAGAAACCATAAAGCTTTATCGTGAATTTATTCTTCTACCGTAACGGTTTATGTTCTATAAAGAGGGGCCACAGATGCCGATAGTGGATTTCACAACCTCTGCCAAGTCTCAATTTGGCTGTCGATCCATCTAGTCCAACCTTTCTATGAATGGAGTTTTAGCCGGTGTCTTTACACATCATCTTCTTTTTTCAGACAAACGTTCACAATTATGACCAATCTGTTAACAATTGAAAAAAAAAGAAGAAAAGATATGAAAGTGTTTTCACAAGGTTTATCTCAACAGGTATTTTCAAGAAGTCTGAGTTATGTATTTGAACATAAATAGCCACATATCTTAGAGGTTATTATACCCTCTTGTGCTCCAGAAGGGTGATTCATAAAAATTGACGATGTAGAACCGGAAGTTTCGTCAGTATCCAATGATGATCATGCAATCAACCTGTGTCAATTGCTGTTATTTCTACATTACTTCAAATGAAGTTTAGGCATATATAATAACGGAAATGCATACTACCTAAATTTGATTAAAATTCTCGTTTCTGAATGGATTCCCTTTTACCTCAGAAGCATCGTCAGTTTTTATGAATCACCCTCCTTCAAAACATTCTCAGAGACGCATCAACATATGGTTTATTTACTAGTGGATTAAAATGCCCTAATCCATACATGAGACCTGTACTGGGAGAAGGGACCTTATTCCCCCTGAAATAAGGTCCCTTTTCGCAGATCCTGTCACACATGTAGGCTGTCACTCCTTCTGAGGTCATCTCGAAGCTTTAAGCGGAGTAATGGCTTGATGCAGACAGTGCCCAGATTGAATACAAAAATACCTTTAGGAACGAATACCAGTTGGACAGCCATAGATACTAGTGGTAAAATAGTTGCCCACTTCAAATGAGTAATAGTTCCCAAAGTGGTAGTAACTGAGTAGCAGCCTAATGTGGTTTTAGATAACATCCCCCAAAAGTAATGAAAAAGGTCATTACCATCAGGGAATTGTAGAGATCTCCGAATGCTCGCATATGCTTAAGCTCTACTTTTCCTTTATAATGGACCAATGCATTTACTCATTATTCTTAGAGACCTGTCCAAAATATCAAAATTGAAATTGACAGTATTGAACTTCAGCGAGAAAAAAGAAATCAGTTCTAACGGGATATATGGAGGGTGTTGATCCTATGGTAAATAGAGCTGTCTGTATGTGCCCTCTTTGCAAAACAAGTCACGCTCTGCTTCACCATTCAACTTGCTCTCACCACATTAGTCTGAAATGTCACTTGCCTTGCTTAATATAGAGAGAGAGCTGCACTATCAGGTACCTACTCGTATCACACACTCTATATATACTATATATACTATACTAGCACCAACCTAGCATGACCACTTGTGAGCAATGCAAGTAAAGAGTTATCACTAAATGGAAAGTCAGTTCTACAGAAAAGGCACTTCTTAGCCAGGACTACCTTTTCCCATAGGGCCAACACACTCCAGGTAATTCATCATTGCTAAAGCTACTGAGGATAAATTGCCACTGATATGATCCCATTTATATAGACGTCGATCACAGTAGAATTCTTCTATAATCTGTGATTATAAAGATACATAAATTATACTACATGTAGTATATATGCAACTTCACCTACCCATTTCTATGTTAAGAATAGCTATTTTCCCCATTCCTGTTTGTTTCATCTGTATTTTGCCAGTTGTATTTCTATCGGCTTTGTTTGACCGTGCATAGGGAACCTTCTTTAACATGCCCTCATTGTCCACGGGACATCCTATCTATCATTCCTTATCTCAGCCAAGATAAGGAAGTGAATAACTCATGTCTAGGTCATCCTGCACATCGCCAACATTTAGAATATCAGAACCAATGGGTCCAAATTCAAATTTCTTTCCATTGAATTATTAGAATAAAGTAATTTCTAATTTAGTTGTTACCTTTTGACTCCAGTATAAATAACTTGTGTGTATGCGAGTTGATAATGCTCTTTTTACTCCCTTCTCTCAGCTAAATATTACACCATTCATGTAGGTAGAACCCTATCTAATCTCTGGAGGGTGTTGCTCCTATTGTAAAAAGAGCTGTGAGTATGTGCCCTCTTTTCTAAACACGTTGTGCACTGCTTCACCATTCAACTTCCACTAACCACATTAGTCTGAAAAGTTACCTGCATTGTTTAAAATAGAGAGAGCTGCACTACCAGGTACCTACTCATGTCACACGCTCTATGGTTTATTATACTGACTGACTTCTCCCAACTAGGTACCTACTCAGATCCCCCTTTGTGAGCAACAAAAGGGACAAGTTATAGCGACATGAAAAGAAAGGACTGGAAACAAGGGCATTTTTAGCCAGCTCTTCCTTTTAGTATAGGAGCAACACCCTCCAGGCGGTTAGGTGTGTGCAGACAAATGGGCTCATAGGACTAACTGATAAAATGAATTATGTATGTAATGGTTAGGGGTGGCTTAGGCAATGTGGATGTGAATGCTGGCATGGTTCGAGTGAAAGGTCACAACAATAAAACAAAATGCAGGGTTCCCAGGCTCCCTCCAGAATTGGAATTGGACTTGCTTTAGGGTGAAAGGCTGACAGCAAACAATACAAATAGAGGCCTCCATACAAAAATGGGGAAGAGTAGGGCCACAATTGACTTGGATCACTGCCAGCCATTCTTCAAGACACTTTCAATACATGCACTTAGATTAGAGGTTAGGAACATCACATATAGCAGAGAGTTTTGTTTATTATCTGGGAGACATAGATTTCTTCTATACCAATAAGCACCTATGTTTGTCAACCAAACTTGGGATGAATAAATCACACGTGTTCCGACAGCCTACTCTCCAATCCCCCAGAAGTCTATAGGAGAGGGATCACAACCTAGTTGTTAAAAGTAGAATATCCAATGCATATCATGTATATAAATTATATGAAATGATTAACCAGAAATCTAGCAATATTTCCTTTATATTGCATTGGAAATGTATGCTGCTTAGATTACCAATCGATCATGCAAAAACATCTAACCAGTGTTATGGTGTATACAATGTTTGTCTCCAGTCTTATTGAGACCTCCAATTCAAGTATATATCAAGGGGTAATTGGTGTAAAGAAAATGAAAAGGGAAGAGGTCGGGTTAAGAGAAAAATAATGGAAGGGCCGAGTAGCAGGGAAACATAGATTAGTCTCACAAAAAGAGAAAAAACTACTAGACCGTGTGTAATGAAGGCACTAACATAAAAGGAGAAATCTAGATATTCTAGTTCATCCAGCCATACTTCTTAATTAAGCCTTCTTTATACTTACACCCTTTGTGTATTGAGATTGTGAAATGACTTTTTACTGCTCACGTGATCAATCATACAGTCATATGCAAAACGAAATTATCTTTAATGAATCATATAAGTTCACTATGAGCTTGAGACGCATGGTGCCAACAAGATATGAAGGCACTCTGAGGAGGCTATTTCAGACCAGTATTAGATGCTAATAGACCAGAACAATCATGCCTTATGAAGTCACCAAGAGTTATAAAATGATGGTCTCTGAAAAAAGCATATATATACATCTGTAATGTAAGACTCTGAGATAATGCTAATATCTACCAGACATATCAGTATCATTTTATTCCTTCACTTCCATGATATTCATATAATTATGATCGCAGACACACCTAATAATTCACCGCAACTTTCTCCATGGATTTATAAGGGTATGAAAATAACATAGGGAATTATGGATGCAAGCAACATTCAGATACTCTCAAACCATATATACAGTTACATTATGCCCTCTCCATTTATGATTATGTAAATATGACCACAATGCTTTGATTAAAGTAGCCAGCCTTTGTTTTATCTTTTCGAATTCTCATCTATACCCCACAAATATCCATATATACATTAAATCTAGATGAGATTGGATTCTATGAATGAAGTCAAACTGAATGGAAGATTTCTTCTGGAAATGTTTTAGTGGCAAGTATGCATCTATTTATCAATCAAGATTCCTCTTCTAAAAGGCCATCACGCGACATGATTTACCTGCAGAGTTCAAACGCTCAATACTGCAAACTTTTAAGACACTAACCTGATTGGCATCTTTCATCCTACATCTACACATTTGTGATCGCATTTGTAGATTACTAGATTTATTTGGAATAGCTACCACGTTTCGCAGATATCCCTGGTCGATTATTTGGGTAGTATTATTGGGATTTATCAGCATTAAAAACGCCATTGACAATATCTAGGTTCAACTACATGTATGATTGTATTCTATGAATTCGCACAACCAGGAAACACCGCCATATATTATTGTAGCGAAGTATCCTCCTGTGCAAAATCTGGCAAGATATTATGGCAGCGTGTGAATCTGACCTTTAACACTAGATCTAGGCTCTAAACATAATTATTAACGTAATTGTAGCTAGGTTCCTCATTGGATCCATTATTTCACTAGGGCTCTTCAGTGTCTAATTTTACAGGAATGGTGATGAATAAAAGTGAGGCGAAACGTCTTTAAGTGCAGAGGAAATCCAGTTAAATCCAAGGAGAAGTTCCAATGCAGAAGAAAGATGATTTGCCTTACGCACAGCAGATACGGAGGGCTTTTTTTAATTCCTGGTCTTAACACTAACATTAATATCTCTAAACACAAAGTGCAGAGAGATTCCCAGCATTCATGTATGTTTTTTTCCCAGAATTTATGAGGTTCTTTGCAATATAATAGTAAAGAAACGTGGATCTGTCAGAATATATTTCGATGGAATTGAAATCAAAGAGAAGTAAACCTATAGTTCACTTGACCTCTATTGCACGAATGAGCCATCCAAACCGTATAATATGGGTTAGGGAACAATCTGCAGTAAGTTTTACCAACTGAGCAGATAGAATTAAAGCTACCTCTATCCAGAATTTAAGAGTAACCTTTCCTGCTCTTTTTTTTATTTTGCATAGGATAGTTGGTGAATGCAAGGTCATATTATATAAACTCGGATAGGGCTATTTCAGAAACTTCAGAAACTTTAATTGCAAGTGGCGCCATCCAAAACTATTGTAGAAAGATTCTACTGGGAAGTGACCTCCAGGAAAACAGGCCCGGGAAAATGTCTCGAATTGTCTCCTTCAAATTTGCCCCTGACAATTGACCCTGTAAGAAAACAGTCCTCTTGGGCCATGCAAGACAAACGCCATTTACTGGCTTTTTGGAAGTAGGCCTGAAGGTCAGAGTAAAGGAAAAGTGGTCCCTGGAAACATAAAATCAGATTTCACAAATTGGGTCGAATTTGGAAGGGCAAGAATAAGATACAATTCGAAGACATAAAGTCAGGTTTTGCAAAAGGGCCCCCTTTGCCTTGTTTTCATTCGGAAGAAGAATTTACAATAGGGTGACATGAGATTGGCACACTTTGCAAAAATGCATAAGGGCCAAAACCCATTACCCGATTTTGCAACAATCGGTACATTTATCGGCTGAATATTGCATAATACACATAGATATTGCTCAGTTTGAGATGATAGGGTGTTGAAATCTAACAAAACGTCCCGATTTTGTGGCCGATTTGGCACCATACTGCAGACTCATTATTTTTATTCACGATTTTAACATATCAAACATGTTAGAAATTCCTGGTAGGTAATGTATTGGACTGTGCCACCATCTTCAAGGTTGTACCCTTCTCTTTTGAGGGATTATTATGTACTAGCATTGATCACCACTCAATTTGTATCAGCTGACACATTGATAGTCCTTCTACAACCCTACAATGCCCGATTTTGCAACCGATTTTGATGTTTACCCTGATGATCGGCCAGTTTTACAATCGTCTAATGGGTTTATAGGCCCTAATCAGGTAATTGTGATAGCCCAACCTGGCAGAATGAACCGGTAGGTGAGCGACAGAATTTTTCTCGAGGTTTATCAAGCCTGTGTAATCTAAAGTTACTTCCCCTTTAAGCTATTCCAATGCCCCATGCTGGATTCTATCCTAGAACTAATTAGCTAACCCATAATAGGCCATCGTCCATCTCCACTCTACGATCTTTACGCACCAACATGCTAGAAGTCACAATCGTACACCGACCAATAACTCTCTAGTCTGACTTTTATATCATCCAATCTGGTGTACCTCTCACCTTTCACATTGCAATCAATACTGTTACCCCATTTCTTGGCCATTCATCGATTTTTATCTCCATTCTTCTGTGAACCTACGGGTCTTTTCAGTGTTAACATGCTAGCTTCTTTCCCAACATGTGTGTACTGCAATGTTTGTTCCCTAATACGACAGTATTTTAAATGAGCTGGTGCCAATATTGACACTAGTCCTCATCTTAAAATCACAATTCATTTTAATCTTAAAGATAAAGACCACACTGTGAGGACGACTCATGACACAGGAACTAGGGTCTGTATTAAAGGCGTCTGATAAATGCAACATCATCAAAAAAGTGATCTGAGAGGTTTCCCATTATTTACAATTCTGAATGATTATGATTTTGAATCACGTAACAAGGATCACTTTTGTGCAATGCTCTCACACAGTCTTGAATGGGCAAACGTGGTTGTCGTCAGGGGTATTGAAACAAGCTCGTGGAATTACTTCATGGAATAATGCCATAGAACCTGCATTTCTATTCTATAACTACGTTAAAAAATATGATCATCAAACATGCTTTGTAACATGACCCCGATTTCACTCTGACGATTTTATAGTTCTACAGGAACAAAATCCTTTACTTCATCTACTGTTTTTGATCGTTGAATAAACTGAAAATTTCAGCCGTTTGTTATCGAATAACCTATACATGCAGCTGTCAACTCTTTTAAAATTCAAAAGATTTTTTGAAATTGTCCTCGGCTTCACGAGGCTACTATTCAGTTCCCTCTCTAAAAAAGAATTTAGAGAGGAACCTCATTCTATAATCCCATCAAAGGATCATTGACATTACCATAAAGGCAGCGCATATCCGATTACAATAACCACACTTGTTATTCTATGATATTCAGAAGCCGGGCGACTACTACTGACGGTCTGTGGTGAAGTGAGGCGAACGACTGCTAGAGGCAGGGAGAGAGCAGCTCTCCACAGGACAAGATGCTCGAGACCTGCTCGAGGCAACTATTCTGGCGACTACTAGGACTCTGAATGAGTGCCTTTGTTTCCCTGTACTGAGGGTTCAGTGGATGAACGGCGTAAATGATGCGATAGGCCATGGAACAAGCATGCCGTGTCACACCCTCATAAGTCTAACATGGGCAGGGTCAGAAATATGTTAATCTCCTCCTAATATAGACTGTTAAGGACAATGTATAGCAGTGCTCATGTTTAAAGCTCTAATAGGTCCTAATATTGCAACAATAGGTTTTTATACGAATGGACTGAAGGTGACATGTATATGACAGGAGAAGAGAGAAGGTAAGGGGACACTGAGTGAAACGCAATTTCTCTATAAGACAACCCAATAAATAGAAATTGTCTTTGCATGTGTTGCAGCCATACTTGTAGGCTACGCCCTTTAATCTTGTGTGCTTGTTTCATTTTCCTTATATTCCCCTTTTATGTATATAAACCTACTGCCTCTGTGCATGGGAAAGCAAGCCTGCGACGGGATCATGTCATTATTATGTGGTTTGGTTCTTCCTTAACCCAAATTATACTAAAGCCAGAGTTTTGGTGTAAGAGGATTGAATGTCCAGTGATATAAGGTTTTCAATACTGACCTACATGTAGGTCGTTAGGAAAATCCACTGTGTGGAACTGCATAGGCCATAGGCATCACCTTATAGTTAACTGTGTATATTCAAGGTCAGACCTTTTGACCTTAACCTTGAGCAAGGTCACCCATATTACACTCAATTATGAGGGTCATATAGCATTATCAAATAACAAAATTTGATAAACCTAGGCTAAGCCATAATGGAAATATTAAGTGATAACATTCTACTTCATACCTATACAAACTACATACCTATGCATAGGAAACCAGACCCCCTATCTTCCTAACAACCTACATGTAGGTCACTTTTGAACAATAGGAAGTTGTCTCCATGACAACCAAATTTTGCATGCATAAACTTGTATAATAGTTTTCCAAATAAACTAACCTTTGAATACCAGGCATTAAGTTATCTGATAAAATGATCAGATTCATTTTTCCAATATGCCTTTTTGCCTATTTTCAGATTTTGTGGCATTTTGGTTGCCATGGAAACCATACAAAGACTAATTGGCAGCCTGATTTTTGGGTTATATGGAATCTATAAGGGAGGAACTTTGAAATATGATTGAAATATATAATGTATCTTATTTTGTCAAGAGGAGGGGTATGTGTCCTTTATGATACTGTAAGTGACCTACATGTAGGGGTCGTTAGTATAATCTGGGTTAAAGGATATGATGCCGAGTAAAAAAAAAGATAAATGGCGTTTGTTTAAAGGATTGATGGGTAACATAATGGGTTGTCTGCTGCCGCGGATGGGTCGTGTAAATGATGATGTGCAGATGTTAAAATATGCCATTTGTTTATGGAGAGGACTTAAGCAAGCTGATGGCGCATCAAAAGACATCCAATACCCCTCCTCATGAGAGCCTGAACTCGGAACGTCAACCCAATAATGGACCAAACAGAGAAATCAATCTCAGCACTGATTGCCTTTTTTAAAGACAAGAATGGAAGCTTTCCAGAGAGAGGAAAAATAAAGATTGTTTTCAGACTGGAATCCTGTTTTGCTTGCAGGTTGTGGGAGGGGAGGGATGGCGCATTCCTTGTAGTCATTGCTTATAAATTGTGCCAATAATCTGATGGTAAAGGGAACAGCCACTTCACTAGACAGCCATAATGTAGGACCAACAACCAATAGCTTCTTAGGACAGCCAGTGCCAAGGCTACCACAACGCGGAGGAGACCCAATAAAGGAGAGATTGGCCACTGGACTCGGCTAATGAAAGCTTATAAAGGATCCAGGCTGGCTAAGATGTCTAATGGGCGTTATCCTGATATGCAGTGACGGCAGAACCTAATGACCCATCTTATGCATACTAGCGCTATCAGGTACGCAGCCTAGCAGAGGCTAATTCGTGTTATGGAATCAATCTTGTGTTTTTTGCGATGAATAACACAATAACAGAGGCCACTTTAATTTGCCTCTAGCTATATGGCGGCTTTCCCCCTTCTGTGAGGGAGAAGAGAGGGGGATTAGATTGGGTTAGGATGTGCGATCAAAGCATATGGATGGATACAGGGCAACTTGGTTCCTGGATGAGAAGGTATTGGGAAGGTGTCTATGGAGGGCTATTAAGGTGACAATACCTCCTGCCCATGATTGAACTACTCAAATAGAGCTTCCTGACTTCAATATCGACAGCTCTGGCTGGGGAATCATACTTGACGGTAGGCTTCTCCATACCAAATGCCAGAGGCCCACTCAGCCATCCGTGTCACCTTTTGCACATATTTCGGGGGCTAACGTTTTTCCTCCTCTGCTATTCATGTCAGTGGGCCAATGAGTTTCGCTGCGTCAGCACATTCCTAGATCCCTCGAAAGCCCCTGCCTCCACGAGAGGAACCTCCCTTTTCACTTCATCGAACCCCCGTCTCCTATACCTTCACCTCAGTCGGATATCACTTTCTATTCTATAGGAGGCAGAGAGTATGGAGTCCTTCTTAGCCGGCAATCTCCTCACTCGATAAACCTAGAGGGATTGCTCCATTTTCCCAATAGTCAAAATAGAATCCGAGTTAATAACATAAAAGATGGGAATACGCAATATCTATGGCCGGATTCTTAGTGGAAGAAATGATAACTCATCATATTGAGAACACGAAGCCATGCTATGGTGAATCACTGATTGTGAAATAGGCTAAAAACGAATAAATCGATAAAAGCAATCGGGCAATAAGGGTAATCCGTGCGGCCTTGCCTGAAGATTAGGAAACTCTTTCTTTCAACCGCTTTCAATTAGACCCTGATAAAACACCATGATGTTGTTGTCTTTGAAATAAGATCACTAAATAAATTCATAGACCGTTTTTGATAAAGCTATCATAATGCTAGCTCTTATCTGCCTATTGTCATCTTACAGGCCTATAACGTAGGGACTTGAACTATTATGAATACAGTATTGCTATAATGTTACTATTGATTATCATATAATTGCACCAAGAGCCCTTGGACAATATAATTATCTGCTGTATACATCCCTGGTAGGATAGAATTTCTACAACCATGGCTATCATTATATGAAACCACGCTAATTAGGAGCAGCCTTACATCATCGATGTATTGCCTTTGGTGATCATGTTGCATTGATTGCTGTGTAGAGATTTCCCCTTGGATTAAGTTATCCACCACTTACATCATAGACGAGGTATGATGATCCAGGCGACGAGGAATATCACAAGACAGCGGCGAGGTCCTGACACCAGCGATCAATTTCTACCAGAGGCCGGTTTGGCAGGTGAGCTGGCAGCGCCTTTGCTGGTTGGTGAGCGCGTACCGTCGGCGACACGCCAGATCGTGCATGGCATTTCAAATAAGCTTTTAACTTGTCGGCCCCGTCGTCGTTATCCGCCTTGAATTACTAAAAGCCTCTTTCACTGTATCCTAACCCCCCCCCCCCCCCCCAACATTCACATGAAAAAAGGATCACACAGGATTAAATCGTGACCTCCACTAGAGTAATGGTGCCTCCCAGAACTGAAGTATACAAAATCATCCAACTACTTAGTGGGCATAATCTCTTGGTGTTGAGGCTTTGGAATCTATAACCTCCATCAATATACAATGTAACTTACAGAATATGGAGGGCCTTATATTCTTTTTTTTTCAATATTTAAATGAAACATACCTTCTACTATCCAACACTTAATCCAGATAATTTAAGAACCGATACAATCCAAAACTTTTAATAAACAATGTAAATTGAGAAACGGAACTCCAAACCAACCATGTACCAAAGTTGGCTGAAGTAAATCCATCGGCAATTAAAATATATCGGCAGAATCATTGCAGGAACGATGGAAGCCGAAACATGATACAGTGATATTTGCATTAATGGCACCGCCCAGGTCAAGCGTCTATGGCGCCAACGTGGATAATAGACTTCAGTAGCCAGGTAGCAAAAGTTTCTGTCCTCAGTGAGGTGCGTGGGCCACACTGGGCTAACCAATATGGGCACAGATCAGTCTCAGAGTGGGTTTGGGTTCAACATGGGTTTACGGTGTCGCTGAAAGTGGGCTGCCCACTTTAATCACATGGGGCCATCTGGTCAAAATTTATCATTTTGGGGTCAACATGGGTTTTTGATGTGGCTGAAAGTGGGCTGACCACTTTGATCAGGTGGCACCATCTGGGATGGATATTTTTTTTTGGAACAAATTTAAACTTTATTGATCTTAGAAACATATGAGTTTAACGAGCATATAAAGAGGTTACAAAGTAGTAATTATGTCGACTAGACCAATAAGTTCATGGGTTGGGGCGTATCAAAGGATATTATTATGCCCCCCCCATGGTGTGTGCTAAGAAAAGTTAATAATTCAAGAACATCTGTTTGACATAAGATATACATAGCGGCATACTCAGAAATCATTTAAACTTGTGGAGGTATAGTTAAAAAAACAATCGTTATTGTTGCATAGAGAATTATTACAGATAACATTATTCATGGAATAGTATCCATCAAATCAATTTTCATTTTCTCCTTAAAAGTGCCAATTTCTTTTATGTTTCTCGTAGTGGTTGGCAGTCCATTCTATAGTTGGGCGCATCTTACTTCAGGGCTTTTTTCATAAGCTGAACAATTAAAGTTATGATAATACAGTACTGGACCATCATGTACGCGAGTTAATCTATTCGCAATCCTTATGTTAAGACCATGTCTGACCATCTTGTGTGCATACAACTTACAGTGAAATGTTCTTCTGTCGACAAGTTTAGGTAGATTGGCTAAATGAGGAACTCTATCAGTAGGAGTTAATATATTTAACCCTAAACAGGTCTTGATACATTTATTTTGCAATCGTTGGAGTTCATCTAATAAAGTTCCTTTGGCACTGCAATAAAAGATATCAGCATAATCAATTATAGGTAGTACATAGGTTTTGTATACACGTAGGAGTACCACGTGGGATAACATATATGTCGTATTTTATACAATAGGAAAGACTTAAAACGTACATGATTCATTAATGCTTTCACATGTGAATTAAAGGTCATTTATTGGTCAATTAGGATTCCTAGATTTTTATACGAGTGGACACAAGATAGTACAGACCCATTAATTAGTATGTTGGGTCTACGTAATTTTGTCAGTGTTTGAGCCGATGAGAAGGCCATAATCTTAGTTTTTCCTTCATTAGTAGTTAATTTGTTTTTATTTGCCCACAATATGAATTTATGTAGTGCAAGTTGTAAGGATCGTTCCAATACATTTATGGATGCTCCAGATACATATAGGACACTATCATCAGCATATTACATAGTTTTATGCTCGTCATCTGTTCCAATACAGTCATTTTTATACAACAGGAAGAAGAGAGGGCCTAATATAGAGCCTTGTGGTACTCCACAGGCTAGAGGTAATTCTGATGATTTAATATTATTAGTCATAGTACATTGTTTCCTATTTGTTAAATAATTTCTAATTAATTTCAAATTTTTTCTCCTGTTACCATAACGCTCTAATTTCTCTAAAAGTATCCGATAATTCACAGAATCAAATGCTTTCGTAATATCAATAAATGCTGCTAAGGTAAAATATCCAATGTTTTGATTTTTTAGAACGTCATTAACAAAGCAACTAATAGAGTCAGTGGTAGAGTTGTCCTTTTGATAACCACCTTGGCGTTTAGTAAGTATAAAGTTTCTGGTCAGATGTTCAGAGATTGCATTGTGTATTAACCTTTCTAATATTTTACATGGTACAGGTAGAACAGTGATGGGACGATAGTTTGAAACATTGGTGTTGTCTCCTCCTTTGGGTAAGGGGGTGACCACAGCAATCTTCCAACTGCTAGGAATTTTGCAAGTATCAATACATAATTTAATAATTTTAGCAAACTTTTCAATCATTAACAGTGATGCATCCTTAAATATGTTGGTAGGTATATGATTGAGACAGGATGACTTAGAAGTATCAATTTCTTTAAGACACAGAGAAATTTCGTCATTAGTAACCTCTAGATCAGGCATATCAGTATCACATGTTATGCCATCGAAATACCAGGGTTCTGTATGCTTCTCTGCAAGTTTTGGTCCTATATTAACAAAGAACTCATTTATAAAAGAAGCAGTATTTGATATGTCTATAGTATCGGCATTATCATTACCCAGATTAATGACTTTATGGCCAGACTGTTTAGATGGGATAATTTTTTTGATACTTCTCCAAAATGTTTTAGTTTCTTTGATGTTGTCGTCACACTCTTTCTTGAAGAAATTTTGCATAGCAGTCTCTTTTTCAAGATTAACTTGGTTTCTAATTGTTCTTGCCCTGTGCCAATCTAAGACTGTACCAGAAGTTCTAGCTTTATTTAACATTTCATTCTTATCATTTATGTGTTCCAACAAGTAATTTGTCATCCAGGGTGAACATTTATCCTTGACTTTGAATTCTCTAATAGGGCACATAGTGTCTAAAACATCATACATGTTTTTTTCAAAAATATTCCAACAAGTTTCAGAGTCTTCAAAGTCATCAAAGTTTGACCAGTCTAGATTTTTGAAGGTCTCGAGGAATACAACTTTGTTATAATTTTTGTAAGTCCTTCCTGTGAAGTGCCTATATCCAGATTTAACTGAAGTATTTTTTTAATCATATATATTGGAAGATGATCACTTTAGTGAATGTTAAGCGGTCCTTAAGATGAGATATTATTACAGTTTGTAAACATTAGATCAAGACAAGTGTTATAGCCTGCAGTAGTGGTTACACTGTTAATAAGTTGTGTTAAATTAAAATTATCCATAGTCTCATATAATAAGGATTTTTCATTATCATCAGTAAGTATATCAACGTTGTAGTCTCCAATGCATATTATATCAAATCCATCAAAGTTTTTAATTTGTAACAGAACTGCTAGCATCGAGTTGCAAAAGTTAACCAGGTTACCACTGGATGGTCATATGCCAAACCTTTTTGTATGAGGAGCCATTGAGTTTCAATATTAGGATTACTTCTATTTAGATGTTGATATGCTGTGGCAGAACATGTTACTGTATCTAATATATGAGCAATCAAACCTCCACCTCTAAATTCACTTATCCTATCATGTCGATACATGTTATAACGAGAGAATCTATATAATGAGTCTTCATCGGTCTCATTTTGAAAAGTTTCAGAAAATAATAATACATCAATGTTCTTATTGTCCAATTCATCCTTGAGTCCAGCAGGTTTGTTTCTAATAGACCTTGCGTTTAGATGGACTACTGAGAAACCTGAGTTAGGATGGTTATACATGCTCATGATATTATAGAAAATCTATTTTTTCCTCATTTTCTGAAATTTTGAACCCTGAAAATGCTCTGCTAGCCTCCAGGTGCTAGCCCCTCCCCTTGGTCTCCATAGTTGGAGGGAGACTAAACATACTATATTACTCTCCCCATCATCGTAATACAGTAGTGCCATCAATTCAAACTTAGTTGGCCAAGGCATGTCAACCAGACCTAGTCCAGTAACATGCTAGCCTTCAAGTTTATAGTGACTCCCAATGGGTAGTATACTTCAATATAAAATGATAACCACAGGAATGGTGTAGTCACATTAAAAATTGCTGACATCACCTAACTTTGCACATTTCAAATGTATTTTGCCAGTAGAGGCAAACTCTGAGAAAATGTGTGTACTGTTATGATTTATATGATTCATTAGCCTATTTCTGTTATATCATACTAAAGAAAATCAATACTGACATGGGGGGAAAGCTGTACATCAGACATAGTGGGGGCATCTAGTGTCAAAAGTCAGAATTCCCAGCTCAGTATGCCTTGTGCTAACCCATCCTCAACCCTGTCTGGGGAATTATCTTTGGAACTGATCTATGCCTGATTCAGGGTGCCCACCTTGAAACCAATCTGTGCCCAAAGTGTTTGCCCATTTTGAAGCTGCTCTGTGCCCAAATCAGTTAGCCTTATGTGGCCCACACAACTTGCTGAGGAAAAAAAACTGTCGGGATCCCAACAGTCTTAGTTCAGTTTACCCTATTAGGGCAACCCAATGTGGCCCTGATGGGAAACCCACCATTTGCCCAACCTAAAACCATGAATAGTATTCTGCCCGCTTTGAACCAGCTTATCTGAGCTAAAACTGAATTGGCCCTAAGCGGGTTTGCTACATGGGTAATCACAGTAACGGAGAGACCTCTTCTTTCAGTCCAACCGACTCAAATTGTCTCAACAAGATCGATATTGGCAGGAGGAGCTAATTTCATATGGCCAGTTACCGAAGGTCTGGGTGTAATAAGTGACACGGGCAGAGTCTAGGGAAGCCTTTGATGCATAATCTTTGTCAGTCTGTCTGACTCTCTATATAATGTCCTTGTCTGTCTGTCTGACTGACTGTCTCTGTATCCGTCTCTGTCTGTCTGCATGTTTGTTTGTTTGTTTTTCTGTATGTCTATGTCTCTGTTTCTGTCCGTCTATTTGTCTGTGTCTCTATTTGTCAGTCTGTCTCTGTCTGTCTATCTCTCTCTCTCTGTCTGCCTATGTCTGTCTGTCTGTCTTTGTCTGTCTCTGAAAAAGTAGAAAGTTTTAGTTAAGCCTTCTCTTTTGCACTTCATCTCATCACATCCATCTACAACCCTTGCCTTAGCACCAGCCCCAGACCAATCAGACCTTAATCTGCAGCCACCAGGTTTGCTTTCTTTCTAGTGGCAAGCCACCGACATCATCACTCAAATGCTCTTCCTTAAGATAGCATGCGGATCAATTCCAATCCGCAGTTAAATCAATCGAGTCTGACACGGTAATGGGTATTTTATGGGTGGGAATGCTGATATCGAGCCGAGTCTGGGGGTTGGAATTTATAACCATTAAAGTTTGCTCTCTTGTATTGCATCTCTCACTATCTCCCACTAGTTTGAGACCCATCAGCATTCCACCTTATTCAATGCATCTTTGGACACACGCCAAGGGTAGGGCTATTGACACTCATGTAGTCATGAATTCCTTTCGTCATTTTTAAAGTATTCGAGGGTTAAATGTGTATTTCTGCAAACTGATGTACAGCGTTATATACAAGCCATCTAGATATTTGTTAATCCTTGATTCTCCTTTCATATATAATTTCTAAAAACAGTACATTTCATATATTGTTCACGTTATCCACGAGGCCATAGCACGTCCGTCATGATTAACTAGTAATGCTGTTTGTGAATTCACTTTATTGTACAGATTTGCAAAACAACAAACATAAACGCAACGACAGAGCCCTTTCATTTGGGACTTCTTCGAAGAGAACACAGTAAAATACAGAAAACAAAATTAGTATTTGGACCCATTCAAAATTGACACGGGATCTCAGTTATCCTACTTTGGGGCAGCACTAAGCACTACTCGAAATACAATGCCGCTCAATTTCACTTCAATGAAACAACAGACTCTGCTCCAGTTTTCTAGAGTGGCCAGATGTGAATGGGCTAACCACATATAAGTCAGGGGAATCCAAAACTGTCATTTGATTTCTGCCTTACTTATTAGGACTGTAGACGGGAGAATCAATCACTCAATCAGCTTGACTTAATTGCTCTCTATTCCCCAGATTAAATGCTTACCACATCCCACTCATGGCTTAGGGAACCTGGTTACCCAAGTGTCATACACAGCAGCAGCAGGAATCACTTCCTACAATCCCTCTTGAGCTGCTCTCCTGCTTTAAGTAGATGTGTCTATGTATATGAGCAGCTCCTTGCTCTAATGTATGCCAAAACATTGAGGCCTACTACCAATATATCATTTGGGGGATATAGGGCAAGAGTCCTATAGAGGTGTGGTATCAATCGCCTATACATTTTGACTTGACCATGAACAGGATGGGGAATATGAATCTTTTCAAATTAATCATGACATCTCTAAGTGCCTCTTTTATACCAGATTCCAGCACCGCGTAAGTTTTAAACCTAGGGTGGTGCATGGCTGGAGAGCTATTTGGGATGAAAGGGGATAATAGCGGATTAACAGCTGATCATGACAAGTGGGGGAATTTATGTCAGCTGGACGTGGGTGGTGTACCTTTATCATGGGTGGTGCTTCTGGGGGTTAATCATATTTATATGGGTGACATGGCAATCCATGGAGCACACGACAATATTCAACCTTATAATTGAAAGCTATTGATTTGAGTCAATTAATTGTTCATGATTTGCATAGTTTTGGACTAGGGACCCTCCGATTTCAGTGGCCAACAGGAGTGTTATCTATTCTGATACAACTGATTAGACCATAGAAAATACAAGTCTAGCTCTGCTCATTAGAGCACCAGTCCAGCTGCAATGATGATAAGAAGGCAGGTGGTCTTGTGGACTTCAGGGCCTTTTTATTGTGCTCCCATCTGCATGTGACACCACTGTCTGACACTGTACCAGACTCTTACATTCACCCATATGGAATGTGTCAGATACAGGACTTCAAAAGTACTAATCAGTGAGCTCACTCGGCAACAACTAGGTTTATATCAATGTCTTTTCGGGTCTATGTATATATATCACTCTGTATCTCTATTTGCGTCTGGGATTTTGTCGTTCCCAATCTATTTAGGTAATTTATCCACGATAATAAATATGCCTTCTAAATGCCAGGCCAGGATTTTGAAAGGGCGGGGGAGGGGGTGTGAGGCCCCTAAGTCTCAAAATGTCCCTATCCTTAAGAAAATTGTGGGATAGGGGCTGTTTGAAATTTAGGACCCACCCAAAGCCCCTAACCTGCAAAAAGTCCCTATCCCACAAAATCTTGAGATGTAGGGGCCATGTCCATTTGGCCCCTATCTGACAAATATGTGTGGGAAAGGGACCATTAATAGGGACATATCAGGCCCCTATGTTTAAAAAAAAAAACATCATTCAAATAGACATAGTCTGGGTAAAATAGGTCAAATTAGCCAAAGATGGGCTATTTGGGTCGCGTGTTGTGACAAACTTCCTTAACATCCTTGCGCCGAGGATAACTGGAAGTTCCGTGATATCACAATCCATACCAAACATACTCAGCTACACCCCTACCACCTCCTACCCCAACCCCCACCACCCAACATTTCCTTTAAACTTTACCCATACATACCCAATCTTTCCGGAGAGACCTCTTGTGAGAAAAAAAGTAAAAAGTTAAAATAACAGGGGAAATCATTTCAGTAAGGAGCGACAGTAGCACCATCTTTTTTTAATAGGGAGAACTACATTTGGCACCATCAAGGGAGGAGTGAAGGAAGCTTGCTAGTTCGTTAGGGAAATAATTCTCATTTTGCACACAAGATATGTGAATTGGGTCAAAACAGTTCAGTGTGGGTTGAAATAAAGATTTTGTGATTTAGGGGCCATTTCAACATTTCTTTTTGTGATTTAGGGACCTGGCATAGCCCCTATGTAGCAAAAGGCTTTGTGATATAGGGATTGTTTAACAGTTAGGGACCTGACCTAGGCCCTATGTCTCAAAACAGACGATTTTGAGGGATAGGGACCTTTTGGGACTTAGAGGCCTCACAGGGGGTCCTAGGCTCCATCACCACACATCGTTAGCGATATAGTCAGGGTTTTCTGAATGGGGATGCAAACTTATGTGGTAAGGCATTATTCTTCAGAGGGTTTGGAGGTTGGTCCTTGAAGTTTAAAGCATTTTGGTGTACCCTTATGAGCATGTTTATTCAATGGTGATGACTGGGGTTTGGGGGCATGTCGAAGGGAAATCTTAAAACATGATCATAAAACTTGTATTTAATGCATTTTGGTTTAGGTAAGAATTTCCAGAAAGGGGATATCAACTAAGCCTAGGCCCCACCACTATGGTCCAATTTAGGCAACTTTTCATCTTTCTCATTGAAAGTTTGTTTTCTAAAACATGACAATGCTTTTTATCAAATTTCATTTTAGAGTAAAAGTATATGACATCTAAAATTCTGAAAGGATTTTGAACAAAAAAAATGTTGCCTAGCAACCAGGAAGGCTTAAGTAAGCACTGACGCAAATAATATCCAGAGGTCCAAAATTCATTTTTCACAGAAAATGTGCATAAAATTACAGAAAAATTATGTTTTTGGAAGTTAATAGGAACTTTAGTGATATTGACTAAAAATAGGCAGCATTGGAACCTAGTTCCTATTCCTGCCACTAGGGGAAACAAGGGTGGGCCAATTTAGGAGCCAGTCCAAATTAGGCAACTTTCCCCTATACTCTACATCACTGACCTCGGGCCATTGCTATACCACTCAAGCTCAAACTATAAGGCTCACATGGGATGGTATTTAGATATTCATAAGCTATGCCTTACATAATTATAAACAGAGCGTTATCTATAATGTTTGATAAAACGGTACTCTGGTGACCTTTGTCTGGATAGGCTCATGTTTTGCGAAATGTTTACACATTTTAAATGCTGTAGAATCATTAATTGTCCAATATAAAAACAACAAAACCTATATGGAAGAGGAAAGGGGGGGTGTATACAAACTGGATAAAGGTATTTTACCAGAAAAATGGGCGATGGCCCTAGTTAAGCCTTTACCGAAAGATGGTGACCTATCAGTGGTTAAGAATTGGAGGCCTATATCCCTATTGCCAATGCCCTCTAAGATTATTGAAAAAATATGTATCATCATTTAAATGATTGTATGTAGAAAAATGAAAACTAATATGTGATGGAAAACCTCTGCAGAGCTGGAGGTTTTGCCATAAAACCTCCAT
Organism: Acholoe squamosa; assembly: GCA_949317995.1. Classification (NCBI taxonomy): domain Eukaryota; kingdom Metazoa; phylum Annelida; class Polychaeta; order Phyllodocida; family Polynoidae; genus Acholoe; species Acholoe squamosa. The sequence goes on along the minus strand of OX439035.1, from coordinate 33,447,186 downwards.
CTCTAAGGAGGTTTTCTGACTTATACTCCATCCACTGAAGTTTATGTAACAGTAAAACCATAAATATAGGCATATTTTGACATAAACAGTAGAGGCCTAGAAGAGGAATTGAATCTACTACACTAGCTTTGATATAAAGCTATGATAAATATATGGGGTTCCAGACTACAAACTCCAGCAGTCTCAATAGTATAATGGTTAGCATTGTTGACTTTGAATCACAGAATGTGGGTTCAAGACTGCATGGTGAAAACGTTTTTAACATACACATATAATGTAAAAGGGGTCTCTGTAAAGGGCCTCCCTGAAGGGCCTTGTTGACATTCAAGGGGCATTCTTTATAATACATTGTTTTTAGGATTTGTTGCAAAAATGACAGTGGCCAACTGAGAATAAAAATAGAATCACACCAGGGATTTGAACCTGTGTGGTCTAGGTTTCTAGTCCCAGGCCTTAACCACTACACTACATTGACTGGTCAAACGTTCAAAGTGAAAGTGCCCTGTTTATCTGCAATCTGTTACTCAGTCATAGTAGTAGCATACCACCATTCAGTAGATGTTCTAACACCCAAAGTATCAGCTGAGGACTCATGTTGTAATGGTTAGCACATGAGACTCAGGATCCCAGCACTGTCTGGTGCATGGCTATGAATCCCCTACGGGACAGCATTTTCTCAACAATTTCATCTGATCTTCAAAAATGACCTGATTCATAAACCTCCTGCTATGCTTGACCTGTTTCACAAAACCTCCTCCCACACCTGTCCCAATTCACAAAACCTCCTGCCAGAACTGACCTAATTCATAAAACCTCCTCCTATCCCTCCCAACTGTAGAATGTGGAAATAAACCTGCAGTAGGAACAATGGGGTTCAGAGCCAGGTGGAGTATAAGGTTACAAAAAGGGTACTGGCACTGGTGATGCCACCTTTGATCTTGTTAATGAATTGTGTGAAAATAGAACCAATGGATTAATAGCAGGGCCCTTTTTGTCGATTTTACCAAAGCTTTTGACAGTGTAATTGATTCAGAATTGTTGCTAAGAATTAGTCTACTTGGTTTGAGTAAATCAAATTTTTTGTGGTTTAAAAGTTGCTTAGATAATAGGAAACAAAAAAACAGGCTATGGAAATAAAGTTTCATCAGAGCAAGAAATAAAATATGGAGTACCCCAAGGCTTAGTTTTGGGTACCCTGTGTGCAACTGCATAGGGTCAGGCGGATGAGACGGTCCAGCCTTCTATCTCAACCTTTAATAACAACCTTATCTTATTATGCAATGTGTATGGCCATGTCCATCACACTTAATTGCTTATAAATCACATAAATTATTAAACTCTGGCCACTGTAGATACATTTCACATAACTGCACTTATAAGAAGGCTAAATAAATTATGCTTATGGCTTTTTATTTTTTCTTATTATTTTGAGCGCGGTACTCTTTTTATGCCTTGATCCGCTTAAAGAATACAAATATAAAAAAGGGAAGCTTTCCCTTACACTAATAAATCCAACTGCTCAACAGATATAATGAAAATATTACATATTACACATACATATCTTCTATGTAACATGGGATGAACATGTCAGACCACACTGTTATCTTTAAGTACAAACTGAAATAAAGGGTCCATTTAACTTGGCAAGAGAGGCATTCAACTAACACAGGTACATAACTCGGCCCATAACTTGGGGTACAAGAACAAAGAAGCCCTCCTTCTGCACTTTTTGAACCAACGTTTTACGTTATACATGTTTGTGCACATACCGGATAGCACCTTATTAAAATACAAACACTCTAATGTGTTTGCTGCTTGTGTCCATTGTAGTGTCAACGAATCGTTACAAGTTGATGTTGTAATGAACACTGAATTCAGAGAAGTTCTTTGATCCTTGTTTATTGCATGATGACAGAGTGTACATATAGGTGGTAACAATGATACACTTGCCAGTGTGCAGGCTCTGCCCCTAAGCTTGTACCTCAACCTGTTGTAGGCTCTAGATACAAGGGAGGTTGTGTGTAGAATAAGAGATGCCTGGGAGCTGCTCATAGGGTCTTATATACCCAGGTGAGGAGCTCACAGGGTGACGGAATGTACTGGCAGGAGCAGGTCAGATCTGGTCAGTTCTGGTTGGATCTGGTCAGATCTGACGCGTCGCCATACCTGGTAATGATTCTATTTATGTGTGGACCATTCAGGGTGAAGGGAGATTGTGAAATTTCCCTGCATCCTAGAAATGGCGTCCACCGTGTGTTACTCCCAGTGAGTCAGTGCCCAGAAATGGAATGGGTCCGGCTCTCATAACATCCTGGTATGGGTGATGTAAGAGTAGCTCACTGTACACACTAGGGGGGATGAGTTGTAAGCTTGTGAGCAGGGCCTGAACGTGTGTGGCGAAGAATTTAATAAATGTGTAAAATAATGAATAATACCCAGAATAGTCCATTGATAGTAGCTTCAAAATAAAACATGTAATCCAAATGATATCAAAGTAAGGCCAAGTGGGCCTCCCTTTGATATCATTTGGATGAAGTCTTGGCCCAGGTTGGAGTCCATGGCTGGCATGAGTTGGGCGAAACTTAGAAGTATAGTGTCTGGGACGGGGTATTTAAAAGAGCCAGAATGTGGCCAGGATGGAACAACAAATAAGATAGTTCCCTTTCCTTATAAAGGTGACAAGGAAGAACATTTTTTTACAGTTGATTTTGTTTTAAAGAGGAAATATTTTAGGGTGTTTTAAATGACAGGTTTTTGATTTATTAAAGAATAAAGATGAGCTTTAAGTTATTTTGATTCTCAGTTATCATAAAAAAAATCAGGTAAAAAACCTTTTCATTATTTTTACTTGGAGTAAAAAGTGTGTGGCCCGCCGTGTCATCTTCAGCCTCATCTTCCCCTGCTCCTCAGCCTTCAAATAATCCACTCTCATCTGGTAGGACCTCGCCATCCTTGTCTTGTTGATTCTGTGAATAAGGAAATCCCATTTCTGTAGCCTTTAGAAGATACACAATATTTTTAAATGAATTATTCTTCATACAAACAAATAAATTAATTCTATGAACTATACATTTTAAAAAGAAATTGACATGGAAAAGTATACGGCTATATTTAATGGAGTGTTTTTATACCAAAAGCACTCTAAAACATTACTCTACTAAAATATAATTATTATGAACAAAGCACTTTTTAGAAGGAAACAAATATTTATATGTTCTCACCTTTTTTTTGGTGCATGGTCGGATCCCTTCCTCCTCTTCAGAATCTGCTGTCGGTTTCTGCCCTTCCTGGTCCCCTACCCCCTGCTTCCGCTTGGTGCCGCCAACCCTCTTGCTGTAGTTCATTTTTATTTGCAAGGTCTTGCTTTCAGTGTCTGCTTCCTTGTCCTCTTTTTCTTCTGCCATGCAGATCATTCTTTCTAAGTTAGAGGGCCTCCCCCTCCCCCTTTTGCTTGCGGTCATACCCTCACTGTCAGGCTGGCTGCTTGCAGATGCCTCTTTTTTTATTGGTTTATCAGCTTCATTTGTGTCCTTTTGTTCCATGCAATATTTATGTGCACTACAAACATTCAAATGTCTGTTTAAAGTGTTTTTGCAGGTAAAAGTTCCAAAACAAAATTCACATGTCACTGGACCGTCTGTTGAATGGGTAGGGGAAAGAGAGGTGGAGGTGCTGGCCTGGGTGGTCGCCTGAGGTGATTTTTTTGGTGCTCTTTGAAGCTTTGGAGCCAGATCCCGAGGCCACCTTCTTCAATTCAATTCAATTCAATAGAAATTTATTTGTCTCAATAAAAACCTTATTCTAATACAATAAGAATCCTCCTCTTCAGCTTACCTTTAAAGGTGCTGGTGCCTGTGTGGGTTGACGAGGCCTCAGAGTGCTCTTCCTCTGCTTCCTTGGAAGGAGTAGAAGTACCCGCAGTTTGATCAGGGTTAGTGGCCGTGAGGGAGGAGGACCTGGGGGGGAGCTATCCACAGTACCGGCCATATTGGCCACCGAACTCAAATGTTGGGTCTTAAAGGGCATTTGTCTGTCCTCCACACAATCTAAAACTTCCCCACAAATTCTGCATTGCAAACACTTATCTTGGGTGCTATCCTCAATGTCCTTAGAAGTATGATGGGCCAGTTATTTCTTAGGAGTCATGACGGCTGAGCATGGGAGAGAGGGCAGGGACCAGAAGCGGCTTGTTATTCTTATGGCGGCGGTGTCTTTCTGGTTGTTTGGCGCCAAATAGGACCATAAAACTATAAAAGGAGCAATCTGATTGGTCTGTTTTTGGTGAGACACACAAGACGTAAAGAGGAAGCCTGTGATAGGTAGACTGAAATATAGTGCACGAGAATGTCTGACGTCCTAAAAATAGAGAGAAAAGAGAAAGTTTTAAATCGAGGTGGGTGGACGTGAAAGTTATAGGCCAGTGAGTTATATCTATTGTCCTTCTATTGTGTCATATTTTATTAAATTGAAAACAGAAGCGCCTAAATAATAATTCGGTAGGTGTTTATTTGTCCACAGGCTCTTTGTTTGTTTTGCAGGTATGTCATAGCTTAATTCTCTGCACAGTGTGTGAACTCAGCGGGGTGTCACTATAGTGTCAATGGCGCTAACCAATTCGGCCACCAAGTCTATGTTATAAGGTAGGGAGGCAAGACACATTTTTTATAGCTTCTCATCTTAACTGTAAATGGATTCATTGCATATCTTAATATAATGTGTAAGGTTGCTTGGGGCCACTTCCTTAGGCCCCCTTTTTCATTCATCTAAAGGGAGAAGGCTAGATGTATGTGTATACTCACACAGTAATAAACAAAGACAGTGAAAATTACGGCTTTAAATTCTCATCTGATTTATTTGTAAAGAAATTACTGAACTTGAAAGCATGTTAACATGGACAACAATTTTATGCTAAAGTTTCATATACAACTGAAGTATCTTAAGAAAATGCGCATAAATATACTTTATACTTTCTGGCACTCTATACATGTGAGCACCCATAACATAGTCTTTATTTAAAGACAAAGAGGCCAACACAGACATAACTTGAGAAAAGGTGTCACTGACATAAACAAACAATGTTATCCAATCGGCCATCCAATCCTGTCTTATACAACTCAAAAATGGACATATGTGACCAGCAAGCAAAACCACTTCTCTGCAAGGAAATTCATACTCAAAGTTTATCTCAAGATCTTTAAAATGAGACATCATTGGGTTAAATATTCCTAGTAGTTATGTCAGAACCTCTTCTTGAACATAGGTTGTTATTCTTATCTGAAATCGATGATTAAGCTCTAAATACAGTATAAACCATAATAATGTCTAAAAACACAATAATAAATCAGCCTTTTTCATAAAAAAATACATAATAATAATAATAATAATAATAATAATAATAATAATAATAATAATAATAATAATTATAATAATGATATTTTTATCATAGATTTTGATCTAGAAGGAACTTTCCATTTCTGTTTTCAATTTTGAAATTTTGGTGAGTATCCCTAAGAATTGGCATAAAAATCTGCAAATTTTAATTATTGTAATGGTTGCCATTGCAACCAGGAACAGGCATATAGATTGATTTCTTACAATAAAATGTTCAATTTACATTCCAAATATGGGCCATTTCTACCAAAAATGTTGCATTTTAAATGAAACCATTGAATTCTGCATCAAAAATGAACTTGATGTATTTTTATAATAATTTTAGAGTAATTCTGCTCTCCAATGGCCCCTGGTGGCCAAAGGGGAAATTAAAAATACCCCGCGGAGGGGTGTTCTCCCTTGATGGGACACATATGCACAAAAATATACATTCTTTAACTGTATATAAAAGAAATATATATGGTAGTGCTTTTTAAAGACCAGACACATGCTCTCCCCCTCCCCCTCCCCCCCCCCCCAAAAAAAAAAAAAAATTGTCCAGCCACTCTCCCCTGTTATTGTGGAGGTTCACTCCCAACAGCTTGTACTTTGTGTGTTCTCCTTTGTGCTCAATGATGTACATAAGTCTTGCCGCGTGTCGATATGAGGGATCGCCTACCCCAGTCCACATAATACCCCAGTGCAAGAGCATGTGAGCAGGGAGACCATTCACAAAAGCAAAGCCGCGCACCCTTACCCTTGGCCAATTTTTGTTATATTCGTTGTCCAAAAAAAAACTCCTTATCCTTAGGACTGACAGTACTTTCTGTCAGTGGACAACCAAAACGTATTGAAGTGGGTAGTAAAAGTGGGGGTACAAAATACCAGTACTTTCTGTCAGTGGACAACCAAAACGTATTAATGTGGGTAGTAAAAGTGTGGGTCCGAAATACCAGTATTTTCTGTCAGTGCACAACCAAAACGTATTATGTGTAATGGATTTTTCAAGTTATTTAGAACCATACAGTAATTGGGAATACACATTATCCCACACTGACCATTAACAAAAATGTTGAAGCTTTATTTTTTCCATGTAATATAACTGATTTAGATTTAGGTACCGGATGTTACAAATTACAGATTTCTCTTTTCAAAGACACATGATGAAAAATTCTCATTCAGTAACATGTCCAAACCTCATGGAAATGACACCTATAATCATATACAATATAGAAAATAACTTTGGGATACTCCAGATGTTCTTTATTCAATACAGGACACTTGTAAAAAATACAAAAAGTCAAAAAAGAACAAATTTGGCCATTTTTTTCACTTCCGCAGGCTACAAGTCTGAGCTTTTGATGCATGACCACAAAATTAACATTTTTCTGATAGCCCTGAGTGTCCTCTATCAAAAGAGTCTATGTAAGACAAGATTGGTTCACTACGTCTTTCTCCAGAGCCATAAGAGTCCAAAATGGCCCCAAAAACACAAAATCTACTGCTTTCTGGTGACCTGACCCTAATACATTATGGCCATTGTAGAAAGCCTCCTCCCAAAATGTTCTACTATGATGGGAACTCCTCTTCAGTACACATTAATATGTTATGGCCATTGAAGAAAGCCTCAGACAAAAACGTTCTAAAACGTTTTACAATGATGGGAACTCTATTTCATTACACCTTAATACATAATGGTCATTGTAGAAGCCTCCTGCCAAAATGTTCTACAATGATGGGAACTCCTCTTCATTACACATTAATACATTATGGCACAGCTACATTAGGAATTCTCCTTGTATCAAACTCAGAACAGAGGAGCCAAAACCTGCTAAAACGTATTTGAAATAAATTAGCAATTGATTGATTAATTAGCTCAAAACATGAAATATTGAGTTATTTTGAGGTTGCTTACAATATTACAAGTATTTCTCCATCTAATGAAAAGCTCATTGATAATCTTGGTCAAAGGCATCACCACATTACCTGGCCATGAATATGACTTGATTTTTCATTTTTGAAATAATTAGCCAATTACCCTCTTTCAACACTAATTAATGAGTACATGCATATGATTGATAGAAATCATTTTTTGATAACATAAAGAGAAAATAGGTTAAATCTTAGATATAAAAGTGTTTTTTTCTCAAGTTATTCCCTTTTACAGATATACTATGTTAAAATCCACTGAATAAGCAAAAATACCTGGCATTTGGGGCTCCCTAGCCTCCAGATTACTGGTATTTTGAGGGGCCCTTTTCACTACCCACATCAAGTTTTGGGGGCCCACTGACAGAAAGTACTGGTATTTTGAGGCCCACTTTTACTACCCACATCAGAACGCTATGGTTGTGCTAAGGATAATTATAGCCCTAGGCCACAATTTGGCTGGGCCTATAAGCTCTTGGATGTCTGACCAAAGAGAATAAAGCATATCTGGTCTGCCCTTCCCATACCTTTTTAACATTTCGTTTGACATAATGTATTCTTCAAAACTAGGATCTGGCAGGCCATTGTCCTCTTCTCCTGAATCCCCCAAAATGTCCCACAACTCTCCTTGCACTGCAATGGTTCTCACACAAACAATGGCCCTAAAGTGTGCCCTTCAATATCGTGACCATTCCTTTTATACTGTCCTGCCTCCTTAACCTGCTTTAGACCCCTCCCTCTTGTCTAACTTTCTCTATTATACGCCAATTATACAATTATAATACTTTCTTCGTTACCCCTCCTTATAATTCTTATTTACTTTCAGAATATTCATAACATCCAATGGAATATAGAAATTACATTCATCTTATTCATAAATTTTTCCATTGTTGCTTATATTGTACATTCAGTTCCATTTTCACATAGAAATAGAATACCATGAAATAATCTTCATTCAAATTTATTTTCATTGGGCTCATACAAAGATACTTCCGAGTACACTTTAACCCTTACATGTCCAGAATAGAAAAAGTGCGCTCTACAGCATGTATATATGTTTAGGAGGCCAACCTGAGGTCCCTAATAGTCAGATGAAGACGATCTGAAGACTGAGGGAGAGTCACAATGCCATAGGCTTTCCAATGATACCAAATCTTTTATGCTGCCATATTTAGCAAACATAATCATATAAAGTTTTACATTAAAAACAACTTAAAAACCAAGAAAAATGCGTGCTCTGACCATGTGGTTCATCTTATTTACAGGAAAAGAAAATCATAAAAAATATTGATAAGAAATAGAAAAATCGTGATCAAACCTTATTTTCATCATTTTCTCCAAGAGATACTGACAATATTTCTTGATTTCCATCAGAAACCCCTAGTTCAATCTGTTAAAATACCAATTTAATTGTTGAGGAAATCCCATTTCCAATCAAAATTTCCAGAAATGCAATTTTGGTATTTCCATGCGAATCAGCCTGAATCAACTCTTACATGGCGGAATCAGTCTCTATTATTTCAAATATTATTCTGATATATGCTTCATATAACCTTTTTCTAAAAGCTTTTTTTCTAAAAGCTTTTTAAATGCCCCTGACCCTCAAATGTGAATTGGCAATATATTTTCAATATAACATGCGTAATGATCCAGACTCTGTGAACTATACTGAAAAACCTGCCTTGCTCAAAATAAATCTGGGCACGAAAAGGTTAAAGTGCTTCTGAACTTTAAAGGTGCACATGTCAGCGCACATGCCATGCCGGCCAGATCTATATACATAGGAGGCCCAGGAGGGTTTTCTTTGAATGACTCGTTTATACCCTCCATTTATTCAAGGTTCCTTCATCCTTGCAATACCTCAATGATGTAAGATTTGCACTTGGGGGGGCCCCTTCACTGAAGAAGGCAGGTGGAGCAGGAAACACAACATAAAGCATCTGGCCCAGGGCCGGCAGGGGCATTGGGTACGAAGTGTGGCCCTATGTGTACATTCAGCTGCATTTAAAGTGCCCTGTACGGCAAGGGACGTAGACCTGTGTATGAGAGGGCCTGTGAGTGTGGGATTTGGGGAGGGGGAAACAAGGAGTACTGTGTTGCCAGCAGTTTTACAGCCACTTTTACTTCACATGGTTTTGATATGACATAGCCCCACGGCCGGCCAGCTTGCATGTTCTCTTTTACTGCGCAATAAGTTGGGCATATAATTTTATTTTAATATACCAGTACTTTCTTTGTTTGCACATTAAAAACACTGCAATATATATGCCCTTCCATGTTAATTCAACATTCTTTTAACGTTTTTCACATAACGTTAAGGAGATTAACCAATAAAGAACGTTTATTAACGTGGGATTAACATTTTTTGTTACCTGGGTACAAGCTGTTTTTTGAAGGGGGTGGGGGGGCCTAGATGAGAAAGAGAGCAGGCATAAAGAGTGCAAAGTATACTATATAGGGCCTGTGAAGTTGATTGATTAGCGCCTGCCGTGCACTGTAGAGGGCTGTAGAAGGGGGCGGGAGGAGCCGGGGAGCCGGCGGCGGTATTTATGTTTTGACTGTGCAGGTGTGGCCCACATATTTACAGCCCGCTGCAATATAAGGTAACATGAACAAACCAAGGCACTTAAAACAAGATTGACAGGCCAATACACTCTATCTATTCACTTAGTCAGGCCTGCACCTCAAGAGGAAAAGAGGAGGGGGCTAAACCCATGGAGACTCTGTGAATCTGTTATGTACTATTGAATTAATGATCTGTAGAAAAAGACCTAAATAATAGAACTATATAAGATAATATAGTTAAAGGGAATGTGTAAAGCAAGATTTAATAAATCTAATTGTGACATGTACTGGGAAAGGGGGTCTTATTGCCCCCTGCACTAAGAGCCCTTTTCGCAGATCGTGTCACCTATACAGCTCAAACCCTATAAAACATGCATTTAACCAGCCACATAATATATGTAAGCCCTCAGGGGTTTAGCCCCCTCGGCTATACTACGAGTTTAGCCCCCTAATATTTTTACATTCTATGGATATATGGTGTTAAGTAAGAGGAGCTGTCCCTATATATACTACGAGTTTAGCCCCCTAGGGGGCTATTTCCATGGTGCCTTCAGCGCACCTTAAAAACAGGGGTTTATTGAAGTTGAATAAAATGTGAGCCAGCAAGCAGAAAGGACAGTTACTGCGGGATTTAGTACCAGATTTAGCCACCAGGGGACACCACTATGGACTAGAATATGAAAAATATGACTAAAACTGTTATAGGCTACTTTTTTATGGAGAATTCAATAGTTTTTGATAAAATGTTCTATTTTGGCTGGAAAGGTTCCAAATTTGGCATGTAAAAAGAATGTTTTTGGGCCAAAATAAGTCTTTTTGTTGATGTCTGTTGCCATGGAAACAGGATTTTCATTCTAAATAGGAAAATCAATGATCCCATTTGAAGGAACATCCCACAAAGTTTACTATGGTGAAAACAGAATTAAAATACCATTTCTAGATCAAAAGTTATGGGCAAAAGAATAAAAATTTATACGAATTTAGCTAATTAGCATAAATTATGCTAATTAACTATATATCCAATTAGACATAGAGCTTATTAACATTCTTGAAATGGTCACACCTACCCATATCTAGCAAGCCATTCCTCCAAAACTAACAGGAGTATCTTCTCATGCTATGTATCACTGTAAAGCTAATGCTTTGAATTTTAAAGTTGACTTTTAGCATGGAGCACCCTTTCTCCTTGCCTCTACACAAATATGAATTACCCCAAAAAGACTCCAAGCCCCCTTTTCTCTCCTCTCTCCCCAAAAGAGGCCCTTTTACCGGAACCCTGCTTCCCTTGGATGTTTTCAGATTCTATGGATATATGGTGTTAAGTTAGAGGTGCTGTCCCTATATATACTACGAGTTTAGCCCCCAAGGGGGCTATATCCCAGGCGCCTTCGATGCGCCTTGAAACGAGGGGTAAATTGAAGTGAAAAGAAATATGTATTACCCAAAAAAGACTCCAAGCCCCTTTTTCTCTCCTCTCTGCCCAAAAGAGGCCCTTTCCCCAGGACCCTGCTTCCCTTGGATGTTTTTAGATTCTATGGATATATAGTGTTAGGTTAGAGGTGCTGTCCCTATTATATACTACGAGTTTCACCTCCTAGGTGGCTATTCCCCAGACACCTTCGGTGCGCCTTAAAAGGAGGGGTAAATTGAAGTGAAAAGAAATATGTATTACCCCAAAAGGATTCCAAGCCCCTTTTTCTCTCCTCTCTCCCCAAAAGAGGCCCTTTTCCCATAACCCTGCTTTCCTTGGATGTTTTTACATTCTATGGATTTATGGTGTAAGTTATAGGTGCTGCCCCTATATATACTACGAGTTTAGCCCCCTAGGGGGCTAATCCCTTTTCTCGAGCCTTCACTGAATAACCCTGAGTCATATAGGTGATATTTCATTTAAAGTGCAAAAGAAATTAAAGTGTGAGCACATTAAATGGTTATTCAGTAAATGCTGCCACCTATCGGGGCAAAAAAAAAGTGTGTTTCCAGTTACATGAACTACTTATCTAGGGTCGGTAGGTCGGATTTTTTTTTTTTTGATTTATTTTTTTTTGGGGGGGGAAGGATAGGATGGGGGAGAGAAGTCTTCCTCCTGTCCAATATAGGCATGTTATATATCAAAAGAAACATAATTTCAAGGTGAACCTGAGAGGGTTATATATATATGTGGCCACAATAGTCTGACAATATAAGGGAGTGGTTATTATTTATCAACAGGGTGGGTGGCCGGTTTGAAGGGGGAGCGTAAATATTTTGGTTGCCTCCTGAGGGAGGGCATAAAAAGTTTTTAGCAAAATAAAGTCTGTGTGCTACTAAAAATAAATGACTACTTTCCAGGGCAGGGGCATAAAAGATTTCTGTGCATCCACATGATTTCGGTGGATCGGCAGATTTTTTTTGACCACCCCCCACCACTATGACAATAAATGATCGCGACCCCCCCCCCCCCCACTAAGAACTGATTTTGCAAAATGACCCTCCACCCCCAAAAAAATTGGATGCGCGCGTGGAATGACACGTCATGATGGGTATTTCAATTGCCCATAGTTAGTTTTGACCCCCCCCCCCCCACCAAGGGGCTCTTTTTAAAAATGACGCCCCCCCCCATATCTAACAAGCCCCCCCAGCAATAAATGACTCGTCCCTAATCGGAGGATAGAGATCTTTCCAAAAAGTGGTCTGCCATTTTTGTACCTCTATTGGCATTGTTCCTATGGTAAAAAAAAATTAGCCCTGTTTTGCTAGGGTCAGTCGGGTAACTGGAAACAAACTCTTTTTTTTTTTTGGCCTCGGATGCAAAAGGGTGGTTCAATGTACTTGTGAGAGGCACGCTTTTATGATTTCACCAGAATTTCTTTTTGGTTTGCACTCTTCAGAATCCGTATTTCAAGAGGGGGCTAAAGCAATACATAGCCCCTTAAAGTTTCTCAATAGATTTCCCCATTAAGAATTAAGTCTTATACATTATATATGGGGTTCAAGTTACTTGACATCTCCACATTGCCCCTATCCAGAAAGGGGGGGGGGCTTCTAAAAAAAAGTGACATTTACTAAAGCGTCAGACGGGGGAGGGAAAATCAGCCTGACCCTCCGGCCACAATATAGTGAGATACAGGACAGAGATGCACAGGGTACCAAACCCCTGGATGGTGCTGTAGCCTACAGTGTAGGGCTAGGGATTTTAAGTCTAACTGGTTACATAGACCCCCCCCCCCTTGCCTTTACCACTGCAGGGTCATGTTAAAGGGGGTGGGGAGGAGATCAAAGCTCCCTACCAGGTGTCTCTGTCACCAAGGTAACGCCTGATTCGTGAGGGGCAGGAGGCGCTACCACTACACATATAAAAGCTGTGATTAGGGAAATAGAAATCACAGGACTTTAGAAAGCATGGGTTTTTTTGGAGTAAACCCATTAGGATATCAACCGGTTTGACGATTTCTCAACTGGCTGGTCATACAAATCGGGCAGGGCTGATGTTTAAATTTACTGCAGATTCGGTTCTAATTAGGTAATTGAATAGTCTTGTGCTGATACTGTATTGCGGATAAATCGATATGGGAGTTCATGCTAATCACTGCTAATTACTTCACCGAGTTTAAAGCTCATAGAAAACTTATCAGGCACAATTGGGTTTATTATGACACCCTAAAATATCAAGCACATTTGATACCTGAAACCGGCAAGGAAGATATCATCAAGCTCGGAACTTTCTTACACCATCGGCCAATATCTGGAGTGGAATCTTAAGTTTATTCTAGTTTAAGCAAAAGATGATTTCTAGTTTTCATCTGTTTAAGTAATTCACATGTGTTTTTAAAACTTTAAGTTGGGGCATCATATTTATATTCCTTGTACGATGCCCACTCTCTAACATGGGATGGGACAGGTAAATGTCACCCTACCTTCTCTCTGCAAATGCTCCTCTATCAAAAACAAGACGGATCGTTTGTTTGGCGGCTGTAATAACCATGACCGGCAGGATCAGATGTCACTGTCTCCACACGTCCAAGGTCCTGTTTTTGTTGACGGCAGTCCCCTGGCACATATGTCGGGTGTGTGGGGATGGACTGAGGAATGCAATAAGGAAATGTTCTATCTTTAGGGGATAAAACGAGAATATTATGTATGAATTCGTGAAAGGTAGTATATCCCATTTCACAGGTGTGATTGTGTCAGATAGAGTGGTTTAGATACATAAAGAGGACGGAGGTCGGCGAGGGGATATAAAATGGATAATTGCTTTCAGCTTTACCATAAATTCCTTTTCGTTGAAATAATTAAAATGGTGGCGGAAAAAAATCAATGATAGTTCTGAGTCTTGTGAAAATAACAAGAATCTATTAATAACACATAGTAGCCCAATACAGGGTGAAGTTGATCCACTATATACAGTGGAGTGTGTAAATAGACCTAGCATCAGGGTCTATGACGGATGTGTAAATGGTGTATGTAAGTGTGAGCATTTTATTTATGGTCGAAAAGCTCAGATTTTATCTTGCAGACGGGCAAGTTTTCTTAGGCAGTCAGACCTTATTAATATAAATCAAATAGAGTCTGATTATTAATTTTATGGTGTGGATTCACTGAGGGTTTTCAGATAGTTGATCCAGAATGTGGAATGAGCTATGACTGTAAAAATTATTAGTCTATTGTAGAAGGTAGGTTCTATAATGAGATGTGTGATATTATTCTGGACGAGTTGTCCCAGGGTTTAATAACTGAAACTGCCGACAAACCTAAGTGTATTCATTCCTTGGGTGGTGTATAGAAGTCGAATGGTAAATTGAGACCTATCACTGATTGTCGTATGCCAGCAGATGTCTCTATTAATAACTACATGAATATTACTTCTAAAAGTTTCTCATATAACTCTATAAATACGGTAACATGTCAATTAGACAGGTATGACTATATGAGCATTGTAGATTTAAAATCTGCTTATAGGAGTATCAGTGTGTATGGCCCACATGTTGGTTATCAGGGCTTCAGGTGGAATTTTGGTGATGGAGACAGATTCTATGAGAGTAATTGCTTGAGTGTGCTCGGTATATATTCAATAGAATATCTGATTTAGTGACGATGGAATCCTCCGTTTGGATTTTGCAAGCCTATATGGGGCCATGTTGGACCCGAGAGACGGTATGATGAGTATCCGGAACCCCTATGGCTTGCATGTGCAGTACGTATTGAGACAAGTGTCTTCAGTAGCTTCGGTTATCCATACGGTGAAAATCCCTCCGGGTACCACGTGTGATGTCCTTTGTGGCAGATCAGAAGGGTGAGATGGGAGTCTTTGAACCCGACACGATACATTTATCGAGCATCCGGTTGGACTCGGTGGATACGTTAGTAGTGAATGCAGCATGATCTGTACTACCCATGACTAACCGAACTAGTTCAGTGATTTACTTGAAACGAGGTGACTGATAGATAAATCAGATTTACAGAATACGGAGGATAAACGGCACCTAGAGGATCTCCTACAAAGTATGAAAATGCTTTCGGTACAGAGGGAGGACCCGTAGGTAGAACCAATAAGGTGTTGCACACTATTGATGTGGGCGACGAGAGACCTTTCAAAATTCCGTATCGTAGACTTCCTTTTAAGAAGAAGTTAATATGTGAACAGGAAATACAAAAACAGTTGGAGCTAGGGGCAATCGTGCTGAGCACGAGCCCTTGGTCCAGCCGTGTTTGTGTGACCACAAAGAAAGACGGTACCATCCGTTTCTGTGTTGACTACCGTAAACTAAACGGAATGACAAAGAAGAACTTGTATC
Organism: Acholoe squamosa; assembly: GCA_949317995.1. NCBI lineage: Eukaryota > Metazoa > Annelida > Polychaeta > Phyllodocida > Polynoidae > Acholoe > Acholoe squamosa. The sequence continues at coordinate 33,431,548 of OX439035.1, read as the reverse complement.
CTTTACCAAGGATAGACGAGACCTTAGATAGCTTGGATGAGAACCAATGGTTCTGCACCCTGGATTTACAGTCCGGGTATTGGCAGATACCAATGCATCCCAAAGACATAGAGAAAACTGCGTTCTCTAGCCTTTTGGGATTATTGGAGTATAATGTCTTACCATTCGGATTGTGCAATGTACCAACTACGTTCGAGGCTATGATGGAATCTCTACTCAGCGACTTGTTGTGGAAAAAAGTGTTTGGTTTACTTGGATGATGTTGTCTTGTTCGGCAAGTCATTCAAGGAATGCCACGTGAACCTACAACTAGTCCTGGATAGGATTCTAGCTAACGGCCTTAAACTCAAGCCTAAGAAATGTAATTTGTTTAAGAAAACAATAACATACTTAGGAAGGATAATTACCCCAAACGGGGTAAGTGCGGATCCAGAAAAGCTGGAAACTGTGGAGAATTGGGAAAGACCCTCGAGTGCTAAGGAAGTTAGATCATTTTTAGGATTTTGTTCCTATTACCGTGATTTTATACCAAAATACTCTCGTGTAAGCTTTCCTATGCAATGTTTAGCTCATTGGACACCTGGTAAGGCCCGGGAACCCTTCCAATGGACCAGTGAGCAAGAAGAATCTTTTAATAAAATAAAAGATTTGTTTAGAAACACACCGGTACTAAAATATCCAACACCCTAGGGACATTTCATACTAGACACCGATGCTAGCAATAATGCTATAGGGGTAGCACTCTCTCAGGTCCTGAACGGAGTCGAAGTCCCATTGGCATTCTTTAGCAACACGTTAAGCAAGACACAGCGTAATTATTGTACCACTAAAAGGGGGTTTTAATGGCTTTTAATGGTCCCATATGCATATTTTGGGCTCCAGGGGGGTAAAATGTGGCCAAAATGACCAAAATTGTCTGGGCGAAATTGTGTCTGGGAGAATGACATTTGAGTTACAAGCCATGTTGAGGGCTTTATTTCCTACAGAAACAATCTTCATACCTCCATGAAAAAATCAGGTCCGGAATATTTTGACCTGTAGATTAAGAAAATCATTATCATTTATGTCAGAAGTGTCCTTGCTATTGTAAAAGAACCATACTTATAAGAATTCATTTTCTGGGCACATGTCTGGGCGAATGACATGTAAGGCCCCATATGCACACTTACTATTATTTGTGACCGAACGATGGTTAGCTCATCTATCCGAGTTCGGATTGGAGCATAAGCAGATTGAGCACCGTCCGGGTGAAAAGCATATTAATGCAGATGCCTTATCGAGAAGGCCAATCCGAAAGTGCCAAAATGCCACTTGTGAAGACTGCGAGGCCCAAAATGCTGTGGTTGCAGGGTTGGTATATAACTATACCACCCCCCGATTCCCCTGGGAGGAGGCTGTCTGTAGCTATCTAGATTGGTCCCCAGCGACCATCAAGAAGTTTCAACAGTTGGATCCCACCACTACACGCATCTTGGAATACTTACGGAAAGGTATTAAGCCGGTGAGGCCAATGTTATCTCTGAAGGAGAGAGAGACAAGGCGATTCATAGCTCAATGGACCGAGCTAGAGATCCGAGATGGCATATTGTGCAGATGGAAGACTTCTTCCACTGGCAATAAGCTTTTGCAAATCGTGATTCCTAGCTCGATGAGAAGAGATATCATGTATTATTGTCATGGACACCAAACGAGTGGTCATTTTGGGAAGAAAAGGTCCATTGAATGTCTGCAAAGACGATATTACTGGCCAGGGATGAGGAGTGACCTACTTTGGTGGATCGCAACTTGCCCTGATTGTTGTAGAAACAAGCCAGGACCCAGCCTGGGCAAGTTACCCTTGACCCAGGAACTGTTTGGTGTGAGATTCGCTCGTGTAGCAATCGACATCATTTCTGGATTTAAAACGACACCTAGAGCAAATAAATGTATGATGGTCATAACCGACTACTATACGAAGTATACTCGGGTGTTTCCCCTTCCAAATCACAAGGCCGCTACATTTGCCGAGGCATTTGTAAAAGGCTGGGTGCTAGATTCGGGTGTACCCCTTATGATGCACAGTGATCAATGTAGGGAGTTTGAGTCGGAGTTATGGCAGGAAATATGCTATTACTTAGCTATATGTAAGACCCGAATCAACCCATACCGACAACAATCTGATGGCCAGGTGGAGAGGTTCAACAGGACTTTGATACAAGTTCTGAAGCCTCTGGTGAATAGCCACCGGGACGATTGGGACGAACAGTGTGTTGTACCCCAAACCTCTTGGTGTTCGGCGAGGACATTATTATGCCCGCCGACCTGGTGTATGGTGTGGTTGGAATCGACCCGGAGGCTCCTTGCACTGTACTTTTTGTGGAGTCACTCCGGGACAGTTTAAGCAGGCATACGAAACACTACTCTATATTTAAACGTATAAATTTACTAATATACACCATTATTACTATTATAACTCTGTAACATTGTTACTTTCTACCATAGGTTGATGGTGCATAAGGCGCCACCTCCTATATTGTTATAAATAATTACTTCGGTTTATATATGACGATGCCTATTATTATGTACATATTATTTATAATGCCCCTTTAATGTCATATTAGTTTTATAAACTACTACATATTAGACTTACCTGTGTAAAAAAATTTTATATATCATATTATTAGGTTCTCAATAAGTCTATTGTAACACCTACCCTAGGTAAAGTCTAGGGGGGGGTGATGTAGGGGCCAGCATCTTCGTATATATATATTAGTGCGGATCATCCGAGAGATGTGCTTGTGTGGTGCTTGTTCCTTCTATGCCAACCAGATGTCGCTTCGTGATACCCGTTTGGTACAAGAGGGGGCAGCACCACGCCTCGCATCCAGCTCCTACTAAGGTGCCAGACGATCAGCAGAAGGGGGCTGGACCGTGTTGTGTGCTACTTATAGTATTTAAGCGAGCCTAAGAGCCACCCAATATAAACTCATAAAACGAACCGTTACACATGTAATGATTTAATGTGGAATGTTTTAACATTGTGTTTGGCGGTTGGTTGGCGTGTATAGGATTGATATTGACAAAGTCAATTCTCACCAAACCCACTGTCTTCTCCTTATTCCACATTTATTAATATATGTAATTATTATCAACAGTTAATACTAGTTTTTATATTACCGGTACACTCGAGCAACACATTAACTTAAATTTTAAACTTTAATTGTTATTATTATCTTATATTGTGTAGAGGTCGGTGAAAATGTTCTTGGAGAAACCGGGACTCGAACCCAGGGCCCTCCAACTTCGAAGCGGCTGCTCTTCCTCTGAGCTACTTCCCCTTGGCCTGACATTTCCACCTTCCATCCATACCTGGATCGGTATGATACACACTAGGGGGGGCAGTGATTACCCGGAGACCCGCCCCTGGGGGTCTGCCACCGAGTACAGGGAAATACTGCCCCTACACTCCTCTCCATCAGCTTCAACCAACCCTGCTCCTCCAACCCAACCGCCAGCAGGTGACTAGTTTACCCCTAGCAGGCTGAAGCGTTATCTGTATCATACCGGCCCAGTTCCCGAGTCCTCAATCGGTCGCAATCACGTTAAGACATGAGCAGGCACACATATCTTTGATCTCATGATTGCGTTAGGATGCTAGGTTTCTCCACCACTGTAGAGGTCGGTGAAAATGTTCTTGGAGAAACCGGGACTCGAACCCGGGGCCCTCCAACTTCGAAGAGGCTGCTCTTCCTCTGAGCTACTTCCCCCTGGCCTGACATTTCCACCTTCCATCCACACCTGGATCGGTATGATACACACTAGGGGGGGCAGTGATTACCCCGAAACCCGCCCCTGGGGGTCTGCCACCGAGTACAGGGAAATACTGCCCCTACAATTGTGATTATATATATATTTATTGTCTTTAAATTATTGATTGTTGTTTATATTGTCATTGTGATATTTATTGTCTTATAAATAAGTAGCGTTTAATGTATGTTATGGGAAAGCATGAGTGGGTTTATGGGTTAATATTAATCCACGACCGCGCAGGGGGAGTGGATTATTATCCCTCAACCCACGAGTTCTTTTCCATAACATACATTAAGGCGTTTATCTCACATTTGTCTCCATTTTGTATTAATTTCTTACCTTATAACCCCAGAATTAATCCATGAGAAGACATTTTGTAAGTGCATGCGATACGCTCGGTTTGCCAAGCCGTCGTGGCCATGTTGTGAATCTGTCCGACATACCTCCACCTTTACACACACTTTTCGGGTAGAATCCAAGCGTGTCAAGCCCTGTTATTCTAGCACTGCCAAATATACGATCTCTAGTTAGTGTTCGCCTACATTTTGTATCCATTTTCTTATAAATAAATAAGAATCCATTGATTTTCCATAGCAATCCAACGTACACGGCCCGGTACACGGCCATTGCATCTTGTTTACGAAGCGGGTTGGTGCCCGGATGTACCTGACCTACTTTCAGGTCAGCAAGCCGCAATGGCAGGTGCCGACACGTAACGCTATGGAAAATCAATGGATTCTTATTTATTTCGAAGAAAATGGAGAAATTAGGCATGGCATGTTCATATAGGATATCTAACGATGTTTTCCTGTTAATAACTCCACGTTCCACCATTGGATTCTATGCTAACGAGGTCAGTAAACATCAGGTATGTCAGAAAACTTTTTCAAATATTCGATGGACATTGGTTTCTACCACCGGTCGGCTTAGTATAGTGGACAGCGAGGTCGTCTCCTGCCACAGCGGCCGGGGATCTATTCCCGTTGAACCTAAACGGTTTTAACAGGAAATGTATGGAGGAGTTGACTTTGTATATTCCTCGAATTTATTAACATCTCCAGATTAAAACTAGCACCTTCTTGAAGACGAACAAAAGGCCTGAGAGTGCGTTATGGCTGGATAAGGAACTGGGGTTATGAGCAAAAAAGCACTGTAGAGGCCCGAATCGTGAGATAAAGGCATGTATAGGATTGATATTGACAAAGTCAATTCTCATCAAACCCGCTGTCTTCTTCTTATTCCACATTTATTATTTATGTAATTATAATCAACGGGTAATACTATATATTATATTACCAGTACACTCAAGCAACACATTAACTTATATGTGTGTACATAGAGTGCAAATAGTCACTTTTAGTAATACACCATGAAAACAGATATATGGAATCCCTGTAATATGGACATCCATTTAGAACATGCACCATAAAAGACATCATTGCATATATGAATGGCAAAGATATGACAATGGAAATTGATTGTATAAGGAGATGATTTAATGAGCTCTATACACAGATATGGGTCATTCTCATGAACTGTTAGCAGATAAGCATTTTAGCCTTGTTATGCTATAAATCTGAGAGGATTGCTTTGAATTGATTTTGACTGATTCTATCAGGTCCACAACATGTTTGGCTACATTTGGGTATATAGTTTTGCCTCTCTATAGACAATATTAACTGCGTGAGAAACAAAAAGCAGGTGGAAATAGCATATTTTCAGGTATTTTTCCTTAGTAGGAGAATGATGTATGGCACAAAAAAAAGTAATCAGGAAAGAAAATACAGCAAATTTCATTATTTTCACATAGATTAACAATGAATGAAATGCTGGAGTGCTTTAAACCTCTCATTAGTTTCTAAAATACAGGTAGTGGACATTAAAATGAGATTGTGTAGTTTTTTGAAGCGTTGACTAATGCATAAATGGATGAAAAAAGAACCCCTATAGCTTTTGCCAAAATTACAATAAATGTCATCTAGAGGTTACTATGTAACACTTTCTACCTATACACATATGTATTAAAAAGGAATTGGGAAAATATGGAAAACACTTGCCTCTGTAGCCAATCAAACATTTTCATGAAATATTTGTGTAATATTCCTGAAGCGTTGACTAACACAGAAACAAAATTATATATCTCTACATCCCCCATGTTAAGCATATTTAATTTTTCATTTTACACATAAATATTCTTTGTAATCATGTAAATAACATATTGAAATGAGAGAGATTTGCTATACATACATAAGGTAATAGATCCAAGGTACATTGCATGTAATGTTGACTAACAGCAAAATTCTTGAGGCGTTGACTAACGCATAAAAAAGAAGAAATATGTACACAGCACCCATGCTGTGTGCATTTACATCATTATTTTACACATAAATGATCTCTTTCAATGAATAGAACAAAATACTTAAACAAGAGAGTTCCTCTATATAATGGGTGGCATAAATCCATGCAGCATGGTGTGTTATGTTGACAGACACTTTAATCTCTCTGAAGCGTTGACTAACGCAATAAAGTTATGTACAGCTACACAGTTCCAGTGCTCTGTATATATCTAACTACCTTAAACTGTCAACTACATACAATTTCTTTTTGGAAATTTTGCTGTCTATTTATCATTGAAGTCAATTGTTTACCACATGCTCACAATTGGGCTATAGGTCAGGCTTTTCAAGTATTACCTTATATAGAGAAAAAAATACATCTAAATTGTGTTTAGGTAGGTCAATGTATTCCCTTCAAAGTCAAAGTCCCTCTATACATGAGGTTAGCTTACAGCTGTAATGTTGTGGTAATTATTTGATGCATGAATTGCCACATCATCAGGAAAATAACAAATAAAAGATAAGTCTGCTGTACACAGTTTTTCAAGTTTTTCAGCGAAGATATTGAGTATATACCGGTACTGAAAATAGGAGTGTCATTGATACCAATAGAATTGATGTATCAGCATTTCTGGACTCATGATTATCACATTGACAAAAGCATTACATTGAAAAAATATGATATGAGCCTCTATCACAAGCACAAGCTCTTTTAAATCGTGAAAGAATATCAAAATTATCCCAAATAGAACCAGAATTATGGCCAAATACAATTTTGGAATCCATGTCCATTGATAATATGGAATATTCATGAGTCAACTCCCTGGTGGCTGAAAATACCTCAGGTCTGAAAAGTAGCCTAGGATGAGGATCAGTTGTCACTAGTACTCATATAGGAGTTGAGGAGTCGGAATGGAATTATAATCTATCAGTCCTTTCATTTTTGTCCTATGATTTCAATCTTTTCTGAATATAGATATATTTGAAATATCACCACTGTAATAGTGATAATCATCATTGAAATAGTTTTCAGTTAGGAGTGCCGTTGATATGCAATCTAAGTCCCTCATACAATCTGAAGTCAGCACTTTTGAATAATTACAAAGATACTGAATTGTAAAAAAAAATTGAATAATAAGCAAAAGAATAGCTCACCTACTTCTGAAAATTAGGTAAATTCTGCTCTTGTATAGTCTATAAAGCGTTGACTAACGCATTTATGAACCCCATCTTTATAGCTATTTCACAGGTATTTAGAGTGCAAAAGGTCCAAGACCCACCCACCATTGGAAATTGGATAGTCTCTCTATACATTCATGTTAGAATTAAAATCTTTTAGTGGAATTCAACTTTGTGTACCTATTTGGAAGACATTATAATAAAATGATTACTTTATTCTCTTAACCAAAGAAGGATAGCACAATTCCACCTGTATAAAGAATATATAAAGAGAGCAACCCAGCACATGATAATATGAAGAAAAATTCTGTGTATATGAGGCATAGCCTCTCCCCTACCTAGAGTAACTAACTCCAAAGGTATAACATACCTGGATTATAGAAAATAAACCCTGGTAGGTCCTAAAATAGTAAATGCGTTACTCAACGCCTCATGCAGTCTTACAATAATTAATATAGTATCTTTAGCCAGGTGCCATAGCCAAAGTTCTCTGAATTGATGTTCCCAATTTGGTATATGAGTAGGACAAGACCCATAGTATTTCAAGACAAAAGGATTTTTATCTGCTCATAGATCTAAAAATTAGCCCTTTTCAGGTCACCCTCAGGCCATTTGCCAACAGTTCATGAGAATGACCCATATGTGTGGTCGGCTATGAAAACTACCCACTAGTTTTGAGTCAGGTAATTATTATTGCTTTACCTCTTTCTATACCACACAGGAGTCCTGATATAGCTGCTGCCTTGCTAGATGGCTAGCTATGCAGGCTTAATAATGAGGATTAATAGAACCTGCACACATCCTCTCATCGATTCTTTTAAATGATATAATGTCTCAGAGTACATTCATATCAACCAACATTATTGTCTTTCCAATTCACCAAATGAGCAGATACTGCCTAAATTACATATTGCTGAAGGATTGCCTGAGAATAACATTATGTATTTAATGAAGATAACTAACTATAGGCCAGGACAAGTTAAGGACAAATAAATTCCATCTGTAAGACACCTTTAGTCTGTTTTGGTCTGGGCCAACTTTTAAGAAAGGGGGGCCTGAAACCATTCATGTGGTTTACATGTTAGGGACCACTTCGTAGCAAGAGCATCAGTCCTTAGCATTAAGAAAACACAGTACATTCAAATTAACTCTGATCAATCATCAAGGCAGCTGCTAATTCATAAGTCATCAACAGGTGGAATCTACACATCTTTTCCCTCTCCTACCTTTTATGTAACCCTTGAATCCCCACCTTCCTTTTGATTGCATTCAGATGTTATCTGGAATGATTCTTTTCCTTCTACTTTATAAGCAGTTATTAATTGATTGATCAGTGAATGCCTGGGTGTTCTTTAGGTTCTGTTATCTTACATAGTAGTGAAGTAGAGTATTAGAGGGTGAAAGGTTCAAGCCAAAGGAGAAAGTTATGATTCCTATTCTAGAGAATGTTTAGCCTCTATAAGTGGCCGGCTGGGGACAGCCACTAATCACTCAATAGGGATTTATGGAGTGAAACTGTGGCTCACATATAAGCAAAGGGGTTTCTGCAAATCCTTTGAAAGACTTTGCTAGTTCAAAGTATGATGAATGGGGCTCACACCAAATTGGAGGGTCACATAATGCCATAGATTGTATATGAGGGATTTTGTATGTTAGTTCACCTACTGCCAGTTCCTAAAGCCCTGACTGTCATTGTGCACTCTTTCTGTAAAAGATTAGTAGGGAAATGTTTTTAAATACATGACATATGATGCCATACTATGGAAAGCTAAGAGGAAAGATATTGACATGGGATGGAATTGTAAATACAGATTTCTTTTACTATGGTAACTCCATGTTTTGCCATTGAATATTGAGATGATACTCAGTCAAGAATGTTCCCTTCATCCATGCCAGCTAATGATGTGTACAATACCTAGATGTATATAAACATGCATCTTGTTACAACAAGTATTGCTGTATTTAACCATTTCAATTGAATTAATAAGTCAAAAGGGTAATTATAAACCTTGCCTGATAGTACCCTCTAGAGGATAATGCCCTCTTGGGATCTCACACCATTCTGGATCTTTCAGTTCACATGCACATACTTTCACCTCCTATGCTATGTACCTTAGAAATATCCAGTTTTCTAGCCGTATGTGAGTTAAATACCATCCATAGTAGCTTAACAGGACCATATTTTATTTGGGAAATATGTCCTCCATGAAAAGGGACAGTGAAAATAATATTCTATGCACCAGAAGTACACAGGAAACTTGATATAGACAATGATATAGAAAATGATATTTTTGCACCAGAAATACAAAAGTAGCTGGATATAGACAAACATGATTCAATGTATTAGCTTTTCTGGTGTTGAATACATGATATCACATTACAAAACTGGTTTCCAGGTAGTGTATGTAGTCAAATGATCTTCAATATGTTTGAAAACCCAGAAATCGATGACAAGATCAAACTGACCAATGAACTTGACATATGTGTATTAATGAAAAAACCTTAGAGAGTTTTCAGCCCCCATTTTGAATATGACCACTTGGATTTTCAAAACTTAAAACGTTTTTAGAGCTACATGAGCTTGGTTCACCTAAACTTTTCTAAAACACCAGACATCAACTATTGTTTAGAAAATTGTAAGATAAAAACGAATCAAGAGGCACTTTATAAAAATATAATTCACACATGATTATAGTGCTAAATGTACATTTTCACACAATATTATTGCTCTGAGAGTATTCTAAGTGTGATAAGCAGCTTCTGCAAGTGTGAAAACATATAAATTGACCCCAAGATCAAGCTGATTGAACAACTACATCCAATTCTATGACAGAAACAAGTTTTGAAAGATACTTCTGTCAGCCATCTTGAAAAATTGCTGCCATATTGAATTTTGAAAATTCTTATGATACAGACATCAAAGGTCATCTATGAGGACATGGCACATTCAGTTTCATTCATGGAACACTTGTTTTACTAGGCTACAACATCTTACTTATGCGAAAATCTGCATTTTTCAGCTGAAAATGGTAGCCATTTTGTTTTTGCATTTTCATGGGTAAAAAGTGAAAATATGGCAGATTCTGATTCAGCACACCTGAATTACCCTTATCCAACTCTAAAAACAATTCTACTCAAAAATGACTTACACATTTTTAAAAGGCCTCTTTTCCAGATATGGGCCCTGACTAAATGATAAACAGAACTATTCCATAATAAAATAGTACGACCAAAGACATTAAAGCAGAGGCTAGGTAAGTTTCAGATACGAATGTGTTATCAGGACAGAGGAAAATGGTTCAGAGGAGGGAGGTATTTTGTTCAGAGGAAAAGCATCCCTGTTATAGTACGAAAACTACTCATGCTTGGACGAGTTAATGTCAATGAGCGTCTGACATTTAGTGTAGAGTCCCATACTGACAATGGTAGCTGTTGTGACTCTGTTCTCAATGGACTTCTTGCTCGAAGTGAACAGAGTGATTTGTTTTTTGGCTCATTGACCTTTTTTCTCCAACCCACAGGAAACAGAACAAAGGCAAATGAAATGCAGTCCTGCAGGAGAGCGGTTCGGGACACAAAACATGTTATCAAGGGTGTTGATTTGTCCACGTTGGGCTGAGTGAGAATCAGTTGCTGTTATCGGATTAACTGTTGCTGATTTCAGCCATCGAAAATGCAGAAACCATTTGGGACACTACCTTGAGCAGTGCAAAGATCGATGTCCCACAGCCACCTTTATAAATTTTGTTTCCAATCTTCATCTCGTGTGTGCTGAAAACAGAATGGTTAAAGCCTTTTTCAGTCAGTCCGGAAAAATCATTCTCTATTCCCATAATTAAATGGTCGCCTTGTGTTATACTTATATTCCAGGGAGTTATTGCAGAACGCACTATAGACCATCGCATGCATTCGAGTAATAGTAAGAGCTATTCTTATGATGCAATTGCAGGCCTTTACCAGCGACACTGCTACTAGAGCTCTAACAAACCCTATATGTAATGGCATACGCCTCTATCGACGTTTTTTTTTTTTATATATAGATTTAATACCGAGTAGTCCCAGGAATACCAATTACGATTTGAGGGATATAACATCAGGGGGACTGTGGCCTTCTATGATATGTTTTGAAATAATCATTACTCGGATAGTCATACTTGTATCACTTCATGATCTAGACCGTGGCGAAAGTAAGTTGACAGAACATGGTAAAAGAATACGACATATTTCGCTGTCTACATAGCAGTATAAAAAATGAGATATTGATCTCCTCCGGAAGCAGCTGTTAAGCGTTTTATAAACACCTGTCGTTAATTGAACTTCTCCCTTGGGAGAAAAGACATGACTAACAATTACTGTTTTCCCACGGCCAGAGATTAGCAAATGCAAATATGGCGTGCTTGGAAGCTAGTTCACTCCTTTTATTTGCCGACCTCCGTCTTTCAACGCTCCCCGGGAACGCTACACTTGTATGATCTATTGCACAGTGGCCTGTCTTTACTATTGCCTTTTTATGCTCCATCAATATGCACTAGTGGCGCATTAACGTCTTGAGGTAATTCCCCAAGGTGCTACGATCTCATACAGCACTGCAGATCCCAGGGCTATCCAAATGGCATTTTTGGCGCGGCTTGAAGCAGTCGACATATGTTAAGAAATACCCCACAGTAGAACCGACATGCAAGCATGTCCCTCTGTCAAAATAAGATGGATCGTTTGTTTGGCAGAAATGGCCCTGGGCAGCTCCACCTGAGGGACACCTCTCATCGCATCATAACAATGACTCCGGATTTATTATCCTTGAATGGCTGCCAGCAGGAGAGGGGAGTGGACTATGAAATAGACATGGGGATCTTGAGGGCATTTGTCAACGATGATGATTATCATGATTGAAAGATTTCCTTCGGAGAAATAAAGATGGTAGTGATTCGGTAATACATGTAATATCTATAAAAAGGGGTCTCAAGGGATATGATACAAGATAATTCGGGGTACCAAGCGTGGGAAGCGTGCGATCAATCGCTAGATGTGCATGATGCACTTCTGCATCATCGTCCCTTAAAGGGTTAAAGAGAGCAAAACAAGCATTCCTGTGGTCAAGAGTGAGTCAAAGTCCGAAGGGTGATGTAGAAGAATCCTCCTCCTGCTGAACTGTTATTGGCTGGTTAACATAAGATTTTCTAACTGACGGTTAGTTCAACCAGTTTTATATGCATTTTCTCTGTCCTACCGTTAGTAATGTGATGCATGAAAATAACTCTAGAAAGGGAAGATGCACAACATTCTGCACCTGCGTCCTTCGTGCTAGACGCAGTACCTTGCAACAAGTATATACATATGTTAACCAAAAGGGGCTTTCACTACAATGTATGAGCCTGCGAGACTTGATTAATCGCGGTATATAATTCTACGCAAAAGACAGAGCTGACTGTATCATTGAATCTACTTCTTTCAGCTTTGGGATTTTAAAGTATTCATCGGACTCGCGATTAACAGCATTAAGGGAATACTTTGAGCATAGCTTGCATATTTCACAAAAATACTGACAACAAGTATTTCTGTGAATTTGCTAGAAGATATTGGCTGCCAAGTGGACACATTATGCCATAACGATTACAAAAAGTTCCATAGAGGTACTGAAGCTAATATCAATATCGATTATGTATTGTGATACATTGGGTTGATAAATTTCTAATACATGTATAACCATAACGTAATGTATCAGTCCACTGTGCTTTTACCACCACTACTAACTCCCATGCTATACACCCCCACACTGTCTTGAGGTACCTGACATTAGTGCCATTCCTTTATTCTTCAATTTCCCTCCTTTGGATGGCTTTATACCTAATCAGCTAATAGTTGAGTTGAAACACTCACTATTCCCCATTAGTGTATTGAAGAAGTCCTTTTATTAATTTGAAATAACGCTGTAGGGTAGATTAACCTCGAGACATCAACATGCCTTAGGACGTCAATCCCACAAAATGGCTCATAGAAATCGGTTTTGTGCTAATCACCCTACGAGACAGTCGGCCCTCTTGAGGCCACATGAAACATGAGGCCCCCGGACATGCGTCACGAGTGCATGTGTGGTTTGCACAGCTGACTGTTGAGTCGGGGAAGGGAGGGGGTGAGTCTGTGGAGTGGGGTCTAATGCCCTACGCGTCTCAGGTCAGCATGCTCCTATAGTAAAAAGAAGAGCTGGCTAAAAATGCCCTCGTTTCCAGTCCTTTCTTTTCATGTAGCTATAACTTGTCCTTTTTGTTCCTCACAAGTTGTCATTCAAGTATGGTGCTAAAAAAGCCACCTATGAGTAGGTACCTAGTTGGGAGAAGTCAGTCAGTATAATATACCATAGAGTGTGTGACATGGGTAGGTACCTGATAGTGCAGCTTTCTCTGTTCTAAACAAGACAGGCAACTTCTGAGACTGTTGTGGTGAGTGTTTTGGTGAAGCAGTGCATGACTTGTTTAGAAAAGAGGGCACATACTTACAGCTCTTTTCACAATAGGAGTAACACCGTCCAGGTCAGGGCCTAATGCCCAGGGTTCTAATCAGGTGTTTTGATAAACATAATCACAATCTGTCAAAGTGGTCTCTGTGTGAGGTCTTTTTAGAAAGTTGTCAGTCAGACATCAAATGGAGGAAGATGATTGTGTGTCATGTGTGCATGTGTGGTTTGCACAGCTGTCTGTTGAGTCGGGGAAGGGAGGGGGTGAGTCTGTGGAGTGGGGGCTAATGCCCTACGGGTCTCAGGTCAGGTTGCGTAGGAGGGGGGAGGGGCTCAGGAGGGTGTTGCTCCTATAGTAAAAGGAAGAGCTGGCTAAAAATGCCCTTGTGTCCAGTCCTTTCTTTTCATGTAGTTATAAGTTGTCCCTTTTGTTGCTCACAAGTTGTCATTCAAGTACGGTGCTAAAAAGCTGCCTATGAGTAGGTACCTAGTTGGGAGAAGTCAGTCAGTATAATATACCATAGAGTGTGTGACATGGGTAGGTACCTGATAGTGCAGCTCTCTCTGTTCTAAACAAGACAGGCGACTTCTGAGACTGATGTGGTGAGTGTTTTGGTGAAGCAGTGCATGACTTGTTTAGAAAAGAGGGCACATACTCACAGTTCTTTTTACAATAGGAGCAACACCGTCCAGGTCAGTGCCTTATGTCCAGGGTTCTAATGAGGTGTTTTGATAAACATAATCACAATCTGTCAAAGTGGTCTCTGTGTGAGGTCTTTTAAGAAAGTCGTCAGTCAGTCATCTGGCTTCAGGTCACAGTGCTCGTCGTTCTATTGTTCTGTAGAACGAGGTACATGTATATGGGGGCTAGCTGATAGTGCAGGCATGCACGGGTGAAATGTGTCTCAATATTGTACTGTTTCTGCTGGCAACAGTAGAGGGCAGCATGGATAGACTGTAAGAGCATGTACAGAACCATATCCGTCATATCCCCCAAGGTCGACAATCATTTCAAAGCAGCCTAAGATTGCACCCTCTGTAAGGTTAGCGTCGGAATCAGTTTCAGTATTTAGAAGGAGAAATGTCCTTGTGGTGATGTTAGCATCCTGAGCGCATCTAGTGCTGTAACCTATCTGAAGTTAAAAGTACTGAATGCTAACACAGGGGGTTGTGGTAGCACTCAACTAGGACAGACGCTGCACTGGAATTAGCACTTAGATGATTAAAGCACCAGAGTTTGGTCATGCCTATCCCTCTCCACACATAACACTATGGTGTATACAAGCGCCTTCCAGTGAAATGTTAAATTGGAACTTTGGCACTGAGAAATTGGTTTAATCACATGTTCTTTATAACATGATCTTCTGAAACTGAAATCTAAAATATAATTGGGTACATATGAATGGAATAATGCCCGCTATCGCATATGATTGTTAATGGTAGGCTCCGATATAAGCATTCTTGTCAGGGTTCACATCTGCCATCACTTACATAGGTCATCTGCTGAGTAGTGGTAATGGTATTCGGGAATTATTCTTCTGGACCTTTTTCTGTCGTCAGCTCTGCCGGGAGTGGGTCTGTCTAGTCTATATCAGGTGACAAATCACGCATTATCTTATGCTTAATTGTGAACTAAGATAATCAATTTCAGTCATCTAGTTATGAGATGACGAGCCAAGTTTTGATTTCTTTGTCATGGTCACTGGATTGAGGGAGATTGGGGAGCATGAGCGGTCTGAAAGACCAGCCAGGAAATACTTTAGGAGAATCAATCTCAGGTCTATATTATTATTGCTACAGTAGAAACTTAGAAACCTACTTATCACTTATTGCCTTATCATGGAGACCAGATGCTACAAACCTCACCTAAATATCTTCATCTAAGGTCTTATAAGGGGTTGAAGTTGGTAATAAAATTTTAGCTGTCGGTTCAATGGTCGCCGATTGGCGGGTCATAATGCCAACTTGGACTGGGTTTTCGTTGCAGATACCTCAACTACATTTAATGATGTACCTGATTTATTCCAGTAAATTAGGTACATCATAGTGAGTGAGGCTCAGGGCCTGCAGTGTAGTGTTTTGAGTAAAATTTGTCAATTAGGGGGTTTTCGTAGCTGACGCCTAGAGATTTGGTGGTGGCAAAGTTGGCGTTGTGTGGTGTTACCCAATTGAAGTCTATGACTTTGGGAAGCCTTGTTTTTGTCAAAGAAAATGTTCCTTCTGATTCTTTACCAAAAATTTCCTGAAGAAAAGTTCAAAGTGTGACAAAGTTTTACTGTCAAAGTTAAAAAATTTGATGAAATTTCTTTTGCAATCAAAAGATTATGCCACCAGGACGTGCTGATAGAGTTACATTTGGTTAAATTGGCTTTATTCTGATGGAAACAATATATTCGTGAGGCATGTGCGACGAAAACTCTGGTCAAACAAAATTTTCTCCAGTTAGCACCATATGCTGCCCTAGGGTCAAAATGGATTGAAATGTGTAGGAATGATGTGCCCCAATTATTTCAGAGTATTTGGTACAGGTTCTGTTGATTTTTAGTCAAGATTTGGTGTTTGTAAAGGTGTTTAACCTCAAATTGTTTCAAATTACTCCAGAAATTCCCACCTTTACATGATCAGTAATTTGGCCACAACAAGGCCAAAAATGCAGAAATGAGTTTCGTCACAGACGCCTCGGACGGAAACAAAATACTGTTCCTGTAATTTAGCAAAGCATCAGATATGCAATATCTATTCTTGGTAGACTATAACACATTGTTGACCAATGTCCTGACCCAAAAAAGCATATTTGTTAAAATTGATTGCACATTTAGTTTTCGTTGCAGACGCCTCGTTTCATCATTTGCCCTCAAAAAAAATATTTTCAGTCCACATAACCAACTAATACTTCACCACAAGATACAAAGTAGCTTCGCAATTGCTAAAAATATCCTTTGGACGTCCCTTCCCCTGGTGTGAAATGTGGGTTTTTCTCAAGTTTTTCCAGCTCCATGTATATTCAATGCCAAACAGTATAAAATTGGTTTCAGTGAGGCCTCTGCTGCTTTATTTTCCCAATGCTAGACATAATGAGGATTTATTAGAGTAATGTTGGAGCTGATTAGGGCCTTATTAACATAACTACAGTAAAGTTAGTGGTTTGAAGACAAAAATTTTTAAATTTTCAGTATTTTGAAAATTTTGTCCGGGCAGTCACAAAAAAAGATTTGGAGATACCTTTTTCAAATCATACATGCTTAATCAACCTGCTGATAGGTACTTGCATACCAAATTTCAAGTTGCTGTGATCATCCTAACTTGTTTTATGGCAATACTAGAGGTTTAGTCGCAGACGCCTCACAAAAATTGCTGAGATTTGGTTGACCATGAATAAAAACTGCAGTTTCTGGAGGAAGCCAGTCCACCAGGGGTTTTCATAGGGCCAACATGTTGCATTATCATTATAATTAATATTTGTTATGTTATTTTGACTTTTGTCTTTCTGTACTGTTTGGACCAAATATGACATTGTGCATTTTTTCTGACATTCATCCATTATTAAGATTGATAATGGAGTTGTATAATACAGCACAGTGATGATGTAGCTGCATCCCTAATGCTAGTTCCGTATACAATGCAGGTAGAAGAAAGGCCGTTGTGTGCAGAAGGTGATATCAATTAATTGCAAAATGAGAGATTGCATAGATAGGGATATTCTCCAGACTGAGACAGACATGGAAACAAAGGCGACATAGTTATATCTTGTTATCAGATTTGGAATGAGACAATATAAAGGGCATTCATGACTTGATATCAACACGCCTACCATAAGAAATTCTGGTACTGCTTCTCCAATTCCATTTTATACTGTGATTAAAGTAAACTGTATTAGGTCGAGCGGTAGTTGAATCCAAAGAGCAAAGGCTAATAAGCGTTTTTTATATACATCCTAATATTGGACGTTGAATATAGAGAGGAAGAGCACAGGTGCTAAGCGTGGAAATAGATGGAAAAGAACGTCCATCGAAGGGTTATAACTGGAGACGTGGAGACAATTGGTTTTAAATTTATGAAGGATAATTGAATAAGAAAAATACAAAGATCTATCAAGACTATTGGTGGGGGGGAGGGTGTCCCGTGCTACGAATCACTAGCCACTGAATTATCACTAAAACTCTTCAGGTCCTTACACTCCCCCTACAAGGATGTGTTAGCATATGAATTATTCAACCATTACAAAGGCAGAAGCAGAAGACTTACCTCAACAACTATGTTATTGTGTACTATATTAGATACCTGTCAAGATTAGAACCAGGTTCTAATCTTGACAGGTATGTAACTATCGTGTAATATATCAGAATATATCAGTAGAGTTCGAGGGTGCGTTTTGAACAAACGTAATAAATGTAATAAGTATCGAATGATTCACACATGTTCAGGGACAGAGGGGGTTGACTCTGGATCTATGAGAGGACAGCTGTTTATGAACATAGCAGAACGTCTTTGAATCTTATGAAAGAAGGCATAATGCAGGTCCTTAGAGGAGAACAGCCTAGGGACATTGGGAGCAGCCCTATGGGCAGCTTGTAGGAGCAGCTCGCGTCACAACAAACAGCCAGTCCAGGGAGCCGTGTTTATTGTTGATGTCAGATACAGGGGGCCTACTGAGCACTAGGCAGCAAGCATTGAGCAGTGAGTACATCCAAGAGCTGCTCACTAGACTATATTTACCCTGTCACCGCCCACGATAGACAGCTTTCTAGCACAGTGCCAGCACTTCAGAAACCTGGAGAACTCACTCACTGGTACCTGGAGTGATAAGGGGACTCGGCCAGGAGTACATAAACCATGGCATTTATTCAACAATCTAACAGGAATATTTCACTACGGACATAGCAACTACAACTAGAACCTCTTAGATTCAGATTAACTAAAGTGCTCGCTTGTAAATCAGCATTGTCTTTGACATATTACATTTGCAATAGATACAGAAAATTCACCAGAACCCCTGTGAGACCCTAATTTCAAAATGACCCTGTGTCTCAGAATAACCCTTGTCTGTGTCTTTAAAAATGTCAAAAGATTTGTGACATGTACTGGGAAAGGGTTGCACATTGCAATAAGACGCCTTTTTGAAGATTGTGTCACAAATATCTTGAAAAAAACCATCTGTAAATCTGCAAAAGCAATTCCTAAAATTCACAGAAATGTTCCTAAATCTAAAAATTGCATTCCTGAAACTGAATTGCTGTCTGTTATTCAGGCCATCTAATACTGTAGTAGCCCAATTTAGCATTCATGCGCACATGAATTTGTTTATGATTTACCATGCCATTATATACATGTAGGACCAGTAGCATGTTTTTGCACACGTTTGGTAATGTACCACTAAAAGATGTTGTAAAAGAATAGTTTGTAATTTTTGTGGGATAGAGGCTGATAAGACATTGTCCCCATATCTCAAAATCTTGAGGGATAAAAACGTTTTAGATATGGGGCTTTAGAGAGAAAGCAGCTTTTTGGAAGTATATTATGGCACTGACAGGTCCCTATCTTAAAAAATGACAGGGGCTTACTGGACATTGTCCCTTTACCTCATAATTTTGAGGGATAGGGATTTTTGTTGGTTAGGGACTTTAGGTGGGCCCTTTATCTCAAACGGCCCCTATTCCACAATTTTTGAGGGATATAGGGCATTTTCAGATATAGAGGTCTGACAGCCCCCCCCCCCCATATCCATTCGACTTAACACTTACAAGCATCATACGTTAACCAGATAGAATAAAACAGTACAATCTACGAAGTCCAGAGAAAGATTTCTGTGTTCACATCTTGGAAATGTTTGACAATATTCCTTTGCATTCTTTTGGCCATGCCCACACGCTACCCATGGAAACCAGATAATGAAAACGTCTCCTTTAACAAGGTTTCCCAGAGGAATTCTGGACGCTTTCAAAACTTCCAACGCAATAAGGCCTGCTTCGGGGCGAGTGCTTATTAGCTAATGGATTAAGCTTGATTTGCCAATTTGGAGACAAGTTGTTAATCAACATATTGAATTGATTCGTAATTTCAGAATTTCCGGAATCAATCTATAGCTCCATGGTTGCACCTAGTCACCACTGGGCGAGCACTTACTGGTGTTTGGTCTGGTATTCCCAAATAATCACAAGGGAATATTTTATCAGGTTTATGACACACATGAGTTGTGTAGGAGTGTGTGCCATTAGCCCAAGGGAAGCCAGAGGGAATATTCATTTGACTGGGGATGAAGAGGCTCCTTAGAATTTATTTTCACTGTTTAAGTGGTAATATACATTTGGAACATATGGCTATACCCACCCACCTAAAATATTTCTCAAGATTTGAATAGGTCGAGCCTTGAGGCCTACATCAACTCTGCAGCAGCCAGTACTGGTTACTTAACAACAGCATTAGTCACAGAAGGCATTGGTTATGCAATTGATTGTGCCTGCCTGTGGGTGATGAAAACAAACGAAACGAATCATGCAGATTCAATTGCATTAGACCGGGTTGCAAGGGGAAATCAATCAACTATCTTCCAATCAATCTAAAGGCCGCATACATAATGTCAAATAGGATACAAGTAGGCTAACTCAATCATATTAAATTACTGGTAGGAGGTATTTTGAGAACTGTACCCGGTTATGAATGATTTTTGATTAGTTGACAGAGACAATTCATTAAGTCCTATCCATGAGGTCTGAAACAATTGATTGAATTAGAATTATTGGGAAAGATAGGTCCATAAATACAGTTGTCACACATCATTGATGGAGTTGATACGAGATCTGAGTTATAATTGCACCGGTTGTTAGAAGATTGAAGATAGCGAATTATCACTGTACATAACCCGTAGGGTTAAAGATAGTAGAGATTAGTCACTTACCTTAATCCAGCACCAGGTGAGCAATGTCTTCCTCACTGTCCGCGTGACTAGGGCAGGTATTCCGACCGGTGAGGGAGCCTCCTTGTGGAATGCTTTTAAATTACAGCCTGATCTTTAGTGACCGCTCATTCTGACTGCCTTGTTCCACAGGCGACCCGAGTAAGGGTCACAAGGTAGAACCCGTGTGTCTGCCACCTTACCAGGGAGTCCAGTTACCCTCTAGGTGCATATTAAACACCCACTCCTCAAGGGACCCCTAGAAACAGGAAGACAATCGCCCTACTGCTGCTCCCAGCCTGCCAAAGGACATTAGTCAAATGCCTGCCCTAGTTCCCTTTGTGGCGGTTTCCTTTACCATTTTAGGACAGCCTCCAGCGAGGTTTGGACAAATGGTGTGTCCTTGGTGTGTTGTTTATCAGAAATTGGAAATTGTGACTCAACCAGGTAGTAATGCCGGTAATGGGACATTGGTAGATGCTTTTGACAATGTATGGTTAGTATGAATGTCACATAAGCGTAATGTACATAAATGTCTTTTACAAATGATTAGCGTGGAAATTTTAAGTAATCATCCATCTGCCTTTCATAAGACATGCTTTTGATGAGAAATACATTATAAAATGTTAAAATAATTTTCGAATGTGTTGTTGGTATTAGTCTTTTTTTTTCTAAAACGTTCCTACTAAAGCACGCCATTACTTCCTCAGACATGTACATTACCCACAATGTGCTACAATATCATTATGCCATTTACTCTAAATGCCATTCTACACCCCGTACTTCATTAGTTGCTTAATAACATAAGATATTACATCGGCTGTATTGGATTTGTATTTGGCTTTTTCCTACATTGGTTGATCGTGGCTATTATCAGGCCCACTGCTGATGGGTTTAGGGATGGTCATGGTTCGACATGAGATTATTACTTACCTTTAGTAGGTTACTGGAGGTCTGTTATAATCATCACCCTGGAGCCAGCTGGGAGTGGGTGGCATGACAATGTACACTTATCCACCTCCTGATAGCCAATCTTACATACAGCTCACAATGGTGCAGATGGTGTGAGCTCCCACTATTATAACCAGTAGGGAGGTAGGTACCATCCTAATTACTGCCTCTGGGTCACTGTAGCTTTCCATTGGCTTTCTCCTCCAGTGTCAATGCCAGGTCTTAAACCATTCCTCCCGTCTGTCCCTAATTCCTTCCAGCGGGTGGCTTCCTTCCCTGATGGCAAAATGCCAGGAAGGTGTCCATGACTACCTAGGAGGACACTTCAGGATGCAGACACAAATACAGTGACACTTATTGCTTACATTCAACACTATTCAAACCCCTCCGCCATCCCAACAGTCAGACCTCATGTGTAAACCAATCTGATTGCCCTCAGGGTTTCTCAGGAAATTATTTTTTAAGAAAATAAAGAGCTAACTCAAATAGACATTCTAACAACTTGCGGGAGGTGGCATTCACAACATAGTGGCATACTGGGACAATGAATCAGCAGAATATTACAACGATTTTATTGCTGTAGTCAGACATGTGGCTAAAACCAATATAAAAGCGCCCACTTTCCATCCACAGTAAATACCGTTTTTATCTGGTTTTGTTTAATAAATGCCCTCCAGTAGAATTCCTTTGCCAGCGCCCATCGACTTAAAAATGAAAAAAAACTATGAAGTTATAAATGCTGCCCGTGCGACCATTGTATCCATAAAACAAGTACATGCTGACAGAATTGGTTAATTTTCAATGACAGCCAAGAAGATCAAAATGAATTGGTGCATCGTCGTGGTGCGGTTTGGATCGCATAAAGAATGAGGAAAACTAAAAAGACGTTCTAAAGAAGAGACAAAGATAAGTACTTGGGGTAAAACAGTCTTTTAGTGACCTAAACGTTCTAGATGGCCGAATTCTAGCGTCCTAAACTACGAGAATGCCAAATGGGCTCCATGTCATTTTATTGCATATTCTGCAAAAGCAGAAAGCTTTGAAACAAGAGGATGTTGAAGTCGTTTTGGCGAACGAACTTTTGGAGGTTTCAGCAGAAAGCCCTTGGGCGAGGAGGTGCAAAAAATGTTGGATTTAGTAGAGGATTCACAGTTCACTCAAACAACTCTCCATGGCCCATGTACACGCAGAATACTACTCCCCAGGTTGAGGTTCTTCTATCATGAGGTCAAACCTGATAGTGCTATGTGCTTGCAGTTGCATGATGGTTTTTTTGCACCATACAGAGGTTAATATGGGCATGTCGGACATCATCACCATCTATCGGAGATAACATGACCGGCATTGAGGGGGCTTGTATAAATAGGGACGTACACGGGGAGGGTAGCAAAGGACCATAGGCTTTAATCTAGAGGCAGACAATAGAGTCACACCTGAAGCCAACGCCATATCAGTGCCCACCACCCCCATACAGCTAGCAGTTGGCGTGACCACCCTAACCATTGTCCATATACCATGAGCAGCTCACCGAGCAGATGGCGAGTAGCTCCCTCTGATGGTTCAGATTGAGGGCAGCCTTTGGCTTGCACTTGCTGCCATCCGCCCTTCGTGTGATCCCTACCACTGCTGTCAGTTACCGTCCTCACATACCCATCATGAAGCGTACTCTGCCTCTTACGGCAATCATCCTAGTAATGCCAGTGCTTAACTGGTACGGCTTTTTAGACAACCGCTACAGGACTTCGTTTCCTATACCATGGCCATACCATGCTGCCTTAATCATTAAAGAGCAAACCCGTGATTTTGATGTCTGGCTCCGTATATATATCTGCCTGTTGCAGTGCTGCAGGGTCTTTGAATGAGCACTGGCCTTGAATAATCAGAAGAAGAACAGTAGGCATGGGAGTAGAACACTACCGGCCGTATGGGATGGTTTAAATTGATTGAATAAGTATGCAGGTCCAAGGTTAGAGCCTGGCTAACAATTAAAGCGGGTATTCCACTGCCGTCGGTCGGCCGAGATTTTACTAATCCGACCGATTTTTTCTATACTTTTGTATAATCAAAAATAATCGGATCAGCAAAATTTCAGCTGACTGACTGCAGTGGAATAGCTGCTTCATAAAGAAACCCGGGCGATTTACAGGCACACTACGGCTTACTAAATAATCTGATTGCACACCACTGAATATGTTCATTCTCTCCAAGGGCAAGGCTAACTGCTATTGACGTGGATAATCACGTATCATGGATGCCATTATCTAGGACAGGGCATGTCCAGACCAAAGAGAGCCACCCTGAGTCTTTTATTATTCTGTGGCATATATCCATACTAGTTGGCCAAGCCATATCAAATTCCATTGGTTATTCATAGACAACGAGGGCATCCATGTTAAACGGATGTACTATACATACAGGTATGCTATTTGTATGAAGTGAGGGTCCTCTCCTTCAGCATTGCTCTACAAGTAGGGGTTGCCAAACGTACAAGTCGTCATCCTACCCCTAACCCCACCCTCACTATAGACTACATGAAAAGCTGCCCGCCTACCGGCCAGTGGAACGGCGGCAGGCATCACAACCCCCCACACCCTATTGTATTGATTTCCATGCACATTCATGTCTTTCACTATTCAACATATAGTACCTGCGTGCAAGACTTTCGCCTTCCACTAACAGATTGACTTTACATCTAACAACTGCATTGAGATCGGGTTGGCTAATAATAGCTTCCCTACCGGCTACTAACTAAACCACTTACTTCTCAGCAAAGTGAGCCACTTCTAAATCTATTAAGTAATCGGCCAGTAGAGGCACCTGTATTTTCTGTTAAACTACTCACTGAGTTAATTCGGTCGCGTGCATTCACTGATATTATTTCACATGATACTTAATTGTTGAGAATACATTAATTGAATATTTAGTTGCAAATATTCATAAAAATGAAATTGTGTCTACCTGCAAGCCTCTGACATTAGCTTCAATTAGTAGCAATTGACTACGTGGATCTGGCACACTATACAGTGCTATCATCTTTGGCATTTCGCCCTTTAAATCCCCTTCACAGATAAAACGTGGCATGGAAAGCCAGAGACCTCTTGGCTGGCGACCTACCTCTATGCTGGGGACATCATAGAGGCAGGCCATGTCTAAGAAGTTAGCTGTCAATCATCCCCTGTTTTAGCCCTTACTCACAAGAGGGCACCCTAGTACCCCAAGAGTTAACCTGTCTCTCCTATACAGATGTTTGGATATAGTCTGTGATTGGAGAATAGAAAAACTCCCATCTAGTGGAGTTCAAGAGTACTTCTCCCCATGATCTGGGGAGAATGTCATCAGGCATGGCCAGCGGGTATTATGCTCTCAAATATCTGCGGGGACCAGCGTAAGAGACCTCTTGGTATTCTCAATAGTCTACTCTGAAGGAA
Organism: Acholoe squamosa; assembly: GCA_949317995.1. Taxonomy (NCBI): domain Eukaryota; kingdom Metazoa; phylum Annelida; class Polychaeta; order Phyllodocida; family Polynoidae; genus Acholoe; species Acholoe squamosa. Next base: position 33,406,522 of record OX439035.1, on the reverse strand, counting down.
TATCTATAGGCGGGGACGGTGTGAGGAAGAGTTCAAAGCAGTGTGGCTTTTGATTGGCCTGTATACCCTGTTTGTGTGGAGCAGGCTTAGGGTATAAATATGCTGAGACGGATGTGACTCATCACTTGTCTTTTTCCGCTGGCCTGCTGAACAGACCTCGTACGGACCCAGCAGGCACGATGGATGAGTGGACGCCCCAGGAGAGGCAAGCCCCAGCCCGGCCAAGCTTGGGCTGGAAGGCGGTCTCCTCCAGGGCGGATATGGGACATGCCACCAGATGGCTTGGTATAGGCCCAGGCACCAACATTGTTGGTACAAGGACCATAAAACTGTGCGCCGACTGGCAACCTCATGAAATAGCTTTCATCCCGACATGAAGGGATATCAGGCGAGTTTTTGATGGGGGGTTGGAGTGGTTACACAATAACCGACGACATGTGAGGCAGCAACATGTCTTGATCTAAGATCAAAGATGTTGACCTGAGGTCACTGAACCCATGTGCAGCTTCATGTGCAGTGCCACACTGCCCAGCCTGAGCCACACCCCATTGGAGGAGCTCAGCGCCAATCAGGGGCCAGGTGAGGACATTTAATCCTGAGGTTACATACCACCATGAGGTGCATGAAACCTTCAAGGAGATGGTGGTGAATGGCCACAGCAACGCTGGCAGGTCAAGGAAACACGCAGCCAGGGGAGGGGCTGCACAACAAAGAACCCATCCCACCATGGCCAGCACAATCATCACCAACAAGGGGCAGGTACCAGAACAATGGTGGCTAGAGCCGCTCAGGCTACAAGAAGAAGCGCCCAGACAACAGAGGGAGCCACCAATATCCAGGGGGCGAAGGGCGCCACCACCAGAACAATAGCTACAACGACAAACAGAACCAGGGTGAAAAAGGCTACAGCCGACAGAATGCAGGTGGCAAGCACAAAAGAAAGTAATAGTAAGTAATACTCTACCTATTGAATTTTCTGAATCAGTAAAATTCAGAGCCGGCAGTGTGTCCAGGTGTGCCAACAGTTGGACGTTGTTTACATCAAAGCGCCTACAAATTGACAAAATTAGAGTGTTACAGAAAACAGGCGGCAGATATGATAAGTACATGTACTTGAACAGGGAGATCAAATCTAACCTGAGAGAGTGGGTGCATATCTTGCCCCCAGCTACTAGAGAATATGATGAGAAAACCCCAGACGTCACAGTGTACACAGACGCATCAGATACCGGTTGGGTTTGCCACATAATGGAAAAGGATATCCATTATAGGGAGGAGTTCTGTGCAGAACTAGTCCAGAAACACATAAACATCAAAGAGATCTTAGCTGTATATTACATCTTCATACATTTCAGGAAGGTGCTGAAAGGCAAACACATCCATCTCTTCTTAGACAATACAACAGCCATTAGTTACCTGAAGTAGGGTGGATCCACCAGTTCATGGGCATGCAATGAGGTCACTGAGAGTGTATTCAGAAAAGCCCGGTCCCTGGACATCACCTTCCACTTGTCTTATGTACCAACAAGTGAAAATGTGAATGCAGATAGGGCCTCCAGAGCTTTCTCCACCTCAGGAGAGTGGGCACTAACATTTACCACAAAGGAGAAAAACTTCTTTGCCTTTGGTAAGCTCACAATAGACCTCTTTGCATCCCCAGAAAACCATGTGTGCTGTAACTTTGTATCTCTGAACCATTGTTACCTAGCCTTTGCTATCGATGCTTTTTCTATCAATGGGATATGTAAAAATGCCCTAATATTTCCACCCTTTGGTCTCCTTGGCAGAGTCCTGAGGAAGATAAACTTGGAAGCACCGACAGGAATCCTCATAGCACCAGACTGGAGGACACAGCCCTGGTTCCCAACGCTAACACAGCTAAAAGCATACCAAAGAAGGATGATACTCCCAGTCAACGACAACTCCCTAAGGTGGACAGGCAAAGGACAAATGGACTTCCCAATGGCAAACAGGATGAGGCTGATCGCCATCCCACTCTAAGAAGGATATGGACACATCACCTCCATTACACTGATAGAGCATGTAACATCATGCTAGCCTCCCTAGGAAAGTCCACTAAGTCGGCATACAAAACAGCAGCCAAAAAGTGGACTAATTATGCGCAGGAAAATGACATTGATTTGGTAAAGCCACAGTTAAGAGACCATTTGGGATCCTATGCAGGTTTTATACCACATGACCAGTTTGATTGGACAGCAGACCTGAAGCTGAATAGATTAACAAGGAGGACTATGGTATTGTTGTTATTGGAAACAGGCCAGAGACTACAGGGAGTTTATGCCCTGCTTAGAAGGGACATCACCTTTGGGGATAATACAGTGCGCATTAAGTAATCCCAGAAGTTAAAGTCAAATGATCCTAAGACTAACCCTCTTATCCTCAGGTTTGATAAATTTGAGGATGAGAGACTGTGTGTTTATACACACCTACTGGTGTACATGAACAAAGAGGAAATACAGTGGGCACATCCTCAGGTATTTGGTACCGTCAAACAAGCAGTAAAAAAGGCAAGCCCTGAAACCAACTCCAGGTTGGTAAATCTTACCCTTACAGAGGCAGGCATTGATTCTGACCCTCTAGCTCAAGGCATGCAGCAACAAGCGCTGCAGCCAGATAAAACGTCCCTATTAATGATATCATGGTGCCTGCGGGGTGTAAGAGAGACCAAACCTTTGCCAGGTTCTATAACAGACCCCTGGAGGAAGACAAATTGCCCCAAGTGACAAACGTCATACCCACCATGGTAGGTGGACACATGCAGACATAAAACAAACCGTGAACTCACTACAGCTATTCTTAAAGGCAGCTTAGACCTTACTTATATGTTTAGCTATGACCCTGGGAGGTCAAGTTAAGTGACAGATAACTTAAGACTCTGATGGTTACACAGAGACATACAGTACACTAGTTATGACTTAAACTACAATACTAGCTATGTTATACCCACAGTTTAGCCTATCAAACACAAATTATGCTGTCAAACTGAGGCTAAAGCTAGTGATCCAACTTACATGTTTATGAATAAAACATTATAAATGGATACCCTCCTTTGAGTTTTATTATCAAACGAGTTAAAATAAGCCTGCTCCACACAAACAGGGTATACAGGCCAATTTATAGTCAGACTAATTTATAATGAAGTCTGACTGTAATTGGGCTGAATACACACTGTTTGTATGTGTGAGCAGGCCCACCCGCTCACTTACATGTCAGTCAGACTTCATTATAAATTAGTCTGACTATAAATTAAAAGCCTTGATGTGGGAATTAATTTTAGTTGTGGCTTTCCAGTGAGAGTCCACATGAAGGACTGTGGTTGGAATGCTACTTTCCAGCGAGATCTTTTAAAAGCAGTCCACATCAAGGGTTGTGCACAGAGAGAAGAAAAGATCAGTTTGACGCATACTGCACATGTTAGGATTTGTTTCCAACATGACATGTATGAAGGCATGTCAAATGAGTTTAAGGCATTCTGGAGGTTAATTCAAAAGGTCCTGGGAGTTCTGCCCCTGTGCATGTGCACATATCTTGAATAAGACCTAGCCAGTCTACCCTAGCTACTGCAGTGGTTGCAGGCCAGTCAGGCACAGCAAGTCCCGAGATCCCTTCACTATTTCTTTTCCAGCTCTGAAAGATCAATTGCTGCAATCTTAGTGAAATAATTGCATAATGGTTTCACCTGAGTACAAAAGCACTGACAGGGAACACTTCTGCTCCCATGAGTGAATGTCCCTGATGTATACATATAGAGGGGAAGGAGGATGTTTGCTGAGAGTCCTTGAGGGCTCTTCAGGCTACTCAGGCACGAAGTGCATTTGAATACTGTACCAGGTCAACTGCACCCTATACTCTATAAGTAGCTCATACAGGGAAGGGGAACACTTGTGTAATCACTCTTGTGAGAAGGAGTGTTTCCACTGCTATTCTTTCACTATGGGCCTCTTGCCCCTGTGCACAGTGCGTTCTACTTGGAATGGTGTAGGAGAGCTGAGGCTAAGATCACTATGATCTTAGTGCTGATTGTGAAAAGGGAAGACAGTCTAATCTTAAGATTGCTTAATTGGATAAGGCAGAGTAATTCCTAAGATTGCTGAGGTAGCAATCCCATGACCTTTTGAATTAACTTCCACATTTGGTTTCTTAACACCATTTGACATGCCTAGTGAAGACACGTCACTTATTCCTGCTTTATGTACCTGAGTGCCAGGTAACACTGTGTGACAATTGTGTAAGGGTCAAGAGCAGTCAATAGCTATGTGCCATAGTAAGTATTACGATTTGAGGCTGTCCACTACGATTTGATATTATCCAGTCGTGTGAAGTGTCCCCAGGTCCCTTGATTCAAAAGGGTATACATACTGCCTGTGCTCACCTGATGGAGATCAACGGATGGCAGTGTAATGATAAAGGACAAGCTAGTGGCAGTAGTGTAGAGGAATCAGCTTGCACTGTGAGACACTCCCCAGCTGCTGACCCCTCTTTCGTTTCCACAAGGTCACAAGAGCAGGGGGAACCCAGGGAAAGCCTCTTGCTCAATGGCCTAGGTGTCCTGTCAAGAAAACAGCAATGGCGGCCAAATTGCAGTAACAAAAAGGGGGAATATTACCTTTTTTACGAGAGTGGAGAATTTAAGTCATTACTACGGCAGCACGTGGTTGAAAGCCGTGTTTACGGCGGGCCCTTATGACGCTACTCCATCATCGTTTACATAAGGAAAAACATGAATGAGCACCCTGAGCAGCGACCCCACCGACTTCCAAACTATCTTGCAGGGGTAGTATTTGCTCAACAGTGGGATGGACAGCTGGCGATGGATCATTTATTTATTTTCTGCCGCTCTTGAGTGTTTTTAAGAGTGTGTGGCCTCCGTCTAAGATGTGAGAGGAGACATGTGATTAAAGTATAAATTTCTCATTTATCGAATTAAGCGCTGTGCCACTGCAGCTATTTCTTCTAAGGAGGGCTCATGCTTTAAGTGTGATTTAAATGTCATTAATAATATGGATTTTGACGTCCGTTCAAGATGATACTTGATGGATGTGTTTGTCTTGCTTCACTTATTTTTGGTCAGTGAACTTGTAATTTGTGTCATTTACTACAGCTTCGTTAGTTATTACTAATTCTAGAGATTATTGAAGAAGAGATAAAATTGTTTCCTTTCCTGTTCAGATGTAAAGAAAGATGATCGATTTAAAATCTTTGGCCCTGCTTAATTTACTTTTACTTTTAAGTTATACATGTAGTTCAAATAAAAAAAGTGACTTTTCTTTTCGTGAATTATGTAGTATATGGCAATTATGTAGTATATGGTGTCTATCCGAATAAGGCCATTCTAGCTCTTATCGAAAGTCCACTTGGCCTCTATCGTAGCAATTTACATAGGAAATGTATGGCTCATTCGCTGCCGAAAAGCCAAGTGGACTATGGGTCTAAAACCCATAGTCCACTTGACCTCTCTACATTTCCCATATAAATTTCTGTGCCAAAGGCCTAGTGGACTATTGATGTTACATCATGCATATATATTAAACGACGTAATAGATTTACTAATTTGAACTACATTTCCAAACACCTTTCATATAATCCGACTCTATATCCTTCGCTGTTGGTCTTTCCTTTTCACGCCTTAAAGGCCCCGTTACCCCGTGTACATACACCTCAACGGGAGCGACCTAAATCTCTTCAGTTCCAGCTAAGAGAAATTAAATGCACTGCTACTAGAACGCGAACTAAACGTCAGGCATTTAAAGGGGGCAATATGTAAAGGTGGCGTGCGGGCGGGGACCGTGAGAGCCGCTAACGTCCGCCACCAATATGCCCCTGGAGGTGACGGCTAGGATTAGTGGCCGGGGCGGTGGGGGCCTCCAGCACATGGTAGCCTTACCTGCCACCTAATAGCACGTTGACACAGGCATTCTGCTCCTAATATCCCCAGCCCTGGCCCTTATTGCGATCGTTCCCTACGGCCCGCTGCAGCCGCGCCGCCCCTGATTATACACAGCGGAGCAGCTCGCGGCCTCTTGGAGCAGCCCAAAGCTAGTCTATAGGCCAGTCTATAGGAGCTTGGGGCCGCCCCGAGCAGCTTCTGGTAATCTGGGGCAATTCAGAACTGCTTGAGGCAACTACACTCTCCTCAGGAATATAGTTACCTGTTTGGCTTCACACTGACTTGTTGGCTACATGGGTACTAGCTATGGGTATCTAGCATGATCTTCCACTGCTCTCATACTCTTTATTTTGTTGAAGGCTGTCTCCAGAGTAGAACCACCCATGCGTGTATTGTATTCGGAAATAAGAGAATAAAAGCAAAGTGTATATCATAGATGCAACCTTTTCTATTCTATGTTGAGGAACTCTTAGTGTCCTTAGGGCCGTATACATGTTGCCTCCAATGGCCTCCTGTGAGCTGCTAATGGAATGGGCATTCCGAGCAGCTCGGTTTGGGGCCACACGAGAAGGTGTTGTAACACTGCATTCCGGACAGGTCGTTTGCTGCTTACTGGCTGTCTTTGGGGCTTGGGAGTGCTACCACTCCTTCCATTCCAATTGATGTGCCAGAGACTGGCAACGACATATATAAAGTAGCTGCCGGGATCCCATTCCTTTTAGAGGACTTCATCTCTAGACTTCACAGTTTAGGGATTGCTAACAGACAAAATAAAGCCAAATTGTTCACCATCCTCGCTCTTGCTTGTTCACCATCCTCGCTCTTGCATTAGTGTAATCGTGATTAGGGCAATAAAGCCGATGGACCAGCTGCTGTAAGGTTAGTGCCCAGCGAAGACAAAGACTGATAATGATACGAGCGCAGAATAGCAAACATGCCCTGGCTAAATATAATACCCTTCGTGCCAAGATCTGCAATACCAAAACGGCCATATCCATTACTGAAAAGCCCGTAATGTCTTTGAGACATGCCACGCTTTGCTGAACAAGAAGAAGGGTAGGGGAACAAAATACATCCTAGCAAACTTCTAATAACGTATTGTTCCAAGGCACGAAGTTTTAATGCGGCTCCAGATCGCCTCTTTAAAAGCCCAGAACATGGGGATTAATGCTTCCGTTCTTTTTGCATGCACCAAGGCGGGGAATACAATTAGACGGCGCTATTTTGGATCGACAAGAAACAAAAAAGATGGCAGCAGTAGGCAGTCCATTTGGCTAGATCAATAGCCATTGCCATCGTTCAAGGAAATGTTTGTCTCCTTGAAGGCTATCTTATGGCTAAGTGGTGCGATCACAAGCCAGGGTCGGTGGGCCCCCACCAGCTCCACCCCTCTATAGTGATCAAAGTCCTCGTCAGCAAAGAGTCGAGGGAATGGGAAGGGAAGTATGGGGGACTGGAAGTGAGAGGGAGGCCTGGTTACCAGTGCCGCCATAATGGGCACTTGGGCTGAAACAATACAATAATTACATATGGACGGTGTTTCTGTGGATACCCTACTCCAAAAACTGGAGCTGGATAGATACCACTGATATTATCCTCACTAAGCAATTTTGTACGAACATTTAATGGATTTACATATTAGACAGTAACATATAATATTATCATCCTATCTAAATTTAATACTCCTATAGGCCTACCTCGTATGTATGCTCTTATCTCTCCAAAGCCGTTATCCCTTAAACACTTTGCTTGGATGTAACAGGGGCCCGATGTACTTGACTTAAAGGACATCTGAGTGATAAGGGCATTTTGGGGATAAGAGGATTTGAGGGATGAGAGCGTTTAATTCCTAATTAAGTGTTATCTCTGTGACAAAGGAAAAGTGTACAATTGACTGACATGAAGTTTCTTGTTTCAAACTCAAACTCAAAACTGATTAGTGCCATCGCAGTAGGCACGGAACATTGAATCACGGTTGATTAATGTGTGATATGTGTCGATAGTGTTTACCAACCTGTCTTTGACACTTTATCAATGATTTTATTTCAATATCATATCAACATAAGATCTACAGAAGACATTGAAATACAATTCTCAATCCAATGTTTCAACATTGATTTTGTTCCCACTGAATCAATGATACCGATTTAATGTTGATTCAATGTTTAAATGTCATCTTACATCTATAAATGTTGAAACAATCAATCATCATAGAAATACACATGTATGTTGAATCAGCAATAATGTGCAGATGTTGAATCACAGTAGATTTGATTATGTTGTGTCAACTTCCAAATTCGAACGTATTTCAACCTTGAATCAACTGTTAATATGCAAACATTACAAACGTTTGTTAGTTGCTGCAGAATCAATGTTAGTGTGTCCCTTGGGATTTTTGAGGGATAAGATCCCATGGTTGCTCTTATACCAGGAACAGCAACAGCTTTGAGGGCCAAGAGTTATATGAGGGATAAGAGCCTCACAGTGTTTCACTGAGTGTTTAATTCGCTCTTTAAGATATCATAATGGCTGTTATGGATATTAGTTGAGCGTCAAATAAGTCACCACAGCAAGGAATAATAGCGTTCCACCATAGACCTACCTTTTTTGCTATCCACAATTGATCTCACTACATGCCTAGATAGTATAAATAATCATAAGTACAATTCATAATGCAGGTATCTCCTTACACCAGTGGGAACACTAGCATACCCCTAACACTCACATATACCACTGTTACCTGTAACATCTATCATACAGATCTCTAGGAGATAACAAGGTGCTGTTTCTGTCTCTGTTTTCTTGTCAGTACTACTCTGGTGGTTGGGGTCAGGTAGTGTAATATATAAACACTGGAGCCCAGCGCCCTGGGGCTGGCATGGCCCCAGCCTCTGACAGCACCCTAGTAGCCGCCCGGGAGTAGCCGCTGGTTCCCTGGGTTTACAGTTTAGATTGGCAGATAACACATAAACATATGCTCCAGGTCTGACTAGTGGAAGGCCATGTCTCACAGTAGTTCCTACAGGAGTGGTCTAGTGTAATCAGTCATTCCTAATGAGGAATGCAAGATATGATAAATAGTAAGCTTAAGGCCCTCGGCATGGAGTTGAAGGCGAAAGGCATAACTTAAAGAATAATGCGCGAGGCTAGTTCAAGTTCACAACTTAGACAGGTGGACACACTCATGTGGAATCAATGTTGATATAATGTGGATAATGCTTGGTTATCAACTAATGTTGATAATGTTTGGATATCAACTAATGCTGATGTAAGGTTGACATATGCTTAATTTGAAAGTGGACAGACCATGATTAATTTGAAAGTGGACAGACCATGATCAAACATCTACACTTCAGTGCTGATTTAATGTAATTGTGTTTTCTATGCTGATTCATTGTTGATCTGACATTGCTTTAATGTTGATAATTAACCCTTGATTCAAATGTTGATAAAATCAATTCCGAATTAACATTGGTTTGAGAATATTTCAATGATGATATGTCTACCATTGGTCTGTTGTTGAAAGAAGTGATGTTTGCCAAAATTAAAAAGTGTTCAACACAATATAGGCCAGTCAACTTTGAGTCAACGGTTTGTGGCCACTGGCCAGAGAATGGCAGAGCTAATGGTGGGCATAGGTATAAAGTATACGACAGGTGTCAAATTCAGGATATACTACAAATCAGATTCTAATCCAGATTTTCACACCACCTCACTTGAACACATAATAATCTTTTTTGGCCTCACCAAATGAAACATTCACTGAGGAGTAGCTCTATACAATCCATCACAGTAAGCTTTTGTGAAAGAAATCGTTCCCCATATGCTTCCACACGAACGTGTTTGTAAAGTGTAGCAGTAGCAAACTGAAAGGCAGTTCAGAAAGGAGACGCTAGGTTTTGAGCTTTGAAAGAATTGCAGAGAGGAGCATCAACACAGTAGGATCATGTTTAGAGTAGAGGGGTACATACAACACGCTAGAGGCAGGTGGGAAGACACTGTATGTTACCTGTTACAGATACCTGGATACATACGTATAACACCATAGATAGATGTGCACTCTCCTTTCTATTTTGTACCACACAGTCTGGCTCTCAGAACCATACTGCAAACCAGCATTGGAGGCATACACCACCGTTGGACTTCGGAACAGGGTTTCTGTGAAATACATCCAAAGGTCTTGTTAGAAGGCTGCCAGTAAAGGTAGCAGTAGTAGTAGTACATAGTAGTAGTAGAATTAGTAGTAGTAGTTGAATACAAAACACCCATCCCAAACCTTCAGGAGATATACAATGATTTTACTGCCACCTACCTAATGGTAATTTCAATGAAAATTATATATCATCTACCTAAAACCATAAATATCAGACATGTTGTTTTAAAGCCTTTGGAAAATGAATTTTCGTGCCTGTTAAAATGAAGCATAATTCTTGCAATTTCGCTGAGGTTTAGAGCTTTGTATCATCTGACTCACCCCATTCCCCTGTCTCAGCCGACATGCACAGCTCCATAACGGCTCAACATATGTGTAATATTCACCATCGAACTCAAAGGGAGGCGATAGGAGAAGGACAGCCTGGCAATAGGGCAAAGTAAAACAGTCTGAATTATTAAATTGATCCTTTGGAGTGATTCTTCCATGAAACTGTAGGGTGAGGCGGACACCAAACCCCATAGAAGATGGATGCAGAGCCTGCTGAGAGCTGTGTACACATACAGGACCAGTGGCGTGGGTAGGAGTCCAGCCTGCCTGTGGTCTGCAAGGGATGGTCCCAGGCTGTTGGTCTATTTTAAGAGGCCGCCCCCACTCTGTTTTACCTGGGGACAGCCTTAGCTGCCCACACATAGAGAATATATATACTCTGCAGCCCCATGGAAGTGGACTAGCTGGTGGATGGTGCCTCCAACTGATGGATGTTCAGCAGGAGGCTAGAGTTGACTTTAGGGGCCGTTAAGACCCATTGAGGGCGAGCAGGAAGGATATTTCTTGTCATTATAATACATTTATGTAAAAAGAGTTGACATTCGGCCATACAATTGATATGTTGAATATTAAAATCAGGGTTAAGGGAGTGGTCATTCTGTTGCAAAGGGGGCAGAAGGAAAGGGCGATATATAGGATATCGAGATAAACCATTCTCTTTTTATCTGAAACAATCATTACCCCGCCCTCCCTTTTGGGAGGTACAGGCTAGCAGTACCATATTTCAAATGTTACATGGAATGATTCCGGGATTCTCAAGGAGCTGATGCCAGCCAGCCTGACATTTGGGGCATATGTCTTCAATCCCCTTAGGGGTATGGCTAACGTGACCAATTGCACTCAGATCTAGAAACATGCCATTGTGTGAATAATGCATTTACTGAGCAGTGCCTAAGACGTCTATGGGGGAGGCGCACAGTTGTAATGACAGTAAGCACACTTACCTGTATAAAGCAAATAACACAAATGGGCCCTACGTGTAAAAAGACACTCCCTCATCTCTCGTGCACAGGAGGGTTTTAAATGCACATTAAACTTCTAAGGACCAGCATCTGTTTTTCTAGTCAGTGCAGAACAAAAACAAGGGTTCCTTCAAAGTTTCCTTTCTCTCATCTCGCTTTTTGTTGTTTGTATATCTTAATCGTTGTATTCACACATTTTACAGGTGCCTGTATTAAACATTGTGGATCTGCATAATCCAGGAAATATACCAAAGGCCTCTTTGTGAATTAAATTCTACAATGATAGAGTAACAAATGACTCACGAAATAGTGTGTAAAAATGCACTTTATTCGGTATGTATCACCTGTATATAAAACAGGGTTGAACTTTCTTATTTACATATATTGGCTTCCTAGGAAATAAGAGTATAAAAATAAGCTTGGTACGATAACATACATGTACATGATTTGGTTAATAAGACCACTCAGGGTGGTGTAATGCTAATGATACGGATAGAGTATAACAATAACAAGTCATAGTATTAATAGTGGACCATATGCTCGGCATGGGGACAGGCGGTGAGAGTTTATTATAATTATAAAGGGGCACTTGCCACGATTCCACATGGTCTGTCTGTGTATATTCATGTATCATATACGCGCATATTCACATATCAGTACACTATGTCCTGTATGTATGCATGTAAACACAACATGTACATGTATACATATGCATGTCACTATACACACATTCAATGTGAATATACATAGTCAGGTCAATATCATTTATAGATAGAGACACTTGCACTGCTATATGTATGTACGCATGATACATGCACAGAGCAATTATTGGTCATATACTGGTCCAAAATCTAATGTATCACATAGGGTAAGCTGGCACTGATCCTTGACCTATTCCAGCAAAGTACACTCTAGATAATGCATTAGATTTATTGTTGCTAATTTAACAAACACTCCAATTGAATATTCCAACTTGCATACAGTTGACGCTAGATAAATAGCAACATATTTTATTCAGGATGATTTGGAAGTTTAGACCCGATATTGATGTGTTCATTGTTGATATACCTTACACATTTCATTTACACATGCCACTTTCATAACCTATTTCTCGTTTTCATCTAGTCCTCACTTTAGCAGGTGACTTCTAAGTGAACACCTGCATATTACATTCAGATTATATAATATATTGACACTAATCTTCAATAATGAGTATTACAGTAGTAGGTTTTAGTTTGTTCCCTCCAACGTCAGCCATCCAACGTTGTCAATTGTCAATGTTGACAGTGGATATAGGTGATCATCGAAAACGTGGTCAATATTGCGAAGAAGATAATCTGAGAGGCAGTAAATATATAACTATGTTTATTATGCAGAGCGATAATAAGGGTTAGGAGAAATGACTTGGGATCTTGTATCATATCATAGCAACATCTGAGAGAAAGAAATTCTACCGTGCCAGGCTTTCCATCCAGAGGTTTCATTCATATGGGAAAAAAGTTGTATCTTAGATAAATATGCATATTATGGTACAATTAAGGCCTACATTGGCCTGCATTGAAAACTCATGCTGTATATATAGACACGAGATGTTGTTTGTCACCATTGCCAACCATGTTAATAGACGTTTAGGATTGACAGAAGCACACAGTCGACTGGAGCAGGACATGGCGATACAACTGCCGCCTGGTGGTGGGTGGGCAGAATACTGTGAAAAATACATGTCGACATGGAATGGCACTTATTGTGCCACAATAGTCGGCCACTAGCAGCATCCAGCTTTTCTCCCCTACCATACCCACCACCCCTCCCAACCCCCAACGACAAACTTCAACCCATCATTCCCATATAAACAGTCATGGAAAGAGCGGAGGAGGAATCGAACTGGTTTCATGGCACTCTGGGAGGATGTCGTTACAGTGCTAGTGACTCACTCAATCTCTCACGTACTCCTCTGTGAATAAAACCTCCATAGCCACCCACCACCTCTGGTGCACCCACCTATAACCATTGACACATACCCATGAGAAGGTACCCTGCATGAGACATGACACTATTACTGAGTGCTGACAGGCCAACTGAGAGCCTGCTGGTGCATTCACTTGTGACATTCCCGGGAAATCCAAAGTCCAATAGTAATGTACATCTATGAAATGGAATGGTGGGGTGCGTTGTTATCTGAAATGAGCTGTGGGAAATACAACAGAATGTCAGAATGTTAGGCAGTTCTCTTCTCTCTCTCTCTCTCTCTCTCTCTCTCTCTCTCTCTCTCTCTCTCTCTCTCTCATCTCAATACACAATACTGGATATATACTAAGCAGATCGAGTATATGATACAGGTGTCTATTGGCCCATGGATAATAAATACTAGAAGTATGCCTGAGTATATGGCACGGGCGGAACACTAGTCTCAACCACATGCTAAGTGTAGTCCCCTCTAGAAGTATAGACAGGGTGTGACAGTCAGCAAAGTCCCGGTGTCCCCTGTGTTCACACGACCCACCCAATCCACATGGCTACTTTGAATATGCATTATTCCTAGGTATCCAAACACACTTTATACATAGCTGAAGTCTATAGGGCTGAGTCATTAATTGTCCTATAATTGCCCCAATGCTGACTTTAGGCTTCTTCAATGTAAATTGTAGTTAGTATGGGAGTGGCTGGGAAGCTGTAGGCAGCCATTCCCCTTATGTATGGTCAGGTAGCTTCACTATGAGTAGAATTTCCATGAGTATTTAACATATCCGAAACTTTATTCTGAAAATGAGAAAGTTATATGATTTAGCCTAAAAAAAGGCCTTATGAGCCTATTTATCATGTGTATATGAAATGCAAGAGGGTGAGCTATTGTCACCTTACCCATTACATACCCAGAGGGCAATGTAGTTAATTGGATTGTTTGCCTGAAGTGGCCCATACAGAACCAATCATTAAGTGTGCCCTATTACCTAGCTCAGTGTAAGAGTGCTATAGTCAGATGTTGGATACCTAGGAATAATGCATATTCAAAGTAGCCATGTGGATTGGGTGGGTTGTGTAAACACAGGGGAGACCCTGTCTATACTTCTAGAGGAACTACACTGAGCATGTGGTTGAGACTAGTTTTCCGCCCATGGTATATAGATAGTATGAGCAGTTACAGTAAGGGTCACCCATGTATGATTTACCCCAATTTATTTACCTGTTTGTTGCAGATAGCTCTAGATCCTATCGATAAGCAACAGTTAACTGCATTGGAACCATGTTGCCTACAACTATTCTCGATGAAAATATGACTACAGAGTCAGTGCATGGAATCTAATGTGCATATCCTTTGTTATGGAAAGCTAAGCCATTGAAAACTAGGTCAAGAAGAGATCGACCAAATATATTTGACAAATGGATTTTAATTATTTTAAATCTGAGCTTCACCAATCATTCCATCAAAGAATGTTGCTTCGAATTGCCTGTAATCATTCCATTTCCTGTTCTATTTCAAACCATTCTATTTCCTGGCCTGTTTTCTGCCAAAGCTAGATCTGTTGAAAACAATGACTAACTAGTTATAGGCCTCCCTTTGTTCCCTCTAGACTTCCCACCAACCAAAGACCACAAAGCAACCAACTTTAAATGTTAGCCGGGCATGCATGGGTGCAGGGCGGCGGCACAGAGACCAGGGACTGGTGGTTGATGTGGTGGGTGGTGGGAGGCCGACTTGAGCAATGTTGATGAAGTCTGGGCAGTGCTAATAGGCAGACAGTGGGAATGGGTTCATTACAATGCCTGTTGGTGCCCATGGGAGACAGCCGGGGGCGGCAGGGGAAGGCGGCTCTGGGCATTGCCTCTACGTAGGCTCCTTAGTGTAGACAACAACCACTGAGCTGCTCACTCAGAGAAGGAACTGCTCACAGCGACTCGGAACGGCTCCCGCTCTACACATCACACAATGACTCTCTGTTGGTTAGAAGAGTGTGACACTGGGTGGGTGCAGAAAACAGACCCTTTATCATTTTGAAGTTACTAGCATGGATAACACCCAACCACCCCTATATTTGACAGAAGGGCCTGCGTGGTTTGACTTATTAGGGGGACTCCAGAACTCTAAACTCGGTAGTAAATTAAGTGGCAGCGACGCCAGCTAGAGGTGAACCATAGCCAAGTATCCACCAAGAATTCAGTTCTCAGGAAAGCTGTTCATACCCACGCCCTGTCTGACCCTTGTTTGTTTTTGGTGCTTTATGCTCCTGTCTGGTTGTAAAGACTGCTATTATCTTTATTTCGATCATCTTCTTTTTCACCACCGTCCCTTATAAAGAAGAAAAAACAGTGATGGGAGTACATGGACGGCGGGGCAGTGGAATAGAGAGGCAGTAAGGAAGGCAGCATGCCAAGCCGTTATCTAGCCCAAAGATGTTTTATTCATATCAAGCACCCTGCCTTCCACAACGTCTGGCACCAAGCCTAGGCTGGGGATTTAGAGAGCGGTAATACTATTTGTCTATGGCACTGTTCCTTAATATACTCAGCGGGTAGGAGGGGATGCATGACTGCCTAGAATCCAGTCTCTGGAAAGGGGTGTCTACATGTGTCCATTGACTGTCATGGGGCGTGGTTTTTGGAAAGGGCTGGAATCTGCTTTGGGCATAGGGGAGGGGTGGATGGGTACCTCTAAGGAAAGGAGTCTCAACACAGACTGTGCACTACTGGTATCCAGGTGAGACTACATGTAATAGAGGAAGTTCATCACAGCCTTTGATGATAGTTTGTGCTACAGAGGTCCCCAAAATCACCAATGGGGACGTGTAGCTCTTTGCACAGTGACAGTTATTAAAATGGATAATGATAAAACCACAATAAAGGTTACCTTCATGAAAAATGATTTCACCTTAATGTCATATTATTTGAACTGAATGCTGCGACGACGGTGATAATTCTATTTGAATCTCAATGATTAATCCATGACTTCTAAAAAGCGGACGCACATTGTATACTTTGGTAAATTTGTCAAATCACCGATTCAACTGGTTATCTTATCACTGATACCATGATATGCACATATTCTACATACTACGCAACCCTAATTTGGTAATCGGGAAAGGACATTGACTATACACAAATTAACCCGACACATGTATGGTTCTATTTATTAGGAATATGTACCAGTCTGTTGTACTATTAGCTATAAAAATGGATTTTATCGAGGGTGGGTACATTTGTTTTATTCATATGGTGACTATACTGATTGCCCTAAGCTCTTGGCAAGCTGATGGTGGGGGAGGGGATGCAGAGATAAATACTATAACTACAAAGCTCCTCACTGTTCTTGATAACTGTGGGTCTATATCACTAAGCACAGCACGTCATACCTCCCACCGCAGAAACCTGCACAGTCGGTATTAGCCTATTTTATACAAAATCTTCTTATCAAAAGCCAAGAGTGCTGATTAGTAGATAACGTGAGCGGAATTCATTGATTACCTTCAATTCTTCAATTAATCGTTTTGTACACATGATTAATTAAATGCCAATTCTCTTTAAAGGCGACCATAACCTATAGAATTACCCTTTAGCCATGGGAGAAGCCAAGGGGTGGTTACAAATCTAGTCATGTGGATGAAGGGTAGTCATCTTGTTAGACTAGTCATTCTGGTACCGTTATATAGACATGTCCTGCATGGCGACGTAGTTATTGAAGACTGCTTAATCCAACCCCATGAACCAGTTCTTACCCATTCTGACAGCATCTTAAATTAGTTTACATCTGCGACCGCCTCCCCTCAAAATCAAATTAAGTAGAACAATCAGGGCCATAACGAGCCCGGCCCTTCATGGTACCTAAACTATTTCCTCCAATTCTGAGACGGCCCCAACAGCACAAGAGTAGTCTGAATAACCCTATTGTTACCCCCGCCCCAACCTCTCTCATCACTCATCAGAGTCTCTGCCCCTCCCACATCCATCCCAATCCATTCCTAGTTCAATCCCCCTCCTTCCCCCGCCCACACAATTGATACCAGTAGATATGTGTATGTGGAAGGGAGCGGGGGGGGGAGGTTATGGTGAAGATAGTGATTGGATGGTGGAGGAAAAGTATTGGGTTGATATGGGGTTCTCAAGGGGGGAAATGGGCGTTGTGTGTTGCAAGAAGAAGTACGCTGTGGTTGCCGTGGGATGTAGTGCTATTTGATTGCAATGATTGTATGGAGATGGTAGGTGTATTTCAGACAGCCATGTAATTGATGTGATAGCAGTAATAGAGTTGCATGGTTGAGGGTTCTTGGGCTGGCTCTACTGAAAGTAGGGGTTACAATGTAAATAACTGTCTGTGGGTTTTGCCAAATGGCACCACCTGCTTGGCTGAAGGATAGTGTTTAGAAGGGCTCTATTGTCATAGTAGCATATGGGCCAGAGGTTTTAGGGCTGGGGCAGAGGGTGTGCTCCGTCCTAATGTCGATATAGATCCAGAATGATACTCAACTTATCATAATAAAATAAACCCTTCATTACAACTATGAGAGATATCTCATTCGGGCCACCCACTACAATCCTATACAAAAGGGTCCAGAGCTAATTGTTACCCTGGATCCGTGATATTATTAGATATTATGTGCAACATGGAAGCAAAGCATTGCCTCTCTTTTAAGTATCTGAACATAGGGTCAATCCTTTTACCTGTCAGGATCACCACAATATACGTTTAGTAGTATTATACTTGAAGCACAACCATACACACAAGCTGATATAGGTATTATCATCATACACACAAGCTTTCCAACGCCATACCAGAATAATACTTGTCACACAAAAACTGAGCTGCCATAAACACCAAAGTCCCCAAACACCTACAATCACCCCAACCAATCATACCTAGAGCAGACGATCATATCTCCAGGGGTCTGCTGTTCAGATGGAACGGATAGAGCCATTCCCCAGAAGGGCTTAGTCAGCATCAAACCGATAGACCAAGAAGGAATGGCCTACATTCAGCATCTTGTGGCATTCCTCCAGTGTAGAAGTGTGAATGGAATAGGGGAGTGGGGTTCTTATTAGAAATGGACAGGGGTGACTGTGGGAAGGTCAGGGCGTACTGTGTCCATGCACACATGACTGCCCCGTCAGGGCTGGAGGGTGTGAACGTGTCTAGGCCCCTGTTAATGAGCTATAGATGGACACAGGAGGAAGGGGCTACAATGTACGACAGGTTGTACATACAGGTAGCCACTAGCTCCAAGTCCTCTACAGACGGGTCCAGACGCTGTATATTTTGCCCGCTACGTTATTACGGCGGTGCCCTGTCCACTATTGACCCAAGCAGCGGCTGCTAGCTCGGCCAAATGTCATCAGGCCGTCGTCCTGATTACTTGGTCCGATTAGCTGGTGTTCTGGGCAGCTCAGCTCGGCCTGTCCAGGGTCTGCGAGCAGGTCAAGGCGCGCTCTAGTTGCACCAGCCTTTGGTTCAGTATATATATATATATATATATATATATATATATATATATATATATATATATATATATATATATATACGTATAGATGCTGTGCACACAGACAGGACGTCCACGAGAATCTCACCGTATATATATATATATATATATATATATATATATATATATATATATATATATATACACACTGTACTATAGCTCCAGCCTTGAGTAAAAAGGACAAACCAATGCACTGAAGCTAACCTGATAGCGCCAGTCCGGATCACTTCACAAGGATTGCCATGGGACCCTTGTGGAAACGTTTTAACTGTTCAAGGGTCGGCAATTTTATCAACAATAAATGCCAATGTAAAAGACAATTCTACTATAGATTCCAATTGGGACGAATCGACCTTTACCATACAGAGAACCTATGTCGGCAAATAAGATCTGAGACTTTCACATTCTTAAAGTAGATCCAATCCCTCTGGGCCCAATACTTTCCACAGGTCCCGTGACCATGCTAACAACGTTGCAAACCTTTGCTATCAGCAGTTTTCCTTCCGTTCGTACATGGTTTCTACACCGTGCCTACACTACAGGCACCCACCCACTCCAATCCCCCCAGCCTCCCCCCACATCTCCAAAACTCCCTTTGCTGCCACACAGGGTCCCGATACTTCATTATGGAAGTCGTGTTCCCTGTGGCAGCTGAGGTGGATCTGAATTGCTTGATAACGAAGAGCAGTCCAAAGTGGCGCGCTCTAATTTGGTGGCATTTCGTGGTGGTGTGGGAGTGTGACAGGCGTGCCCAGATCTCTGGGCAGGGCCCCAGGGAGGCATCGACTGGCGGCTCGTCTTGCCTCTGCCTGCAAGTCCCCAGCCTCTCCCTCTGCCCTGGAACGACTACAAGCAGTCCCTTCACCCCCTCCCCAAGCCGCTTCCCCCTGCTACTGTCGGCCACAATCCTCCTCCGATGTACTGGAGCAGATTTTCAGCTCACAACCCCCTCCTCCTATAGTTTTACCAGTGCCAAAGTACTTTAATTAAACTGGCAGTTGAAATATCAGCCTTCGGCAATATATTATTCTTAGAGGCTCTCTTGTGGTTAACAATATCATAATATACTCAGAACATGTCATACACTTCCCAGTATCGAATGCAGTCTATGCATGCACACATTTCACCACATGAATCTCTATAGTCTATAGATGCATTTGGCATCTCACCCTGTAGGTGCACCTTCATCAACACCCCCATCGCCATCTGTCGGCCACATCAGCTGCGCTTCATTTACACCACTTCCCATATTCCCAATATTCGTCCACCTCCTTGCTCCTCTCCTCATTCCTTCCTGCTGCTGTTACTGCAGTGACCCCCTCCCCCTTCTCGTCATCAACCACCAGCGTCGCCACTGCTACCACAAGGCTGCGCCTCCACCCGGATACAACTGACGGCGCATGCGCCGGCGGAAGGACTGATTAAGTCAACCGGAAGTGCGTCAGTCCCGCACCCCTCGGTGCGGAGCTTGGAGGCAGGGACCGGCGACGTCAGACCTCGTCGATCCCTTCACTGGCAGCGACCCCCTTTCTCGACGGAATACTTGAAATATTGCACTCTAGAGAAATAAAAGGTCCGGCCGAATGATTGGCAGAATGGAGCTCGATGAAATCTCCCATGTTTCATTCGGTGGCTATACGAGGCTGGTGGTGGGAGTGAGGGCTCTTACTGCATACATGTATTCATAACCGTTATATCCCTCATTTCAACCATTGCCGCCCACACTTCTTTCCTTTAGCGTTTCATTTAGAAACGACTAGGATCACTCTCTGCACTGCCATCGACATCATCCCACTTTGTGAAGTGCTAACGCGATCCTCGCCATATCGGTCAGGCCTGAAAGGTGGAAGGTACCTTCGTGTTATCCTGACACGCTGTGGAGGGGCCCGTGGTAGAACCGTATCTCGCCAAGTGAGTTTTGTTTATTCCCATCAGACAGCGGCCCAAGATCTCCTCCAACCACGTTAAAAATCCAATATCACGTTGAGGCAGCCAGGCTCGGCCTGATTCGGTTAGGTGTATTAGGCCTAGTGCCAATCTACACACCCCGAGTATCGCCTGTGGTTTGTGTATCAGTTCGGTGTTACTGAAATTTGGCTTTGTTCCTGGCTGATGTATCGATAGTCTTAGTACCAGCATATAGTTGGGGAGCCAGATCGAGATGGATAAGTGCTGGTGTTGGGAGCAGCACATGATACCAGACATGGATCTAGGTATTTTGATAGTGCTGATAATGAATCTGGGGTGCTATCTTCATATCTAGGACGGAACAAAGTCAAATTAAAGGGCAAAGGTCAAAATCTGGAATTTACTATAGAAGAGTGAGAGGACTTGGTTCCATTCATTAACACTAGATGTCCTCACTGCACAGTGGATTCCCCATTCATATGTATTCTGAGTTGATTAGGATGTATTGCAATTGCATTGTGACCTTTCACCTTATATTTGACCTTTGTTCCGACCTAGATAGGAAGATAGCACCCCAGATTCGTTATCAGCACTATCAAATTACCCAGATCCACCTCTGATATCTTGTGCTACTCTCAACACCAGGATATTTTTAAATATTGATATTTGAGCCGGCTGGCTCCCCAGCTAATAGAGAGAAATCCAATGACATCATTCTGATATATAACTAGCCTATTACAGCCCTTTATGTTGGGTACTGCCTATAACAATACATTTATAAATTAGGGCATCTATAACTCAGCATTTAGAGCATAATAGCATGTGGCCCATACTTGAATAACCCATCCGCACCGATTGTTCCTACCTGCACAACTCCATATCATATCCATAATCATTATGACTAAACATTCATCACCATAAATCTGCGACTTTATGTGCATTGCCAGAATAGAATGGCATAGCAGCACCATCCACTGCAAATATTTCCCACCATGCAGGCAGGCGAAGTACCACTTTAATAGACTTCCATGTATGGCTGAAGACAATCATGTGTCTATGGTTGAAAGGCTTGGCAGAAGCACAAGTATTGGTCATGAAGTGACTAGACCTGCCGGAATTGGCTTCTGGCGGCCGACAGACGGGCATATTATAGAGAACAATCTTGAACTGCTCGATGAAATAACAAATGACGCCGGTTCATGGAGAAGACACGTATGGAGGTAACGATCGCTGAGTTGAAGGATGTGCGGGTGTCTGGAGGGTATTTCTCAATAATGTTCAAAAGCATCGTTGAGAAAGGCTCTCCAGAGGACTGTCCATCTCGGATTATCATAATGACTTCTTTTTAAGCTGTCCTAGCCAAGAGAGTTTAAATAAGGATATTGCCTTTTAGTCATGTGCAGTCAGTGAGGGAAAACTACAAAGGGACTGTGCTGAGAGGTTCAAGTTATATGGAGATAGTGAGAACGCCACATCACAGATACATAGGACCAATGCGAAACTTATATCATAGAAATTAGCTTAATTGCAATGGGTGTTTGGGCATTGAAGGAAAGGGGCGACTTATCTATTCAACATGTATGCATGTAAAGACGGATATATTTGGCCCAACGCTCTAGGGGGCTGCAGTGATGGAGGAGGGAATTTTGACGTGGTTCAATCCCTCATTGCATAGAGAGGGCCGAGCACGTTTGGGTCTAAGTGTCATTTTTGTCGTGGGGCGCCTTTCTATGATCCACGCCACAAGGAAAGCTGTGTTTAATCCATTACGTCCTGGTCTGGGTGGGGAAGAACCGTGCAGGGCGGATGTAGAGGAGCTGGCTACATGGTTACGGGCTGCATCCACTGCGACGGATGGACCATCCGTCTCCCTTCATCCATTTTTTGCTCCATAGAAATCAATGATAAATCAGACGGATGAAACCGACGGCAGTGGATGCATCCCTCAAGAGTGAACACAGCGCTGGTAGGATGAGATGTGAAGTCGACCACAAAGAACGCTGAGCCAGGATATATATATTCACTATAGAAGGGAATAGATGTGGGGATGGGGATGGCTGAGTGGTTTGTGGACTGGTGTTGATGACCGCTACGCCTGCTGACAATAACCATTATGCTGTAGGACCTGTGGGGAAAAAAGCAAATCAGGGCCTTTGATGTTTTATGGACTGGAGCTACCAATATTCCATGTTATTGTAGACATATGGTATCAGCACTTATACTTATTGTGCAGCTTGCTCTCTCTGAGAAGCCACTTTTGTCACCTTAATGTTATCAGGTTGAATCACGCTGTCCAAATTCCATCCCATGCATCCCACGCACAGTAGACATCCCAGTGGGCAAAGCCCCACTTATTAAGTGACTAATCAGCCCTATATCGTATGGCTTATAAAGGGTTTACAAACAGTCTAAATTGTAATGGTTATGTAGCCCTGCATTTGTTTCACATATTAAACTACTCAGCTGTAGGCTGTATTAAGCCCTACATCTGAGTGGCTTGATGAACACTTTAAAGAAATATAGACACCTCATTACAAAAGCCCATTATTTCGTACACACAATGATTTCAGATATTCAAATATTCAACTTCTTATTCCCATGTAAGTAGTTCATGTATAGCTTGTGCATTCCTGGTTTCAGTGTCCTTATTGATCCTTGGTGGGATTTGAACTGGGTATCTCCTAATTGTGAGTCCTTTGTTCTCCTTTCTGAGCTAGCGAGGCAGGTGTTGAAAGCGGCAATATTAATATGCTATTTCAAATATAGACCTACTATAGTGAGATGTCATTGGTCATGTGAGGCCCTGTAGATTAATATGAAAGGACTGGAGTGGAGCATATATGGGCACTTGCAGCCTCTGACCCCCAAGCGGTATTGGAATATACCACCTGGGCCGGCCCTGCACTTTTGATCACCATGCCCCCACTGTTCCCACCCTGCTAACTACCTGTGCACTGCAGTTAAGGGCCTGGTCACAGCTGAGTGAAAATACTCCAACAGCCAAATAAAAGGGGCTGCATTGTGCACCACCAAAAACAATATATTATGCCAATATGATACCTATATATGACGTTGGTACCTACAGGAAGTAGTTGCATGTATTGTTATTGTATCATTTGTAGCAACATTAGCATTTGTAGCAACAAGTGTCACCAATAGTGTATGGATCACTAAAATCAGGACGGGAAAAACAATCACTTGTAGATGCACATAGCCCACCAAGGGCCTGGTTATTTTGTAAATTTGCAGTATATTGCACCTCTTAAATGGGTTATAAACACATTAACGAGCAACGGCCTCCGGAACACAAATGAGAAATGCCCTGTGTTCTAGCACCCCACTATCAGTGACACATGCTGATCTGAGGTTGCTATCTAAATAGTTGGTTGGATATGAATAGGTAAATGAGCAATACTGATTATTAGTCCTGGCACGTTAGTCAAGCTCTTAATTTTTCCAAGTAAAAATATTAAATTCATGGCATAATCCCACGCATACAATGCTGTAGAACATAGACCTCACCTATGGACCCATTGAACATAAATTTCAGCGTGGTTTCCCCCTTACTAATGAGACAATCAAGCCAGACATATTCATTCTGGTGAGAACTTGAAAATTGCCTTGAACAGCATTCAAACCCAGGGAGGGCCAATACTAACAAGAAGTCTGATGCAATTAGTGGGCATGGTCCTTGAGTGGTGTGTTCTGCAGAGGGTGGTTTTACCAACTTATGGGACAGAAAAATCTAAAAAAGAGGCTCCATTTTTCTATTTCTATGACTGGACACAGATGATATGTTTGATGATCATAACCTCCTAGGAGGTTGGACCAGATATGTATGTGTCACCTGACACATACACAAAGCCTATGCATAGAACAGACTTTTAGGAGGCTATAGCTTTTTTCAATAGTATATAGACTAAAATCTTATATTAGAGCATGGACCAGTTACAGATATCTACAGACCTCTATCTACAGGCACACTGTACATGGAAGTTGTTTGTTGCTAAAGTTGTTTGTTGCTATGAGTACAAATATTAGTCTCTGTGTTTATAAGGCAATGATATTGCCTACTGTCGAATACTGCTCCTTTTTCACAGGCAGTGCAAACCAAATAGACCTGGTCAAACTGCAACGTATGCAGAACCAAGCACTAAGGGAGTGGTCATTTATTATCAACAGGGGGGGGGTGGTGGGTTTGAGGGGGGGGCGTAAAAAATTCTGACCCCTCTCGAGGGGGGGGCTAAAAAAATTTTGACCCCTCTTGAGGGGGGGGCTAAAAAAATTTACCCTCTTTTTAGCAAAAAAGCCCGCGCGCTACTATAGATCAAAGAGGGGGCGCGAAAACTCTCCGCGCCTCCGGCGCGGGGGGGGCGCAAATTTTTTTTACTGCCGTCGAGGGGGGGGCGTAAAAAATTTTTGCGCGTCCGCGCGAAAACCCACCACCCCCCCCCTGTTGATAAATAATGACCACTCCCTAAGTGTATGTTTAAACTTGCATATAAGGGATATAAATATTGACAATTTACATCGCCAATGCAAAACTGAAACGCTAAACTGTAAAAGAAATCGACAGCTAATAGTCATGATGTGGAAAAGGGCAAGAAGAGGGGAATCACTAGACCCATCAGAACCCGAGATGATCTGAAAATCAAATTTGCAAAGAGAAGGGCTAAAACAACCTTCTACCAAAGAGGACCCTACTATAGGGGAGTTTGTTTATGGGAAAGACTACCAGCTGAAACCCAGAAATTGCCAACTGTAAACAGATTTAACAAAGCAATTATTGCCCACTTAGGACAGAATTAGCTGGTCAAATGGACTAATTAACTAAATTTATGTACTTAAGTTAGCAATCGAATCACATGATTGCACATGACATATATCAGTATATTGTGATGCATTGAATTATTGATTGATTATTATTGTATGATTGTTATGTATTATCCACCTTTTATCGTTATCATAAAACATTATCTTTCATGGTCAGATAAGGGATACCCAAACTTGTAAAACTCTATACCTCACTTGGACTAGATGTTGTAACCAATGAGGTTCACGGAAAACCATCCCCTCGGGACGAGTGTATCCTAATAAAGTAATAATAATAATAATAATAATAATAATAATAATAATAATAATAATAATAATAATAATAATAATAATGAGCTTAGGAACTCCAAAAGCAGCCCTCATAAACCTATAGAAGTGCACTGACTAATAAGAACTTCCTTTGCATGGCTTTTTATCCATTCAAAGTATTATAGTTTATAAGCTCTTTATATGCCCTCCTTTCATAGCCCTGCAGCTGTAGCTACAATCCAGGGCTACAGCTGTCACATGTTATTAAGGGTTACATCTGCAGCTGGATTTAGTTGAACACTGAATGCTGCCTGAATGGTTAAAAAGGGCTGCGCCCCCTTGAAGCACTAAATCAACTACTAATCAGTGGTGCTGTGCCCACTGAGATCAGGCGCCTGTCAATGTGAACAGTAAAACGATACCACCTTTGGGTTATAGGAGGGATGCATTAATGTAGGAGCAGATCTGATGAGTTCAACGCTAGAGCTAAGGGCTAACATCTACATTAGTAGATATTTCAGTCCTATCAGGCACATGACATCCCACGCCTTATGTACCCCTTAATCCACCATCTACATGTACTACCCAGCCCCATACCACACACACCACAATCGTCTCGTCTTGTGAAGGCATTGCCTACGCTCTGCTAGGAATACATACCCTCTGCCCCTCCCATATACCATGCCAAAACGTCTACCCCTGCAAGCCTGGCTGCATACCCCTCACTAGCTTCTCATTGTTCTCTAATACCCGGTAAAACAGCCCTGCGTGTGGGGATCGCTCAGTGAGCAGTTCAGAATGCTCGCCTAGCTTAGCAATGCCTAAACCCCTTATACTCTGAGCTGCTTGGAGCTACCCTCGATCGATGCTTGCAGAGAAATAAGCACATCTGAAACCAATAACATGGACAGTTAGGCTGCAGGGTATATATCGGCGACCGAGGCATAGCCTTCCAACGACCACATGGACCTATGGTTTGCCTCTAATTGGAGCGGATATAATGATCATCAATATAGGCGTGAGCCAATGGGCCTATGGCACTAGAGAAGAAAACATGCATCAAGCTCCATCGTATAGATAAAATTTTACTCGGTTCGAGTAGAGTGCAACAACAATATGCACATGTGCTGATCCAATAACTACAACATGTAGATACTTGGGCCAGAAGTGCACTCTCCCCCACCCTTGTAGTGAGTAGTTATGGCTGGTTGTTATTTGGCCCAGAGGAGAAATATTGTAAATATTGAATTTCATATCCCATCCATTGGTCCGCCCAGGCCAGCAATGTTAATATGGAAGAGACACATCTTGGGACATCAATGGTAGTGCCCCTCCCCCTCCTGGCTCCAAAACTGCTGAGTAAGGAGTATCCGTGGCTGGGACGGGTCTGGTAGATCTATGGTTGGAGGGGGTGTGGTGGCAGTGAGAAGTGGATGTGTGTGTATGTGGGGAGAAGGGTGGAAGAGAGTTAGTGGCGTGACAGAGACAAGGGACCGTTCCTGTCCTGGGAGGGGAGCGATACTGGTGTTGATTATGCTGCTAGAGAAAGCTGGTTGTGAGGAAAATGGGTCTGCCTATGTTTAGAAGGTGAAAGGAAGATGCAGGACCCGTCCCAGCCATTTGAACAGGTCACCTTTGTTTGTCCTAGGGTAAACTGGACAGAGGAGTTAGAGGTCATGACGTGTGGAGTTTGGGGCCATAGGGATGCTGAGTGACCCTGGTAAACAATATTCTAAACTCCCATTTTCTAGTTGTATAGCCCTATCGCATTTGTGTTCCTCACAGTCATGCGAACAATGCAATACATGGACTACATGAGTAGGCCTTATTGGGGAAGGGCCTAGAAAATATTGAGCTGGTTGAGCAGCGTGAGGAGGGGAAGGATGCAAGTACAGACCACAGAAGCTGATATAAGTAATGGGGGAGGGGAGGCAGGGGCTAGTATAGGACTGTTGGTTAGGGGTGTGGGGGCGTGCACCAGCCAGTCCAGGCGTGTAGCTGGGGGAGGCGAACAAATCATCTATCATGTACCTCCTGCTCACCAGGGACCTATAGCGCTATCACAGGAAGAACATGAGGAATCGCCTCATTTTTAAAGTCCCAGCCAGACGCAGGGTCTCCCACGCCGACACGTAGCCAGGGTCACAAGAGCCGGACCCCTACCCACCCAAACCCCCCTGCCTCCCAAGGCTCATCCCCTCCAGCACTCCCCCCTCCCCGCTAGGTGCTTGAGGAGGAGCAGGAGGACAATGCCTCACAGTAAATACCAACTGCATGGTAATACTGCACGCAACATGCTGACAACGGTTGCTACAGGGGCCTTGGGGGCTCCCTCCTGGCTGACAGCTATTGCCCACCTCCAGACCTGGCGCTGGTGACCAAGGGTAGAATGTGGCCAGAGTGGTCATCAATCTCTCGCCTGGAGGAAGTAATAGGTAGCGGGGTCATCTGCAATATCACAGGGTGGAAGGAGAGAGAAGGTAGGATATAAGTACATGGTCGGATGTGTGAGGGTTGGAAAATATGAGTAGGTGGTCGTCCACACGACCATGGGAAACATACATATACATATGTTATTCCTATCTGTTATGACTGTGCCATAGGGCTATTGTGTGCAAGTTTCCTCTATATAGGAAAGATGATTGAGTATATACATTGCTGCAGGCTTCCTGTATTTGCTGCGGCAATGTATTAGAAGAAAATACACATTGCACAGGAGGTGCAGGTAGCACTTCCAGTCATCTAACTGATTGCACGAGCTGCTCTGTCGACATTCATCCTGTTGACATTTACATGAAAATATCACTCCCTACCTTACAATGATAATATATCCATAACTCTGCCTTTGAATTCCAAATGGGATAGCATGATTCAAAATATGCCTCTGAACAAAACGGCACATGTCCATTGGGGATTAACAGACGTAGCACAGGAACGCCCGATGATCTGCACTAGAGCATAGAGAGCTATCTGGAAAGACGATAGAAAAACACAAATTTAATTGACATTTTCAGTAGGAGTCATAATCAGCTCTGCAAACATCCTCAGAGAGGCAAACACACACATCAATAGTAGGAGGCACTCATCCTGAAAACACTCTCCAATCGTTCATAACAGTCCACGGTCATTCTGCCGCAGGACGTTATCCATAGTCTCTCGTCACAAACTACACTCGTCTACGACAGTGCCCCTAGATATTATTGTCTCGTGTTGGAGGGTGGATGGGCTCCCAAAAAACTGCAATGGCCTTACTAAATTTGTCGGCCCTGGTAAAACAACCTCAGATCGACTTTCCAAAGGCAAGATCAATTCTCTATTATTTTCTTTGTCCGGTTAGGGAAGCGGGTACCACAGAGGGGGCCGACCCCTTGAGGCATAGGGACTTTGGGTGAGGGGGACAGCTTTTAGGGGGCAGTGAATCTTGGACTAGAGGACAGGAGTGCAACTGAGGTCAATACGACAAAAAAGGACCAAGTTTAAAGTGGGAAGATATCGGCCATGTAACAACACGTAATGGTGCATGTTGAAGGTAGGTGGTCCTAGATGGAAGAGAAAGGAACCATAGGGATGAAAGTGGCGAAAGGAGAGTTAAGGGGAGAGTCAGGATAATAGCAGACAGACTTTCAAGGACTGGGAAAGATGGAGGGCAGGGGGAGCGAAGGGAAGGTCACGTAGGGCTAGGCCATGCTGAAGCATACTACAGGGAAGATGCCAACAGTAGGATATTATATATATATATGTGTATATATATATATATATATATATATATATATATATATATATATATATATATATATATATATATATATATATATGCTTTGGTTTGACATTCAGCTCGGCTGCTGACCCGATTCACCATTACAGTGATTTATGTAACCTGTTCTTCTTGTACACCTCATGAACTGATGATATGCTGCAGGGTGAAATAGCCTACAGCCTGTCGTATCTGTAGATTACCTCGCCCGTAGTCTGGTCTAGACTATCTTATTGTTCACCAAAACATGTCAGAAAAGGTGGAGGTAGCCAGGGACAGGGATATGCGTACATGCTAATAATTATACCAGAACAAATAGGGGAAAAAGTGTTAAACCCAACAACCTTTCCACAGACCCCGGAGACCTTATATTGAGGCAGGACACAGAGAAGACCAAGCTGAAGTGGGTTTCAACTGATGAATCCACATCTGACCCTGTTGGCCAGCCTTGAGGTTATCGCAGGCATAGCCCTGTGGCCTCAGCTCTCCCGCGCACAGCTATACACTGACAATAGATCGTGTATCTTCTATTCCCATCGACAGACCATGGATGGTACCCGATCCGTATCACATTTCAAACTTTCTTATCGCTGGCTGGCATCTTTATGATTGCGGGGGAGGGGAGTGAACATTTGTCATTCAGCAATCACTGTGTACGTCTGATTAGTAAGGCACCCTGCATGTCTTATGGGAGACGTCGCCGGTCTGATCGTCCATCTGATTGTTAAGTCCCATTTTGATGGTCTGGCGTATCGTTAAGTGTTGTGTAGTGTGGCGTTACTAATCCTAGTCTTCTATGAGATATGTCGTTAGGGGTGTGTAGTATTTAGATTACATTGTATATATATTTATCAATGTACAATTGTACAAGGGTATATCGGAGGCGACCGTATCAGATCCAAGCAGTGATCACTAAATCCGTCATGACAAAATTACCCAGGCATAACTAATCATAATTGCAAAAAAGTACTATGTACATTTCATATAGTTCCAATAATGAATGGTACATGGGACACAAGTAGCTCGTAGGCGAAGAGGATTACGTAAGCTTTCCATAAGTAGTATGTACAAAGTGGACTACGCATAACGTAGCGTAGCTTTATTTTGTAAGTAGTATATGGAAAATGGACAATTCCCCAGGCTATGCATGAGTGGCGTAAGTTTACATTTGTAAGTAGTATATAGGATATTGGCCATATTGCACAGGCACAGGTCTGTTAATGGTGAATACATAATGCAGAAATAGTTGTTGTACAGTGAGAAAGGATGCTCATCTCCTGTGAGTATACACTCCTTATGACAGAACAGGTTTAAATATCATTGCCGATGCTGTAAGTGTCTGCAGATGCTAGTAGCTGCACAGACCATATGCTGTATGAAGAAATCCAACCTGCGCCCTGCCATGCTATGAACGCAGGAAGAATCAAAAGCAGCCTTTGGCGACGTCGGTAGAGATCAGATGTTGGCAATGGAGGAGACTGATGCCAGCAAACACCAAGGCGGCTTTGTCAGCGACGCCAACGTGTTATGCATGCGGCAAGCGTATATCCCCGTCAGCGCCTGGGGAGGGGGAGTGACTCAAACTAAGAGGTGCCGAGGATAGGGGTGCGGCTCCAAGCGCAAGAGCGGCTCACATGTTGGGTACCTTGTCAACTGGCTCTTCAAGGTCTCAATCCATCTCTCCCACCTCCTCTATGGCGCTGGACGTCTACTTGGGCCAGGTCTCCCACCCACTCCTAACGTTCTGTATTCGCATCTACACAGCTAAAAATAATTTTCTTATCCAAGAAAATAAACTTGATATAAGAAATCTTTTCTAGTTATGAGAAAAATTCTGGTTATAAGATTCATCAGTCATCTTGTCTTTAAGAAAAATCAAGTTTAGAACAAATCTTGAACTGCCTTCTTGATTTGAGTTTTCAAGATTATTTTTCTTAAGAAAATTTCTCAAAATTGGTAGTTTTGTCCACCAGGTAACATTATTTATCTTATATCTTAAAACAAGAAAGTCTAATTTCTTAATATGAGATTTATTAAACTAGAAGTGTTTTCTTACATCTAGTAAAAGGTAGAACTAAGATCTTGTTAGAAATTGAGCAAGGAATATTTTCTAACATGCCAGATAAGTATTATTTTCTTAAAATGAGGAAATTATGTAGTCTGCCACTAGGTGCCAGCACTACCTGTTATGGTGAATTATTTGCAGTACAAAGTACAATTTCCTAGCTTAAACTCGGTCCTAAAATATTAGATGTGGGAAGATAAAGTGAAAACTGAAGGAAACTTATTTGGAATTAATTTAGTATCAGGTCCATTGGTCTGATAGTTGATTGAGGGAAATTCAAGGAATAAAGGAAGCTAAACACCTTTTGCGTAGATGATATGATAATGTAAGGGTGGGATGTGCCACAGCCTTTCATTAAGTCAAAGACTGTGAATAAAGGTTTTATTCACTTAAGAAAATGTGGCTTCAAAGAGCTGCATGTAATCTGATGAACCTCTGTCACTGAT
Source organism: Acholoe squamosa (assembly GCA_949317995.1). Lineage (NCBI taxonomy): Eukaryota > Metazoa > Annelida > Polychaeta > Phyllodocida > Polynoidae > Acholoe > Acholoe squamosa. The sequence continues at coordinate 33,374,448 of OX439035.1, read as the reverse complement.
TCACCTATACTGATAACCTTCTATTCGATCTAAAGCATTTCCATAATAGATAAAAATCATATCCACTTTACAAACAAGGAAATTAATGTTTTTTGAAATACTGGAAATGAGAAAATATAGCTTATATTAAGAAAAAGTATGAGTAAGTTTATCTTGAAATAATCCTCTTCCATGAGAATTATCTACTTCTTTTAAGAAAGATTCTAGAAAATTGAATCCTGATTTGAGAATAAATTACTTGATTCAAGAATTTATATCTTAAGATTGTATTTCTTAATTCAAGTAAGCTGGACATATCAAGATTTCAAGTAAAATTTTGTTACCTGGCGGACAAACTTGTTTTAAGTTAATTTTACTTAAAATGAGAAATAATTTCTTAAAATAAGAAAGTTATTTTTGGCTGTGTATTTTACGCAATAAATAATCGTTTTCCTATATGCCCCCATGAAGTCTACTGTGCTACTATCCAGCCTATGAACCATCATTCCGTGCCTACTATATCAATCCATACCCTCATAATACATGCACCCATGCACTGCCCATCGAGCCGAACTATAAAACGCTCACAGTCATTTAGTTAGAAATGTATTTGCTTAGAATGGAAATCTCCCCTAAACCCTAGCATCTAAACACCATCCTGAGGTTGGCCTCGGCATTTATATAACCTCAATTGTTCACCTCTGCCAGTTTACCTTCCTACCACGTCCCTCACCCACAGTGCCCTGTACCCTCCTTCTGACAGCCCCTCCTACTGCTGGAGGCGGCTATATGCAGGAACACGGCCCAACTAAATAGAATTCACCAATCGGCGCACATCACCTCGATTGGCGTTGTGCCGTGGGCATTGAGCCGGCTATAGCTACTCGGCCGCTTGTCGCGTGGCCCTTAGAGCTGTTCACTGACGGGTCAGCCAGCCTAGGAGGTTGGAGTGGCGTGTAAGGATGGGTGGGTGGTGTGTGAGTCTGGACTTACATACCTGGAGGTCATTTCTTAGCAGTGTTAATTATTAGCATTGTTAAGAAATGTCCTCCTGATAAAGAAGGCCAGCAGTCCGGCTGTGCTGTTTTCCTCCCCAACTGCCATTAAGTTCACCTGAGTCAACTTCTAATTAATATCCCTTTCTCCTTTCTGTAACATATCTCCTCTCGTGCACAATCAAACCCAACCACCAGTCCTCCAACCCCCCCCCCCCCATGTAACCAGGTCAGCGAAACAGACTCGCCATCTCTCCGGCTATTTCTTTTTCCGTCTGTCATTTTCTCTTTTCATTTCGTCAGCCCATACAGCTGGACTCACATTGGTCAGTCCCAACTCACTATTCGACAGGTTCAATTCCAGTGTGACTCTTTCAGACTGTCCGCCCCCTCACTGGCCTTTATTGTTGCTGACCCCACTGCCCCTTTACACCCACATGCACCCCAATATAGACGTGACTCTTTCTACTTCACTCAAACTGGTTCCTACTCTATCTTGATCGGCCAGGTACCGACCAAACACTCCAACTGGAATCTATATATTAGCTTTATTCAATCTACAGCTCGTGCTGGTCCTATGAGGGCGTCAATAATGCATCACTAGCGAGTCGTTGTTGGCCGTGCAAATCGATTCTATAAGGGCCTCGGTCTTAAGGCGGTGGTCAGCTAGTTAACTGGGGTCAGCAGGGTGTATTCCCGGTAGCCAGCCCTGTGGAGTTGCCTGGCTCCCTTGATGCCCTGATCACTGATCCTCTTGCCATCGGCATCCCAAGGCTTGCAATCTTTTACTGCCCACTACCCAATGTGGAGCGTGGAGCTATCTTCCCTTAACCCGCTGTCCCCAGCCACAGATTCGTGATTATACTTGTAAGGTAAATTTCCCGAATGTATACTGGTGCACTGTTCATCCTTAACATTGCCCATGATTGAACGTCTCTTTGCCTTTATTCCTTTTTTTTGTTTTGATCTTCTCCGGCTCACAGGCCAGACCTTTGTCAATCCTTATGCCCCTGGCCTCTCTGGTCCCAATTCACTATTCATCTCCTGGCCCCTGCCCTGCCCCCAGCGTCTACCACGGCCTAGATCGCCGACCGATTCAGACCCATCGAAACCACGTTGAGGTCAATCTGGCCGTGGTGCGGCCATGTCCTGGTCGATAGAGGCTCTATTATCGCCCGATAAGAAAAGCCCGTCCGGGTCGGCGGCTGCTGTCGCTACAGCCCGGGCCTTACCGAGCTCAACTTGGCACCAAAAAGGGTGGGTTGGGATGGGCGGATGATGTTGGGAGAGCGGGTGGCGGATTGGTATATGGGGAAGCTGCAGTCTGGATAGCATCATAGGCTGGCAGATTCTAGATAGGATAAAGGTAGGGCTAGCTTGTTTTGCGTGGGCTAGAGGTGTTTCAATAGGAAGGCATATAGGTTCGATTGAGTATAAGTGCTTTACTGGAGATATTGAAGGCTAGCTACCAAATCTGCTCAAATGATGTTACTCAACGGTACATAGAGTGTATAATACTTATCATGACGTCATTGGTGAGGTTGAAATAGTACTCCAGGGATCAGCAATGGCCCTGCATTTCACCCTTACGTTATTAATGCGTCGAATATTATACTCTCGGTGTACCCTTGAATAACAGTCATGCACAATGCATCATAACCATTATAATCCAATATCCTATACACAAGCCCCAGATATTACTTCGTAAAGGCTTACACTTTGTGAGCACATTTAGGTTAAATGGGAAAAATTTCTTTTACACATACATACTGCAGTCAGCAGGTTCATGAAAGGCGTGGCGTTGACGGATTGCACAGCATCAAATAGGATTTTTCACGAACAGCATGGTGTGGAATTTCAGAGTTTTAATATATACAGCACAGCTTCAGCTAGCATCCCCTGTATTCGGGTGCAGACAAAGGAAATGCTTCGGACGTATGCATCATGGAAATGTGGTTAAAACGTGGCCAATAGTATTACAATAGAAACCTGGACGTAGCCATCTGGTTTTCAATTTGTGGCATTCATCTACAATCCATATATATCTGTAAAGCTATTAGCATACTGGCACCACTGCAGAATTACAATGGCCGCAGTTGTAATGTAGCATCCCACAATCATCACCAAAATGGAATTCCTCCTAGAAAAATGGATATATCTGAGTTTCAGTGTCCTATATTGCTTTTTACACATAATTATGTAATTAGTTCACACAGTTTCCTAGCTACTACCTCACCATGGACACGGACATGGACATGTTTTGTGTATATGAAAACTGTACATTATACATTCGTCTTCCAGAGGTGTAGGGGGCATATATCCAACACCACTGACTTCTATATCGCCTCCATAGTGGGGTAACAATATCACCCTCTTCGATTATTTAGACGACAGTTATTTATCTTTTGAACTTATATGATACATTCAGAATTATTGGTATGATTTATGTAGCCAGGTATCTGCAGCTGTCAATTAGCAACATGCGCTAATTTTTAGTGTCATTCAGCAACATCTGCCTTTTTATATAACTGTGATTGATGTGCATTTGGTAAATGGCAGCCACCAAATGATCACCACAATATATGTTACTGAGAAAGCCACTTCTATGCAATAAACACATTGAAGTTGTCAGGAATTGTCAAATGTACTTCCAATGATAGGGGATTGGGAGAAGGGAGTCTATGATATATCTGTAATATGCCTCAGTGGTATGTGCAATTGATTGATGATAGAAGCCAAAACGGGCCCTTTAATGGGAACATGTCATCAGTATATCAAACTTACATAATTATACGGCCCCCGGGCGAATGGTATGACAGTGGCCCACAGCCTACCGCCAATGTGACCATTAGTAGCAGTAAATGGGATAGATCCAGGCCCATACAGCCTGTGAGATTTAATAACTGTCTGCAAGAGTAGAGCCATGGCTCTATACCATGGAATATAGGTTTATGTTGGATTCTCGACTTCCTTTAGATCAGACGGCTGGCCCTTCCGATTTCATATGACACTATTATTGTATTAGTCTTTTCATGTGATTAAAACCCTCAGATGCTCTGTCGATGCAGCATTTAAATCAAATGAACCTAATTGCAATTACCTAAAGATCCGTAGGACAATCACTGAAACCGCTAGGGTTAGGTGAATGCTTTATTGAAGTTATCTGCACATAATAACTGATCCCACTGTTAGGCCATTCCTTAGTAATTCAGTGTTTTGAGTAGTTTGCCCTTGTGTAAATAGCTCTCCAACCAACAAAGTCATGAAAGCCAGGCAACATAGCGTACTCCTCATTATGTGGGAGTAGCCCTTGGCTCTGTTTTTCTACATATCCCAACTGCCTGAGGCCCGAGGGCAGAATTGCTGCACTGCTTTGAAAGAATAAACTATTACAAATTAGAGATTCGCGTGCGTTGGAGGCATTGGTGGTTTGGTAGGGCGTAGCTACTCTTTGCGGCGATTACCTCTTATTCATGCCTAAGAAAAAGTAGATAGAAACAGACTGGCCATAGTCTCCCTCAAGGCATTACCCAGGAGCACGAGAGAGCGCGGTCGATCATGTCCACGATAAACAAATATTACCGTGACCTTTAGGTCCAGCCAAAAGGTGATGTCAGACTTGAGAGTGTTGGCTGGGGATATATACACCTTTTAATTAAGCCTATACCACCAACCTGACATCTGGCTTTGGGCCTAAGTGTGGCCACGGGTAGGGGCAAGAGTGGGTTCATTAGAGTGCCAATTGCTTACTGTGTGGCCAGTTCCCCACGGACGTCTAACAGGTAGAACATAACCTTGGACCACCCCACCTGCCTCCCTTCTCTCCCCACCCAGTGCCCAGCCACCCTACCACCCACGCCCTCCTGTCGGGTCTTCCTGCAGCTGAGGTACCCGCCAACCTAGCCACACTCCATCCCCTACCTGGCACAGGGCCAACCTCCTCTTACCCACTTCTTCCACTTCCTTAGCTTGGCCAAATTGATAATGTATCGATCGGCAGCTTTGATTTGGAGGAGCGGTGGCCTCTGGCAGATCAGTGGCGCAAGCAAACCCCAAGCCAGCCCCCTTCAAGCCCCCTTTCACCTCCCGTGTCCCGATTCTCCACGGCATGACCCGCATTGGGACTGGAATAACGAGGCTCTGGCCCCACGTTTTTCATGGCACAGGAAGGGTGACGTGGACTGACGGCCATAATGTCCTCCTAGACCACCCCTAACATCCTCAACTGCCACCCCACCATGTCTATAGGAAGCATAGGAGGGAATGGAATGTAGGGGGCTGCTACGACGTTAGGCAAGACGAATCTATGGGTGCTCCTGGGGAAAATTGCAGTCTCATAGAATGGTTGGAGGGTTGGAGGGTAGTGAGGGAATGGTTCTCATCCCAACAAAGAAATTTGTCCAAGGGGCCATTGAGGTAGTCGAAATGAAAACACAATAGGCATAACAGAATATTTTTCAACATACCAGCGTGGCCAGCATTTGGACTGAAGGACATCCCCATCAATCCTTTGTTGTTCAGTATAGTGTCAGTAAAGTAGTCTAAATGAGAGGTCTTTGTGTCTGTAGCCTATTTGGTGGATGGGGTAGTGACAATATGTGCCAGCTCATTTTAACATAGCTGCTCTGCCTAACCTATATACGTCCCAGCAAATTGTCGTCATCTGTCGCCATGATTGGTCATCAATGGTGACTCCTTTTTGAGTGATAACTCATTCCGTCATATTTCGACACTGTGTGTTAGACTCATGTGGCATAGCAATTGCTATTCCTGGTGGTCTTGTGCTATAAAGACGTCGTGTTCCATCTAGCGACATGTGTGAGCCACTTCACACAGGTTGAGGTTGACGAGGACCCCAACAAATTGTCGTGTCTTCATCATTTCAATATCATTTAAATCTAACAACATATTTCAGCCCAGCAACAAATAAGTAACTATAGCCAATTCAATAACCCTTTCCCCTATAAAATTAATATAACCAACTGCCGATCCGTTGAAGATTCCCCATGGCAGCAACAAAGCCACACGGACCTATGAACACACCTCGCAGTGGCCATGTGTTTATTGTTGCGGCCCTGGATGCCCCCATGCGTCAGGCAGTGCATGCCCTTCAAGTCCAGCCCAAACCTTCCGCCCCCGCACTGGTCTATGCTGACCGACTGTAGGGACTTTGCACTTTTGGAGGCAGCAGCACATCAAGCATTTACTGTGCCACAGTCTAGTGACTAACTCAACATCCCGGCATGATAAGCATGCCTGTCCCCGAGGCTACACCCTAACATAGGCAGCTACTATCCTCTTTATCAGAGTCGGTAGGTCGTGCTGGCGCCGCAGGGCCCGCCACCGACTGTTACAATTTCAGCTCAAATCAAGAATAATCGTCGACCATCATCTCTCGTCCTTGAGGCATGCCTCTATATATATATATATATATATATATATATATATATATATATATATATATATATATATATATATATATATATACTTGGGACTCGGCAATTGTGAGCAGTTCTAAAGCAGTATAGGGCAGATTTGAGCAGCTCGGTGGTGGCCAAATGGAAGCTCTGTGCCTGTACGTGGCAGTCTAGTCCAGACTTACTCTGCAGGGGAAGGACATGGTGAGGGCAAACATACATGTCTACAGTGGGCAAATAGAGTGCATTGCGACCAATCGGATCGGGCTCTGCACATTGCTTGCATATGGTCCTGAGGATTACCCTCTCTTCTATTCAGAGCATGCACAGTAAACCCAAAACCATCCCCTTTACGATTCCTTTTGAACTCTATCTGTCAATCTATCTACCTGTGTCTCCTCTATCCATACCATATAATTTTCCTTTCCCTCTCCAGTATCCCTCCATCATATCTAATTAGTGCCATGTGTCCCCTTTTCTAGGGAGCAGACTGTGGTTGCTAGGGACCAGGCAAAGGGTCAAATTACATAGGCAATGTACTAGAAAAAGTAACATTTTTGCTGATTTCTCTTCTAATATTGGGATTGGAAAATAATGCACCAAGTATGTGAAGTAAATCTTGAATATCTTTCAGATTGTGTAATGCATTTTGCTATATGTGGTCTAGATCTTTTCCGATAAGGGTTTTAACACCTTTTGCTACTACATTTCCTATTTAATTTGACCCTTCATGAGGATTGTTATCAGTAGGGAGATAAGACTGATAAGGGCCGCACTGGTTGCTATGACATCGTTGCTGCTGCTCCCAAGAATATTCCTATCCATGCCCTTCAGCACATGGCCCACAGTAGCCAGACTCTCATTTCGATTGCACCAGACCTTGGGGACACGCTATAGTCTAGCTGCCTCGTTCACTGTTGGCTATCATAACATCAGGCCCATTGAATAAGACAGCCCTGCTATGGGGCGGTAGGCTTAAACTAACACTGCCGAACGTGCTTCATGTGAATCCTCTACCCTGTCAGTTGCTGCCCAGCCTGGATAGTTCCAACAGTGGGCAGTGGTGGGCGATGAGTCGGCACTATTCTGAATCTAAACACGGTAATCAGGGAGGTCTTTAGTAGGGGTGTATTATAGCAACCCGGAAAAACGGCCCTAAAATTCTAGGTATCCAGAGCTGGTCGGCGGCCATGAGTCAAGGTGACATGTTAGGGTAGGGTGAGAGGTGGACCTCCGACCTATTATCGCCGTACTGTATACATGTAGTTACCTTCATGTTACCTCTGCATCTCTCTGTCTCCTTCTGTCTCCCTCTGTCTGTCTGTCTGTCTATCTCTGTCTCTCTCTCTCTTTCTATCTCTTTCTCTTTGTAATTGTAATTATTTATTGCACGGAATCGTCCCGAGGGGACGTTTTTCTGAGCACACATTTGGTACAGTACGGTTCTGCAAGGATGTCCTTTGTTGGTGGAACGATTCAAGAGCATACAGATTTCATGTAGACGAGTCTGTCTTTCTGTCTCTGTCTCTCTGTCTCTCTCTGTCTCTCTGTCTCTCTCTGTCTCTCTCTGTCTCTCTCTCTGTCTCTCTCTGTCTCTCTCTGTCTCCTCTGTCTATCTCTGTCTATGTCTCTGTCTTTGTCTCTGTCTCTCTGTCTCTGTCTCTGTCTCTCTCTGTCTGTCTCTCTCTCTCTCTCTCTCTCTCTCTCTCTCTCTCTCTCTCTCTCTCTCTCTCAGTCTCTGCATCAGTCTCAATCTACTTGAAGAACAAAACATCTTTAGGCTATGTTTGAGTTGAAAAATCTCTTACCTTGTATCAGTAGTTTAGCCTAAATAAAACCTTTCTTATTCCAGTTCTCTGGACCTCGTCCATGCATGCTGCCACCTTTCAGGACACCCAGTTAACATTATAGGCACTCAGCAGTCAACACCCCTTTCGTTAGTGCTGATCGTTTCCTCTCACACCACCATTTCCCCACCTCCCAAGTGTGGTCTTTAAAACGTCCCCTTCCTCAGGAGGGTCTTGCCAAAAAAGAGACGTGAACCGAGAATGAAAACCTGAACGTTTTTGCCTTGCTAAATAATTGTTTGGATAATCATTTAGAGAAACGTGCACGTTTTTTCACTTCTCCAATCGAGTTTCCCATAGATTCTGAGGTAATTCTTTTCTCAATGCTATGAAAACGAGTCAGGCCATACATGTTTTTCCTCAGCACTCTCTGAAAATATTTAGAGAGGTTCATCCTCGTTATCTTTTGGCAAGACCCTCCTGGGACTCTTGTACCTTCCAACTCTCTCGTTCTGAGGGTCGTGACAGTTGCTACGTTCGTGCTCTGCCCCCTGTGGATATTTAACGTGAAGGTGGGTGGCGGTTTATCCACCCCTGAGGTCGTTATCGGCGCCCATATGGCTCTCAGTGACGACGCGCATTGTGTGATTAATGAAATTGCCACTGGCCTTGTCGAGCCATTTACACATACAGGAGGTGTTGGGGCGGAAGCACCACAGAAACACCTCGATATCTAGATTAGACGCGCAGGCCTGCAATAGGCGATACCTATGCCATGGATTGAATTAAACGACAGGGAGGAGATGGGGCAGGATAAGGGCCCTCTACATAATTGACCACAGGACCCCAAATATGTCATCCCCTACTCCCCCTGATAACATCCTTATGCGTCTTGTGCCATACTGATAACTTCTATGCGATCGACGTTTTCGATGAGGACATTATGTGCCTTCGAACTCTTGTAGGCACGATAGCTTTCTACATGATCTATCTATAGATATATTCTTACCTTCGGTAATCATATTAAATTTTATGGTACATGTACATGTGGATCTCAAAACAGCTAAGAACTTATCATTCATATTTTCCATTTGTTTTCTTGTTCCCATGCCTTTTCTTGTAAGCACTATGGGTCTGGATACACTATAGCTTCATATATGTTATGTACATGTTACACACACTTATGCGCACATGGAATAAAAGATGGCCCACTCTCACTCACAAATGATTCAGCCTGGGAGTGCATTCAGGGGAGAGCACTTGGCATCAGTGGCCAGGTTGTAAACGAGTAGGCCCCAAGCCAGTCACTCACAGAGACAGCCCTGAAAGACTTTTCTTTTTGATCAGACCTCTAGGGATATGGTGTTCTCCTATATAGCTGGTACAACCATAGGTCAAAGATCAAAGATCCAATCTTTTTACATCTAAAGAAACTCAGAGCAGATGAGTGCTGGTTGTGAAATTGCCTTATCCCTCATAACAATTCACTCTTTGTTCTCAACGATAGTATTCACATATATACTACTATAGAGACTTTTAGCATGCAAGTGGACGTTTGATTAGCTTAAAACATTTGGTGAGCGTCCAAGCTCTCAGAAATAATCCGCAGTTGCTCCTCTTCTTACCCAGCCAATTCTGAATAACCTGCACACCCCCAGCCGTACACCCTGGAACAGACAATGTTAGCCTTCCCACTCCAAATATTATGTGGCCGGAAGCTTTTATTGGAGGTCATTCATCTGACATGTACTCTACCTAGATTGCTTGACCTTTGGGAAGGAATACTGGAAAATCCCTTTAAAATATGGCGAGGACAAGGGCATATCCCAACGTGCTCATCAATCACAGCGCCACCTACCTGAGACGCGGGCCTTCGTGGTCGTCACCGATAGAGGTGCCAACTGACACACCTTCTTCCCCTTCCTCCCCAACCTAAAGCCAGCATACGGACTCCTCCATCTCATCCTTTATCCCCGAGGCTGGCACAAGAGTTGACCCTAGGACAACGACCTCCTGACCC